>OY776115.1:10022159-11222159 GCA_963675035.1 Allygus modestus
ACATTATTATATGTAGGTATCGTTAACTTTATCCCTATAATATAATTTTAATTGTAATGGTTCATAGATTTTATATTTTATTGTTGAATGAGAATAATTTCAGTGAAAGAAATGATAGTTTTTAACAAGCCCATGACAAGGAAAAGGCTGAAATATCCTTTGGCAATGTGAGCAACGTAGGGACAAAATTAGTGTCGTATTGCTACACCAATTAGCCTTTCTACTTTGAATGTATGCCATTTCCTTAAGTCACTTTCCTGTTTTCCTATACCTTTATTCATAACATCAACGTGACAACCAGTTAAGCCTCTTTATTGAGTTTTAACTAAAAAGAAAACAGTAACAATAATATTTGAGAAAAATATGCTTATACTCTTGGACGCACAAATTATTGTTAGACATTTGTAGGAAATATTGACTTCCTGAGAAATATCTTTGAAATGCAATTACGTGAAAATAATGATTACAAATTATTCTATTATTATTATTATACTATGACTTGCTATGTAAATAATATTTGCCTATGTTAAACAACATTGTAAAGTTCCACGTAAAATAAATGTCTATTATATTTGTTAACTTCACTTATTTTACATTTTTAATTTTTGATCAAGAAGATTCTCTCTTTAAACATGTTACTGTTTCCTTTCTAGTCAAAACTCCTATATTGTCATAGAGATTTTTTTAAATAGGTCCTTAAGTAGCATTTGTTTTAAAACCTGAAGTATAAAACAAAGTAATTAAATAACTTTACATTAACAACTTAAACATCTGTTTACTCTAATTTATTTAACATGTAATATTTAACCGTATTTCCTACTTAATATATCCCATGGAATAAATTTGTTTTGAAACAAGCTTCCATAAAATTTGTATTTATAATTTTTTAAAGAACCAAAACGGGCGTACTGGTAAATCTTGGTTACCATCTATTATTAAAAAAGTAGCGTAATGTTTACTACTCATAAAAAATACTATGCAAATTATAAAATTCAGGTTAGTAGCATTGGATTTCACTACCTATTGAACTGATGTTTTCATTAACTATTTCTATTTTTTTTTACTACAACTGCCCGTCACTATCGGCCAATGATCATTTGTGGCGATCTAAATATAGTGAGGTACAAACAACAGAAATATTCACATGGGCAAGGCAGTGACCGCTCGTGAATAACTATCACAGCAGTTAGCCGGGATCGAACCCGTGCTTGACTACGGCTGACTTGTGAGGCCAGCGCTCTACCTCTAAGCTACCGCATCTAGTGCCCATAACACATTTTTATTTTTAACATTCAATTTTGTAGCAACATTTGATGTTTGGGTTTTAACTGTACACCTTTTCAAGTCATGTTTTAAGGTGGTCTTGTAGAGGTGGCTCCAATGCATGGCCTCATAGGAACTCAGGCTTCACCTCATGTTACTGTTTTTGTACGGATATGTTATTTAGCTAAATATATAGTTACACTTTATATTTTATCCCCGGTATTGTAGCAAAATATTAATTTCAGTTTAGAAATTAAATAAACTTTGTGAACGGAATTATTTTTAAAACAATTATCAGTTGAAATATCGAAGATCTTTTAGCTTTTATATAGTAAATAAAGAAAAAAATCAATTAAAAATATAGCAAGTTCCACACCCTACCAGCTTTACTATCATATTTGGCAAGTAAATATTTAAAAATAATATTATTAAATATAGAGGTTTTATCTAACACCTTGATCGGTGAACGTCCCGTATGTAACAAGTTGTATCCTAGTGGATAACATTCCTTGGCTAGTATTTTATAGTTTTTTTATGTATTTGGAATAATTCTGAAATTGCGTTACAGATATTTATATTTTGTAGATATATTTATTTACCACACGTACATTCTTGTTCATATTCACGAAAAAAACTTATATTAGTGTTGTAAATTCTCAAGTAAGTTCGTGGAATTCGTCTCCGTATTTTCCTTACGAGATGTGTGTTAGTCAAGCCAGTTAGTTTACTGACATGTTTTCTTATTTATTTTTTACGTTGAAAAATATGTGAATACATTTTTTGCCGTAAAAGTATCAAAATTAACAGTTTTATGCGCGTGTCTATGTCAATCTCTGAGCTTAATATTCATCATTGAATTGAAAAAAAAAAAAAAAAAAAAAAAACTCAGAGTGATATATTTTCCCAGTTTCATGAACCCCTTGCAATAAATACATCAATGAATTAAGCCCAACATAAATGTTGTTTTAAATAAACATTTTAACATATTTGTTCCGTCATTTAACAACTTAAAATATCTGAATCCACGTCATTACGATACTTGACACACGATATTCGATCTTATAACAAGGAGGATAGGGACGGGTTTGTTGTAATGGTTTGTGCGGCGAAACATTAGTGTTGGAATTGTATTACCGACATCAGATACCTTGGTTGGTAATTTTATTGTAGGGTAAAATATGCTTTGTTCAAATCTAATCTAATACAAACATATTTTTACCTTTGCAAATTTTAGGGGAAATTTGTATTAGGTGACAAGTTAATTGTTAAACAACAATTTATAAAATTAAACTGCTGCATAAAATTGGCAAGTCTGCAAATAGTTTAACATGCCTTAATTTCAAGATCAAATCTACAATCAACATTATAATCGGGTTTCCTTTGGAAGGGGAGGGTAGAAAGTGTGCAAACTTTATTAATCGAATACGAAAACAAATGTTCCACTTCAAAAAAATATAAATTAACATTCATGTTTATTAAATAAGTAAATTTCAAACAAGTTAAGAACAAGTGCAGACTAAAGTAGAACACCCTTCTTCACAAATAAATGTTAACTGTTTAAAGAGAATAAATTATCAACTTTATTTATGAAGAAGAAACTGAAAGGATCCTATTAAATATTTATTTCTACCTAGTTAACTTCAAGTGCTAACTTACTTGTCGTCTTATGAATATAAGATGTATTATTATTCTCTCTTATTCATCTAACTAAACAAATATAAATAATAGATCGTGATATGCATTTAAAAAACAATTATTAAACATCTTGTAATAGTAATATATATTAAACAATCATATTATAAATTTTGTGTTTTATAATTCAAATAAATTTTATTTTTGATACATTTATAAATATAAATATGAATTTATATAATTATTATGATTTATTTAATTTATTACTATCACGATTTTTCTCATACAAATTTATTGAAATGTTTCAACATATTTTTAAGGCTTTACAGAATCTCAGTTTAAATATTTGAAAAGAAGAAAAGTTATAAAGATATCACATTAATTCCTTTGTCATAAATGAATATTGCTTATCTTGTTTGTTACAAATTCAAATAGAACATATCATAAAATGTTTTTTTTTAAATAAGACTCTTACTGTAAATAATTAATTACTCTAAAATAATAAACAATATATATTACATTGATATATATATATAATACAATATTTTAATAGTGCACATGCATGAATGAAACGAGAAAGTAAACTGTAACAGTAAGAAAACCCTTGGGCAATGTTAACTTAGGTCCGGTCTGTAAATGTGATTTGTCACTGGCCTTACTTGGCCAGGAAATGTGTCTGACGCTGAGTAAATGTGATTTATCTTTTTGTAGCAACTACAAAAATTCCCATTGGGAACTATCGAACTTCCTAAACTTAACACTTATCATTATTGTCTTATTTGGAAATGTAATCTTTGATCAGTCGTTAAATATAAAAACGAGATCGCACGCAGCACTCTGACTTGAGGGAAGTGAATTTCCGCATTAAAACCTTAAAAAATCAAATAAAGGGTTTAAAACAACACTGGTAACATTTTTTTGAAAATTTAAAAATTTTATTTTTTGGCTATTCTTATGCTTCTCGTTATATTTAAATTTACTGTTAGGATGGCTATGTAGTATATTATAAGGTTAGGAGGAGGTATAGGCTGGATAACAAGTTTTATAGGGGTATAGGGGTGATAAAACGAAATTAAGATATGAAAAACAGCCTTTTCCAGTGTAAAATCCCCATAATACAAAGTACTGTATTTGACAATTAACATTTTCTTTATTAACTTGGTAAGTACTTGGCTAGAATGATGAGAGACGGCTTAAAATCTTTTGCTTCTTACTTAAAATAAGTTAAAATGCAATAAGTGTACGTTTGGGGCTTTGTCACTCCTATTCCTAGTTAAGTTGGTCACCGGCTAGATCAGCTAGGTCGGGGTTGAAGATTTGTAATGGCGTTGAAAATCAACCATAACAAGGAACCTCAGAAATCCTTAATTAAGTTGTAGGGCGCCACCTCATTGGAGGATGTAGAGAAACTGAGACTCCAAGACTGAGACTTCAATGAGGAACCAAGTCTCTTCCCTTAGAGGTCCTTGGTAGAGATTGATAATCAAACCAATTAAATAAGCTGAAAGATATATTGCACTTGATTTGGCTGGTCGTTACACCATAGGCTTATGAAAGTTTGTTATAAAATAAAACATTTTATAGATATTTAAAAATATAAATGAAGTATGGTAACTCTAGACAATTAGATTAGGCTAAGAAATATTTACTTCAATGTAACTCGATTACTTTAACTCAATATATATAGTTCACAATGATTTTAAATAGAAGTAATACTGTTAGTTGTATAATTAATCTTGATAAATAAAAGAATTTAAATTTTGGTAAGTCAAATAAATATTTAATCAAAATAAACTGCCAAATTGCCGGATTTATCCAGCTTTAGTAATCGGTAACAAGGTAGACTCAATTGTAAACTCAAAAATAGAAATAACAATCAAATTTAATCAACTTTTGAGATAAGGATAACAAAATACCAATGTTGGCCTAAAATAAAATGTATTACCAACAGCAGATAAGCGCTTAATCTTCAGACCAAAATATTTCCTGAACTCATCCTTCAAATTCTTTAGATAAACATCAAATCCCTTATATTCATCAAAATGTCAACATGAGACAACCACATATACTACTATATTCATTAATTATACAGATCCTTAAAACTAATGTACAAATTTTAACCTAACAATCAACACAACAATCACCTAGGTGGCCACCTGTAAATAACATGAATTAATATGCAACATCAAAGTTCAATTGGCACTGTAGTAAATAGTCTCTTCTCTGGGGTAGTTGTCTTCCTTGATGAGAAAATCCTGGGTCGGAAATAAATGTGAATAGTCACTCACCAAATTGAAGTTCAAAATTATCGCGGGCCCGCAAACGGTATCGCATTTACACTGAAGTCCTAAGGGGTTTGGAAGGCCCCAGTAGTCCAAGCAGCACACAGTAGTACCAGGCTGTCTGATGTAGAAGTCCCGGAGTAGTCCAAGGTGGCAGCCAGCTCTCACAGTGGCAGGTGGTGTCCAGCACCTCTAAGGTGGCTGACTGTCAAAACCCTGTGCAAGCACCGTGCCAGAATAATATTTGACCCGGCTAAATAACCACATGATTCTTATGTCCCTAATTCCCCTTACAAAAATGTCCATTTTATCTCATAACATCCTTGGCAAGATAACAAGTCCTAATCCCATATCAATTACATTACTGTGGTGATGATATAATTTCTCTCTGAGCAAGTTTCAACAATAAATTACATGAAAGTAAACTACAATATCAGACAAAAATATTTAATTTCCCCTAAAATATTTAAACTGAAATATTTCTGCACGCTTAGTCCATCTAGACAAATGTTAAACATAAGCTCATTACCTATCCATATGATATTCCATACTTCCAAAAAAAAAAAAAAAAACCTTACATTAATATTAGAATAGGCATTTATACATTTTTTTACTACAAACAAATAATTATCTAGAATAAACATCCATTTAAACTTCATTGCTGTATACTTATCAATTTATTACCCAGAACTATGGTTGTCTTGAATTAAATTGTATATCTATGCATACTGAATGTGAACCAAAACATATTTATATAAAACATCCCTCTATTAAAACAATCTAAATTGAAACACAGTTAAATTACTCTTGGTAGATACTGGTTCTAAAATAATTATTTAATTGGACCATGAATTTATTTCAAAATAAAATCTATACAATTTACTATAAGATTAGTTTAATCGATGAGGTTATTTAAAATATGACCTTTGTAAAATATCCAACACAACTCATCTAGTCACGAACATTTTTCCTGTATCTGACTAAGAATATTATACTACCTCAACTGAACACCCATTAAAATAATAACATCCTTATTTAAAGGTTAAACATCTTATAACTAAACATTTAATAATAATAATTTACTTTCTTGTGGTAAAATAAAATCCAATCCCTTCCAAATTATATTCCCTTGTCTTAACTTACATAATAATACATAATAATAATACCCATCTGTCTAAATCATGTTTAACACTATTGAAATTTAAAACAACTGCAATTAATTATTTGCGAAATTGTAGACAAAATTTTACAGCTAAATTATTAACCAGAAATTACAGGATTTCTGATCGGCATGTTGGAACAATGTTTTGAAAGATCAAGTTTCTGAACTTCGCTAAAGTATTTTTTTTTAACTTCCCCAGCCAAAAATTAGGTTACCAAGGGTAAATAAACAAGGTTTTATATAATAAATATTACTAACATATATATATATATATATATTTAAACTAGTTGTCCTGATTCAGCTAAAATCCAGTCGACCAGCCAAACAATTCATGTTTTAAAAGCCTACTATTACCTTTGTTTTATTAAATTTATATTCATGAAAACAACATTAAAGTATTAATTTGAATATCAACTCACCTCAGGCAACAGTTATTTATCCACCAACTCTGGGTGTGAGGGTTTAAATTCACCAATAACAGACTAGCACAAATTTTCTTTCACTGACGCCGCTTCCTCAGTCCTTCCGACCCAAATCGGCTGTTATCAATCTCTCCCGGCGCCCTGAACCAAGCGTCAGTCCATGCGGCCGGGCCCCGAAACCAGCGTCCATGACTGTTTAATCACGTCGCCGCTCCTTATCTTGTTGACCGTTGGCACTGGCTAAAACGGTAATGCCTGCAAGTGAGGGAGGCAATTGCACGCACATCCACCAGGTGGTGGCTTTATTTGTCGGAAGGTGCACTCTACCGACGATAAATCCAAAAATGGCGAGCCTTTCCAGGTGATCAAGCTGGAAATTTTCGGGGATTATAGGTTTTAAATTTCAAGCGTTGCAAATACCCCCCTTCCTTGGAGAAATTTTCCCAAAATTTCTCATCATCTACCCGATGTCTCTCTTCAAGTCAGAAACATGCCAGTTTCCCAAGGGCTTTCCATCAAGGTCTTCGACTGCATAGACCAGGTTTGATATTTTCCGGGCGACGCGAAAGGGACCAACAAATCTTGGGGTAAGTTTGGTTGCAAAGTATGCCCCCGCTTTAGATTGTGCAAAATTCCGTTTCCACACCAAATCTCCTTCCTTGAATTGGAGTGGCCTCCTTCGAAGATTGTAATGTTTGGAGTTCCGTATATGTGCATCCGAAATCTTTTGGGTGACCTCCTGGTAGATCTGTTGAAGTTCTTGCAACCGTTTGCCGTAATCTCCACAGCTCAAAACTTCAGGGGTTTCTTCCGTGTCGGTGCATCCTGGAGCTTTCCCCGATGGTGCCGGTTCTCGTCCGAAATTGATGAAGGCAGGAGAATATCCTGTGGTCTCATGGATGGCTGTCCTTAATGCGAATCCCACTTGTGGAAGGAGCCTGTCCCATTCTCTGTGGTTTTCTCCGATATAAGCTCTCAACATTGTGATTATGTTCCTATTGACCCTTTCCGCAGGGTTTGCCTGTGGATGTCGGCTCGGGTTTAACAATAGTTTTACATTATAATCTTTCGTCATGTTCCTGAATGGGGCACCAATAAATTCAGAGCCATTGTCACAGATTATGTAATCCGGTACACCACAGACCATAAAAATGTCCTCCTCTAAGTGTTTAGACACTGCCTTTGCGTTTGCTGACCTCAGTGGATAAAGAAGGGTGAATTTAGAGAAGGTGTCTGTGACCACTAGCAGATATTTAAATCCCCGAAGAGATCGAGGAAAAGGTCCCATCAAATCTGCCGCTATCATTTTCCATGGCTGGTTCACTCCTCTTCTTTCTCCCATTAATCCTGAAGGCTTCTGTTGGTCGTACTTCACACTATGACATGTCTTACATCTAGCAACGTACTTGGCGATATCTTTTCTCATCTTTGGCCAAAAATATCTTTGTTGAATTCTTTTGCAAGTCTTTAGACTGCCGATATGGCCAGCCGTTGGAATGTCATGTCCTTCTCTCATTATCTGAGGCCGTATATCCTTTGGAATTACCAATTTCCAATCTTCCGATTCCTCTGTAAGGCTGGAACTATTTGGTAAATGCTTCCATATTTTTCCTTCTTCGATTTTCCACTCAGGATACTTTTCAGGTTTATCGGCTACAACCTCCATCATTCGTCTGTACCATTTGTCCTGGATTTCTTCTGGTAGATCGATGACATAGACCATCTCGTCTTTCGCTGTTTCTTTTGTAGGGTTCCTCGAGAGAATATCTGGAACAACGTGTTCCTTTCCTTTGCGATGTATCAGGGTGAAATTGAAGGGCTGCAAACGAAGACACCATCTAGCAATTCTTCCCTGGGGGTCCTTTAAATTATGTAGCCACAGTAGGCTGTGGTGGTCAGTCACGACCGTGAACTTAGTTCCTTCAACATAAGGCCGAAATCTTTCGATTGCCCAAATGACCGCGAGGCACTCTCTTTCTGTTGCCGAAAACTTTTGCTCACCTTTGCTGAGTGTGCGGCTTGCATAGGCTATTACTGACTCTCCTTGTTGTGAAGTTTGACTTAAAACAGCTCCTATACCTATGCCTGATGCATCACATGATATAGTGAATGGTCTGGAGAAATCTGGACATGCTAATATGGGTGCTTTAACTAAGCAGCTCTTGATATCGTCAAATGCCTTTTGTGCCTCTTCTGACCATTCGTATTTTTTATTTTTCTTCAAGAGTCTAGTTAGGAGCTGCATTCTTTCTGCAAAATTGGGTATGAATCGGCGGTACCACGAAGCTGTTCCGCAAAATTGGCGTACTTGTTTTTGGTTCTTGGGTACCGGGATACTCGTTATTGCTTCTACCTTTTCAGGATCTACATGTAACCCCTGTTTATCCACAATATAGCCGAGGTATTTCAATTCATGGTGGCACCATCTACACTTATCCTGATTTAGTGTTATGTTAGCGGCACGCAAGCGAGCAAGTATCTCCCTTAACACTTCTACATGATGATCGAAATTGCTAGTTACCACGATAATGTCATCCAGGTAGACAAAAACATGGGGTTCCAGATCTGCTCCTATGACTGAGTCTATGAATCTCTGCCAAGTGGCAGCCGCATTGTGTAGTCCAAATGGCATTGTTTCAAACTCAAACAGTCCCCTCCCCGGGACAGTGAAAGCAGTTTTTTATTTGCTGTCTTCAGACAGAGGAATTTGCCAGTAGGCGCTTTTGACATCCATTTTTGACAAATAGCGAGCGTCTCGTAACCTATCCAGTATCATCGTTACCTGCGGTAAAGGGTATGCATCTCGTTTTGTTACTGCATTTACTTGACGAAAATTTACACAAAATCTTGTACCACCATCAGGTTTGTCTACCAAAACTATAGGT
Source organism: Allygus modestus (assembly GCA_963675035.1). Classification (NCBI taxonomy): domain Eukaryota; kingdom Metazoa; phylum Arthropoda; class Insecta; order Hemiptera; family Cicadellidae; genus Allygus; species Allygus modestus. Next base: position 10,031,806 of record OY776115.1, read on the forward strand.
GAAGACCAGGCGCTTTTTGATTTTCTGATCACTCCCAGTTCTACCATTTTATCCAACTCATCATTTGGAATCATCAACCTCGCTGGTGACATCGGATAGTACCGCTGCTTTATAGGTGCAGCGTTACCTGTGTCAATTACATGTTCTACTAGCTGTGTCTGACCTAATCCTGAAGGTGACTTTTCAAATTCTTCCTTGATGACTCTAAAAAGTTCTAGTCTCTGCTCTTCTGTAAGGTTTTCCTCTGATCTCAAACCACTATCCGTCTGAAGTGTCGAAATTCTTGGGATATCAGGAGCAAATTCCCATGTTCTATTGTGTAAGTCTGTCACTAGTTGCATTTTCCCCCAGAAGTCGACTCCGAATATTAATGATTGCTTCAAAGAAGGCACCACTAACACTGGCACATTCCTGGTCCTACCCTGTAATGTAATCGGTAAATAGACTTCCCCTATGATTTCATGCTTTGACAAGTCTGCAGTTTCCACAAAATTTCGATTGAAGTGTTTGAGCCTCGCAGGAAATTTATCAAGAATCCAAAGACCTTCCTCTCCTAGTACTGTCCTTGATGCACCGGAATCTAGAAGTGCTCTGAAACCCTTTCCAAAAATGCGTATGTCCAAGTAAGGTCTTGAATCGTTCTCTTTTGACACCAAGATATAATTAATTTTAAGAACTTGCTCTACTTTTTCCTGGGAGTCAACTAGCCTTTTCCGGTCGACTCCCCACCTCACAAGTTTTTTGGATTGCACCGTGAACATTCCGCCCTGATCGTATCTGGCTGACCACAACCATAACAAAATTTCTTTTTGTGTGACCTACAATCCGCATGTCTGTGTCCTACGTGTTGACAATTCCAACATCTCACTTCTTTTCTGCCTATCTTGGTGTATGTCTGTGTATGTAGGGTTGCAACTCTCCCCTGAGGTCCATTTCCACGCCTAGTCCGGTCGAAGCATGCTAAATCAGGTTCTAGAATGGGGTTGTTCATTGATGGGTTTCGAACGAAGTTAGCCCGTAGTCGACCTGCTTCTGCCCGTCTGCCTTTGTTTCTTAGCTCTTCAATTGTACTGATTTCCTCTAACGCTAAACGATCTTGCAAGTGTGGATGCATGTTATTCATAATTTGTCTCAATTTATCCGTTTCCTGGACCTGGGCAGTTAATCTTCCATATAGCCCTTCCATTGATGCTAAATACAAGTCAATGGGTTCACTTTCCCCTTGGTACCTACTGAACATTTCACGCTGCAATCTTATGTCGTAATCCGGCGACTGAAATACCGTTCGCATTTCCCTACACAATTCTGACCAAGACTGAATCCTATTCAAGGTGGAACGGTACCAAATCAACGACTGTCCTGTAAACAAATCTACTGCAGACTCAAATAATTCTCTTTCATTTAAACCACGTGCTCGCCTCAACTCCTCCACTCTCTGCAAAAAGGAACCGACACTCTGACCTGTGCTCAGGTCAAACTTGAGACCCCATTTGTAAACTGGGATTGCCTTGGATCTACTCATATATCCTACTTCCTTAATTTCCTCGGCTTTGCAGGTCCGTAGTGGTTCCATTGCCCTATGCGGTGCCTTGTCTTCATTAGATGTCATTTTAACTGGATTCAATTCTATGTTCTCATCCGATGTAAACATTTTTGACCTCTCCTCTTGATTCTCCATGTTTTCTGTACCCATGTTTAAATCACCTTGAGACTGCTGTGGTTCCTCTCCTGGTGGTGTTCCTGTGCTGCCTCCTGCTGCGAAGTTGTCCATCAATTCTTTAACTTTACTTAGCAGTTCCTCTTTTTCCTGTTCATCTTCCTGAAGAGGGTCTGTGATCGGAATTCTCCCAACTCGTGAATAGAGATGCCACAACCTACAAAAAATTCTCTGGAACTCTGTATCCTTCTTATTTCCCTCATACTCTTCCACTAATGTAGAAAAATCTGAGTATTTATCCTTACATTCTTTCAGCTCCTCCTCTAGATCCAACTGCTTCACGGCTTCTTCATCTACCTTTGTATTTTTAGCAAAAGCCTGATTTAAGCGTTTTCTCAGATCCGCCACAGTTCCCTCCGATGATATTCCTCTGATTTTCAACTCATACTCAAGTTCACCTTTTCTCAAATAACAAGAATTCATATTTAAGAAGGATACTAAATTTAGTAGTGAAATAGAAATGCTCATATACACCTTACTAGTTTACCGTGCCTTATAAAAGTATCAGCAAAACATTATCAATAACACCAACTAACCCTATACAAGAGTAAACTTTTATTTTCCTGAAGTCCACTTGTTACCAATCCCCTAATAACACGTTGGGCGCCATTTGTCACTCCTATTCCTAGTTAAGTTGGTCACCGGCTAGATCAGCTAGGTCGGGGTTGAAGATTTGTAATGGCGTTGAAAATCAACCATAACAAGGAACCTCAGAAATCCTTAATTAAGTTGTAGGGCGCCACCTCATTGGAGGATGTAGAGAAACTGAGACTCCAAGACTGAGACTTCAATGAGGAACCAAGTCTCTTCCCTTAGAGGTCCTTGGTAGAGATTGATAATCAAACCAATTAAATAAGCTGAAAGATATATTGCACTTGATTTGGCTGGTCGTTACACCATAGGCTTATGAAAGTTTGTTATAAAATAAAACATTTTATAGATATTTAAAAATATAAATGAAGTATGGTAACTCTAGACAATTAGATTAGGCTAAGAAATATTTACTTCAATGTAACTCGATTACTTTAACTCAATATATATAGTTCACAATGATTTTAAATAGAAGTAATACTGTTAGTTGTATAATTAATCTTGATAAATAAAAGAATTTAAATTTTGGTAAGTCAAATAAATATTTAATCAAAATAAACTGCCAAATTGCCGGATTTATCCAGCTTTAGTAATCGGTAACAAGGTAGACTCAATTGTAAACTCAAAAATAGAAATAACAATCAAATTTAATCAACTTTTGAGATAAGGATAACAAAATACCAATGTTGGCCTAAAATAAAATGTATTACCAACAGCAGATAAGCGCTTAATCTTCAGACCAAAATATTTCCTGAACTCATCCTTCAAATTCTTTAGATAAACATCAAATCCCTTATATTCATCAAAATGTCAACATGAGACAACCACATATACTACTATATTCATTAATTATACAGATCCTTAAAACTAATGTACAAATTTTAACCTAACAATCAACACAACAATCACCTAGGTGGCCACCTGTAAATAACATGAATTAATATGCAACATCAAAGTTCAATTGGCACTGTAGTAAATAGTCTCTTCTCTGGGGTAGTTGTCTTCCTTGATGAGAAAATCCTGGGTCGGAAATAAATGTGAATAGTCACTCACCAAATTGAAGTTCAAAATTATCGCGGGCCCGCAAACGGTATCGCATTTACACTGAAGTCCTAAGGGGTTTGGAAGGCCCCAGTAGTCCAAGCAGCACACAGTAGTACCAGGCTGTCTGATGTAGAAGTCCCGGAGTAGTCCAAGGTGGCAGCCAGCTCTCACAGTGGCAGGTGGTGTCCAGCACCTCTAAGGTGGCTGACTGTCAAAACCCTGTGCAAGCACCGTGCCAGAATAATATTTGACCCGGCTAAATAACCACATGATTCTTATGTCCCTAATTCCCCTTACAAAAATGTCCATTTTATCTCATAACATCCTTGGCAAGATAACAAGTCCTAATCCCATATCAATTACATTACTGTGGTGATGATATAATTTCTCTCTGAGCAAGTTTCAACAATAAATTACATGAAAGTAAACTACAATATCAGACAAAAATATTTAATTTCCCCTAAAATATTTAAACTGAAATATTTCTGCACGCTTAGTCCATCTAGACAAATGTTAAACATAAGCTCATTACCTATCCATATGATATTCCATACATAAAAAAAAAAAAAAAAACCTTACATTAATATTAGAATAGGCATTTATACATTTTTTTACTACAAACAAATAATTATCTAGAATAAACATCCATTTAAACTTCATTGCTGTATACTTATCAATTTATTACCCAGAACTGTGGTTGTCTTGAATTAAATTGTATATCTATGCATACTGAATGTGAACCAAAACATATTTATATAAAACATCCCTCTATTAAAACAATCTAAAATGAAACACAGTTAAATTACTCTTGGTAGATACTGGTTCTAAAATAATTATTTAATTGGACCATGAATTTATTTCAAAATAAAATCTATACAATTTACTATAAGATTAGTTTAATCGATGAGGTTATTTAAAATATGACCTTTGTAAAATATCCAACACAACTCATCTAGTCACGAACATTTTTCCTGTATCTGACTAAGAATATTATACTACCTCAACTGAACACCCATTAAAATAATAACATCCTTATTTAAAGGTTAAACATCTTATAACTAAACATTTAATAATAATAATTTACTTTCTTGTGGTAAAATAAAATCCAATCCCTTCCAAATTATATTCCCTTGTCTTAACTTACATAATAATACATAATAATAATACCCATCTGTCTAAATCATGTTTAACACTATTGAAATTTAAAACAACTGCAATTAATTATTTGCGAAATTGTAGACAAAATTTTACAGCTAAATTATTAACCAGAAATTACAGGATTTCTGATCGGCATGTTGGAACAATGTTTTGAAAGATCAAGTTTCTGAACTTCGCTAAAGTATTTTTTTTTAACTTCCCCAGCCAAAAATTAGGTTACCAAGGGTAAATAAACAAGGTTTTATATAATAAATATTACTAACATATATATATATATATTTTTAAACTAGTTGTCCTGATTCAGCTAAAATCCAGTCGACCAGCCAAACAATTCATGTTTTAAAATCCTACTATTACCTTTGTTTTATTAAATTTATATTCATGAAAACAACATTAAAGTATTAATTTGAATATCAACTCACCTCAGGCAACAGTTATTTATCCACCAACTCTGGGTGTGAGGGTTTAAATTCACCAATAACAGACTAGCACAAATTTTCTTTCACTGACGCCGCTTCCTCAGTCCTTCCGACCCAAATCGGCTGTTATCAATCTCTCTCGGCGCCCTGAACCAAGCGTCAGTCCATGCGGCCGGGCCCCGAAACCAGAGTCCATGACTGTTTGATCACGTCGCCGCTCCTTATCTTGTTGACCGTTGGCACTGGCTAAAACGGTAATGCCTGCAAGTGAGGGAGGCAATTGCACGCACATCCACCAGGTGGTGGCTTTATTTGTCGGAAGGTGCACTCTACCGACGATAAATCCAAAAATGGCGAGCCTTTCCAGGTGATCAAGCTGGAAATTTTCGGGGATTATAGGTTTTAAATTTCAAGCGTTACAGCTTTTCTGACCCTTTTTGGGCCCAAAAACTCAAAATTTGAAAAATTAAAATCTCCAAAAAAGGGGGTTAGAGTCTTCCGATTGTTTTTCCCATCGAACTTGACCAACTGATTATAAAAGGAATGTCTCTACCAAATTTTAAGTAAATCAAACAAAAATTGCGACCGCTAGAGTGCTAACACATAAATATATATATATATATATATATATATATATATATATATATATATATATATATAGACCCCTCAAAAAGTGTTCAGGGGGTCCCGTTAGGAACTTCTATGGTGGTCCCGGGCTTAAGTCTCACCGTGCGGGTCATGCTAATAGTCCACTTTTCCATAGGAAATTCACTAATAAGGGGTGCGTATTTATTGTTATAATATTTTGGTAAATGGTTCTTATGAGGTTCATTTAGAAATATGTCGATTTATTTAATCAGTTGTGTACAGCGGTATTCATTGATTTCTTTTGTCAGTTATTAGTTATTTCAACCAATTAAATGTTTTACATGCTGGTTTCCTGAGTTAATATTTCGTTACGCCTGTACTCATTTATGTAGTACAATACATAAGTACATTAATATTCCATACATACAATTTTACAATAAAACGGTTAACCTTGCAATGGATATAATTTAAAAAAAACCGAATTGTAAACCATTGTGTATTTACTCATTCATAGGAATCAATACTACCCCACATATTGGGATGATACAAGAACGTAACAGCATGTCCTGGTCGTGTCGCAACATGTGTTGGCGGACCCTGTTAACATGCCCATCCTACTCTGCCTTAACAAAGGCTGATAATATTGAAATTCATTATGATCATAATAACACATTTGATGGTAAGGAATACACGAGTGACTGGTATACCAAAGTGGTTAACTGTTAATAGTAAAAATGCGGACATCACAGGTAAACTTGGCCGAGAAATAACGTACAATATTTAAATTTCGTTTTATAAGAAACCACTTTGGCTTTCCCCCGGTATTATGTTTAGTAAAATATCGAAACATTTAGATACAAAATACCTTCATCTTATTGGATAATACTAATGCAGAACCACACAAGTATATTAATACAACCCCCCCCCAAACAAAAAACAATAATTACAGAATATTATAATTTGCAGTAGCTGTAAAATATTGTAAATAAATTAATCAACAAATTCCTATTATCTGCGTTTTATAGAATATGAAATACCTTAGCACCAACGGAACAAGCATTTATTTCTTCATGTCATGTATTTTTTATTGTGGACAATTCTATAAGATCTTAATCTTTCTTTAGGATTGTTTTAGATAATACATTTCTTCATATAATGATTTTATTCTTTAAGACAATTCCATAAGATCTTAAATTTACTTATGGTTAAATGTAATATCAGTAATTACGGAAAATTCACTTTGGTAGCGACATCGGAAACGGATTTGTAACAAATATGGTTCACCGGTTGAGTTTAATTAAATAGACGGGGATGGAGGTTAATTTTAGCCTCGGATAAAACCAGTGATGAATGTGTTGCAAGATTGCTGGGTGACCGAGTATATACGCAGAGTGTGGATATCAGTAGCCTTCTCACAATGTATCGCATACGACTTTGACACTTGTAATAAAAGATAAGTTAATATAGATATTGTTGTGATGACAAACAAGCCAAAACAATCCTAGTTAAAATAGAACAATTTAAATATACAAAGTGTTTACAAGAACACCTGACCAAATTTAATCGTTGTGAGCAACAGATAAGCATTGCATTTTAAAGGCAAAAGGGACAGAACCCTTTAGGATTTAGAATATTTCCTGAATTTTATCATATCTTAAAATGAAAAAACTTTTAAATATGTTACAGGCTTTTTTTTGTAAAATCACTCCTTAAAATTCAACACAGCGATATTCCATGTTATAAAACAAGTTACAAAAATAGGTAGTGTTTTAAATATAGAGTTTTGCGAAAGGTTTGTAGCATCACTAGGAAATTCAATGGCTAGCTAAAGTTTGCAAGGCATTAATTGACTCAATGCATATTTTAGCTTCTAAATTGCGGGTCAAGTCTCAACTAACTTACAACTTAGTGTTGGACCTTTACTGCACAATGCCTATTTCCAATTATTTTGTTTGCTTACCTTTCTGTGATGGTAAATTATGTCATTGGAACTAGTATACATTTGATACTTCAGTCGTCCACTGTTTTTATTAATGATCAAATAACACACAATTAAATATGAAAACATGTTAAATCATGTTTACCTTAGTTTACCTTAGATTTTACAACGTCTGCTGTAGAGATGTTTACTTGAATTTTTCATACAAAACTTCCATAGTATGGCTCAAGTGGTGTTGTATACAACAATTACTAATATTTTATAAAATAGGTATCAAAATGAAAGTCTAAAAAATGTTATTAGAATTAAGAGGTTCAAGTTAGTAAAACATGTTTAAAATGCTGCAGACCTTGGTTTATAAGTTCAGTCTATAGCATACTTTATATTTTACTGAGTCATCCAAACTTTCTCTCCTTATCGTAAACGTTAATGTAATTTATAGTTTTAACTGACAATATATAAGAAAAAAGGTACAAAATAACCGTTTGCAATAGATTGTAATTATATACCAAGGTCTGAAGTCCGATTCGGAGCATTAATAAGTATTAGAATAGAGCCAAATAATGTTTATAGACTTTTGTAACACAAAAATATCTTTATTTCGTGCCTCTTACGCACTGAGAAGATTCTTTGTTCTTATTACTTAAAAATAGTCATCATTAGTAAATTATGTTGGTAATATATTAAATTGCTATTTAATAGGTTGGAGGCATTAGTGAATCATGTCTTGCAACAGATTGGCTTTAATGATAACAATGAAATTGTAATACATCTAAACTTAAGAGTCACCACAATACCAGATGTTATAAATGTGTATGCATGTTTCATGCATTAAAAAATTAAATTTTTGACCAAAGCGTAAGATAATTAGGATAACTAATGCGTATTTTTTCCAGGCATAGAAAATTATTACGGAAAACTAAAAATGCTCGTCATATATTACCATAAGTGATGATCTGCAGCCACAAATACAACTACAAAATTTTTAACTAACTCTGCAAGAACGTTATCACCGGGAGAGAAACTTTAATGAATATTATTGCAAAGTTAATGTTCTTATACTAAAACGCACCTTCAAACACGACATTACTGCCATTACTTTGTAGGTAGTGCTAATCGCGTGTCTATCAGTCGTTCGCCAACCCGCTACTGCAGGTGTTGACAGCTATGGAATAAACTTTACATCAAATGCTCGACATTTTAAGTACAGAAAATCCTTTATCGCTTAAAGGCTTTTTGCAGAATAAATTGGATTCAGAATAAAATAGTTTTATTTATTTGTTATCTCGTATGAGAAAATACTTTTTCGTTTTAAATATGTGTCTCCATACCAAAATTTACTTGTAAAACATGTAATTAATGTATATTTTTAAACATGTTTTACAAGTTCTGACCCCTTGTGTATAACAATAATTCAGGATTTCATTATGAGAGCTGCATTGTACAATATTACTAATTGTTGTATAACAACACCACTTAAGCCATACTACGAAAGATGTACACGAAACATACTTGTAAAAACCTCTTCATTAGTGGTTCTGAGACAAGAAGGAGAGACATGATTTAAAATGTTTTTAATCTTTGATGAAAATTGTAGATTGCGAAGTATCATATGCCAATTTTAATGACCGAAAAAATTAAAAGTAATATATTATTAATGGAAGGTAAGCATACAAATTATCGGAAATAAATAATGTGCAGTAAACGTAGAGTCGTATATTCAACACTAAGTTGAAAGTTAGTTAAGACTTGACTCGCAATTTAGAAGCTAAAATATGCATTGAGTCAATTAGAGTCTGGCAAAGTTTAGCTAACCTTTGCATTTCCTTTTAAATGCTACAATCTTTTCTCATAAATCTATATTTTTAACGATAATTTTGTAATTTGTTTAATCAAATGGAAAATCTGTTGTGCACGGTTTTGAATGTCGAGGGGTTATGGTACCAGAAAACCTATCCTTCAGCATATTAAAAGGACTGTTATGATTTTGTGATGTGTCAAGTTTTAAAAATATTCGTAATTCCTATATGGCTTTTCCCCTTTGGCTTTGTTTAATATTTATCTGTTGCAAACCATGAATTTACTTGCTATGGTAGTTATTAAACATATGATTTAATTTTTCGGTTTTTCAGGGATATGTTTCATTTACCTAAACATTATTGCCTTTATAAATGTAACTAGTTGATGTACCTGTACTTTGCACGGTTTAGAAAGGTAAGTTAGCTTGAAACAGCTGTTCTTGCTTCTGCTCTTTAAGCTATCAAATAAAAGGCTCAAAGCTGTTTGCTGTACAGTTTCTGAATGTTTACTTTCATCTGAAATGTAAACATTGAAACTTAGGACGTTCACGGGGCGTAGCCCGAGGGGACTTTAAGGAAGTGAATGTGGCCTATGTGTTGCATGGGTTCAATATCTACCTTTGTGTAAAGTTTCAGCCCAGTCGGTTCAGTAGTTTTTGCGTTTACCCAAAACATCTCACAGACACACAGACAGACAGACAGAAAGCACATCTTCTTTATAATAATATAGATTTTGATCAAACAAATAAAACGATTGTTCATTAACATACTTATAACACAATGCGTAATAACGCTTATCGTTAAAAGTAGTATGAATATAAAAACTATCTGGAAAGTATTTTACAAGAAGATTCCATCCTCCAGGTTTCAATTACTGTATAATGCAGTGTGCACTTCTAAATATACTTTTCCACAGCATAAATTATTTTTTTCATAAATCATAATACTTGGGCAAGTTTCCTACTTTTTTAGGGGTTGCTTTTGGTTACAATTTAATTTGAGGTTTCACACTTCTAACATATAAATTATTGGTAGTAACTAGCTAAATGTTAAAACGTTTTAAGTGGTAAAGGTTTATTTAACACATGTTGACACAGTTTGGCATGTGTTATCAGTTTGACACACCGCCAACATCGCAGGATCGCGTGTACACCGGCCGTTCCATAACATACTGCTGAATGTGGTGAAATGGTCGCAATTGACCTTTACAACCGTATATCTGTATTATGAAAGCCACTAATGTTTGTTATGTAAAACCAAGGTTAAATAAGACAGTTTCCTTATAATGTTTAAACCAAAATGCAAATTTCGATGTTTCAAACTTACGCTGAATAATCCTTAGTATCGTTTACTTTTAGTAAGTTTTCTACAGACTTTTACGTTTTGTGTTGATAAAATAAGCTTAATCATATTGTAATTATTTCCTTAATACTTCGTAAACTTATACTGTGTAATATTAAGTAACTTTCACTCAAATATGCCAAATACAAGTTTCTAGGAGATTGGAGTTTGGCGGAAGTGAATGTTCAAGTTTAACATGCCGGTATGAACGTTGGTCTATCAAACCTCTCTCCAACAAAACAATTCTCTTGGGGACTTTTCACAAAGTTGAGGAATTTTGTAGTTTCAAACGGTTTTTTATAGTAGAGCGGATATTCCGAAATGTTATACAGTACCAGATCCACATAAATACATAATCCACATAAAAAGCTAGAAATTTGGTTTATTTCATCATAAAAAACTAAATAAATGCTTGGCTAGACTATATACTATATTTACAATAAAAATAAGGTATTTCATTCTGCATAAACGAATTTACAGCTTTATAATATTATGTTGACATACTTTAGATATGTATTTGAACTAAGCAACGTTTAAGGTTAATACATGTTCACTATCATATATGCTCGTCATCCATTTCAGACAATATGAACACTCCAAGAACCCTAAAATTGTTTGAAATGTTGCATTTTTTAAATGAATCGTTTGTGTTGTGGTTACGACAACTGATTCCAAAACTACGGTATTGGTTATATCGTGGGTTTTTATAGCAAGTATATTACATGGGTCTAACTTGGACTGTAACGGCTGAGCCCTTGTTCTGCTTGAAAGCTCTGAACTGTGATGTAAACGGTTGAAGTACAACGAAAAACAGTCCACCAACTAATTATAAATATAGTCTTTATTTATTTAAAGAACATATTCATTTGTTTCTTGATGTTTAGCCCATACATCATATGTTTAATACCCCGAAAGATTCCCTATAATGGAATCGGGTTTGGTTTGACTATTTTTCTAAAGAGATTTCATTATTTAAAGGATTCAATTGTAGTTAATTCGTTGGCCAGTCAGGCGCGAGTACATTCAAAGAACTTGTTAAATATTTATCAATTCCAAATTAGTTTCCAGTTCTAATTCCAAAGCTGGGCATCTTCTTTGAATAAAATATTTATCTTATCCTTACTTATCTTTGGTACTTCCTTTTAGAAAAAGAGTTATTTACTTTGTATTATTAATATAAAGTATTTATTTTTTATATACACTGAGTTTGCAGGTAACTTTTGTTGTGTTGATAGTTTATTTTCATTTTGTATTTTTTTATGTTTGAAGTTTTGTGTTTTGTTCTGATATTGTTTTACTTTAAGCGACATGATAATTTTGATTCCGTATTAATTTGTGTCTTTGAAAAAGGAATAATATATTTTAAGAGCGTCACCTTTATTTTACTATAAAGGCATGACGAATATAAAAACAAACGAACAAGTTTAGCCTGTTATTTGTAAAACATAATATAAACTTAAAAAATGTCCATGATTTGTCTATAACATGATTAAGGAAACAAATAAGCACAATGTCAATTGGGATTATTGTTTTTTCCTATTTAATTATGATTGATTTGGTTTATGATAAAGTTATATAAATACAAATATTTTATATTAGTTTTTATTTTATTTGTTCAATATATTTGACTATGATACTAAGTTTAATAAAGGTTAATGATTCGTATATCTACTTATACATATATAATAGTAATTTGTAAATATTTAAACTTAAATTAATCTTTTTTCCTTTTTTCATTTTCAAAAGTTAATTTTAATAAAGCTCTACGTTTTACTTGGATACTCTCGTAGGGTACCCAATGTAATAAAAGAGGGTGAAATAATAAAGGGATTTATTCACGCTTACCATAAATACCTTTAATAGGGAAAACATTTGTTTTTATTTGGCCACAATTTAGTTAGCGCAACCTGAATGCACAAAGCAATCATTGGTGTTGCTGGGCTAGATCTGACAGTATGGCTTTGACATGTTCGTTGATGGGATCAGAACAGCTGTTATTCATCCACAAGTGGAAATTGGTCGGATTTTTATTTCCCTTGTTTGTTGTGTGACAGTCGCACCACCATTGAGTATATGAATGCTGATTTCCTGAACACTAATAACGCCATGCCGTCACCATTATCCTTTCATACCGATACTAATATTACCCATGATATGAAGACTAAACATTGGTTTGCTCTAGCACTGCTATAGTGACATCATTCATTTTAAATCTTCTGGCAGTTTTTTTAAAATGTCCTAAATCATTTAAATTAATCCCTCCAGACGGCTACATGGAGATCCCCTTAAAACACTTTGGTCGTAATAAAAACAAATGACGTCACCATAGAGGGATGCACTGAAGGTGCCAAATATGGCCTGTTATGCCTAGAAGCACACCTATCACTTTTGCTTATATCAAGACTATTACATTTCTGGATCTTTACTAGTTTAAAAAATAATTTTAGCTTGGTATTGGCATTTACCTTTGTTAAAGTATAGTTATTCATTGCATTTTCAGAATGCAATCAATAACTTATAGAATGCAATGAATAACTTAAGTTCTTATAGGTATTTATTCCAGCAAATATAGTTGATTTTATACCAATTTCCTTTAGTTTACCCTTAAGTACTCACTACAAACTCAAAGTTCATGGAATAAATAACTCAGGGAAGTATGGACGAAAATATCAATTGGTAATAGTATGTTTTAATTATTCTGCATCAAAAGTAGTTATTTCTAGTAACCACTGAGAGCAAGTAAAATTATCGTTTCCCAATCTTAAAGTTAGATCGATCGAACTGCGTCAATCATATACAATAGATTTTTCAAACATGTTCAGTTGATATTGCGTTGAACGCTTCATAAATATTAAATTCGATTTTCTTTTCTTTATTCAAACTTAAGAAAATCATTGCATATGCTAAGAACCCGGGTTGAAATAATAACTTGTACATGCATATTGATTGCTTTACTAGAATTTTGCTTAGTTATCGTATGTGACACGATTTTTTATTTTTTTTTAGATGCACTCAATACTAAGATAGATGAAAACACTGTATTTTAGTATAATCAATCATGCCACCATCAATATCTTGCAAAGACTTCAATATTGTAGTTTTTACAGACAAATTCAAGTGGATAAAGAAAGAATAATCTAAGCATTAAACATTATTCAGATGAACTACTTTCTGCCATTCTTAACAGTTGGTAAGTTACAACTCGTCGGTTAAATGTAATGAGGTTGAATTAATTTTCAAGAATGGAGGAGCCAGATGGCCTTCTTCCCTTTCGGATAAGCTGAAACTTCAGAAGATAATCAACGGTAAAACATTTTAGCTTTTATATTTTATTATAAAGAACAATCCAACACTTGAAGATTAACTTTTCCTTTAGTTTTGGATTCAAAGGCAGCAATCCTAGCACGTTATAAATTTTTCCCAAATTAGATTACTTCGATGCTATTAAAAGAACATTTGTAATCTCATTTATGCACACATTTATTATCTTGCGCAATTATACCTTATTACCATAAAAACCTATATAAATTGTATTATACTAAACAAAGTACGGATAACAACAATGGATAAAGTATTTGTATTTTCCTAATATGATTGTTTTTTCATAATAATTCAGCAAATAGTATATATAAGTTTAAAAAATGAATAGATATATTCAATAATGTAAAATATATAACAAAAACCATGTTTGTGTAACTATATACCGCAGTTTAATATCAATAAAATAAAATAACCAATTATCATAAAAGATCAAAATAGATATTCCTAGTTTATTTTGTTAAAAGTGAAATAAGATCATATTTTCTAAACAACATCCTAACTTTTTTATAAAAAAATTTCTATTAAATTTCTTATAATAATATTTAAAAATAGTACCATGTTATATACTTTACCTTTAAAACATGTTAAATGCACCTTAAAAAATATCATCACAGTAATCGGATAGTGGTCTATTGAAAGAGTCGTACTGACGTAAACATAAGGAGGGTTAATGCCCTGAAATGGATGAGGTAATGGATATGGATATGGCTAAGCAACGTCGGCAGAGCATTGGACTTTAACGAGTGCAGACTGCTGACTGTGTAATGGGTCTTGCCAAAGGTTTTGAATTTGCTTATGCGATCTCCTTTGTAATGGCAGCGCTATGCTAAGATCACGTTCCTTTAAAACCATTAGATTTGATTTAATAAAATAATATACAAACTGTTTAAATTATTCTATTTTAAAACAAATATTGTGGCTTATCAGTATTTTTTACAGCAGAACGGTCATTAGTAGTGAGTGAAAGCCGATTGTGGGTTAGAGAAGGGAAAATACCAAATATAAAGGGAATAATACTCACGTTGAGCCAACATTTCCTGTTATATTCTCAAATCTGACGAGAGGACTCCCTGAAACTGGCCTGGTCGAAGGCGCAACATTCTTTGCTCTAAGGCCTAAAAGCTGGCTCAAAGTCGACGAATGTTTGATATAAGTCTTAATAGAGGAACTAAAACTCAGTATCTTGAGTGGGGTCAACGTGGAAGTTATATTTTAATGTGGGAATGATAACTTTTTTCTGTTAAAAGATGTCAACTTCGTTTTAGAACTCCTGCGCTACAAATACTCCCATTTAAAATAAAATCGGCTTTTTATTCTTTGTTATAAATTAATTTAAAATCCATTAGTGAAATTTAGATTTTCAAGTAAAACTGGCTAAATATTGGTGATATATGTTTTATCATACGCAACTTATATACGCTCCCTGTTTAAATACTAGTGGCTTATTCTATTTCCGTAATTGAGTATTTGTTGACAATAATTATGATGCTACAATCTTAGTTGAGAAGTTTGTAAATTTGTAAAATTATAATACATCATTTTAAGGTGTAGGATTAACAACCACGTATATTTAAACTATAGCAAGAACACTACTTTTTGGTTTGAATTTTAGTTATAGACTGTAAGTTTTGTCACTCCTGTCATTGTACTGTGTCGGCTTTGCCTTGTTAGTACTCAGGACTAACCAAGTTACTAACCAGTTACACTCAGGACTAAGACCAATGTGGACGGGCTGACAAGAAAATAAAATCCTTAAACCCTCTCAAAAACACATTAACAATATGTGCAAACATATTCTGTGACACCATGTAAATATATTTTGTGAAGGTACTTTATATGCTTTACGCTCTAAGAGAACCTCAAAACAGTGAAATCAATTGTGTCAGTTCATAACAATATTGTTATAATGAGATGTAAGACTTGTGAAGGAGCCAATTTAAGTTATTTACTAACCCTAATGAAGCAAACAAGTACTCAAAAACAGGTTAAACAGTTTACTACTCCCCAATTAGCTTCCAATTTAACACTAAGTTGGGCTTCTGCTTTGAATAAAATATTCCTCTCATCCTTCCTTACTTTTTAAGGTTCACTTAAAACATATTTTATATGCAATCAAAATAAGTGTTTCATTAGCCTTATAAACGAAATTTCAACTTAATTAAAATGAATAACTATTTTATTTTTTCACTATTTATAACCTGTTAAATCTATGAATGTTTTAACCCCTTTTAAACATTGTACAATATACTATAGTGTTTTAAAGGAATTACTAAATTTAAACCTCTAAAGAGAGGAATTGTTTATTGTTCATGTTATATCGAATATATTTGTATTTTTTTATGTGCAACTAACTTTCAGAGGAGCATAAAGTTTTACTTTTAAGTTAATGTTGGTAGAATTTAAAACCTGGATAAAGGTAATCTAAAAGGTATGGCAAAAAAGATTATCGATTGCTTTTCTAATTTTTTTATTTGTTATTTTACATTAATTCTACATTAGGTACTCAAGCTATAGATAAACTTAAAGGTATAAAATTAGTTTAAAAATATGTAATACACAAAAAAGTTTACATGATTTATACACTATAAAATCACAATAAAAGTGTGTTAAATCTTTACTGTTTTACAATCCAAATGAAATTTGAAAAGCAATAGCCTCTAAACAGTTGAATGATTTTATGTTAGGTTAACAAGTCAAATAACTGCCAGTAACATCACTTATAGTACTAGTTTCTTTTCAAACTTCCTTTTTACTTAAAAATTACACATTTAACGAACTTTTATATCTTCTTTAACAGCTAGAATTATGCAGATTTAAATATTTTGAAAGCTTAAACAGAATTAAAATATATAATATATAATAAGTCTATTTTTCTAAAATGTACTTAACATATAATTTGTTAAATTTAGAGAGAGTTTTTTTGTTGTTTATTTTTAAGTGTTATTAAAAGGTATTTTAACACGATTTCAGAGGTTACTAGGCTTTGTAATTGATACCACATATTAAAGTGTCAATTATACTTTACAATTCAAATATATATTTATTTTTTTGATTTATTTGGACTTTACCTATCGCTTCTAGTGTTTAAAACTACACTACGTTTCGGGAGGTAAGGAAACTCCTCCCGTTACTCCTCCTTACCTCCCGAAACGTAGTGTAGTTTTAAACACTAGAAGCGATAGGTAAAGTCCAAATAAATCAAAAAATAAATTCAAATCCATCGCTATTATGAGTTTCAAAAATTCAAATATATATATTTGAATTATTACTGTAAATTTTATTAGTTACATAGTTGTAACAGTTATTGATTCAAGTTTGCATTTTTAACTTTCAAAACGTGTAATAGTAACTATTACTAAAATTATTTGTTGGTTACAGGTAAGAATACAACTTGGCTTCTAGATCGAGCAAATTGCCGTAAGTATAGATCCGTTTCTTGTAATATATTTTGTTGACAACACTCAAAATAATTGAAGAATATTAAGAGAGGTGAGAAATATGCTTTAGGTCACTCATTTAGTAACCTTTACATACGACATTGGGAAAGGTCGGCCATCTTTGAATGGAGCAAAAATGATAAACTTTACTCTTATATTGAACGTGATTTTTCAAAGCTTTTTATAGACAGTTAATATATAGATATATAAACAAATAAAGGTCAATATAATGAACCATTTAAAATACCAATGTCCTCTAAAACAATATACGGTACAATTTAGATTTATAAAATAACAACTTAGCGGAAATAAATAGGATGTTATGGATGGATTTAATATATTATGCAAACCAACTTCGTCTTAACAGAAGTTACAACTCGGCAGATATAATCAAGAGTTATCAGGAAGAAGTTAAATACATTTTCAAGAGCGCAGAAAGCAGATGGTCTCCTTCCCATTCAGATCAGCTGAAACTTTAATATTTAAACATTTAACAAAGGACGGTTATTATTTTACTTTTCCATAATTGGTTTTATATAGACGGATGAGTTCATTTTTGGTAGCTGGTGTTCAAAGTAGCTCATACAAAATTATTTAATGAGGTATTTTTGCACAGTAATCACTTTAATACAGTTTTCCTCAAGGTGATTTATGATATACTGATTTTAATCTGATTCAAAGGTAATAACATTAAAATTTACGTCTTTAGTATTCGGGATAAATGTTTCTTTAGGCACACAATATAATGATGACAAAACTATGAACAAATGATTTAATTTATAATATTTACACATTTTAATGGTTTTATACTGTTAAGAATTAGTATAAAAGTTTACTTGCACAATTTCAACGAAATACTTTGAATCGTAAAATACACTTAAATACAATAATAAACGTTATTTATCATAATTGGTTGGGATGATAAACACCTTAAATATAAGTAGGAAAGTTGATTATCTTAACAGATATGGGGCAAGAAATATAGATATTGTTATGGAAATGACTAAGCAAAGTCAGCATGACAGTGCAATGGCACATATTGAAATGTGCTGACAGTTGAAGGGTCTTGCTTAATGTCTTGGATTGTCATCAGGAAGACCCGCATGCGCATATGTAAAATCATCTTACTATGTGGTCTTGTAATGTAGATGTAATTTATTCATATTTATGAATTGGAACCCTTTTAAAACTAAAATGAT
The DNA here is from genome assembly GCA_963675035.1 of Allygus modestus. Taxonomy (NCBI): domain Eukaryota; kingdom Metazoa; phylum Arthropoda; class Insecta; order Hemiptera; family Cicadellidae; genus Allygus; species Allygus modestus. The sequence goes on from OY776115.1 coordinate 10,050,359, forward strand.
TTTCAAAATGTACAGTATTTGCTACAAGAAAATTAGATATAGGTAAAGTAGATAGAGTCTTTTGTGTTTCGTAGTTTTCAATGCAGTGTGACTTAAAAACAGGAGTTAAATTCATTTGTAAATTAAATTAATGTCATAAAATAAACTAAGTTACGTTGATATGCCAGGGAACAAAGGACCTCATCCCCAACAAAATAACATATAACCATCTCTCACCTTATTTTTGACGACGATTTATTGAAGTACTTCTTTCCCAGGTCTTATATATGTTATTACAACTTTGAAATTCACGTATTTAGCCCCAAAGCTCCAATTATGCATATTAGGATTTATAAATGAGCAGTGCCAGCAGTTCAAAAAGGACTCCAAATGTGTTAAACATGTTTCGGCCATACGTAATTTTCAACAATCAATATTACATTTTAAATTGCATTCCACCATGATCTTTTAATTACATTCTTAAATATCGCTGAGTAAAAACTAATAAAGAATTAGTTTGTTTCCTCTCCAAAATCAGAGACGGTAATATATGTTTTACATCCCTTTAAAATAAGGTAGCAAAAAAATCAAGGTAAGAAATCTGTGGTCTCACAAGTGACAAATGACACAGCACCCCACGTCTCTGTTAGACCCTACGTTTACTGCCAGACTGCCTTCTCAACCTAAACAAGTTATTTTCTTTCTTGTTCCAATTTTTGAAGGAATACATTCGTACTATACATAAAAAATCCCGGAAATTACATTTATATAAGCTGTATTTTTTTTAATTTGTGACACGGCAAATTAAGTTACCAGGAGATTATTGATAATTATAGAAGATATCGCTTATGGTTACGATCTAGCGGTAAATAAATTACTAGATATATTGAATCATACTAATGATTATGTTAAAACGAATCTTATCTCTTTATGCAGCAGTTTTTCTAGTTGAAATAAGTGAAACCTAATTAAATTATAATGCTCTTCTATAATTTCCTTTCAATCCACATGAACAAAAAAACAAATACATGTTATTTTAATTAACTTACCGTCCGCTTGCTCTTTTACGTATTTAAGTATTTTACGTGTTTAATTTGTTAAATTAACTTATAATCCATTATCTCTTTAATACATTGTACGCACATGTATATATTGTATTAATACTACATCGTTATTAGAAAAGAATGTATATAATATTTGTCTTCTTTACTAGAAAAAGGCGCTCTTATACAATTTATTAATATAAAACATGCTTTCAAAACCTTAACATAATTCAATCGATGTTAACTGACCATGACTAATGAACATATATGTATTTAATTGAAAAGTGTTTTGCATTACTTCATTATTAATTTATTTATTAGAGAGAGTTTTTAAATGTTTGTATTTTTGTTGAAACCTACATGCTCTAATAAAAGCTACTATGTAAAAAGAGACAATACGGATATGATTGCTGAAATGCACTTACTCACATTGTGTACAACAACTCATGTTAGTTATTTTAGTTATGTACATTGAAAAAAAAAATAAATAAAAGTTTAGTATTCTCATCGATATACAACAACTTAATTACATACCTAATATCGCCAAATAAGTCTTACTTCTATCGTTTTAAGCAGCAACTAGAGATTAAGCACAGACGACAAGTTAGCGTGGCCCGGGAACATTCAGCAACGCTTGTTTCGCAGAAATTATTTCGTCCTCTATGAAGCACTTTACATGCATAATTTGAACCTCTTGACAAGTGTAGTCGATATTGACGGAATGTTTACCTTGCACGGCAGTGAAAACCTGGGTTTCATTGAGTAAAAGATAGGAACACAACATATTACGTAATATAATTTAAATCTAAAACAATGTTACATGATCAAATGAAACTAAATGTTCTCTCGTATTGCACGTGCATTAATTGTATTTTTGTCTATTTGTACGCCAGTGGAAATTTTATACGATTAGGACAGGAAGAGCCCAAACCTTTTCCCATCAAAATCTTCGGATTTGGCTAAGCAATTATCTGACAAACCTTAAAAAAAGAACTTTTGGCGTACTAGCCAACTTTAATACCCAACAAAGTTTAATTCTTCAATTATAAATCTAGAATTCCACCCATCGATATTTCACAGTAAAGGATCTGCCAAAACGCGATTGATATCTTTGCCTTGGCCATTGAGTATCGGATGAATTTTGGTAAGGAAGTTCAAATTCTTTGGGTGAAACTTTCAAAGGTAGATTATTGAACAAGTCTCGTCACCTAGTACCATTGGTCTCCCAAATTAAAGAAGAGCATTATAATATAATTAGGTGTCACTTATTTAAACTAGAAAAACTGCTGCATAAAGAGATTAGATTCGTTTTAACATAATAATTAGTTTGATTCAATATTTCTAATAATTTATTTACCGTTAGATCGTAACCATAAGCGATATATTCTATAATTTTCAATAATCTCCTGGTAACTTAATTTGCCGTGTCACAAATTAAAAAAAATACAGCTTATATAAATGTAATTTACGGGATTTTTTATGTATTCCTTCAAAAATTGGAACAAGAAAGAAAATAACTTGTTTAGGTTAGAAGGCAGTCTGGCAGTAAACGTAGGGTCTAACAGAGACGTGGGGCGCTGTGTCATTTGTCACTTGTGAGACCACAGATTTCTTACCTTGATTTTTTCGCTACCTTATTTTAAAGGGATGTAAAACATATATTACCGTCTCTGATTTTGGAGAGGAAATAAACTAATTCTTTATTGGCTTTTACTCAGTGATATTTAAGAACGTAATAAAAAGATCATGGTGGAATGTAATTTAACATGTAATATTGATTGTTGAAAATTTCGTATGGCCGAAACATGTTTAATACATTTGGAGTCCTTTTTGAACTGCTGACACTGCTCATTTATAAATCCTAATATGTACAATTGAAGTTTTGGGGCTAAATGCATGAATTTCAAAATTATAATAACATATATAAGACCTGGGAAAGAAGTACTTCAATAAATCCTCGTCAAAAATAAGGTGAGAGACGGTTATTTGGTATTTTTTAGGGGATGAAGTGCTTTGTTCCCTATATTACCTACTTAATAGCTATATTACCTACTTAATAGCTATATTACCTACTTAATAGATTAAAACGTATTAAAAAATGAATAACAGCCGAGTACGATATAAGATCGACCCATAAGATAAAGTTTTTAAAATAAATAAATATTAATATTTTATATCAGTGTTGAAGTTGACTCTAAAATAGTGTCAAGTAATCTTAACATATCACTCACCCCTCTATCAGGTTTTAGTTTTACTCAATTTACTCTGAATTTTCACTAACAATAAGTAAAAACAATTGATAAGTAAGAGTAGTGTATATGGGATGACTTTTCAGTAAGAGTAAAGTAAAAGTAAAACTGTATCCCACGTCCACAACATATTTAGGGAAATTGTTTGTCACCTTCAATACAAATTGCGTAATATTTACATACTAGACCACCCACGACACTTTTGTTACTAAACATGTTTTCCTTGTAAGTACGACATTATAATATGCTAACGGTGCAAATTTCTCCTTAGTTAAAACTAGACACTGTTTTCAGTTTTCACCTATAATTAATATTTAAATTAATGTAATAAAACAGTGAACACACACACACAAACACTAATGTGTTCTAAGCAATATATAACGTGCATATACCAAGAACTAAACCACTTTACTACAATGTAATTATAGTGTTGCGTTATGTGTAGTAATATTTTGAAAGTGGGATTATACAAACAATGACGTCGTTCAACACTTTAAATATATCTACATATAATTTGTATTTACATAAAATACAATATATTGACGAATAAGATGGAATAATATATGGCCAAAATGTATTCGTTTTAGGTATAAAATTAGACTCCATACTCAGTTTGAGAAGGTTAATTTTGGAAAATGTTACCCCGGTATATATTAGTCACTAATAACTCCTCTTCTCGTATAATGCTATTTTCCCTAATTATTTCTTTTCAACTAAAAAGCTACGCGTATAAAAATTATACAGTATAATTAAAAACACATACATATTAAATTGTATCCTATGGTATTCTAACTATACTCCTATTTAACAACAGTATTCACATATATTTTTACAATGTTAACTGCATACCATGAGTGCCCTAACTCAAGGTCGCGTGCACGAAAGCTATTAAACCAGTTGATTGCTATCATGTGAGGAAATGGATCAAACGCCCTTTACCGTCCTCTACACAGCTGAATCTGCGGATAATTCACTACGGTGATATCAAATTATTGGCAAGTTTAATTATTCAACTAATATGAATATTGTGTATATGACTGGATGAATATATTTAAAAATTAAATTTGATCACAGCACATGACGAGAAATCCTAGTACCATTTATAAGTTAAATTATTTCTAGATCGATTGATTCACCGTAACCACCGCGAAAAAGTCCTGAATGCCAGGACTACAGCCAGGGATTGAAGTCCCATGTAGCGTCTAATCCTATTAAAAAAAATCACAACCTATTACCAGACATGTCCAAACACTTGACAATAAACACGATCGCTTGTATATACCCTCAAATCTTAATCAGAATTCGGTCACCTGAAGATGCCGACGTGACAAAAACGTGCTTCTTCAATTATCAATGTCAGTAAAAGCAGTTCGATGAAGGACGACGCCTGTGAAATCAATGGCATTTAGTTCTCAAAAAGAATGATTGGAACTTAAAACTAAATACGAAATTTCAGAAGAGCTGGAAACTTTTACGTTTATAAAAGGCTGTTATCTGTAATAATTGTGGTATTTCATCGTGGTGGTGATCTGATTTCATGTTTAGGTCCAAGATCTTGGACTGTGTTTTTTGTAGTACTGCATTTAGCGTGTATTCGTGGTCCTGTACATGATATTTTTCCGAAATGAATAAAGGATTGCTTTTCAGTGAAAACTACATTGTGACATCTTCTTAAACTTAGTAACTGTGAAACCTGCTTACTCCTTTTTCATTAAACTTGAATATGTAAGTATTTTCAACACTATTAGACAGATAAATTAAAATTTTCTTATTGCCCCCATCCCCCAATTTCCCGTTTTTGGTTACGCAGTCATCTTACAGGATATACCTACATATAACCTTCGATTTCAATGCCTCTTAGTAGGTTAAATTATCTATATTCTTAATTTGTTTTATACAGTCTTTGGAATTTTTTAATGGGTCTAAAGATTATGAAGATATATACATTTTAATTTACAGCTATATATTTTTTCCTGGTAAATGGGATAAGGAAAAACATGTTATTTTATACCCATGTAGAAAACACACGAGTTTTTCTTAACATTTTGTTGTTGTTTTAATTTACAATATATTTTATAAAGTAGAAAGCGACAGTTAAGTACACTGATAGAGTAGAAATAAACTAAACAATACTTGGGTGTATTAAATTTCCTCAACACTTTAATATTATGTCCACAATATTTATCTGTCTCTTAAAATAGGAATTTATTCTTTGGCAAACACATCGATAAACGACCTTATAAATACGTAGATTGAAAGATTTTAAAAGCAATTATGGAATTTTAAAAGCCTTATGAAAACGTACAAAGACAATGCAAACTTATAAACTTGTAAATGGATGATTCTAGTTTTAAATGCTAAAAGGGCAGTTTACAAATAGTCAAACCTTTAATTCCCTTCTTCTATTCCTAAAAAAGTGAAAGTAAAATGAGGAAGATTTTCTGGAACCTTTCTCAAAAGTTATTTAAGGCTTAACGCTCAATTTAGAAGGCTTAATATGTAATGAGTCAATTAAAGTCTTGACAACTGTATCCAACCACCAGTTTCCTTAGTAAAGGCTTTTACTTCATTTAATGTTTTCTAAAATGTGTATCCTTTATTTTCGTAAAACATTCTTTTGCATAAAAATTCAGTAATAGTTTTCTAGTTTTCCAAACATATTTTTATATTCAAGCTAGCTTATAACAAATTTTCAAATAAGCCAATTGATCATAGAAATTTAGCAAAATTTAGTTAAGCCCACGTGCTTAGGAAAAATGCTTGCTTTTTGTACTGTTATCTGTAATCATTTGTATGTTATTCGATCAAACCAAGGAAAATCAACCGTCTAAGGGAAACATTGTAAATCAAACTCAAGAACAGAAAATATGTAAACCAAAGCAAACCAATATCAAAGCGCTCATTGAATACCACTTCAGGATCAGAACTAACAGTTTACAACTTATGTAGAACTTCTCGCAACATCTGTTCTGCATCTTCTGTTCTGTCGATACCTGATAAATTATTGTGCTGCATGAAAAATAAATCATAAATGTAAAATTATAATAATATATTCAACTATGCATATTCCAGCAATAATAGTAACCTAGAAGTATTACAGTTTCCGTAAACTCACCACGACTTCACTTTAAACAGTTTTTATTCAAATTAGTTTCATTCAAGTCCAGTATACTGTTTTTAACAAACTATGAACTAAATTTCTAGTTAATTTAATGATATTGGAATTTATTTGAATTCCCTGGTTAACGGATTAATTTGACCGTAGATGAAGAATAATCAGAGGTGATATTCTCACGTGAACGTTTAACCCAAAAGCTAGACTCCCCCAAATAATAGGGATGTCATATACCTCGTTTCAACTAGCTACTGGTTTTGCGGTAACAAGAACTTTTGTAAGAGAGCTACTTACGTGCTTCAGGGAAGGCAGTCCCAACACTTACAGATGAGGACAACCCAATAATTGAACCCATGACGTCTTGTGCTAAGGTCGTAGATACCAACTGTGAGGCTAGCGAGACTTCATGATTGGTATTAATAATTAATTGTATTTAAGTAGCTTTAACCTCAGACTTATTTAACATCCGCGATGTATTATGGGAGTTTGTTTCTTATTCAAACTTCTCTGTGGTTTAATTTACCTAATTTAAATTTTAATAACTTTTCTGTCATCGTCCTATCTTAATTTGGTAACATTTCCCTAACGATATCTATAATTTTGGAAAAATTAATTTAAACTAAGTTTTTTTGTATAGTTTTTTGTACTTGAAATAGTTGGTTTGTTAACTTCAACTACCTCTAGCCACTAATAACAAGACGAAGTAAGATTGATGGAACTGTCAGTCTAGGAAATGAGCTGTCCACTTGGTAATGCTTCTCCTCGATGGGAGGATTTGTGGAATAGGTTCTTTGTGGAAATGATTGTGAAGTTTTAAATGTACTCGTTAGTTTTTGTATTTAACATGGTAACATGTAACATAATACTTTGTTAAAACTTATTACCTTCCATCAAATATATTTACTTGGCTGAAACAATTAATTAGTGTACTGTAATGCAGTTTAGTAACTAAAATATTATGTTGGTATTAGTTAAAAATAGAATACTGATTTTTAGTTGGGAAAATTGTTTGTGCAACGTATGTACACGTAAAAAGGCTAGACAACTTTTTTTTTAGCGTATTACGTGTGGTTATTACTTACGGGATGTAATAAAAGACGTCTTACAACACTTAAGACATATTTACACTTATACTGATTCACATCAGGTCCAGGTCATTAGGTCGGTTCTCTCATTGGCCTGATGATGACTGGTGTGACTAGTAGAAATCGATAGCCTAGTACCATCTTTTATATATGTTTACCGTCTGTATGTGAATCAGTATAAGTGTAAATATATCTTAAGTGTTGTAAGACGTCTTTTATAACATCCCGTGAAAAGGCTAGCTAATAATAATATGAACATATAAAACAGATAAGAATTCGCAAATTATTTTACACTGTAACAATTTTGAGTATGGTCACAAAAATAACATTCTATGGAAGAATTGTTTTATAGCTGAATTTTTATACTAAGGAAGTAGATTATTACATTTCAAAATAAATTTGAATTTGTGGTTTTAAACAGTGTACTCTCCCTTAAAAAAGTTATTTAATATCTCCGGTTAAGTTCGATAACAGATTAACAATCTTTAGTAGAACGCTGCTTCATCACAATGTTAAAAGAAGATATTTCTTAATGATATCATTGGATGCGGGCTCTTGCAAAAATCCTTTATAACCAAAAAGAAACTCAGGTTTCTAGAAACATTCAATACCCTAAACTTTCTAAACCGCTTGAGCAATAGGACATTTAAAAATATTACTATATATTTTAATCATATATTATCTTAAATCTAAAAAATAATGAAAATTTATGTAACTTTGCTTTAAAAGCCCAAGAAATAAACGATACATCGGAAAATATTGTTAAATTTGCTACTTGTCAATTTGTTTCAAAGAAAAAACTCACTTTTGGATTTTTGCTTTAAATAAAACATTTCCTCCGTAACTTATTTGAACTTGAATACCTGCTATGATAATATAATAAAGGTAAACAAGTACTTAAAGGATTTCTATTAGATATTCTGTAATAAATAACGCAAGTTAACTGGCACAACTTAGTGTGTTGATTTGATAGCTTATGGTCTTAGTCCAGTTATATGTCCTATCATCACAAGTTAATATATACTAAAAATTCTAAATGTCTATGTGTATATAAGGTAAGATATATTTTTAAAACAGTTCCCCTTTACCTCAAAGTTGTCTTATCTTAAGTTATTAAGAAATTATCATTCCAAGGATCTGGTTCCCAACCATTCAGGATATTACTGTCACATTAATAAAAGCCATTCTTGTCTAGTGATGTTATTATTGGGGTACAACATAATTTTATTTCAAACTTGTTATTTTTAAATATAGCATTTAAATCAAATTTGCTAAGCATACTTTGTGATTGAAGTATGTACATTAATTGAGATAATAGGAAATTAATTTTAAGTTCTAACCCACATTCTGCATTGGACGCTTTATTCAGTAGAAAAGAAACTATACGAAGCGTAATTCATTAAAAAAAAAAACATGAACCAACTTAAATAAATATTTCACCTAAGCAACAGTTTTTCTTTGGAAATATGAGTGGACTAAAAATAATAAATAATCTACCTTGAACAATTAAAACCCAAGGATTACAAACAAAACAACGGAAATAAAATAATAGAGAACTAGAATAGAATATATTATACTATTTAACTGGTGAAAGACAATACTTTATTAGTTTCATTTTGGTAAAGCATTTATATAATAAAAACAACATTCAAAGGAACTGTTTCAACCATAACAAAGACAACCATGCAATTTATTACTTCACAGTTAGTCTTATGAATAATAAAACATTTATGATATTAATTTCTTTTGTTCAAATGCTCAAATACTTGAAATACTAGAGCTGTATTATAACTAGATTATCTCTTAACTGTAATGTAATAGAGTACGTTTGTAATAACTTAGATTTTGTAGTATTTAAAATATTTATTATGTTTTATAGTTGTAATCATGGGATATTTTCTTAAAAATAATGTTAAATTTATAAAAAATGTTTTTGTAATTTCAAATTATTAAAAGTTGTAGGCTTACTCTTTTTATAATTATAGGTCAAACATTTAAAATGAACCTTTCACTATTTTAAATTAACTAGAAGCTGCTATAACTATTATCAAATTAAATATCATAAATTTCAAGGTTTTTAGATGTAAGATATAAAAAATGTATTGATTACTTATCTAAAAAAATCATAAATTATAAAAATCTCTTAAATCAGTATCCTATTTTTATTCAATTGGTATCATTAAAAAAAATTGCTAATTGTTATAGATTAAGGTTCATAAGTTATTGAATTTATTCTTCTTAACCAGGATGTAAAGAAATGGCAAAATGCAGTAAATTTACAAAAAAGAGTATAAATAGTAATTTATATACTTTATGTATTTATATACACTTAAACTGAAATTAAATCTTATGTATTTAACACATGTACACATGTTATGTATTGACACATATTGACAATACATCACAACACAAGAACCTACAACACAACAACATGTGCCGGCCGTGTCGTAGCGGGTGGTGACGGACGTTGTTTACATACCTAACCTGCTCGGCCTTAACTAACGATAATGATATTGAAATATGATTATGTAGATAAAAATATCTTTGTAGTGACAAATACGCATCCAACTGGTTTAGCAAAGTGATATTTAGGCTGAAAATGTTAGAATACCCTTTGGCATGTTTTAAAGTAATACTAGAAAATCCAGCTGCTCAAATTCGAGTAGTTTAAGCAACCATTCGAGAAGTTTGCTTAAAACACCATATCTTGCTTTTGTAATGTGTTTTGATACCTTCACCCGCTGTCAAATGCTCAGTTCCAATGATTATTGTTCTTTCATAAGCTTAAAATTGCAGCAATTGAAGGGCTGTAAGGCGTAGCTCTAAGAACGAACGTGAATTATAAGTAAATTCGGTAAATCTAGTCATTATCACCTTTAATTTGCCTTATACGACTTGTAAAAGGTTCAGTAGTCACTGAGAAATAAGCTTTTAAACCGTTTATTGACATATAGGATTTCTACTATTGGACTAAGACAATCTGTTTTGATTTATAACCTCTGTATTTTTAAATTTGATTTAATAATGAAATTACAAGCAATACCGTAATCTCAATGTGGGAACCAGGTTACTATTCCAAGTATATTTCGAAGCACTTATTAAATACAAAGCGTCTTAGCATCTGTGATATTTTATGAATGATAAATATTAGCAAAATGTATATTTTGTAAAGTTTATGGTTATATATAAGTGCATATAATGTCCCTCTAAACAGATCCAATGCTTCACTAAATGTATGACTATAAATAAAGCAGAGGTTTTCAAATACTTAGGAGTAATCTGGTTAGTAATTATAGCTGGGAAAAACCTCTTTGAATAATAGACTAAAGTCTGTGCTTAGGTTTTGTTTTTGTTAAAGCGATTGGCTCCACTTCATCTTTTAAAAATGATTTACTTTTCATTGGTACAAATTAGAATTGCATTTGGAATATTAGTTGGGGAACCTACGTTAGTAATTTAAACGAAACAATAGTCAAACAGAAAAGGATCGTCAGAATTATGATGAATAAATCACAAATTGAACTATCTTGGCCAATTTTTTAAGATATGCAAATATTGCCACTCCGTTATCTGTACATGTACAAGGTACTAAATAATTGTTATGTGACAAGTGGAAACCGTATTCCAGACGAGGCCAGTTATAGAATTAAAAAATTAAATGTTTTTGTTCCAAAACCTTATTTAACTAATGTAAACAAAATATCAGTTTTTAGGGTCAAAATTGTTTAATCTTTTGCCTTTAAAAATAAGATGAGTTAAAACACAAAGGGAATTCATAAATTTGACTGGGTTTTTACTGTTGAAAATGTAGAAAATACGTTAGGTGTAATTTATTTATTCCAACAGGAAAAACCCAATACATGAAATGAATATACAATGAGACTTATGGCTAGATGGCTAAATCTGAGATCAACTAAAAAATTTGCATAGTGATTCGTTTTCGTTTTTTTCTCTTTTTTTCTCCAATCCACCCCACAATTTTTATAATTATTTCATTTTTATTTTTGAATATATATGTAATTTTTGATAGATAATTTTGAGAAATTTCTTTTTATTTTAATTTTAATGTCAAAATTTCATTTTGTTTGAATGAAATGTACAGTTTTAGTAATTTACTGTTAGGATAAATTATTCTCTAGTTAGATATTTTACATTACTGTAAAAATAGGGTATTTGTAAAAACTCATGTGCTTTATACGTGTTCACTTAAATGTTTACTACTGATAATAGATTATATAACTGTTTAATTTGGTTAGTAAAAGGAGCAATTAAACTTTAATTTATTTAGTATACTCGCTCATTTATTGTTAATCTGCCAGTTTATATTTATTTGTTACATATGTTTTCTAGCCTATATGGAAATTGTTTTAGCGAATTTCCCCTATAGGGAAGAAGCTATTACCGTAGGTGGCATGGTAAGACTTAAGCCCGAGGCTATGACAACTTTTTGTTTTGAGGTCCCCAGATGCCAAAAACACTATTCGTTCAAGTTTATATATATATATATATATATATATATATATATATATATATATATATATATATATATATATGTGTGTGTCCGTTAACGCAATAACTTTTGAAAGAAGCGCCCGATTTTGATGAAATTTGGCACAAATGTGGAGAGTAACATTTATGACTTTAAGTTCGAAAACCAGATCGATCGGTCTATGGGAAGGGGGTTTTATGGGGGTTTCAAATTTTCCAAAAATCAGTTTTTTTAACTTTTTACCCTAAAATTTTAAAAACACTAGATTTTGGTTATAGCAAATTTATAGAGCTTAAAAAACGAACAATGTAGTATTTTGAATCATTAAGCTAGGTTTAGTGGTTGTGGAGAAAAGTAAAAAAATGTGTCCATAAAATTTCCCATGTTAATCTTATGGGAATACGGTTTTTAGATTTTCCTCAGATAATTTCACTTAAGACTCCACGTTTCTTTCTACCAATCAGTTTAGCTCTACAAAACAATCATTTTGGCGTTTTAATTGTTGTTTTACGTCCAACCGTTGCAGTGATATTCAAAGTGCTAAACACAGTACGTTGTCCAATGTTATCCTTATGGACAATAAATCAAATGTTATATTTCGATTATTTATGTATGTGTATTGATGAAACTTGGTATGTGGCTTCAACTGGTTGTGGTATATTGATATTAGCACAAAAAATAGGTTTTTCGTGATTTTTCCCAGTAGCAGCAAACCTGCATACTCGCACCCCATGTTATTCATATGGATAATAAGTAAAGTTTTATATCTCCCTTAGTTATGAACCCAAATTAATAAAACTTGGTATGTAGCTTCACCTGGTTGAGTTATATTGATAATTTCAAAAAAATACATTTCTTATCTTCCTTGTTGCAGCAAACCTGCGTACTCAATTATAATGTTATTCTTATGGAGAATAAATAAAATGCTATATATCACTTATTAATGAATGTATTTTTGTGAAACTTGGTGAGTGGCTCTAGATAGTAATGATACCAATATATATCCATTGGAAATTCGCTGAGTACGCAGGTTTGCTGCGACGGGGGTATTAATAAAATTTCTTTTAATATTTTAAATATATGGTTTTGTATTTTTTTGTGCAAATCAATGTATTTATTTTTGTACAAATAGGTTGCATGAGGTTGTGAAACAAATAAAGATATATTTTTTTCATTTATGTAAATATCAACCGAAAGGGCAGTTATCTTGATATTGTTTGTATTATGAAGTAAAGATGTTGATCTTGCATTACTGATTCCATCCAATTAAGTTTATTAGTTTCCGTTGCTCTTGTTAATTAAGTTATTTTTACATAACAAAATATATAAAACTTATTATTTTATACTAAATTATATTTTTTGAAACCTTTATAACGCCAACGATAGGGCTAAAACTATTTTCATTCGCATTTTGAAAACGCATATGTAAATAATTAAATAAAAAAACAGAGATTATTTTTAGGTTAAACTACGGAAATATAATTTTTATTTATTTTTTACTTGCAACATCTATCTCTTTCATGGTTATGAAATTCCTATAATTAGTTTGACCCTAGTTCAAATGTTTACTAACGCCCATAGAATAAAAGGTAATCTATTTTAAAGTTCTCCTCACATAGTTGTGTCTAAAATCACAATATAAGCATTTTTAGAATTGCTGTTACAGTATTTAAATATAGGAAAAATATAATTTACAGGTTTTCACTGAATCTTTCGTTTTATGCCATATTTAAAATTACATTCACGATGTTGAAGAATGAAATTTATATATTTTTAAGGATATAACTTTATTTGCGGTATATAGTTGTTAGGTATATTTCTAAAATTTATACTAAAAAGGAAACAATAATTTAAACAGCACCTACCAGACATTTTTGTTTTGAGTCCCACTTACGCCAGTGCTAATTTTGAAATCTAAATTCCTTACAATACCTAATTCCCTATATTTGAAAACTGGCTTGAAAAGCTTTTAGATTAGAATATTTTAGTAAGTTTTAAATTTATATCACATTTTCCTTATTTAATCTCGGAGTGCTAGCATAAAAAAGATTCTTGGAAAAGAAGTAATAAGGAAAAACGCACATTGGTGTCGAGTTTGGTAAATGTATAAGGGACGTTTTGATTGTTACTTGGGCATAATTAAGATAGAGAGGGTGAAGCAGTTTCATTCAAGACCAGGATAATAAGAGCAGTGAATGTGTTGTGAGATAGCTGGAGGATAGAGTGGAAGAAGGCGCGCATCTGTATTCCACCCACAATGCGTTGCAGTCGACCTTAATATAATCTTCACTTCGGATAATTTTACCTATGCAGTACCATAATTATGTAAGTGTACGGGGGAAGGATAAAAGCGTAATAATTTAATCTGAGTTATTTTTTCATGTTATGTATTTGTTCAATGTACAATTCGTACCGCATTTAAAAGTCGCACTGTGTCTCATCTAACAATTTTAAAATGTAGATATGAAAAACAATGTGTTTTTAATAAGGAAACTTTGAATTATTTGCATGGAAATTACTATGGTCCATGGAAATTGATGAAAACGTGCCTGGATCAATCAATTAGTAATTTAATTTTCAATATTCTAACTGAAAAGTGATACACGATACAATTTTCACAAACAAAATCTTAAAAATGAATTCAAATTTTTTTTAAATGAAACATTAAACTATCCTATTTTATTTCAGAAGCACAGGACTAATTTTTATAAGAGTGCTAACATAAAACCCGCATCATAAAAAATTTATATTTTAAAATTAGGTTTTTAAATCACTTGGACAGTAAAATGTTTTGTTGCTGAAATTATTTTACTATTTTCACTCTTTAACCTTAAAAAGTTACGTTTATTCATTAGCCTACATTATTTGTTTTTCTCAATGTTTACAATCTTAGAAAATTTAGTATAGATCCTCCAGTTTATTCTTCCTGGATCCTTAATAAGCATAAAATAATTTTATCTTAATCTTTACGAGTTTAAACCATATATACTTTAACCACTTTAAATATTAAAATAAATAAATAATTTGTTGTATTTGTTTTAGAAAAAGATCAATCGAATTGTAGTAGCTATATTCTTTTCCTCATGCAGTTATATACAACCACATTGGAAACTGGAAGAGTATAATTACAATATGACCAAGAAGTGTTATATTAAAGTTATTTCATATTGTTGGACATAATCTTTATGAGGTCAAAGTGATTGCAGTATTTGTGTTTGTAAATATTTGTTTCCACAAGATTGAACATTGCCTCAATACAGTTTGAATATCTTCAATTATAATTAATATGTGATCCTTTACAACTGTGAATTATTGTTTCATACAAAAGGTATATGTATATTTGAAAAATAACAAAATATTTTTTTAAGGACGCATAGTTATGTGTGCTGCACATATAAATAAATGTGTAATAAATATATTAAATGTTTGTTAAAATCTAGTATGGTGAACGAAGGCCAGAAAATGAGTCTATGAACCAAAATGTTAAAATAAAATTGCACAATTTTTGTTAATAAGATTTTCTTCATTCGAAGAGAATCCTGTATTTTTTAATCCTGTAAATTGTAATACGTTTCTCAAGTCCTTGATAATATTTCATTTGTTGATATCCTATAAACATGTACATCAAGATGCTTGACTCTTTGTGTTGAATAAACGTTTAAGCATAAAAATACGTTGCAATCATCGTCGAAATCGTCATCCAAGATAGTTTACATGATTTAGTTAAACTATAAATACATTTTGAAAACCCAAGAAATTAACACAGCTCTGCTGGTACGACAGTGCTGAACTGAAAACAAGGGGCAACTCCCCAGAGAAAAGATTAACAGAGATGCAGCAAATTCTCAGACGTATATAAGCTGGCTGATGTAGGGAACACCCACGAATCCCTTTAATTTTTTTCGTGTAATCTTGAGACAGTAGTGTTGTACCTTCATTATTTCTCAGTATATTTTTTTGTTTTAACCAAGATCAGATTAAATAATTACTGTAATTCTTGACATTGGCTTCCAAATAGTGCTTGTATTCATAATAATGAGTAATGTAGGTATAATATATAATAGGAGTTGTCAAAAGATTGTGGAATTTCACGTGATAACAAGGATAAAATGTTGGGAACCGTCTATAATTTAAGTTTTACAATACAATTTTGAGATTTGAGTTATTCAAATTACATTTTTAGGTCCGATTAAGATACGCATAGTATTTTAGATTTTCGTCTTTCAGTTGGAAACTGCGATAAATAACTAACAATGTGGAATCTAGAATAAAATTTGGACCTTATTAAAGAAAGAGATTTTAAAATAAAAACCTAACTTCATGCGATTACAAGAAAATTGTTTGATTTTTTAAGGAAATTGAATAAAGATTTTTTAAGTACAAAAATAGCAAACAATTAATCCAGCAAAGAAATTAATACAAAACTATACATTTTAAATCTAGCAAGTTAAAAAAAGGAATTAGGAATGATTACTGAATGCTATCGGTCAAAAAAACAAAAAATCAAACAATTAATACAGATTGTTGGATGGCGTGTTAAGCGGTGGGTAGTTAACCAAAGGTATGTATCACCAAGTGAAAGTGACCTGTTTTGTAACTGGAATCTTTAATAATAACGAAATTAAAATTGTAAAATTATTTCAAGTTTATCCAATCGATCCAAGGATAGCCAATCGATTTTAATTATAGATTAAATCAATATAATATTTCAAAGAACCTAAAATAATTAGTTGTTTAACCTTTTGCAATTCATAAAAAATATAATACAAATGATTAAGGTTTTTATTTCATAATATAACGTAAAAAACAAGTTCATTTGTTGCTTGATATTTTACAGTAATTGGTAATGAATTCGATTCTGTACACGAGAATTTTAATCCCACGAAATACGAGTACAGTTATTATCCCTGTATACGTTATTTCGGTGGGAAAATATCCTCAGTTTTGTTTTCGAATATACCCCATTTTAGCCTTTTCATATTAAAGTACTAATTAAGTTATATCCCACTTTTGATTGTACTATGATTCAAACATAAGAACAGGAATTTATTTTTTTAGTAGAGCCTGTAGTTACACCTAACTAAGAAGAAACATACTTGTAAATATATAAATTTGAAAATGTAAAACATATATTTTGTATCACGCAGTACATATTAATTCGTAAACATGCTATAATCCAAAACAGGTGATGAGGTTTTCTTTGTAGGCAGCATTGATTAAAGCCGCATGAATAAGATGTGGCATGAATAGGGTTTCAATTTTGCAGGTTATATATACGATATCATTTGGTGCGGATTGAATCACTGATACGTTATTTTATTAGTGAATTTCCTTTGGAAAGTGAACTATTACCATGACCCGCACGGTGAAACTTAAGCCCGGGACCACCGTAGAAGTTCCTAACGTGACCCCCTGAACACGTTTTGGGGGGTCGTTCAAATTTTATATATATATATGTATATATATATATATATATATATATATATAGGCATATATATATATATATATATATATATATATGTGTATGCACTCTAGCGGTCGCATTTTTTGTCCGATTTACTTCAAATTTGGTAGGGACGTTTCTTTCTATAATCTGTTGGACGAGTACATTGGGCAAAACAATCGGAAAACTGTAAACCCATTTTTGGGGATTAATCTTTCAAATTTCGGGTTTTTGGGCACAAAAAGGGTCGGAAAAGCCCCAGATGTAAAATTAATGCATGGAAAAAGATGGGGATTAGAGAGGCGAAAGTCTTAAGCCCTATCTCGTCATTCTAGCGTAAATATTTACCGAGTTATTAAAGAAAATGTGTATCGGCTAAACACAGTACGTTGTCATATGGGGGTTTTACACTAGAAATGCATGTTATTCCTTTGTTAGAGTACTTTTATTATCCCCAGCAACCTCACACCTACTTTAAAGCCTGTCTAGACCTTCTCCTAACCTTATAATGCGCAAAATTGTATTCCCAGCTTTGCAAGTAAATGAAACCAGGAGTATCAGAACAGCCAAAAAATCAATGTTTTCAGATTTCAATAAAAATTGGACAAATATATGTTTTTACACTGATTTTGAGTTTTAAAAGTTTGTATGTGGAAATTCACTTCCCTCACATCAGCGTGCTGCGTGCAAACTCGTTTTAAGTCTATTATGAAATTTTTCAACGTAACCATTTCTATTATGCCATTAAAATAATTCAATTGATATACTTATGGAGCTTTCAATCTATTAAAATAAAAATGTTAACTAAATGTGCATCATTCCGTGCATCATTCAATATATTTAAATATTTTGATTTTTCAGTTTTCTTCAAAGCGAGATAGATAGAATTATAAGACTTTAGTAAGTACAAGTATAGACCACCAGTATTAATACTAATATAATATGCAGGTCATTAAATCAAGGTCAACAAAAAGACTAGTCTGAACACTGAACCACGGTGAAGGGATCCTTTGGTTACTGCAGGGGAAGAACAGTACTTTCACTTAGTCTTGCGTACTTCTCATTCGCTAAATCCATTAGTTTTTTTTTTTTTTTTTTTTTTTTAGTAAAACTATTAAACTACAGCAACTCGTTATCAATGCATCAGTACATTTAGTTTCATAATTCTGTAGGGAAGTTTCCTTCCATGTCTGACATTTCTCAACTTGTGATTTTAATATATTAATTCCCATCTACTTAAACTAGATCTAGGAAAAAATATAATAGTTTAAGTTACAGTAATGGTTAATACTATTGTTAAGAATTGGCATATTAGCCTGACAAAGATCTCTGAATAATTAATACCTCTATTTATATTATATGTCTGGTTTATTATGCAAAATGTGATTAGTTATCTAAACTGTAAATAGTACCAACTATTGTATTGATAAAACGGCTCTGCCCGAGTAAATATCCAGCTTTTAAAATGTGGATTTTCCCTGCCTCTACATTCAGGAAAGTGTTGTACACTGTGTGTCTAAACTAGGGGCCAAGACATCCAAAAACGTAACACGAGAGGCAGGGACAGCTTTCGAATCAGTCAGCACAGATCAGTAGTGCAAGATTAACTTCCGTCACAAGCTGGTATTGGTTTTTTTTGTTTTTTGAATCCCCCACTTTTATTTGAAAATGACCCAAGTCTCTGCGTGCTTACACACAGACTCCAAGTAACTGTGTGCTACGCTTGTATAACGGGCGTTCTAGTGTCAAGACGAGCTTTTGAGACATAGGTTGGGGAACACCCAACCTGGCCAACACTAACAACCAGAGGGGCACCAAATTGATTGGCCAGTGAAAGGGAGGTATAACCGAAAGTATTGTATGTGGGAATGTAGAGTGAATGAGTAAATGTAATCCGTCTTGCTGCTGTGGAAGATTCGTTTAAATTGCTTTGAAATACAATTTGTAAAAGATTTTTTAATTGTAATAAGGTTAATTTGTACTATAAATGAGTAAATTAACTGATTTAGGACTGGCCATGAAAAACATTTACATTTACTGGTGGTACATGGAGTAAGAGGTAGTGTAGAGTGGGGAAGGCTTATCTTATTTCAAAATAAATAATATTACAGGCCCATGTCATACTTAGAAACTTTAAAAATACTTCTAAAAATTACTTGTATTACAAAATACGATAACTTAACAATCGTAGTGCCTATTGTATTCCTAATTAGTTTTAAAAATATGGTATTAACCATCTGGGTTTTTATAGGAAGGAAATAAAAATGAGTAAATATAATACGAAATTGTATATACAAATACTAGGTAGGGTGTAATTTACCTTTCAAATCCAGCTTTTGCTCAGATATTACAACAAATTTTTTTGTACTAATGAAGTATACATCTTGGAAACTTGGTTACAAAATTGCATTATAAAAAATAACGCTCAAACAAGATAAGACAAACCTATAAGCTGAAGCAGCTCTTTTCTGGAGCACGGGACACCATATGTTTTTATGACGATGGGCAAATAAAATGCACCGCAGAAACTATATTAGATAATACAATCATGGAAAGAGTATGAGAAAGAGTTCCAAACGGATAATTTAATTGCACTGTGATACTTAATAAGAATGTTTACTTCAGCGCTGTTTAATAACTGCGTGTTTTAAAACGATAGTGACTTATTCAAAGTATTAAATTAATATAAACTGCAAAGTAATAGCTATTTCTTTACGTACAATGATCAAGTTATATAAGACAATATTTATATTTAGCACTACATTGTATATTTCACAGGTATTATGATCCTGTCTACTATTTAAAATTAGTATTTAATCTGGAATGTTCTTTTTTAATATTTATGCTTTTGACCCAATCGGGCTAGATATTTTGTTGTCACCTCATAATGCTTTCAACAAATGTAAAAATCTGTGGAGGATAGGGTGACCGTACATTAAACAAAACTTTTTATTATTTTCATTTATTTATTTAATTTATTACCTTGGTAAATAAGATAATGAAGTGTTTTATATGGAACGAACACAGTATAACTGAATGAGAGCTAGAGGTTATATTTTTAATTACCATACATAATGGCTTACATTTTCATTTATAATGGTAGTCTGGTTGTTAAAAATGTTAACAATTAAAATGTAAAAATATACAAAAATTAAATTGAAAAAGCTAGCATAATTTTTAAATCTTGACGCTGTTGTAAACTACCACTCAAGTGATCTATTTTTGTTTACAAACTCAGACGGAAATACTATCTGTACATCCAGCGGCAATACTGTTTGCAGTTTCAGTGACAATACTAATCGTACGTTCAGTGGCAATACAAATTGTACGTTCAGTGGCAATAATAATTATAGTTCAGAGGAAATACTAATTATACATTCAATGGCAATACTAATCGTACGTTCAATGGCAATACTAATTGAACCTTCAATGGCAATTCCATTTGTACGTTCAGTGGCAATAATTATTGATCGTTCGGTGGCAATACTAATTGAACGTTCAGTGGCAATACTATTAGTACGTTCAGTGGCAATACCATTTGTACGTTTACAATTGTTCGCTCGAAGTTGCTGAAAACTGTTATCAATGTTTACACTCCATTGCACTTTGCACCCTCGTTTCATTGCTGATGTCGAACCGTTGTTTCTATTGTTAAATTGCACAGCATACATTATGTTGCAAGTTAGATTACTTAAATACTTAGTTATTATATTGACATTTCATAACAAATTATTTAAAATTTTAAAAAACCCGGTGTTACTTGATTACCAAAACACTGAATCGCTGTATAAAACACCATCGCACTTAGGACGCATTTTAAGGCTAACACCTGACCTGAGGTCTACAAATCATGAAAAATGGTGATGTGTTATCACATATAAGTTAATAAATTAACTGTGCGAGCCCTATATAATTTGACTTAAAATGTTTAACCTGGCAAAAAGATAAAAGCTCACAGGCGCTCCTTGTTTACTAAATTTTAATATTTATTTTACTACATGAGAAATTAAAGAGACCAGAGGTTATAGTTATACAATAGGTATTAAGGTTATAGTTTTACTCAGGTCCCATCATCATTTTAAATAAAATAGTTTACAGGCTTTTCCAATATCCAGCTATTTATGTACAATAACAAAAAGAGCTTATATAAGTTCAGTTTCATGAAGAATTCTGGGAAGAAAAACGCTGAAGCTGGTTGGAACAAAGCAAACCGGCCAAGTAATCTAATGCGTATTGTTCCGTGTAATCTTCCACCTCACATAATTTTGTTCCTTTTTTAATTGTTTAACAGGTGCTTCAGATAAAGGAACACATATTTATAATTTATCTACACAATTTCTTAGGGCAGACGCCTCCGTGTTTTAAACAGGAAATATTTATTATTTATAAAACTAACAAACACATGGATAAAAAAATCAAAGCATCATTGACAATGAAACATTGAGTTAAAAAAACCAGTATGTTATAGATAAGGTCGTAATTACATGATAATTTAAAGTCCAAAATATCTCTTCATTTAAAATTCAGGCTTTTATTTCGGTAACGTATGTAAAAATTAATCTTGAGGAGGTAAGCTGCAACTCCTTTATATGTCAAACAATTTCTCTCCATTACAAAAATCAAATCATAATTTGTATTATATTTACATGAAAACCGCTTTCATTATAAATTGTAAAATGTATTTGATATAGGTATGTTAAAAAAAACAGGTAAAGTTAGAAGCTTGCTAGCTTAAAAAGTTTTCTGGGAAGGAAATATGACCTAATCAAGCTTAAAAACCTGATTCTATTTGAAAGGAAATAGTCATAACAAAATTATAGGTTTCATACAGAAAATCACGCTATAATCTAGTAAACAACCAGTGAAAAGAGGATAAACAAACTACTGTCTATTTTATAAGCAACACCAGGGAATTTTATTTTATAAATCACATACAAATATTTACTATATAAAATTACAAGGAATAATTGTTTTGAGATGCTAATAGGATACTATCGACTATTTATGGTATAGGGAATTGTAATACAATTTTACAAATTATTTACAGCTTGCACATATATTGAAAATGTTTGCATCGATCCGTCTTATTTGACAAACACAGTTATCACATTATTTTTGCTTATTCATCCTAATAAACTATTATTTTCTTAACGAATCCATTACAGTAATAGTTCTAATTATATTAAATTATAAGATAATAAACGCTATTTTGTATCTACAGGTCGATAATCCATGTGACAGTTAATATATTCCTACATCACATCCAAACCCTGACGTGCTTTCTAAGTATAAATGGATATGTGGTTTTACTAATACATATGACGATATTTTTTATTTAAAGACGCAGAAGAATATTATTTCTATTTAAATTCTTTTTATGAAATGATTAAGGGTAATTAACCAGGAGTTATCGAATAGAAATTGACGAAAGTAAATATTTTCATCAACTCAAAAGTTACGATAAGTCTAATTTTTACGACAAAGGCAATGTCTGAACTATTTTATTAGCGTTCAGTACTTATACTACCTTATATTTTATAAAAACCTATAAATACTTTTTGTTTTAATAAAATCAATGAAAAATATTTTTTAAATATGTTTATTTTACAATGAAGAGAGGAAAACTACAGTAAAACTAAATCAATTTTGCTTTCACGTTGCAATAAATTGTTTTGTGTTGACACGTAAACTAGTTATCTCTCTCTAGTGTAAATATATTCACCAAAGAGAGGTCTTATTGGTATTGGCCGGCTGGAGGTGTATTCACAAGCTGTATGCCTTAAGGGTATCACACACCTTGCCGCCATTACCACGTTCATAACATTTCCATATCCCCAGAAAATACTCCTTTCCACCTTTCTCTGGTTGAAAAATTCAGGTGTATGGAATATATCAGCAATAAATATGTTCAGTAACGTTTAGGATATCGTAGGCATATGGGATAGGCAGATTTGAACTAAAACTGCCAAATTGTAAATTTAAAAATATATACTATATGAATTTAAAAATTATATTATATTAAAAGATTAAATTGAAATGTATATCTGATAACGTAAAGTCAAAATTGTTATCTTAACAAATATGAATATAATCTTTAACATTAAAAACCAATTAAATGACTTAAGAAAACTAAAATGATAAGAAATAAAAAAAGTGGGACGTATCACGAAGATAAATTCCGGATAGTGTTTGTCTTCATAAACTACCATCCTACAACATAATATAGTTTAAAGGAACAAGTGATACATATAAACAGCTATTTAAATACATACATAAAATTCGATATAGTCCATAGTATATTATTGGGGCAAACCTAGTCATACAAACATCGGATTAGCTGTGACATCGGACTGAAACACAGACGTTTAAATATTTTATAAAAATTTATATATAAAACTATCTTTGTACCTATAAAGGAAGAGGTATTTTTATCAAAGGATGTTCAATTGAAAGGGTAAAAATTATCCTTTTGAGGATTTCCCACTAATTCTTAATGTTGTCAAACACATAAAGATGATTTTTTCACAGGCCTTTAGATGATTCGTCCTCTAAATATTTTAAACATGAATGCTTTTAAAAGGACAAATTCTCAGAAAAACAGCTTTAGGTGGGTTCTTTCTTTATTCCATGTGACCTCTTCCTCTACCGGGAATTATGTATTCTCTTTATGACCAATAGACATATATTTAGCGAGTAGATTTAACCCGTACTTATTTGTCATGTTAACACTTACTTGTTTAAGTAAATTCTTTCGTTGTTTTGAATTTAATATCAAACAAATTAACTGTACTTTTAAAGCTTTATACCTCCTTTACGGACGGTTAAATTCCCAGTAGATGGAATCAGCCGATTGTTAGCAATTTTAAGTTTTATAATTTTAGTATATTTTCATAGTTATGGTTATAGCAGTTACTATAGTCGGATAAGCTTTGTTTCTTCTTTAAAGAGTACTTTTCGGAAAATAGGCCTACTTATAAATAAATAAATTATATATTCATTAAGACATAGTTGATCGTGCATTAAGAGTAGCTTTGTGAGTAACTGACAGTTTCCAAGACGGTAATTAACTCATTGAATATGTAACGTTCAAGTGTAGACGTTGGATCGTTCCTAATTTCTTCGGCAAACACCGGAAATAGTTTTTAACATCAACTCTCAATTAATATTTCGTTATAGTTGGTCATAGATTGAATTTTTTACAATTATAGCGTACTGAAGGGATTTTATTTCTTAAAAAGTCAAGTACAGCTGGTTTTTTGTTTGATGTGGTTATATTTAAAAACTGTAAAAATGAATTAACAATTTTCCAGAATATCTTCTTTAATTCTACGATTCTCTTTTATCCATCGTAAAACACAACATTTCAATATAACTTTTAATATTAAAATACCACTGAGAATCTACCATCAGCTTCAGCAATTATTGTTTATTAATGTTGTATGATAAATATCTCATAACACAACATGAGCATGAAATGGGCGGAGAACAGTGGCAATAAACTATAAAACTTTACTCAAGTCTTTGGTGATTAATTTTGTTCAGTGTAAAATTAGGATTAGTGAAAAACAAAATTTGTAATTGATTACAAAAATACAGTAAATAAACTACATACTAAACTAAATTACATACAAACACTGAAATATGTATACATAATTTGCTCACTAGCACAATAAATATTAAATTTCACCTCATAAACAAAAGAAGTGCTATTATTAGTGATATTAATATTTTGTAATATTCATATAAAAAATTATAATAAATAGCTTACAGGAATATGAAAATTATTTACCAATAAACGTTAAAAATAAAACAATATACCGGTGAAAAATAAGTCGTCTAAGATTGTAATTTTACTACTGAACAGTATTTTTGCATAATTTACAATCGATAAATAAGTGGCTGCAAGGAATTTCAAAACATTTCATGAAACTACTTTTATTATATCCATTCTAAAGTAAATGTTTCATTCTCAAACATAACCAGCACGATCATTAACTGACTCTCGGTTTCGCACAATGTAACAGGTTCCTAAACAAAAACGACTCCTTCGGAAATATAAATTGTGGTTTGTTAATATTTAATTACTTTTTTCTACGATAAGATCTTCAGTTAATTGACACGTGGTGGAGTGACAGCGGCCCCTTTCATCCGTTTATCCCGCTAAGCCGGAAGTCCCTTTCCAGGCTCACAGCTGATCAGTTGATCTCAGTTTTGGCCGTGTCTCGCTAGTCGTCCGCTGGACTTCCGTTCATACATTATCAGTCACTCTCATTATATATACAGACATTCCAATTACATTAACCATAATTTTCAGTTATTGTATTTAATTTAAACCAGGCAGGTGGTGCAATTTAGCTTTTTGTTGTCCAGTTTTGTTCGTATATTATGTGGTTATTGTTGTGTGAACCACGTAGTTATGTACTGACAGTGATGGTGTTTTTGTTGATTCTGGCGTCGTGTTCTTCTTTTATTTACCCTACAGACAACATATATATACTCAAGGTAAGTTTTTAGAGTATGTTTTATTATCTGGAATTAGCTAACAATCCAGAGTATAACCGAATAAATCGCAGTGTTATTATCAAAATTAGAATGCTGATTAAACACAAATACCCCCGTCGCAGCAAACCTGCGTACTCAGCGAATTTCCAATGCAAATAATGGGTATCACTACTACCTAGAGCCACTTACCAAGTTTCACAAAAATACATTCATTAATAAGTGATGTATAGCATTTTATTTATTCTCCATGGAATAACATTATAAATGAGTACTCAGGTTTGCTGCAACAAGGAAGATAAGATATGTGTTTTTTTCAATTATCAATATAACTCAACCAGGTGAAACTACATACCAAGTTTTATTAATTTAGGTTCATAACTAAGGGAGATATAAAACTTTACTTATTCTCCATATGAATAACATGGGGGCCGAGTATGCAGGTTTGCTGCTACCGGAAAAAATCAACAAAAAACTTGTTTTGTGCTATTATCAATATACCACAACTAGTTGAAGCCACACACCAAGTTTCATCAATATACATACATAAATAATCAAATTATAACATTCTATTTATTCTCCATAAGGATAACATTGGACAACGTACTGTGTTTAGCACTTTGAATATCTCTGCAACGGTTGGACGTAAATCAACAATTAAAACGCCAAAAGGATTGATTTGTAGAGCTAAACTGATTGGTAGAAAGAAATGTGGAGTTTTTAGTGAAATTATCTGAGGAAAATCTAAAAACCGTATTCCCATAAGATTAACATGGGAAATTTTATCGACACATTTTTTTACTTTTCTCCACAACCACTAAACCTAGCTTAATGATTCAAAGTATTAAATTGTTTGTTTTTTTAAGCTCTACAAAATGGTTATAACCAAAATCTAGTGTTTTTAAAATTTTAGGGTAAAAAGTTCAAAAAACAGATTTTTGGAAAATTTTAAACCCCCATAAAGCCCCCTTCCCATAAACCAATCGATCTGGTTTTCGAACTTAAAGTCATAAATGTTACTCTCCACATTTGTGCCAAATTTCATAAAAATCGTGCGCTTCTTTCAAAAGTTATCGCGTTAACGGACACACACACACACATATATATATATATATATATATATATATATATATATATATATATATATATATATATATATATATATATATAAATTTGAACGAATAGTGTTTTTGGCATCTGGGGACCTCAAAACAAAAAGTTATCATGGTCTCGGGCTTAAGTCTACGGTAATAGCTTCTTCCTTATAGGGGAAATTCGCTAAAAGAAATTTGACTTTTCAATACTTAGCATATACCGTATAACATATGTGATTGCGAATACAAAAAAGAAAACCATATGCGTATGGAATTTATACCTCTTGGGAAATGAACTAAAACAAGCTGAAACTAGTAAGATTTACTGAATTCATTGCTCAATCTGTTATATTACGTAAAAAATTCCTTTAAAATCAAATAAAATACATATTTTTAATGTGTGCCACAGAATCATTGACAGGAATATTTGTAGGGTTTCCAATTGTTAATCCGTGTTGCACACATATCATTACATGGTAAACCAGACAGTTTTATTACTTTACAATTTAACTCAAGTAGAAAACGAGAGAACAATAATACAACTTATATCCGTGGGCGACCTCAGAGGAGCCGTTTACGTCAATAAATCAGCCAGATGTCTTCGGTCTCTCTGTCTGTGTCCGTCTGCTGTTGCTGGGAGGAAACACAGCATGTTCGCAAAAGTGGGAAGTAGTTACAATATGATACGTACACCTTTTCTAGCAGTATGTTAAACAAATGTTTTAATTATTTTCTTTAACAACCAAAATGGAAATTTCACTATTATTTACTAGTAGATGATGTTAGTGTTAAATACCTATGAAATACAAGTAATGATTTGTGTTCTATTTTAACACTGCAAGCAGGTCATGAAATGTAGCAAGAAAGCAGGAAAAGAAATTATTTACCGACTAAAATATTTAAAATTAAAAGTTCAGACTTAATAGAAAAACCTTCCAATATTTGTGTAAAACATTTAAATAAACAATCAGGTCGTAATGATAAAAAGTGTTTATTTCATAATAAAAATATAGTTTTTTAAATCACTAACTTTTTTTATTAAAATACAATAAGACGATCTTCCCTCTATTTGCATGAAGTCTAGTTGTGCAGTCTTGTGTTTGTTGAACTTAAAGGCATAACTGAAAACGATAATTACACTTACGCTGTAACCTCAGATAGGGTCAATTTTATAAAAGGTGGAAAAAGACAACTGATTTCAAGAAGACTCATTATCATCATAACTAAAAAGAGACAAAAGACACATCATGACATTTAAAAGTAAATTGGCAATATGTTATTCTTTGTTTGAAATTACTTGTTGGTGACGGTGATTTTATTTGATTTAAAAATATCTTCCGGACATTTTCAATCAATGAATTAAACAAAAATATCTTCCAATAATTCTACTATAATACTATTATTACTATGTAATAATACCAATAAATTAATTACAAGATTATTAAGGATACTTATCATTCAACTTCATTTTATGGAATAATTGTTTTAGATACTTTATAATATTATTATTGGGTTAATTAATATTGTACATACAATTATGTTATTATTGTGGCATTGTGAGCATATAATAATTAGATATTAGCTGATGAATTTAGTAACATAAATATGAATAAAAAAGTACACAAAATATAAAAGTTGTGATGTAAAATTAGAGAATAGCGTGTTGTTGAATCGATATGTTCTTAGAAAACAAACAAAGATAAGGGAACTAATCTTTTTCCTGAACGCAACCTTTAGCTAATGACTCCAGCTTATTGTAATCCTTCCTCGTTATTTTACTTGTCTTTGTACTTTTATTTCTGTGTAGTTTGATTGTGACTGTTTTACCTGAGCAATTGAAAACTAGAATAGTTGAGGAAACCAAAGTAATAAATATGTTTTAGTTCTGTACTACTTCTACTAATATGACTAATTACAGCAATAGCAACTAATTATCAGTACAACTTCGAGGGATATTAAAATATTTATTTTAATAATATGTACTATAGAGATTTAACTTGAAAGTTCAAAGTAGAGTATATATATTCGTGTATTGTTGTCGTGTGTGGAGCCTGTATTTTGAACAAACACCCGAATGGCATTTGTTATAACCACAAGAATTTGTACAGCATGAATGATTTCCATACATAACGGTTGAACAAAAATATATGAAATGTATTAAACAAAATAATACGAGATTACATACACACTGACATAAGGTAAATTCTAATCTCAAGTGAAACGTGTTGATTACCCTTCGGTAAAACAGTAATTCAAATACATTTTTAATCGAATTAAAAGGTATCATATATTTAATGAAAACACGCCAATGCCACAACAAATTATAAAGCTATTCTTTACATTAGCAGAGAGTGTAAAATAAGCTTGCAAAAGTACTACCAAAAATCAAATCTTATAAAGTACCTCTTGCAATTTTTTTTAAAAAGTGGGAATTTTTCAAATTTATGAGCGATGTTTTAAATCAACTTACAGTATTGAATACCAACACTAAACAATAAACTCACTAAGTGTACATTTTGAATAAAATAGTGACAACAATTTCTTTAACAACAGTTAACTAAGACATAATGCATGGTAATTCACGCAGTGCCTTTAAACAGTCAAATGTGGTGGTCAGGCTCTGGTCGACTTGTGTGGACGTCTAATGGCCCTGGCCTCAACTAATGGCCTCTTGACAATCAACACAAACATTAGTTCGGAATTTATTAACTGAGAAGCATGACAAATATTACATAAAAGTATACGGAAATGTAAAGAATAATGTTGATAGTTTTTAAGCACATGCGATATTAGTGGATGAAATTGTTCAAATCGGTTCAGAAATGACCAATCGTTTTGTTTGGGAAAATTGTTTCTTTACTTTTAAGCTTTATATAACAGCCACGGTTTTTAAATTTTATAAATACAAATAGTATGAAAAAATAATTCGAAAATGATTGTTATCATTATCAGCACTATCAAAGCTAAACTTAGTAGGCCTAACTAAACTGCCAAGAAGGCTGAGGGACACCACAGCGCGAAGAAATGCTGATGTGGATTGACCAATCTTTATGCAGTTATCAATTTCCACATACATTTCCATATCTATATTAATTCATGCCCTTATTATTAAACCGGATGTCCCATAATAGTTACCCCATGCTCTTAATTTTTGAACGACTAAAAATGTTTAAACAATCTTTGGTAAATTTCACTAGCATAAGTCAAAGTATATTTTTAAGTGGTTAAAGGTTTCAAACCTCACCTCTAAATAATGGTTGCTGGGGGTGGGTTTTATTTTTCAAATAGCAACCCCAATCAAGTTGCATATAATTTTTAAGAGGGTAAATAAAATGAAAGCCACAAACTGGACCTATCTTTGTTTATTTAATCTAATTTAATTAGGGCCTCCATTCACATGTTGAGAAAAATAAAGAAAGTTTTCAAATGAACTTATTGACCTTGAAATGGCCTTTTATCAAAGGTCTTATCAAGGGAAAGTTGGATTTTACCACTCTATATCTGAGTTCTAGTAAGGAAGGGAATTTTAGCAGTAAAAATAAAAAAATAATACATTTTTCGCTGGCCATAACATTAGATTAAATAAACATAGAGAGGTCTAGTTTGCGGCATTCACTTTACTTTGTTACCCAATTTAAAATGATATGTAACTTTATAGTGGTTGCTATTTGAAAAATAAAAACTAGCCTCAGTAACCCCTATTTAGGGATGAGGGTTGAAACCCTTAACCACTTATAGAAAATACTTAGCCTAATGCTAGTAACATTTAGCAAAGATTGTTTAAACATTTAGTCGTTCAAAAATAAGGAGGGGGTCTATTATGGGACTACTGGTATTTGAGCGCAGTATCAGCATTGATTAGATAGATACTATATTACTGCCCTACAGTCAATGTATCAGCCTTTTGAAATTAAGAGCAATTTAATGTTACATTATGAAAACCTAAAGGATCTATCGTATACAACAGTACTAATGACACGGCTAACTGAATCTATATAAAATATACATAGATTATTAATTATACAAAATTCGAAATACGAATTTTAAAATAATACTTTACACATTGACAAAGCATGTTTTGTCTAAAATTAAAATTATATTTTTGAAAATTACATTTTTAAATTTATTTTATTCATCTAAATGTGTGGAGAGTTTATTTACGCTGATTAAGTGAGTTTAAGTTAAATACTATTCAGAATTGTAAAATTAGGGTAATAATTTGTTCTATAGGGATTTACCAAACTCGGAATTTGTATTGGTTTCTTTTAACATGTCCGCATGAAAATAAGTTAATCATTAATGTTTTGGTGTAAAAACATTGATTGAAGTTATAGATTTATCAAAGGACATTTAACCGTTTAACTACAAAATGCTTTTGAGATGAAACTTATGTGTCAACAAAGTGAAGGAGGATGATGGATGTTAACACGTGATTGCGTAAACGATAAACTTTACAAAACTAATTACCTGATTCTAACTCTAGTCTAAATGCACATTTAAGTTGTGCAATATCAAGTGTATACTTCTTATTAGTGAATTTCCTTTGGAAAGTGAACTATTAGCATGACCCGCACGGTGAAACTTAAGCCCGGGACCACCATAGAAGTTCCTAACGTGACCCCCTGAACACGTTTTGGGGGGTCGTTCAAAATTTTATATATATATATATAGACATATATATATATATATATATATATATATATATATATATATATATATATGTGTATGCACTCTAGCGGTCGCATTTTTTGTCCGATTTACTTCAAATTTGGTAGGGATATTCCTTTCTATAATCTGTTGGACAAGTTCGTTGGGCAAAACAATCGGAAAACTCTAAACCCATTTTTTGGGGATTAATCTTTCAAATTTCGAGTTTTTGGGCCCAAAAAGGGTCAGAAAAGCCCCATATGTAAACTTAATGCATGGAAAAAGATGGGGATTAGAGAGGCGAAAGTCTTAAGCCCTATCTCGTCATTCTAGCGTAAATATTTACCGAGTTATTAAAGAAAATGTGTATCGGATAAACACAGTACGTTGTCTTATGGGGGTTTTACACTAGAAAAGCCTGTTATTCCTTTGTTAAAGTACTTGTATTATCCCCAGCAACCTCACACCTACTTTTAAGCCTGTCTGGACCTTCTCCTAACCTTATAATGCGCAAAATTGTATTCCCAGCTTTGCAAGTAAATGAAACCAGGAGTATCAGAACAGCCAAAAAATCAACGTTAACAGATTTCAATACAAATTGGACAAATGTATGTTTTTACACTGATTTTGAGTTTTAAAAGTTTTATGTGGAAATTCACATCCCTCACGTCAGCGTGCTGCGTGCGAACTCGTTTATTAATTGAAACCGCATAATAAACATAGTATATACGAATTTCACTAAAATCTAACTAAACATTTGACATTTCCTGTTAATTGTATCCTAATTTAGAATTTGTCTGGATTTTTTATGCGCCACGATAAAAAAGTAACATTGAAGACTAGTTTTACTTGTTGATGATTAAAGATTACGGATAATACAAAAATTAATTTGCAAAGAACAAACAACAAAATACCTTCGCCCTTTTTTTATATTGTTCTAAATATCTAAAAAATGTTCTATGGTATCTACAAATTCACAAAATTAAAATGAAACTACCCGACCCTTATACTTTACCTCGAGCAAGTGTAATTTGCAAGTTTTATCCGTTAATATTACGTTTTAACACTCCTTCATAGCTATTTCAGTAATTCCAGTAGTAAGTGCATTACATAATGTTTTATAACATCCTGTTTTTAATGGGCTATATTTTCATTGTAAAGAATGTAAAAATTTAAACCTGTTTAGTTTTGTTCTTTAAGATTTATATTGCAGCTTTTAAGACCCAAAGTGTAGAGTCATAATACAAAATACAAATTAAAAATAAATTTACAAAAATCAGTTTATTTAAACTATTACATCAAACACGTAGCATTAACACAGAAATTTATTCATATTACAGTTATTTGCTCTTGTAATACTGATCTGAGATTTAAAGAAAACAAAAGTAATCCTCTGGAATCCAGCTGTAGTAAAACTTCTCTTTCCAAGTTGGAGTTTGGAGTTTAGTTTCACCCGAGAGAAGTGACCATCTGGCTTCTCAACTCTTGATAACTATTTCTTCAATAATTTATCCTTTTAAAATCCACTGGATTGTAAAGATAAAAAAACTTGTAAAATGTTATACAATTTCATCATATATGTTATTTTTATAACTAACTAGATGGCCCGACAGACGTTGTCCTGTCCTAATGCCATTGAATTTGTTTTATGTCAAATACTCGTTCATTTTCAATTTGAGGTCGTTCGCTTCACTCACTCGCCTCACGAAAAATGGGTTTGAGATGCCATTCAAGTAGTTTTTATTTCCATTGTAGAGTTGAAATTCAAGTAGGTTTTTTAATTCCATAATGAACTTATATTTACACCTTTCAAGTATGTTTATTTATACTCCTAATAGAAAACTATGATAGTTAAATTTTTAAATGACATGTTACGACAAATACACTGTTTAAAAAAACAGCTGTTTTATCGAAACATTAACTGTTTATTAATTAAAAGCAGAAAATGATAAACACATGTTCCCATAAGGAATAACATGTAAAATTTAAAAGCCAAAGTGGCAGAGCCCTTCACATTTTCCGGGTTAAAAAGTGTCCTATGTGTTAATCCAGGTAATAAACTAGCTGTGTACAAAATTTAATTTAAATCCGTTCAGCCGTTCGTGAGTTATAACATCTTTATAAAACACTACTTTGTTTTATATATTAAGATTTTACTCTATACAAAATCTAAATGAATTTGGCGAAGGGGTTTCAACCCTAATGCAATGCGATTTGTAGCAATCCTCTTTGGCACTACAGGGGATTTACCAGCAGTACAAATAAATAATCTCTGTTTTATAATTTCTTTATGTACGACCTTAATATACATTAGTAGGATAGGTTTATTCCATATATATATATTAAAGGTGAACCACCAACCAATCGTTACACCCACGCTTTCTAACGTTTATAACTCGCCAACCACTTGCACTTAAAGCAGATATTAAGTGTTATTGTAATCTTATTTGTCGACATGCAAAATAGCAGAACTATAAGGTTTTTATTTTGAAAGGGACAGCAGTATTCAACATATAATTACAAGAGCTAACGTCTAACTCAATTCCATTCTTAACAAAGGCACTTAATAAGAATTGGCTCATTGCTTTTACAGGTAGCCATTTATTTGAAATATTAAACTATACTTTATTAAATACATAATTTGTAATTCCACTAACTATTTTAAGTGACAAGATCTTAGGCTGATGACTGTCTTCATTATGCTAAATATTTACCACATTTTGTGATAGCGTGTAGTAGCTGAGTCCAAAATAACAAAGACCAATGATAAGAAGCCCTTTGTTTGGCGCGCTGTGGTAGGCGAAGAGCCTTTTCATTTCATCTTTATTGCTAAAGGTCTCCAGAGAGAGAAAGATCTTATTGTGAAACTCTACATTTACGGTGTATGAAGGGACGTTTATAAATTTACGGAATAAGTTTATCTCCTTGCCTGTTACAACAAATATGAACTTGTGAAATTTATTAAATTATTGATTAAAATATGTTGAACTATAAGCTCAAGATTGTAAAATATAATATAATATTCGTTTGCCTTTCATAGGTCAGATGATGTACATAACAAATTAACTACAATCTGGGTAACGATATTTTACTTTAATAATATTTCCTTTTTAAACATATCGTTAGTTTTTGACTGTTTAGTTGTTCTTTTATTTGTTACTATATGCTAAGTTATTATTATTGCTATTATTATAAGAATTTTATATACGTTTATTATTATTGCGACATATTATAATAAAGTTTTAAAACTAGCATGTTATCTGGTGCTACCTAGAATCGTTATAAGGCAATAAAATTATGGTCAAAATTACAAAAATTAATAATTTGAAAGTTTATAATGGAATCGAGATATTCATAAGTAATCGATATATCAAATTTTAATTATTCACCATAAGGATAACATTGGTCAATTTCATGTGTTTATCACTTTGAATATTTCTGCAACGAACGGTTGGACTTAGATTATTATTTTTTATTAACATGGACCTTGTTTCTTCTAAATATTCTCCTTTCAGTCACTTCTGTTTTCTCCCACAGCTGATCCCTCAGGTAATTTTTTTTAGAGCCGAAGTTATTGGTAAAAACAAATGTGCAGTTTTTAGTAAAACTAACTGAGAAAGTGCTAAAAATCTCTTTCTCATAAGATAAACATGAACAATTTTATGAATACGTTTTTTGGGCTTTCTCCGCAACCACTAAACCTAGGTTAATAATTCAAAATACTAAGTTATTTATTTTTAAGCTCTATTAAATGGTCATAACCAAAATTGAGGGTTTTAAAAATTTTAGGGTAAACATTGAAAAAAAAAGATTTTTCTAATATTTTAAACCCCTAACAAACCCTATTTCTCATGATCCGGTCGTTCAGGTTTTCGACATTAAAGTAATACATGTTACTCTCCAC
This sequence comes from Allygus modestus, assembly GCA_963675035.1. Classification (NCBI taxonomy): domain Eukaryota; kingdom Metazoa; phylum Arthropoda; class Insecta; order Hemiptera; family Cicadellidae; genus Allygus; species Allygus modestus. The sequence continues at coordinate 10,085,906 of OY776115.1, forward strand.
ATTTCATCAAAACCGTTTCTTTCAATAATTATCGAGGTAACGGACACAAATATATAAATTTGAACGAATGATGTTATGGGCACCTGGGGCCTCAAAACAAAAGGTTATTATGGTCTTGGGCTTAAGTCTTAACATGCCACATACGGTAATCACTTCTTCGTTACAGGGAAATTCGCAAAAGTTTTAACAAATTTTTTTATAAAGACGATTAAAACACAGATTACAATTAGTGTTCCAAACTAATGGTCTTATTCATAGAAGGAGTCTCATTTCCTTCAAAGTATGTCGATGCCGTACTTAACAATAGCTTAATATTCATGTCCTGTATAATAACTCCAACGAGATCTTAACCCTTGACATGTGCTTTGTTGCTTTGAAATACAAAATATTATCTATTGCAATATTGATATGGAATAAACTTGGTAAATTAATTAAATTTACAAACCAACTGAGTAAAAAATGTATATATATATATACGAGATATGTAACCTTCATCAGCTTTTAAATTTTAAGGAATCTTTCTTATGATTTTAGGTCTACGTGAACATAGCTAAGATTAAAGCTCCGATTAAAAGAAATTCAAAATTAAAAGATACTGCATTTTTTTTAATTCGATATAAATGTTAGTTTGAATTTAATATCATCTTAGTAAATCATAGGTATTTTTAAATACATATTGAATTATCTGTGGTTTTTGTCTTTGGGATTACGTTGCCAGAGATATATATAATTGTAATAAACTTCCCTTCTTGAGACACGGTTTTGTTTCAAAAAAATGTTAACATAATTTACTGCAGCTGCCATTTCCTTGTTAACAACTATTGTAAACTAAGATAAAAGATAGGACTCCCTTTTATTAATGGGGGTTCAAAAGGTCGACACTATAACAGTTTAATTTTATCACAGCTGCTTTACGAAGATCCATAAGTCGTTTTATTTTTAACATCTTCGACCTCTCGGTGTTAAATATAAAAGTTACAGAAAGTTACTGAGAGTTCTTCAATTTACCTTAGTATTAGAGGGAGCTTTCGTAAGCAAACGCAATTGTCATCATTATTAAAATATTAAATCATAAATCACTATGTAAGACGGCCGACGCAACTGTGGCATATTTTAAGGCGAATATGAATGAATTATTATACTTTACTATGATATTTCATAGATAACAACATACGGATTAGTAACAATACAGTTGACTGTATTTGAATAATATTTGTTTCCACTATGTGTGTTAAACTAGTAACTTAACATTGGCATGCTGCCACAACGAGGGAGAGAGACTTAACATTTGGAGCCACTAGTGACTCGCTGCCGTCAAAATAGTGTAAGGATTAGGTAATGTTAGGCTAAGGAGCTGCAGTACGTTGTTTTTTCTTGGGGTTAATCGTTGTTATGGTCTAACGGAAACTATTTGTATAATTCTACGTTATATATTTTGTACAGTACTTTAATGATTTCGTACTAAATGCATGCTTAGAAAATGCAATCTTACTAAACTTCATATTATACTTTGTATCACAAGTTTAAAAAGTATAATAGTACAGAAAAATTAATTGTTTATTAACCGTATTACAATACTGTACTTCTATTGTACACTGGATGTAATTTGAAACTTCGTTCCAATCATTAAGCCTTAAAGCACTGATCACTTTTAAGGTTAGTAGGGAAGAGCCCTAAAGTTTTAAGACTTTAATAGTGGCTTGGAAAAGTACTAGGAGCAACTTAAATTATCATGCAACTACAAGGAAAATATAACGCAAATGGGTTGATGGCATAGGAACGCATAAGGTACAAATAAATAATAATCATTAATATTTTAACATAGGAATAATAAATAATCCATCTATGTCGGTATTTCAAGTTATTATTTAATTTATATGATTTAATTTTTTTGCTGAGGAAAGACAGTCTATATAAATTATGTGTTATACATACTTAAAAATCACAAGAAATCCAAAGAGAGGAATTCATTTTATCATCTGAGGTAGTTATTATACTCGTTGATAATTAAAACCAAAATATAAACAAATTCTAAAAAACCTACGTGATTTCTACTTTTAATATACATGCCTTCGGAAGAAAAAGGTAGAAAATTAAAGGGAACCCATCATTCTTTTAATTTTTACCAAAGGATTACTTGTGGAGCTGCCGAATGGTGAAATGTAATTTGTCACCTTACAGCCTAACTGGACGGCAGACATGTTAAGCCTGGAACAAATTGGATTTATACACACCAAAATATATTTTTCCCTTCCTGATATTTCCTGGACTATAGTCATTTTTGTCTAGTTTGATTGTGTATTAGTTATTTATTATTCACGTTTAAACAGCAAGCATTATATCAAGAAGTTATCTTTAAAACCAAGGAAGTTAACTTAATGCTTTATTACTATCTAAGCCTATTAATTATTTTATAATAATTTTAAATGCTTAAAAACTATTTTATTGTTCCAACTAAAAGGTAAAATTAGCATACTATGGTTAAAAAATTCAGTTAAAACTTTAAGATAAATCAATATCGCGTATTAGTTGTAATGTTATGTTTAAGTTTAAATAATTTGTTTTTTTCAGGTAAGAGCCATTTTACAAAACAAGTTATAGTTTTCCGTATGGTGAGTGTTTTATTATTATTCTAAGCTTAGTTTTTTTTAACTAAAGTAAATCTTCATGCATTAGTATTTATTCCAGATGACTAAAAAAATAATATTTTTTTATAAGGGATCATAATGAGATGTATACTTTTTGGTTGTTAATGTCTTAGAATTGAAACTAAAAGCAAAGATAGACTTTTATTTTGAGAAAATAACCTTGAATAAAACTTATCAAACCAAATCTATTAGTTACCTAGTTGTGTGTATGCAATCAAAATAATAATGAAGGCAATATCTGCCGGGGCTAGGGATTACTTTAAAATGTTTAATGTTTTCATAACTTAAACTAAAATAAAAATACAGAATATGCTTTTTAAAAACTTAACATAATTAATGCAAACAAACACTCGCTTGATATATTTTGGATTTTACTACAAATGGAAATATTGTTAGTGGTTGTACAAATATCAGTGGTAGTGCTATATCTGAAACCACAAAATATATCCACTCATTGCTTGAATTCGGGGTTATTTAAACAAAACCAATTTTACTTCTATTACAGAAATTATCAGAATGTATAAAAATTTAGGCCGTTATATAAGTAAAACAACTTTTGATGTGTTTTCTTACGTAAAACCAACAACAGATTTAATTTAATTTTCCAAATCCAGATTGCATTCAGAATATAAAAAAACCTCTCCCGTTCTTGTTTGAATAATCTGGGATAATTATATTTCATTAAAAAATACCTGATATTCCGCCTTCTTTTTACCTTTTTCGTATCTATTTTTTGTTTATATTGTTACGAAATACAAGTAGGCCCTAACACTAACATGTGTTAATTAATCATAACTCTCCTTGAGCAAAGCACCAATGTATTTTATTTCAATTTCCGGGAGTGTAAATGAATTGTATTTTTTAAGAAATAAAAAAACTTAATATCTTTCTATACTTTATTCTCATCTACTAACCCTACTATATTTTAACGGGGATTAATTGTGTGGATAGTGTTATTAAAATAAAATACGTACAAAGATTACTTTGGTTTATTATGATTAGCTCTATTTAAAATGGTATTTATTCAAGAATAAATAAATTAATAAATTATTCACTTACAAGCAATTTTCAACAAATCATATATAGTTAATTTTACATTTAAATAATACCCCCGTCACAGCAAACCTGCATACTCAGCGAATTTCCAATGGAGATATAAATGTCTTAATTCTACATAAAGCCACTTACCAAGTTTCATAAAAATATATTCACAAATAAGCGATATATACAATTTTAATTATTCTCCATAAGAATAACATTGGGGCTGAGTACTCAGGTTTGCTGCAACAAGGAACACAAAAAATTGGATTTTATGCTAATATCAATATATCTCAACTAGGTGAAGTCGTATACCAGTTTTTATTAATTTATGGTCATAATTAAGGGAGACAGAGCATTTAATTATTATCCATAAGAATAACATGGGGCCTGAGTACGCAGGTTTGCTGCTATGGGAGAATTATGCAAAAACAATTTTTTGGAGCAAATATCAATAGACCTCAACGAGATGAAGCTGTATACCAAGTTTCGTCAGTATACGTTCATAAATAAGCGAGATAAAAAAAATTTCTTTTCCTCCATAAGAATAACATTAGACAACGTACTGTGTTTAGCACTTTCAAAATCTCGGTAACCAATTGACGTAGAGGAATGATAGAAATACCAAATTGTGTGTTTTTTTAAGGTGAATCGAATGGTCACAACTAAAATTTGACTTTTTCAAAAATTATATGTAAAAAATTCAAAAAACCCATTTTTGGGGTACAAAACCCCCCCAAAATACCCTTTTGGATAGGTCGATCTGTCTGGTTTTCAAACTTAAAGTCATAAATGCTGCTTTACATGTTTATACCAAATTTCGTCAAAATCGGATAATTTTTACGAGAGTTATCGTGCTCACGGACACACACACACACACACACACACATATATATATATATATATATATATATATATATATATATATATATATATACAGTATCAAACGAATGGTGTTTTTGGGGTCTGGGGACCTCAAAACGAAAAGTTATCATGGTCCCGGGCCTAGGTCTTACCATGCCGACTACGGTAATAGCTTCTTCCCTATAGGGGAAATTCGCTAAAATCACAATCTATTAAACAATTTGACACTATACTCGATAACCTGGTTTGCCACCGGATAGAAAGAAGTAAACACACAAGTTCTAAGAAAAGACATATCCTCACAATGCTATCTTAGAATATTTAACCGTTGCTTGTTGTACAATGATAAGAGATTTAATTAAGTTGTTTGCATTTTATATTTCATGTTATTGCATAAACTGGATTGCCTCGGGATAGGAAAACGTAAACACATTCGTTCGTTAATATAGAGAATACATTTATTCTTATTAGTATTTTAGAATATTCAATCGTGCCTTGTTGCATACTGATAACAACTTTAATTAATTCGTGTGCATCTCGATGAGCGGAAGCGGCGTCTTCACTGAGCCGGAAGTCACTCCCTTCCAAATCACAGCTGATCCGATCACAGCCTCCTACGCTAGTTCCTCCCGAACCTCTGCCGTGCTGTCTTCATACTTTTTCCTTTCTTCTTTAAGAATAATTTTGTTCATATATAAGATTTGTTAATTTTAGAAATAGTTTGTCTTAGGTTAAGTTATTACGCCCGGTTACAAGTGGGAATTGTCCGTTTTGCGAGTTGTGAAAACTTGTTAGTGATAAAAACATTTTTGTTTATTTGTTGGTTCTGTCCTTACATACATGACACTAACTCTCGCACTCGGTTTATTTTGAGGGTAAGATGTTTAAAGTTTTATATTATTCAAATAGGTTTTTCATAAAAGGATGGTCAAAAACAGTAAAATCAGAGCCTAAAAGAAAAGAGTATAAACTTTGTGAATGTTATTTTTATTCATAATTTGCCTCCTGGATTAAAAATCGATTTCAAGTAATAGATTAACGTACCTTATCCGTCTTTTAGGATTGACGACGGATAAGGTACGTTAACCTATTACTTCAAGAATGTTATTCCTTAACATAATTCGATTGTGGAGTTAAATTTAGTTTTAATAGTATACAAATTATAATAGATTATGATATTGTTGGTTTTACAATTATATGGTTTTGGTATTTATTGAAACCATACATTATTTCGTGACAATAATTAACATGCAGATGATGTCTTATAACTTCAACATATCTCGTTCACAAGGTCCGGGCCCTGAGTTAAGCTGATGCGGTCGGCCTACACAGGCTAATGGCCTAGCCGCGAGACTAATGGGGTCTTAATAATCAACATGGATTTAATTTACGATTAAAAGTCCAGAACTTTACGTAATAATAAATTCATCATAATAATCATAATAATTAAGTTTTGTAAGTAAAGTATAATCGTCATTCGTTTTTGAACTGATTTATACGAATGGAATATTTTAAAGTACAGTTGTTATCAAAATAATAATGTAATCGTATTAATATAAAACTATTAAGGTAGGGTAAATTGTTTCACTTAACCGTTCATTTGGTAATAAATACCATAATTATAATAAATATGCTCAGAAGTTGGCTACTATTAAAAGGATAGTTATAGGTCAAGAGAGTCGTGAATTGTTAATTAAATGATTAGGTGCTCGTTTAACAATCTAAACATCCACTAAGAGTATGAGAAAAGTAAAATAAATTAACACAGTACAAAAATACAAATAAAAAGTTTATAAAACTGATATATGGTTAAAAGAAACTTAAAACACATTAAAATATTATTAACTTAATCTAATTTAGCAGAATACTTGGTTTAGTATCAGAACCATCAAGATGAACGAACTCATTAAACCAATGAGTGTTTTTCCTACAACTCAGTCATCAAAGTACAAGTAACGTATATCTTGGCCCATGTTTAATTTATTTTGAGACACTTCGTAATGGATTTAATAATCAAACAACCTAACCAACAAATGTTGTAGTTTCTCTACGCTAAACTTACAGTATGTAATTTAAAAGTAGGTCAATTGTACTATCAAGGAGGCTAGATAGTCCGCTGCACGATGCAATGCTGATGTCACTTGCACATAACTACGCCGTTATCCATATCCACATGCCATTTATATCCGTTATACTCTTTGTCATGACCTTAACTGGGTTTCAGCCTTTTCTCTATTAAAACTATTATATACGACATTCTCGTTTCATAACCTTGAAGGTCTCGTACAAAGTATTTTTACTTAATATCTTGAATGAAAAATTAGAATTATTAATTCATAATTCACAGATTATTACATAATGTTGTAATATTTTGTATGTAATTTATTAAGTTGTTAAATATAAACGCAATACTAGTATCATGTTATTTACTACAGACATATTTTCATTAAATATCAGATAAATACAAATCCTTTTATGGATTGACAATGACTATAAATAAGTAAGTAACTTATACTTATAAAATAAGTTATTATATTAAAGCCTTATTAGTATATCCAAAGAAGTTAGAGAAACTTCCTATTATCAAAACGGAGGGGGCGCAAGATGTTAACACTTGATTGAGTTTACGGCCTTTACAAAGCTAATTAGCTACTTGTGCCTCCGGTACTGATGAATATTCAACTTGTGTAATTTATCGGATATTTTATGCCTCTTTAGTCATATATATTTAGTATCTACCTTTAGAACGGTGATCCATTGTTTCAACTTTACAAAAAATATATTTTGTTTAATGGAGTAGAATTTACTATAGTTTTTTGCACGTCTAGTTTTACATTAGTGGCATCTGAACTTTGAAACATCTTGTTTATATATGTTTTGCCAATAAACAAAAGTAGCAGCAACAAACAAAAGTTACCATACAAAAAAGTGGTTTGTCTAACTGTAACTTAATATTTGCTAGACATCTTTATACTTAGATAGAAAGTTTTTTTAAGCGGAAACTGCAAACTATTTTTGTTGTTTGGTCAATTTAATCATATGAAACCAATAAACATTCTGCCAGCTTAATAAAACACATTTGATGACAAGTTTTACCTCAGATGACTAGTAACCAATTAATCTATGTAAATTATGATACGGTACCTAAGATCAGATTAATAAAAGTACAATAAAATACATTAAAAGATTAAACTTTGTATAGATCTGTTATCTAAGAACTTTACGAGTTGGAGTTTAGTTTCACCTGAGAGAAAAGACCATCTGGACTCTTTGCTGTGAAATCGCATTCTACCCTAATATCTTCCTTTGTATTCTGTTGAGTTGGAAAGATTGATTAAAATAAACTCCGAAATATTAGAATTACCTAAATAAAATATTATTTAAGAAAAAACTAAGGAATTTGTATATTGTATTTTATACAGCATTTCGAGTCTTATTTAAGGCTAGTTGTACGTTTTAAGTAACCTTTTGTTTTTGTGCCTTTTACAATAATTAATAAATACAACTAATTAATACTCAATTTATTATGATCTTGTTTTCAAATGAAACCTTTAAAACTCTTTTCATTTGCTCTTTTTCTTGATGCTAAGACAGTAAAACTAATATTTTTGCGAAACGACATTTCTATATATTATTGTCACGGAGTGCACTCAAATTAAAAACTTAAACTATTCCTAGACTATAGGAAGATGCGTTATAGCGACAAACACATTTAAAATACTGACATAGGGCAGAGGACATAGGGCAGAGGACATAGGGCAGAGGACATAGGGCAGAGGACATAGGGCAGAGGACATAGGGCAGAGGACATAGGGCAGAGGACATAGGGCAGAGGACATAGGGCAGAGGACATAGGGCAGAGGACATAGGGCAGAGGACATAGGGCAGAGGACATAGGGCAGAGGACATAGGGCAGAGGACATAGGGCAGAGGACATAGGGCAGAGGACATAGGGCAGAGGACATAGGGCAGAGGACATAGGGCAGAGGACATAGGGCAGAGGACATAGGGCAGAGGACATAGGGCAGAGGACATAGGGCAGAGGACATAGGGCAGAGGACATAGGGCAGAGGACATAGGGCAGAGGACATAGGGCAGAGGACATAGGGGCATATAGCATTTATAATGTTGAATAGGTCAGTATTCTGCACAGTCTTCATATTCAGCGAATTTAAGTGAGATGGCGTCTGACACCTATCTACTGATACCCCTCGTTATGAAGATTTTAATTATTTTACCTTGGGAAAGAAAGTCATTTATAAATTACATCTATTTTACAAGATTTGTTTCTAAAGTAAATAACAACAAGCTTTATTTAATTACTGTAATTTCCCAACGGTAATTGATGCTTATATTTGATCAGTTTAGATATATTGAAGACAAGTGTGATATTCCCCTATGTCCTTAGGCAACATTTGTACATTGATCGCATTACAATGGTTTTGGTAACAGACGTCAAATAAACTTTCAAAGCAAACACCAACCATCAACCTTTATGGAATAAAATCATTTTGTACGTTTTAATTACATGTTAGTGTGCTAGTAAAAATGTAGATTACATTTGTTTGGCCACAAACTACCTCTCGATGACCTACTAATGCTAGACTAACTAAAAATATACGATGTTTATAAAGATCTCTATCATAGAGTTAATAACTAAAATTGGAGCAGTTAATATCGTATTTCTCTTTAAATATTGAAAATTTATTTCTCGAGGAAGAGGAAATTAAACCCTTGGTGCAGTGAAGGTTTGACTTCAAAAGACTCTGTCCAAACTGCTTTAATATTTCCTTTCGTATTTTTAATTATGAGGCTCTATATTAAGGTTTAACTGTTGACTCTTGGAATAATTTCATTGAACTTTTAAAATCCTTGGAATTTAACAAATGTAGAATCAGATAGTTTACTATTAACATGTAAAGCTCTAAAGAAACCGTCTGGTTAATAATACAATTTAGCTAAGATTAAAATAACTTTTACAATTATGTTTGTTTAATATTGAAGAAATACAACAGCACATAGTTAATTTTAAGTTTTACCACTAATAAGAGTTCGATCCCATATAAGAACACACTGGGATATTTTTAATTGTATTGTTGTATTTTATATAATTTTGTAATTTATCTTGATTTTTTAATTATAAAAGTAACAAAAACCAAACTTTATAAATCCCTCTTCTAATAAGTGCCCTGTAGCAAGCAAACCACCTTATTATTCTATCTTTATAGGTAATGGTCCTTAGAGAGAGGAAGTAAGTTATTGCGAATCACTACATTTACAGAAAAATAAGCTACATTTATGCATTTAACGAAATGGTTTATCTCTTTTCCAGGAAATAAAATAAAGATGACAACTTTGTTAAGTAGAGTCCCATACCGTGCTAACATTTAAATTATTTTAACGTAAGAAGAAAGTTCATGTTTGAATTCCTTGGTTTTAAATGTAAGTTTATTTAAGGGTTTAAAAAAAGTATTGGTATGTCTTGTTACAAATCCTTTTAGTTTCATTCTACTAACACTACCGAATAATTAAATGTAATTTGTCACCTTATAGCCTAACTGGACAGCAGGCTTGTTAAGCTAAGAACAAATTGGATTTATCCATGAACCAACATTCTTTCGTAAGTATTTCAGTCAAAATATATAATTCTTTGTTAGTTTTCTTTAGATTGGTTACAATTTATTATTACAAATGTTTAATTCAATTTATAAATCTACAAAAGGTAACTAAATGCTTATAATACTATTTACTGCCACCTTTTTACTAAATTATTAATTTTTATTTGTCGTTCAAGTGTAATTCAACTTGTAAATCTACAAAAGGTAATTTTCGTAAGTATTTCAGGCAAAATATATAATTCTTTGTTAGTTTTCTTTAGATTGGTTACAATTTATTATTACAAATGTTTAATTCAATTTATAAATCTACAAAAGGTAACTAAATGCTTATAATACTATTTACTGCCACCTGTTTACTAAATTATTAATTTTTATTTGTAGTTCAAGTGCGTTTGATTTTATATATTTACATGATATTAAGTAAATAATTACGTTGGCTATGTAACCGTTTCATGATCTAAAGGCACACTTATCTGTTAGAAAGAGTTAGAAAACGCCAGTTTATCGAAATTTGAATCTTTTATTATTAACATATGATTCAGGATAATTTAAACAATAAGTCGTTTACTGATTTAAACACATTTTTATATAAGAACTAAGTCAAAGAATTGCTTTAACATTAATAACAACATATAATCAAAGGATTACATTCAGAATAATAAAATACATCTCTCTCCATTCCAGTTCAAATCACCTTATCAAAGATTTTTCAAATAAGTTCTATCTGACATTCAACCTTTGCCATTACTGCTATCCTTTTTTTTATTCATCTATGTATAATTTAAAAGTTTCTGGGATACATAGTATTCTATACAAAATAACACATTAAATGTAGTTTAAATGTTCACATTTTATATTTTTTTATACTTTGTATTGTTTAAATTTTTAAATACTTGTTGGTAAAATTAAATAACAAAAATGCTACAAATTTTAAGTACCAATAAAGAAAACGAGATTATAGACAGTGTTCTTAGACAAAATAACTATCTAATTATTGATTTGGACAGGTACAAAATTCTCAACAAAAATGTTACAAAATTAGATTAGATAATAAAATCTAAAAATATTCCTTATTTTACACTAAAAAACTTAAATATAGCATTAAATATTATAATAAAAAATTACTCGGTTGAACAAGTAGTGGTATTTTATTTACTTTTATTCCAACGCCAATAGCCGTTTTTAAGAACAAACGAATGCTTTAAAAAAAGCGATCCTAACCCCTGAAACCTTCATGGACACCCCAGGATTCACGGTTATACTTGCAAGATCAATATTGCAAGAATAAACAGCTTTGTCTTATCACCTAGGGAGGCACTGCTGATCCGCTTACTTCAATGTACCTTAAGGGATTGCCGATGTTGTGCGGAGGAGCTGCAGTGCTTTGATTCCTCTTGGGGTTGATGGTGCTTAAGTTCCGTCTGGAACTACATTTATGATTGTTTCCCGTCTGGCACTACCTATCATCACCGCACACTTTTGTCCTGTGATTTCATAGATAAGTAATCGTGTAATTATTACGTGGATTCTAGACAGCGAAGTAGTTGTATGAACTACTTACTCAATATCACCTTACTCAGTACTTGAGAGAGTGTATCTATTAATCAATCCGTTTGTATTGGTCCTTCACCTGGGACCAATACTCTGTAATCTGACATAAAAACATTTGAGTGTACATTTTTACTTTTTCCCCTATATTTTTTTTCTAAATACAGCAAACTGGTTAGTTTTTGGTTATTTTTTTATTTTGTTTAACAGTACATGTTAAATGCTACGAAATAAAGTGTAGAATTCACATTTAAAGGTTAAACCCATTAAATCTTTCATGTGCCATGTTGAAAGAGTTATAATCTGATCTGTTGTTAATAAAGAATTTGTCATAAACGTAGCCAATTAATCCACAAACAAATTGACAGATAACACTTCTGTCGATTGTAAACCGTAATTCCTGGTATTTACTGTTGGCCAATATCTGTCGGCTTATGTTGTCAGTTGGGTTTCCTCTCCCTACTGTGTTTGGTTATCTACCAAAATCAGTCAAAAATAAACTTTTTATTTAGTCTATAGTTATAATCTAACGAAACTATTTATATCCAATGACGGACATAGAATGGCATGTAATCAAATATATTTATTTTAAAATATACATTTTTATTAGTATAAATAAAGGCGAAACTCTTTCCAATAATTACTAGACAATGCTTTAAACTGAAATTCCTTATCCAATGCATGAAATCTGAATATTTCTAGTCATAACTATGAGTTCAGTAATGTATCATTTGACGAACCCACTGCGGGGAAAACACCACGGGAACCATATACGTCAATATATCTCTTCTAGACTTAAGAGTTATTGCAGTTCATGTTAATTTTTTTGGAGTTAAATATTTATACCAATGTTCAACTGTATAATTCTTTATTAAATACAACTGCGTTAACCCTGATGTATTTGTTGAGATATAACAAAGACGGTGAGTCTCAATCCTAAAATATTAATTTCGGGAAATAGACTATATTATATATTCGTGTTTGTATTTGTAAAATTATATCGAGGTTAAATTTAGTCTGTAACTGTAACAACAATTGAAAGATTAAAATTTACTTTTTTATTTTAAAAACGTGTATCTGCTTTAAGCCGTACGATATTATCTATTTCACACTCGATACATGCTATACAAATCTGAAGTAATTAATAAATGCTAAAAACCCTCAAAAATACGTTATCTCGCCTTTTAATAAACAACTTTAAGGCTAGTCTAAATATAAGTAGAGAAAAGTAGGTTTCTATGATTTTTAGTATCAATTATATAAATTTATTTATAATATATCTGATTTATTATAACCAATGATAAATTTGATAATATCCTCCTGTTTTCAGCAAGATAACGTATTATATAATACTGCTAGAAACGTTTTAAGTATAACGTCCAAAGGGAGAAAGTATGCATCATTAGCTAGAAAGTGGTAAAGCATATATCTGTAGTATTAAAGTAATCAACATTATGAACTGAGTTTTAGCTATTTCGACGTAAATATAACACACGCCATTGTTATAATTAGATAGAGTTTTTTCTTAACCTCAAATTCCCATTGCCATGAGCCAATATGCCTGAGCAGCGTAGCTAAAGACAGCGAGGTACCGTAACATCATTGGTCACATGGGCAAGCCAGTGGCGACCGCTCGTATAAAGTATCTTAGCAGTCAGTCGGGATCGAACCCTCGCTTGACCACGTCTCAGTTGTGAGGCCAGCGCTCTACCTCTGGACTACTGCGTCCAGCAGGTTCCTCTATATGATAATGAACAGGTCATTAGTGTTTACGTTCTCCTTTCAATTAAATGAATAAAATTAGTATTAAATAGAAATGCGTGTTGCCGCGAAAGGCATGTTTTTGACTATCAACCCGTTTAATTTTCCAGAAGCTCTATTATTTGTCTTTGATTTTCTGCATCAGTAAACGTCTTGAACTTTGACATTACCTTCATTTACCTACTAGGGCTTCCTTTGAACAAAACACTTTATCGATAGTGACATTACACGCACTATCAGCCACGCACTAATAGGTTCACTTTCCTGGTTATTTTGTCTACCTTTGTTAAATGGTTTAGTCATTGACTAGACAAATATTACAGTTTTTTAAATCCACAACTACACACACTTAAATCAATATAATGCAACTTAGTTATAAATCTTATCCAAAGGACACCTGGTAAAGTAATGCGTTATAAAAGCACATTGAAAAAACCTTGACTCACAGAAAAAACAAATATTTGTTAACAGAAAATACAGAAGTATATCATTCTAGAATCGCTCTAACAAAATCGAGGAATTAATCTTATTATTACGTTTCAATACAGTTTATAAAAGAATATAACAATACCATTATTGTTTGTATTGTTAATATGTTTTATAAATACTACTTAACGTTAAAATTACTTAATAGTAAATAAAACTAAATGTTACCAAATTATGTTTTTTGACTCAACTTAAAAAAAGTTGTGGACTAGATATACATTTTATAATTTTTAAAAATTCAGAAAATAATAATTTTCTTGAACTTAAAGAATATCATGGCAAACTTCTTGTCAGCAGTAAGAAATTTATAAAGAAGGCCAAACACACTGCCAGCAATGCTGGATGCTGTTTGCTGAAACGGCATTACCTTTTTTCATATTGGTATTACCGTTACACCCATATCCATTACTTTACTACATGTCGGTCTTAACAGGGTGTAATTCTCTGCGATATTTCTCCCAATTCTAGGTCTTAGTTTATAAAGTAAACCATTTATATTAATCTTTTACTTAAAACATAATTTTTGAGTTTTCAGGGTTTAGTTGTGTATAAAAAGTATACTTCGTTCTTTCATCTTCCCTAATACGAAGCTATAATACTAATAATACTATCCAATCCAATAAACATTTAACTATAATGTTAAGGAACTGGTGAAAGGCAATCATTTCTCAATAAATTTGTTTATATCAAAACGATCATTTTTGCATATTTTTCCTAATACATTTCACAAATAATTTTTAAAATTTTGTGTTGACGTATCACTGATAAATTGTAAACAAAGTCTTTCCAACAGTCTATCAGGCCTCGTCCGTCACCGCATGCACGTGATAAGCCATTACATTAGCGACATTGTTGATACTTCATTATCCCGTAGAATCGAGCTTATCTCAAGGCTTCGGCTTAATTACCTCAACCTTCCAGCGCTTGATGAGAATTTGTGGCCTCCTTTGTAACGGCCAGAACAAAACCAAATAGTTGTAAACAAAACTCTGCAAGTATGAGGGTAATTAGTTTTATTATTTATTGCAATCCTTTACATTTTTCTAAAAGAAAGGGGGTGTTTGTCTGTTGACTTGTATATTCCGTTTTAACGTAAAAACTACTGAACCAGTCGAGCTGAAAATTTTCTTGTAGATAAATAATTTATCTGGGCTACTTAGAAGCCTATTCCCAACTTGGCAACCCCTTAGGGCTCCACCCCAGTCACCATTCAAGTTAAAATGTTATTGTTATGGGCAATAGGTTTAATGGATCAGAAACCGGTGTAGTTGCAGGAGGAATGTCTCTCAGTTGATTTTTCCTGAATTATTTTTTCGAAGCTCGCGTAATCGGCTAGTATAATATATATTCAATTCAGATTGTACCTATCTTCGATTAAATATCTCGTAAAAAACACAAACCGACATAATATCTTAGTTAAAATGGTAATATTTCAGATATAGTAACTTATTTACCGTTGTAATTATTGGTAATAGCTTTTTTTGTTTACTTTAAGTTTACATTAAACTAATTTATAAAATGTTAAAGCCATAAATTTCAACTTACATTCTAAAATGAACAATGACGATAGTAGCGTCTTTAAATCTACTAAATCTTTAGTGAACCTCTTATGTCAAGGGAGTCATGTTCCTATGCAGTGAGGTTGCAGCATTTTGATTCCTCTCGAGATTAAGCTAGCTTAACAGACAATGGATTATTCTATGAAGTAAACTGATACAATTTTGCTGTCCAATCTTAACAATTTGTAATGATGCAATATAAGTAATACTACCATTAATTTATAGTAGCAACAGATAATAAACTCGGTTGGTCGAACCATTCATCCTGTAAATCATTACTTTAAAACTATACTGGTTGATAAATTACAAAACAGATTTTAGCATTTTAGTTATTGGCCTTAATAAACAAATGTCTAGTGTTTAGAACATGGAAAATGGTTGCAAAAGTACCTAAATAATTAGATCCTATTATTAAATGTGCTTAAGTCGAAATGTTTTTTTGTAAAAAACAGTTTGGTTTAGGTGATTTCTTGGTGAAACCCATAAAATATAACACATTTACTAGTACCTAAACCTCGAAAACCCCTCTCACTAAGTTATTTCACGCAGAATACTTTACAATTTCATCGAATACTAAATTACTAAAAACCCAAATGTATAATCGTCTTGAGCGGTTATTTAAATCATCCTAATATACAATACAATCTCACTAGCCACATTTACACGGTCGGATAGCAAATGTTCCTCGGCGCAGAACGAGATAGATAATTGATACGGACCGGTGAACCCCGCAGCAATTTTGAACTCGAATTACCCCCTCCCCCTCGCCCTTAGGCCATAACCATAATGATCGCTCGCCTGAGTGACACCTCATTGTCTTGAAATCATCCCCCCTTCAGGTCCCCCGTCCTGATCTAAATAATAACACCGTAGGCTACACTGGTAGTTCGTCCACCTCGGTTGGCCCAGGTCGGTCTGGCGGGTTGTGTGTGGTCGAGTGTTGCGACAGTAACAGTACTGAAGAAGCATGGAGATGAGTGCGGTTATTGGGGTGTTTTGTAGAGGTTTATTGGTGTTGCTGGTGTTGGCAGCGGGAGTGGATTCTCAGCTGATTGTTTTAAAGGTAATCATGTCTATTGTTTCTAGTATGAGGTTTACGTTTATAATAGTCTGAGGTATTGTTATTAAAAGTTACATAAAACAAATTTGGTCACAATCTATTCATATTTATGTTTTTCAGTCATTTTCTGCATTTATGTGTTGTAGCATATACAATAATATGGACAACGATGAATATTAATATACTTAACACTTCAATACAAGTTTTTTGTTATAGAAGAACATATATTTTAAACATAAAATAAAGATAATAACAAAAGTAAATTACCAGCTGATTAAGTATAAATATTAAATACGACTGGTGTTATTTATATAAAACTAGAGTTCAGCTTATAAGGAATATGCAGTGGAACAACATTGTTAAAATAATAGGACATTTTATTAAATTAAATATAGCCTTACATCTACTCAATCTTTTTCGCTTGAACTGCAAGCTGGTTCAGGTATTATTAATGACTTCAACAATACTTAAAATTCTTCAATGTTTTAACCAATTTACATCTAAAATCAACACTAATTTACATAGAAACTGTGGCATAATTCTTTTTTGATTTTCACTACAATACATTAACTAGATAAATGTGAATTGAATACAAAGTTGATTCCCTATCGCAATATAAATTTTGTTTTAATGGTTTAAATTAGTTAAACCAATAATTCTTAGCCAATAGTTACTTTTTTTTTAATTTCACTAAATAATAATACAAGGAAATATTGCTTTTTAAAATATTGATTTTTATAGGACGATAATGAGAAACACAAACCTTATACCGACAATACCTATTAATTTAATAGCACAAAGGAATGGGTGTTATTGTGTTTTATGATTGCATTAATGATATTATGATTTTACTACGAATAGATGAAGAACTGACATCACAGCTGTGAAACGATAATTTAATTCCAGGTAACATTTTTATAGGTGACATTGTAACATCGTGGGAATTGAATTCCGGTTAGCATTGATTGTCAACTTTTAAAACTAGATTATTTCGTTATTCGGAACTTTTAACCTTGTGTATAGGTTTCTTGCAAACGCCATCTACGAGTGAAATATTTACATGACGTCTGGTTATATAAATAAAATTCTGTTTTTTTAATCCTAGTGATACATACACATTTAAAATACCCCATTGCAGCAAACCTGCTTACTCAGCAAATTTCCAATGCATGCATATGTTTCTCACTACCACATAAAGCCACTCACCAAGTTTCATAAATATACATGAATAAAGAAGTGAGACAAAGCATTTTATTTATTCTCTATAAGAATAACATTAGGGCTGAGTATGCAGGTTTGCTGCTAAGGGGATAATCAACATAAAATCAGTTTTTTGTGCAAATATCAATATACCAGTACTTTACCCATTAGGAAAATAATGTGTTAAAAGTTTTTAACTTTGCAAATCCAAAAATAGTTAATCTACCCTAAGAAGAACAATAGACTTGACGGATAGTTGAGCGCATTTTCATAAACTGTCTCATCTACTTGTATATCAATTTTTTAGGCTGCAAATTGCAAATTTCCTGTTTTGTTACCGGAAGCAATGTTTCTTTACCGGAAGGGTGAGGACTGCAGGATGCAGTAGGACACTTGATTGCAACCTTGTCCTTCAATATCTATTATGAAGATGCAGTAAGCATGCCTGGTATAATGAGTTTTTGAGTTGCTTACCAACAAATGCAATTTAACAATTTCACCAACTCAAAAGCACATGGCTAAATCAAATGTTGGTTTGAATTCCATAGTTGCCAGATGTAGGTTGCTTAGGTTGCTTATTTTTAGATTTTTATCAATAAAAATCTACACCAATAAGTACAAACTAGACTGAAACATTTTAATTTTAGACTTTAATATAAGTGAGTATTATACACTTCCGCACATACAGGGAAATTGGTAAAATAGGTACTTTATATTTTGGTACACTTTTATTTATATTTAAGTTTTACTTTAAGCCCATAAAATATAGCTAAATAAACAAACTAGGTATTGTGAACTAAAAACCTTGTGTTTAATAATATAATTATTTCTGATACTATACAATAAGTCAGTGAACAAGTGGTTTGTTTTTCTTAATAAAAAAAAAATTAATAAATTAACCTACATTCTTTTAAAGGTAATTATGTAAAGGTGATTATGTAATGTGGCCGTCTTGCTCCTTTACACAAAAGGTAAGACCTTTGAGAGTCAAGTAATTTACCGGTAAAGTTTCACCGGCGTCGACACTTATTGCTTAATTAGCGTTGTAGTTGAAAAACTTGCTACGAAACTTCGCTCCTCGTAAACTTCCCAAGTTTACAAGTTTTATACAAGTTTTTATACACCAGTCCTAGTTTGTATGTACATTGTTAGACACATG
Organism: Allygus modestus; assembly: GCA_963675035.1. Classification (NCBI taxonomy): domain Eukaryota; kingdom Metazoa; phylum Arthropoda; class Insecta; order Hemiptera; family Cicadellidae; genus Allygus; species Allygus modestus. The sequence continues at coordinate 10,104,847 of OY776115.1, forward strand.
GAAATTCATTATTTGTATACAATTCGTTATTTTAAAACTCATAGTCAACCAGTTCACATAGTCACATAATCGTAAATAAATTCTTACTGTTGTTATGTAAGGGTGAATACCAATATCTATATTACTCCCGTAAGCTTAAAGTAGGCAATGCAATTGTGAGTGAACGAAAAATCGTAGAAAGCTTGGAGAGGTCTCATTTTAAAGGTCAGGACATGAAGTTTTGGGGAAAAATAACTATCTATTAATCTTTTTTGATTATGTACCGAACATTTGGTGCCGGATAAAACAATTCCCATTTAAATAGCTTTGGGACTTAAAAAACTTCTACTTTAAAACATGTGATTACGTTTCTTCTTTGTTTGTGAACTGCCATGTGTTCCTACTCATATTGTTTTAATTTCCTCAGCATGTAAGGAGTAAGAAAATCAGATGAGGCAGTGAACTGGAGACAGTTTAGGGGCTAGGGCCCCTACAAGCCATTATTTTATTTAGTATTGGACTCAATTTATCATTTTATTTTTTACAGGTGTGTACCATGCAATTATTAAAAATCACAAACTAATTTTATTCCTATGCATTTTCATATTTTAGTTTTAAAACATAGTTAACAAGTTGGATTTAATTAAATTTTCTAAAAAGAAGTGTTACACTGTTGTGATAAATATATCAATTACCTAACCTGATACCGGAATTTGTACAACACCGAAAGGGCGCCATCTACTAAAATCTTATCTGTACAGCCTTTCTTTTATGAGCAACTGATGCAATGCATTTCCCCTTCCAATAATCGATTCTTGTTTTGAACATAAAACTATCTGCACTTAACTCAGGGAGAGCGTTGTCATGCAGGAACCATATTGACACTACAATACACTAAACTAAACTACACTAGCTAAATTTGTGTTGATATACTTACCATGTTCCATAAGGAACTTTAATTTACTCTTGCAGAAGAAGTATAATGCAATGGCTTGATATCTAGCTAGCCTAGGGGCAATACACTTGTTGCGTAGCACATTTTTTGTAATCATAACTACTTATTCTCTCATTCAAGGCAATGTAAACCTTTGTGATTTTGTTCTCGGCAAATCATTGTACAATGACGCACCATAATATTATCTTTATCTTCCTAACGACATCGTCACTTTGACCAAGAAGATAAATTGGGCTATTTATTAATCTCCTACTCTTCAGTAAACATTAAATGTATTCTAAAAATGTTCTATAGTTCATACTCATAATACTATATGATAATTTGTTCTTTATTAGTTTGTTATTTTACGCCAAAGTCATGTTTATCAATTTGTAGATACCATTGAACGTAAATTAAACCCAACTGAGCTTCAGCAGTATATTTTTAACTGGAGCTACCAGATCATGGATTTAATAAATTACCATGCAATCTACAAACTATTTAAGTTAAACAAGTTACAAAGATAAACCTACTTGGGTAAAAAGGTTTTAATTATTTTCAGTGGATGGTACAATTAATGTCAGAAAAAAACGAAAGTGTGTTTTCCACGACAGTTAACCATAACAAACATACCTTGGGTTGTGCTATAGTTTACAGTGCAGTATTAGCTTAAAATTACAAACCTCTTATTTTTACAGTAAAAGATTGTTTAGAGCATATTCTCTTCAGTTTATAGGCTGGGAAAGTTATAATACTGTATAAATCATACGTTTTTTGTTAAATTTTGTTTTGACGTTGCAATTTAAAATCCTAGAAACGTGATTTCAAAATTGTAAGTACGGAAACAAAATAATTGATAAATTCAGATTGATTTTTTAGGTTTATATTTTCGTCGAAATTGTTGGATTTGTTGCAAAATTATTAAAAACAACTTTCTCAACCAACAGTTAAAAATAAATGAGCGATGTCATTATGCCTCAGCATGCCAATTTTGAGTTAGATGCAAAAAATAGTAATACACAGTAGTGCATGTGATGCTGATTTTAAACCTGGTAAAATGAGATTCAGTACATGCTAATTGATGTGTTAGTGATAGTATAGTTCATGCATAATAACGCCATCCCAGAGATGAGTGCGAATAGTTGTTATATTCAAAATAAGAATCCATTATTGGAAGGGGAAATACATTCCATTATCGGCTTATAAAACAGTAAGGCTATAATTGTTACAAATTATTAATCATAATATACCAACTTAAATAATATTTTCATATCATACTAAAAAAAAAACAAATTCAGGGGTTTGGGCTGCTTTCCCTTAAAAGCGTCTATAATGTACTCTTAACAAAAATGCGATTGGCGTTGAAATACCAACAACAATAGAATTTCTTCCTGATGTCGTAATATTATCCAATAGTCAGAGTTCGTCTTTACGAACCTTTGTAACCTTTTTTTTAGGTCATGATCGTTACCTTTGTAACGATTTTCTGTATTTAGTATCCTTCACTTTATAAAGTGAAACAATGAGGTGAACCATCTAAATAGAAGCACAGAAGCACCATCGTGCACCGTACCAATATCGGCAACCACTTTGATAGCCAATGGCAATGTCTGATAATGCCTTGTTCACCAATAATGGGTTTGGCTTCAGCTTAATGGGATATGGTATTTAATTACACTAGAAACTATTCTAAACGTTCTTTTTTATACTTGTATAACTAATATCGTATTAAAAAAACATTAAGCTATTATACTTACTTATTTGTTATTTTTTTATCAAGTCTTAAAATTGCTTTTTACAATATAACTTTGATAATAAAAGATTTATTGAAAAGCATAGTGCGTGTTGTCACAATTAAACAGGGTACAATACAACAACAGGACAAGCTATAATTGCACTTGGACTGTACTTACATACAAGGCGGTAGGTAAAAAATGGTTCGGTCAATAGATTTTGACCGATCATAATCAGGCCTAATCAGAGAGTGACTAATCAAGGTCAATGTGTATTGAGCCTGATGATGAACGATGTGACTAGTGAAAATATATTGCATTGTCCTATCTTGTATGAATATCTTGCATGAATGTACAGCATAATTTCAGATTTATGTTGCTACGTTGTGAGACGTATTGTTTTAACGTTCATTGATATTTTTATAAAACATATAATTTTCCAACTTGGAAAAAAACACCTCATATATCGATTGTATTATTTATATATATATATATATATATATATATATATATATATATATATATATATATATATATATATACATATATATACATACATATATATACATATATATATGTATTTATTTCCTTATTTATTACTTATGAACATGTTCAAATGAACTGCTCTAATATTGGTTAAAATAGGAAAATTATACATTGGTATGTTGAAACCAAATGGTGTGTACATTGGAAATAAATAAATAAATAAACCTCAACTCATAATAATGATTGATTTATAATATTAAATTCTCAGATTGTTTTCTTACAATGTTGACAAAACTTTAATCTTCTTCAGTGATATTCAAATAGTTTGTATTAGCTTTTGTAATCAAGTTACATCTCTGTCCATAAACTATTACCAAAGTTTGCAGCAGTGTTGCCAACCCTACCGCAGTGGCGACTGACATTCGTAGATTTCTCCTGAGATACCGAAGACTGATGTTCACCTCACCGATACAAGTTTATTACATGTATTCGCTACAATATTTGTAAGTGTACAAGAATGGCATAACACTATCATTTAGTGCACTAGTATATGTAAAAAATAATACAAATATATAAATATATACCCTGAAATGTACCGATAAATTTTAATTCCTAAATTAGCATTTCCTTGAGATAATAAATGTTATAAATACAGCTTGCAACGGAAACTTATAGTGTAAATAGATTACTTTATATGTTTTTAGCGAATTTCTCCTATAGGGAAGAAGCTATTACCGTAGGTCTCATGGTAAGACTTAAGCCCGAGACCATGATAACTTTTTGTTTTGAGGTCCCCAGATGCCAAAAACACCATTCGTTAAAATTTTTATATATGTATATATATATATATATCTATATATACATATCTATATATATCTATATATATATATATATATATATATATCTATATATGTGTCCGTTAACACGATAACTTGAGTAAAAAACGTCCGATTTTGATGAAATTTGGCTCAAATGTGTAAAATGACATTCATGACTTTAAGTTCGAAAACCAGAAAAATCGGACCATGGGAAGGGGGGGTTTATGGGGGTTTTAAATTTTCCAAAAATCAGTTTTTTGCATTTTTTACCCTAAAATTTTTAAAAAACTTAATTTTGGTTTTCACCAAGTTATAGAGCTTAAAAAACAAATTATTTAGTATTTTTAATTATTAACCTAGGTTAAGTGGTTGCGGAGAAAATCCAAAAAAACCTGCTCATAAAATCTCCCATGTTAATCTTATGGGAAAAAGGTTTTTGGCTTTTCCTCAGTTTATTTTAATGTAAACTTCACATTTGCTTTTACCAATCTGTTCAGTTCCACAAAACAATCATTTTGGTGTTTAAATTGTGATTCTACGCCCAACCGTTGCAGAGATATTCTAAGTGCTAAACACAGTACGTTGTCCAATGTTATCCTTATGGAGAATAAATAAAATTTAATATCTCGATTATTTATTAATGTATGTTGATGAATCTTGGTATGTGGCTTCAAGTAGTACTGGTATATTGATATTTGCACAAAAAATTGATTTTTTGTTGATTATTCCCGTAGCAGCAAACCTGCGTACTCAGCCCCCATGTTATTCTTATGGAGAATAAGTAAAATGTACTGACTCCCTTAATAATGAACATAAATTAATAAAACTTGGTATGTGGCTTTACCTTGTTGAGTTATATTGATATTTGCATAAAAACCCATTTTTTTAGTTCCTTGTTGCAGCAAACCTGCTTCCTCAGCCCCCATGTTATTCTTATGGAGAATAACTAGAATCTCATATATCGCTTATTTATGATTGAAGATCGATGAAACTTAGTATGTGGCTTCGCCTAGATAAATTCTATTTATATTTGCATAAAAAACAATTGTTTCTGTTCCTTGTTTCAGCAAACCTACATACTCATTACCAATGTTATTCTTATGGAGAATAATTAAAATCGCTTATATGTGAATATATTTTTATGAAACTTGGTTTGCGGCTTTATGTGGAATTCAGACAAATATTATGCATTGGAAATTCGCTGAGTCCGCAGGTTTGCTGCGACGGGGGTATTTTTTATTTCCTACATATTCTATAAAATAAAATCTTACTTACTTATTCAATCATTTCTAAATCAAATCAAATCAAAAATCCTTTATTACCATACGACTTGAAAGAGCATTGGCATGCGTCAGACAACAAAATATAAAACAACAAATCTTATTCAAACAATTAAATTCAATAACTAAAATATTAATATATTGGATCATCTTACTGTCACCGTTGTATTAACACTCGTTTTAACTTGGGCTTTTAAACACAAGAGGATCCCTTTACGTTTTCGATATTTCCTGTCACTCTAATACCACCGTATTAGTTATTTACAGTAGTTATTCCCTATTTAACTAATGTTATGCATAATTCCCGTTCACTGCTATTGGGCTTTAATAATATTAATATTTTATTGACAGATTACTTGTTTAAATTTATGGTTTAGGTACTATCTAAATAATAGTGTACGATTATATTTGGTTTACAAGTGATTCAGTAATATTAGCTTTACGAACCTAAAATTGCGTAAAGCTACTATTAGGGTATATTGTTACGGTCACACTCATGTTCTCTGTGGCAAAATTGAAAATGTTTTTACCACTTAATAATCAAGATAGAATAGGAAAAAATGATACATAGTCTTTTTAAATAATTGATTATATACATGAGGCATAAGTGCTGGTTTACCTCGATCCTACACAAGACATTACCAACTCTATGATAATATTTGTTCAGAATGTAATGCAACACATGAAACCAAACGGAACAAGAATTACCTTGTATTTGGAAAGTCGTAAATCTTGGAACACAATCCCGTGTTTAAGAGCGGGGATTTGCAGCTTCCGGTCTCTTGTATAAACCTGAGAATATTCGTCACATATCCTCATATAAATACGTACATATGTAGTCACTGGCTAGAAAGCATTGTAGATATGTTCGTTTTAATATAATCTATTATGTTAATGAAGCAGTCCCTTAATTCACCCCTCCTTGAAGAATATTTTATACAGGGTGTCCTGTATGTAGGCAGCCAAGCTTCGAGAGAATACTCCAAAGGTACAAACAAAAAATGTCACATGAACAGATGATCTATCTCACTCCGTTTACGTCTATCTGTCTGTATGTGACTTTTACAAAAATCACGCAACATGGTAGGAATCTTGGTTTTAATTGTTTACAAATTCCTTAAAATTTCATATTTGTACAAAATTATTTTTTTTAAATTGCGGTCATTTTAAATGTACGATTTTTTAGTTGTTTAGCTTTAACAATTTTCAACGGATAGACGGAACAAGGAGCGAGAATATTTTATGTTCATCCACATTGTTTTCACCTTTGAAACAACCTCCTGAAGTTTGGCAGCCCATTCGGGACACTCTGTATAATTTTGATGCAATCATGGTTATTAATAAGCAAAATTATATATATCGAACATTTACCATCGAATTTTCTACTCTCAGAATATGTGTGTACTATAATGTGTGACGAAATACAACATTAGAAGACTTTACTACTTAGTAAAAGTCGGAGGCTTATAAAAAAGTAATATTTCGTCTACGTGAGACCTTGAGCGGTTTTGGTTTGACCGTGGCCAGTAAGAGTGGCGGACATTGATTTCTCCTGGGACAGCGCTGGCCACTGTTCTATGTATTCCTGTTACAAAATATTAAATATTTACATAAATAAATTCCACTTTCCTAGTCAAAAATATTTAATAATCAAGGGTGGGGATCTGTTTAAGCATAAATTATAAAAGTAATCTAAAGCGTTGAGAAATAGGTTGTATATTTACCGGACGCGGTAGCTCAGAGGTAAAGTGCCTGACTAGTAAGTCAGACGTGGCTGGTTCGATCCCGGTCCCGGCCGACTCCTGTAAGATCATGAGCGGTCACCTCTGGCTTGTAGATACCGGACGCGGTAGCTCAGAGGTAAAGTGCCTGACTAGTAAGTCAGACGTGGCTGGTTCGATCCCGGTCCCGGCCGACTCCTGTAAGATCATGAGCGGTCACCTCTGGCTTGTAGATACCGGACGCGGTAGCTCAGAGGTAAAGTGCCTGACTAGTAAGTCAGACTTGGCTGGTTCGATCCCGGTCCCGGCCGACTCCTGTAAGATCATGAGCGGTCACCTCTGGCTTGTAGATACCGGACGCGGTAGCTCAGAGGTAAAGTGCCTGACTAGTAAGTCAGACTTGGCTGGTTCGATCCCGGTCCCGGCCGACTCCTGTAAGATCATGAGCGGTCACCTCTGGCTTGCCCATGGGACTAATGCCGTTACGGTACCTCGCTGCCTGTAGTTCACCGCCTATGGTGACGGGCAGTTGAGGTTTAAAAAAGGATCACACGCAGCACGCTGACGTTAGGGAAGTGAATTTCCCCAGTAAAAACTTTCAAAAATCAAAGAACGGGTTTTAAAAAAATTGTGACATTTTTAGCAAAAATGGAAAATATTAAGTTTTTTGGCTGTTCTGATGCACCTGGTTCTATTTAAATGCAGTATTGGGATGGCAATGTTAAGAATTGTAAGCTTAGGAGGATGTACCATCAGGATCAAAAATCGGTATGGGGGTGTTAGGAGTGATAAAACTACATCAAGATATGAAAAACAGCCTTTTCCAATGTAATTCCCCATAAAACAACGTACTGTGTTTACTCAATTTTAATTTATTTAATAACTCGGTAAGTATTAGTGCTAGTATGATGAGAGGTATAACACGGGCTATAACAAAATTGTGTAAGACGAAAATTCTGTAAAACCTTAGCTTCTAATGGGACGCCAATGTCAATTGTTATTATTTAATCAAATGTTAAATATCTTCAGCTATATATAGTGATTTTGCTATTACTTCAGCTGTATTATATAATACTAATGTGCGTTTTACTTTTAGTAGATCAATACAATTTCCATATAAATACGATTTTATTGTGGTAAAGTAATATTCACACACACGAATTGTTTTTTTAAACTATCTAACATTCAATAATTTGTTTAAAGGTATTAAAATTTAGTATTCATTGAAGAAAATATGTTTTCATATGTAATAAAGTCAAAATATATATTTTACCGTAATTAATCTATGTAGAGGCACGCAAACGTCATAGTATATATACTGATGATTGCATATCTGATCAAAATGTGTTACGAATCAGTATTGACAAATATTTTGCCATAAATTCGATCAATGGTTTTATTTTATTCATGCATTTATAAAATCGCTAAAACACAAACAGTTCATTAGTTCAATGGGTAACGAAACCGTCTAATTCAGTTCATAGACAAAAAACTAGCAGTCGAGTTCCTAGAAGCTTCTGGCCATGTCGTGTCACTCGCTGGAGGAAGGGCGAGGCCTCTCTTGTCTTGTTATGTTTCACTGTTGAGTGATTATAAGTCCATTATCCTGATCTAATGTTCACTTAAAAAAATATTAAATGAGGAATTCAATTTCTTTGTGACACATGCAATCTGATGTTGGACAAAGACCCACCACTTAATCTATCGGCTCTGAAAAGCCAAGCTTACATTTAAAGTTTAACACCTTTTCCCTAATAAGGTACATTTAAAAACGAGTTCGCACGCAGCACGCTGACGTGAGGGAAGTGAATTTCCACATAAAAACTTGTAAAACTCAAAATCAGTGTAAAAACATCCATTTGTCCAATTTTTATTGAAATCTGAAAACATTGTTTTTTTGGCTGTTCTGATACTCCTGGTTTCATTTACTTGCAAAGCTGGGAATACAATTTTACGCATTATAAGGTTAGGAGAAGGTCCAGACAGGCTTGAAAGTAGGCGTGAGGTTGCTGGGGATAATAAAAGTACTCTAACAGAGGAATAACAGGCTTTTCTAGTGTAAAACCCCCATAAGACAACGTACTGTGTTTACCCGATACACATTTTCTTTAATAACTCGGTAAATATTTATGCTAGAATGACGGGAGGGGGCTTAAAACTTTCGCCTTTCTAATTCCCATCTTTTAACATGCATTAATTTTACATCTGGGGCTTTTCTGACCCTTTTTGGGCCCAAAAACTCAAAATTTGAAAGATTAATCCCCAAAAAATGGGTTTAGAGTTTTCTGATTGTTTTGCCCAACGAACTTGTCCAACAGGTTATAGAAAGGAACGTCCCTACCAAATTTGAAGTAAATCGGACAAAAAATGCGACAGCTAGAGTGCATACACACACACATATATATATATATATATATATATATTATTTTTAAAATCATTACTAACGAGTAATGATTTTAAAAATAATAATATTAGTAGCCCTAATATACAAGTCAAGCAATTTTAAAATGGATAACAACCAAAAAATGATTAATTCCTATATATATATATATATATATATATATATATATATATATATATACATATATATATATATACAATTTTGAACGACCCCCTAAACGTGTTCAGGGGGTCACGTTAGGAACTTCTATGGTGGTCCCGGGCTTAAGTTTCACCGTGCGGGTCATGCTAATAGTTCACTTTCCAAAGTAAATTCACTAATAATATGATAATCTTAATAATTATTTAATTAAAACTCATTGTTGGTGATGGAAAGTTTATGTTATTTCAGGGAAATATTGCGAAAATTTTCCATCACTGATTAGTAAAAACAAGTTTCACAACGTTTCGGTATCGGTGATCTGATACCGTCATCAGGGTTTTAGTGCTCCCGTTACTCGTTTTTAATAGTCAGTGTAGGAAATTGTCCGGGATTATTTCTTAAATAACATACATCAAAATGATATCAATATGTATTAATATCGTTTACGAGGTTTTGATCTTGAGTGCTGTTGAAAGCCTTACAGATAAACACTTTTGTTGGCGTTACTACAAAAAATGCCAAGGCCGAATGTTCCTTTTGAACACTGTATTCGTGTACCTGGGTGTTTGCAAACCGTAAAAAAAGGCAAGATACAGTAAGCTATTTAATAAACTTTTGACTAAACTTTTAATTAACTTTTAACTTTTTATTTTGTTTTAAGTAAAATGATTTTCGTTGTAACTTTATTGCGCTGTAAATATTCAAAACATGTATTTCTTTATCAATATTTAATATTTTTAGCTTTAAAAGCTATACTCAGGTCTTGTAAACTCTAGGGTTCATGGTAGCTTCCAAACTCTAAGAGACTATAAACCACATTCTCATAAAACTCGACATAACTACGTACACATGTAAATTATATATAGGACAAAACAAAATTCTAAAAACTTTCTAAACTTATTTTTTTCTAAATAAGTAGTATTTTGTTTATACATTTGTTTACGTACTCAAGAGTGATAAACAAAGGCAAAATGAAAAATTGTAAAATGTTAATATGAGTTGGGGTTGCAATTTTAACATTCTGTTAATAAAGTATTGTTTTTGGCCCGATACAAACATAAGCTAAACCCTACTTGCATAGCTTTTCAATAGAGCGCCTATAGGACATATTATGTTGATAGGATTTTATGATGTTCGAGTTTACGTTTCACTTAAACAAATGTATTGATAATTTACAAGCGCGTTTTAACCATTAATTCTAATATACTACCCATAAGAAATTATTGTGCTCTGAAAGAGAAACCTTGTTAGCGAAATCATTGTGTAACAAATCATAGATATAAATTGGACATGCAATGTCATGTAGACCACAGCAAAATTGACAGGTAAAATGTCCGTTGATGGTGTCATACTTTAACCAAATCACCATTTCATAGTGTGACTAGATTATCTAGGCTGGTATTTTGTGTTACGTTTTCATGATTTTGCAGATAGCGATAAACACTAAGCGATGTTATTTTTTTAAGCCTGACGTATAATCAAATGGAATACGCACAAGTGTATTATTAAGAACTACGCATTTAAGATCCTGATAGGAAGTTATAAGTTTAATGTCAACCAATTACTTAGGTGTCTTTGGGATCTAATATAACAAACACAAGTTTAATTTGTAGCGTAAACCAATCTTTATTCTGGTTTATGCGTTTACTTCACCGGACGAAAGAGACTATAATTTAATTTTAAATAAACTAGACAAGTTAATTTTCTTTTCTCCAGCTTCGATTTAAACCCCCCAAATTGTAATTTAAAGAAACCTTTTATAAAGATATTCACAAAAGTTTATTTTGTTATAGTTTTTACCTGATTTTAAGATTTATTGTTTAACTCAATAGACCTAGTACATGTCGGGGCGATTATACATTACAATTTTTACATTAGTAATTTAGAATACTAGTTAGAATATGCCGTAATAACTAAAACCTTTCAATTTTAACCTCCGATGCAAATAAACTTGCCGTAAGCATGAAATGAGTGATTGAATACGCTATTTCCAAAAAAAAAAATAGTTTATAATGACAAATAATTATTTCACTATTAAAACAGTAGTCTAGAAAAAATAAATTTTCTATAATAATGAAAAAAATTGGAGTGAAACTTAACTGCAAAAATTAGTTAATTTAAAGGATGTTGTGGATCTGACCTCGATGCTTTGCTACCTTAATGATCCTAGTTTTCGTTTTCGGTCCAAAATCACTGGTTAAATACTCCGGTTGTCGGCGTAAGTTTCTGATCGCTGTCCTCCAATAGTATTAAATACAAAATGTCAATGCCTTAGGTTGCAAGAAAAGATTAGACTGAAAATAATCACAATGAACCAATTTTAGCGAATTCCCCCTAGAGGGAAGAACCTATTACCGTAGGTCTTATGGTAAGACTAAGCTCGAGACCATAATAACTTTACATTTTGAGGTCCCCAGATGCCAAAAACACCATTTGTTTAAATTCATTTTTATATATTTATTTATTTGTATATATATTTGTATGTGTATCCGCATGCACGACAACTCTCGTAAAAAAGTTCGAACTTAATGAAATTTGGTACAAATGTGGAAAGTACCATTTATTTGAACGAGTTCGAAAACCAGTTGAATCGCTGCATTAAAGGGGGGGGGGGTTTGTACCCCAAAAATGGTTTTTTGGGGTTTACAAATGTAATTTTTATTTAAATCAATTTCTAGTTTTTACCATTGAATTCAGCACCAAAAAACAAACAATTTGGTATTTTGATCATTGCTCTACGTCCATTGTTTATGAGATATTGAAAGTACTAATCACAGTACGTTGTCTAATGTTATTTTTAAGGAGAAAACTAAATATGTTATATATCGCTTATTTATGAACATAAACTGACGAAACTTGGTATATGGCTTCACCTGGTTGTGGTTTATTGTTGTTTGTACAACAAAACAAACTTACGCCAATGGTTCCTGTAGCAGCGAACCTAGGTACTTGATCCCTATGTTATTCTTATGGAAAATAATTTAAATGTTATATATCGCTTATTTATGAATGTATATGGATGAAACTTGGTATGTGACTTCACTTAGATAAGTTCTATTGATATTTGCATAAAAAACCCATTATTTTGAGTTCCTTGTTGCAGAAAACCTGCTTACTCATCCCCAATGTCATTCTTATGGAGAATAATTAATATTTTAAATATATCTTGTTTGTGAATATATTTATTAAAAATCCTGTTAAATGGATTAATGTGTTATGATTTATATTCATTGGAACATCACCGAGAACGCGGGTTTGCTGCGACGGGGTTATTTGCAAATATCTTTGTTGGAGAGAAGTGGTAAAGGTTAACGAACTAAAACGTTGTTCCACGTGTCACCTGAAGTCCATTTGCGATTCTCGCTTGGCTTAATCTTTCATAAGAAGAAATTTGTTCCATCTCAGCACAAAAACGTTAACTGAGTTACCTCGGCAGACAAGACTGACGTAAATCCGGAAGGGTGAGGATATAGAGAGCTAAATTATAACTTGATTGCTACTTTGTTACCGTCTTGAATGGTTACTGCGTGATTTTATACTGAACATGTTGGTGGGTTTTATCAGGAACTAATTAGTACAGGAGATGCATCTGGAAAATTAAATTCACCAATATCATTACGAAATCATCTGTGTTATTCGGCAATTTCAAAATTGTATCCTCCAATAAATCTTTACAGCAAGGCAATAGTTACTTCCTACAGGTCCGCCACAAGGGGGGCAACCGAGGTACATTGCCTCAGGCCCCCAAATTCCATGAGCCCTAGGGGGCCCCGGCAAAAAAAAATACTAGTATGGTATAATAGTGGTCTCTGAGGTCCCATGGAATTTTGTCCCCAAGCCCCCAATCGCCTCATGACAGCCTTGGTTTCTTATATCCAGTTTTATAATTTTAATTGCATATCCATGTTTGGACATCTATCTTTCCCAACCGCTAGTAATATTGTGATATCATCCAGTAAGACCGGTTATTCCTATTACTTTCATTTAGTTTTACAACTACCAAACCCACCTAATGTTATGGTCGGCGTGATGCAATCTTATAACAATAAAAGCAAACTAGTGCCTTACAGGGGCTGTAGCCACTAACATATGGTTTTTATGTAAGTGGATAATCACAGCTGATCATTAGATCATTTTGCTTATTGATAAAAACACTGTAGTTATGTTTCCATAAAATAATCATTATATCTTTGATGTACAGTGGGGATTACGTAGTCCATGTAGTTTTTGCCATTTCTGATATTATTCCCACCTTCATTGGCCCTCAATCTTTAAAATGAATCGTCATAACCTATTTTAATTTCTTCTTAGCTCGAGATATTTCGTGGGGACCGATTCGCTTACAGTATTATATATAAATTGCCAGTAAGAAGTTACTGACTTAGGTAATTTATACTGATGTATCAGTTAGAGTAAAACAGTAATGAGTTTTAATGTTAAAAAGCATATATTTTTGATTGGCTCTCTTTTAAACTGTATACGAGTACAAATAAAACATCACTTTTACTATAAAACCACAACACAGAATCATATCACCACGTGTTACTGACCACCGGTTACAACTAATATACCCCCGTCGCAGCAAACCTGCGTACTCAGCGAATTTCCAATGCATAATATATGTCTTAATACCACATAAAGCCGCATACCAAGTTTCATAAAAATATATTCACATATAAGCGATTTTAATTATTCTCTATTAGAATAACATTGGTAATGAGTACGTAGGTTTGCTGAAACAAGGGACACAAACAATTGTTTTTTATGCAATTATAAATAGAATTTAACCAGGCGAAGCCACATACCAAGTTTCATCAATATTCAATCATAAATAAGCGCTATATAACATTCTAGTTATTCTCCATAAGAATAACATGGGGCTGAGTACGTAGGTTTGCTGCTACGGGAATAATCAACAAAAAATAAATTTGCTGTGAAAATATCAATATACCAATACTACATGAAGCCACATACCAAGTTTCATCAACATACATCCATAAATAATCAAGATATCAAATTTTATTTATTCTCCATAAGGATAACATTGGACAACGTACTGTGTTTAGCACTTTGAATATCTCTGCAACGGTTGGACGTAGAATCACAATTTAAACATCAAAATGATTGTTTTGTGGAGCTGAACAGATTGGTAAAAGCAAATGTGAAGTTTACATTGAAATGAACTGAGGAAAAACCAGGTTGGATTTTCTCCGCAACCACTCAACCTAGGTTAATAATTCAAAAAACTATATTATTTGTTTTTTCAAGCTCTATAACATGGTCAAAACCAAAATTAAGTTATTTAAAAATTTTAGGGTGAAAAATGCAAAAAACTGATTTTTGGAAAATTTAAAACCCCATAAACCCCCCTTCCCATGATCCGATTTTTCTGGTTTTCGAACTTAAAGTCATGAATGTCGTTTTACACATTTGAGCCAAATGTCATCAAAATCGGACCTTTTTTACTCAAGTTATCGTGTTAACGGACATATATATATATATATATATATATATATATATATATATATATATGTATATATATATACATATATATAAATTTGAACGAATAGTGTTTTTGGCATCTGGGGACCTCAAAACAAAAAGTTATCATGGTCTCGGGCTTAAGTCTTACCATGAGACCTACGGTAATAGCTTCTTCCCTATAGGGGAAATTCGCTAATAAAATCCCTCGTTGCGTGATATGTTGTGGTTATATTGTAAATTGGTTGCTTGAGACTTTGTTTACTACATGTTTTAGAATCCATTAATTTAAATATATTTATATTCTTAAAACTCGTTTCCTTAAAGTGAAAATAATATTTCTAAAATGCAAAATTAAACAATTTTATTTCTCATATTACTTTTATTTACAATTAAAATAGCTATAATACTCACAACTTCAAGTAATTATCCAAATTATTTTTAGACATAAAAATCTAATTGATTTTACCTGATTTATTAAAATAATTGCATAGATGTATTGGTAATTTTTTATTTTAAAATTATATCACTGTCTTTTGTTTATGTTGGCTATGCAAAAGATTGAAAAAAGTAATAAAGTATCTGAAATAATCCTCGTACGATAGTTCCGTTATTTTAAATTAATTAAATACACTTTGTTAGAAGAGCTCTGCAGTCCACTACTAACAAAACCGCAAAAAACAATGCAAAAAGGAATAAATACAAGAACTAGATCTAATGTTACCTTAAAACAATACATTTTCAGTGTAAATATCTGAAAAGATTATTTAACAAAAAAGGATGGTAGAATCCAAAACTAAACTCCATTAACAAAACAAAGGTAAAAGATTAATAAGTAAAAGAAAAAGAGGTAAAATGAGTTCGTCAAGGTAAATAGTCAGTGGAAATATCTGAAAAGACTACATAAATAGAAAGTGAAACTATGAACTTCGGATAACATCCAGTTCTCTGCTTTAATGCATGCTCGATTAATTTCACATTAAATTGTGTAAACTCATAAAACTTCACAGTGTATAAACAGTCAATAAACATCTATTTATTTTAAAATCTGTTTATCGAAGCTAATTTGGTAACTTTTCAACTACGAATTTATGAGGAGGTTGTGTTTGCGTTGGTCAAATGTTCGGTTTGGTATTTGCGTTTAAATATTAGGTCACACACTGTCCACTAGTTTTAGAACATTACTTTCATGAAAAAATAATTGTTCTCTGTAAAAGAGGATTATTCTCAATTAGTAAGCTTATATTACATAGTGAACACTTTTAAGTAGTTTTAACCAAAAGTTTCATCAAATGTGCACCTGGAGTACCCATTATGTTTAAACAAAATTTATAATAATAATTTAAATTTTTAAGGGAAACAAAAATAATAAATAAATCGATGCAGTTTAAAAGATTTACAATTGGTTTTAAAATTTATTTAACAATCGTAGAAAACGTAATCAGACTTCATAAAGGTATCTTCCTTGTTAGCCATTAAATTGTGTTGCTGCATATTGTTTTATGCTCAAACCATTGTTCTAAACCTAAACCTCAGTACGCCAATCTCTTTGGAAATCCACGGACGGTGCATGTTCTATTACGTGAACTATTAAATAATATTTTACTCTTCTTATTCAATCATTCTTTTTGGTTTGTTTAACTATTTCCAAGGCAGCCTGAAAACCTCCACCTCATTCGTTAAATGGAGAACGAAGCTATTAATCCAATACCTCAAGTAATGCACTTCCTGTAGGTTCCCAGAAGCTATTGCCCATGTCGTGTAGCGTGTTGGGAGAAGGGCGGGGCTTCGCTTGTCTTTTCTTGTTATGTTTTTGTTGAGTGATTAAAGTGCATTGAACTGATCTAGTTTTAAGTTAAGAAGCTATTGTATGGAGTATCATTATATTAATAGGCAAGCTCAAAACTCTCCCTCCTTTTTTCTCAGTGTGTGTGCATCGGAGAAATTCACGCATACCGTTAGAAAGGTGTTGTCTTGTTGATGAGTAGAAACCCCTTACAATTTCCATTGGCTCCCAGGACTACGCCTCACAGGCTTTAAAAGTTGCAATATTAATCTTATGGAAGAACAGTTATTAATGAAATTGTATTTCTGACAGCTAATAAGAAATGCTAACACAACTGCAATATCGTCCGTTTCAGGCATAATGAAAATAAAAATACTACCCCCTTCTACTAGGCCCTTCTGTTGTCTGTTTTAACTCCACATTAAACAAGTTAAAACGTTGGGAGGGGGATTGGGAATGGGAATGGAGAGAGAGAGAGAGAGAGAGAGAGAGAGAGAGAGAGAGAGAGAGAGAGAGAGAGAGAGAGAGAGAGAGAGAGAGAGAGAGAGAGAGAGAGAGAGAGAGAGAGAGAGAGAGAGAGAGAGCAACAGGACCACTAGACAATAAACTAACTTATTTAGTTATTCGTGAAGTTAAGCATCGTGGCACTGGTTCAAATGATTTTGTTTAGGTAATGCAGGATTATATGATAAAACATTTATGCAAACAGTCGTCAAACCTTAAATACTCGTCATACAAGTCAATTGATGACTTCACACCACATCCAAAGGTTAAACAACCTTATATATCATTAATTAATCTGAAGAGAAAATGCATAAATTCGCTTTGGTTTTAGAAATACGTATTAATACCTTGAAATTCCTAGTTGAAATAAAATGTTGTTCGTAAAATTTGCAGTAGAAATTTAAAAATTCATTTATTACAATTTAAATGTAAATATCATAAACTAATAACTGGACGAATATGTTTTCCTTTGGGGTTTCCAAAAGAGAATTTGCGGTTTGAATCAGGAAGCACTTGAATAATCAATGCTCCGTGGCCTTTGGAGATTTCCGGTCGATTTAGAGATCTAAATATGTAAACCGCTATCAAACTTGTATTTACCACTTTCAGTGGGTTGACAGTTGTAAGAAAAGGGACTGTGTGAATATATATTTTGATCATATAATTTTGCTAATTGCTAATTGATTCATTGCTAATTTGTATATCAAATTGTTACAATTCACCTTCTCTAATGTGAAGTAATTGAACTAATAATTGCAAATAAAAGTACAAATTTTTTTTATATATATCTATACAAAATGCGTGTATTAATCCAAATGTGAAACCAACACAACTGTCATAAATAATATTTTAAAGATGGTTAATAACTTACAATAATGATTAAAGGGGAACACCGACTACTTTATAATAAACACATGTTTAAGATTTTGAGGACTTGTGAAGTTATAAGCCTACATTACATGATTTATTTTAAGTAAACAAGTTAATTTATTGCATTCGTATACATTATAGATTGTCGTACTTTAAATGGACAGAAGATACACCACAATATCTTATCAAATACATTTAAGGGTGTCTTGAAAACGAATATGACTGTTTGGTATTACAGAATGTAAGTTAATACAACAATTTACACAATGCGAAACTCAAATGTTTTGATTAAGATTAAACACAAGTGCTCCCATGTTGGTTTAAATATATTCTTCCTTGTATGTCGTTGTTATTTTGAAAACACATATACAATTAACTCAATAAGATAGATAAATAGATAGATAGATTTTATTGATCATTGAAAAAGTGCAATAAATTTCGTCAAATTACAATATTGCATACAAAACATTGATATAGTCCAATAAATATATTATTACGCATGAGCACTAGCATATTATACATATTTCAAGTCAAGAAATACAAATTTAGAAACAATCTTATAGGCTATATGAAACGTGCATATAGTACAACGGTATAAGATTAATCATCCGAAATAACTAAATTATCATAATTCTTTCTGGTAGCACAAAATCTAATATATAAAATTTTTGTGTCACAGTGTTTGTAACAAACCTCCTCCGAAACGGCGTGACCGATTCTTAAGAAATTTTGCGTTTATATTCGGTAGGTCTGAGAATAGTACGTAAACTATTTTTTCCGATAGGCGAGTGAGCGAAAAGATCGAGCTCATATTGAAAATGAACGAGTATTTTACTCAAAACAAATTCAATGGCATTAGGACGGGACAACGTCTGTCGGGCCAGCTAGATAAACGATATAATACGAGTTTTGAGAAAAGAATAACATTTTGAAAGTAAAATTAAATTACAAGTAAAGTTAGTTAAAAAAAAGTAAATTAATTATTACAAAGATACAAACAATACGAAATAATTGACGCGGTCTGCTGCTGATTTCTAATAATCTATCAGAGGCTCTAATTAATTATTATCACTCACGTGGTGGTCGGCTTCTTTGTCACTGTTTGAATTCACCAGTCACTGGCCTCAAGCTATACGACTGACTTATAAATAGTTTTCTTCATAATAAATCCCTAAAGAATAACTTTTTTAAACTGGATTTGTTTAGATTTCTAAAAATGACCAATAGCGTTCATTTGAATTTATATTTAATTCTTAATTTTAAAAGTGTTTATTCGTAGCTTCAGATAGTTGCCAAAATGTATTTTAGCTATAGTTTGTCTTATGATAAATGATTCAAATTCAATCTTAATAATTAATTTTTAACAATGGCACTCATTAAGGGAGCTAAGTTTTGTAAAGTATTAAAATATTTTATTCTGCATTACTTGCCATCGATTATTTAGTAGGATACTGTTTTCCTATCTAAGTATTTTTTCGCTAGCCGATAGTTATTAGGACACATGTCATGAATGAGAACTGGTAATATTAAGTATTTTGTGTTTCAGGTAAAGACCCCATGTAATTTCTATGTGATGTAAGTATAAAAACTATTTATTATTTAGCAATACTTAAATAAGGTTTTAAACAATGAAGTAGTGAATCTTATTTTTTAAATTAAAATAAAATTATAAAACTCTAGAGCTCACGATAGCTTAATCCGAATAAACAGCAGGTAAAATTGCTCGTTTTAGTGAAATTGTAATTTGTAGTAAAATTATTTTAGATTTATTAGTAAAAAATTTAACTACATTGCCAACGACAATTTTGAGTTTTCAAAACGAAACGTCAATAACGAAATAATTAGGTTAAACCATGTAAACACAAAATTGACATACAAATCATAGAACCCCGCAAACAAATTGACAGCCGACATAGCCTGTTGATGTTGACATGATCCAAGGTAATTGCTATTGTCAAGTACTACATCATGTAATTCTATCAATGGGTTTCACAACTGTTAAACATTATTATTAGAACCAACATTATTTTAGAACCATTGAAAAAAATTATATTATTTTGGAATAAAATTGCAGTATATTTGGACTTAGATATTAAAACATGTTCATTACATATTTATTGTCCTCTAATTTTCTTACATTTGATAAAGCTTTGGTGGTGGAATTGTGTATTTTGGGAGGTAAAATTGTCTTAAAAAGTCTTATCAGATGAGCTTAACCTAAGTGGATGGCCAGACTTATGATGAACTAATTGGTATAGGTAGTGGTATATACCTCTGTGTGTATTTAAATATGTTGATTTAATCTCCTAGTCTGTCTTACTGCGTTATTTCAATATTTATCTCGGGAGTTAAAACATACGCTATTTTATGACTACGATGTGATATAAAACTTGGATTTTAGCCTTCTGTAACATACATACATACATATCTAACGCAGTCCTGAGTGGCTGCTTGACATACGGCATAGGACCGGTCAACGAACAAAAAATGGTTCTCTTCCTCGAGAATAACAAATAGGTGTAATTCATAACAAAAAAATATGCAAGTTGAGTGGTCACTCACAGGCATAGATCTTTGTCATTACCTAGAAGTGATAAAGGGAGAATGTTACCAAAATAATATTAACAATTAAGTTGTTGGCAGTTCCGTGCTTACTTATACTTTTTTCTAAATATTTAACTGTCACTTTCTTCGGTAGGAAGACTATATAAAAAAATTATTTTATTAAGTTTGGATAGGTTTGAAATTACAAAAAACTGTATTAAGCGAATTGAAATTTAACATTGTTATGTTTTCCGAAGGTTTTCTTAAACAATCACTTAGGTCATAAAAGGTGAATCACATTATTGTGAACTATAACCTTCCTACATCTCGGTACCAAACTATTTGTTCCGAGAACAAACAAGGGAACGTTAGGTAACGCCGGAAGGGCGAGGACGGCGGAAGTTAATTTATAACTTGATTGTCTCCTTGTTACCCTCTTGATTAGTAACAATATGTTTAGTACTGAACTTGTTGGTGGCTTTATCCATGAAACATGAGATCATGTCCACTAAAATGTAATTTCCTGTTTTCACTTAATCAATAAATACAACTTATTAGTAATTTTTCACACGGTTCAGTACCAACGTTACAAAATAAATAACATCGTGCAGACCCATAATATAATATTAGATTCATCTAAAAGAAGATGAAAGTTTTTTAGGTTAATTCTGCTAATAAACCTTACATCGCCAAACAAACTATGCTGCAGAAATCGTGCATCCACAAGGGGATACTTGATCACTAAACAAGATTTTCCACTCCGAGTCTGTATTTATATTTTAAACATCTTTTACTTCTAAACTGCCAGAGGTGCGGTATTGTCAACTAAGTTTCGGAATTCTGTTACTTTTATTTCGTTAATACTTAAAGAAATAATACAAAAACCTGCAATTTTATGGGATTTCTATGCTTAAGTTAAACACAACTATATTTGCAAAGACGTGTTTAGCCTACATTATATATGGTTCTTAAAATAAAAAAATATATATATAATAAACAAAAACAAACCCGTGGTGGTCCAGTTAATATAATTCAAATCTATATAATCCAAAGTACACAGCTAAAATAAGGTACTTTAGATTTATATTATCCATCAATCCATTAGTTACCTTATTCACATTAAACCTAAAACATCTGCCTTAGCTATATTCCTGTTGTGTTTGGTTTATGGTTTAACTAGTTTTATATATTGAATTAAATTTATTGATATTTTTCCTTAAGTTTTTTATTACAACTTTAAAAGTTATTGGGGTAGGATCACTGATGATGGATGTATTTCACAACACCACAACACATGTAGATGGTGAGGATCATTAGTCAAATCCGAACGTGTACACAAAATAATAATTTTAGTGGGTGAAGGGTATTAAACAAACGTTAATAGAATGGCTTATTTTAGTCATAATCAAAGTTGAATTTGTCATATTTTGTTTAAATAACAACTCTGATAGTCTGTTTAAACTACACTTGTAATAAAATAAGAGACTAATATTTCTGCCTCATACCGCAAAACAAAATTAATATCCACGATACACTGACCACCACACCTGTTACCACTAATAAATTCTTGTTGGTGTAACAGACCATGTTTTTTGTTGTTAAACAAGCTTTTTAGCGAATTTCCCCTATAGGGAAGAAGCTATTACCCGTAGGTCTCATGGTAAGACTTAAGCCCGAGACCATGATAACTTTTCGTTTTGAGGTCCCCAGATGCCAAAAACACCATTCGTTCAAATTTTTATATATGTATATATATATATATATATTTATATATATATTTATATATATATGTGTCCGTAAGCACGATAACTCTCGTAAAAAAGGTCCGATCTTAATGAAATTTGGTACAAATGTGTAAAGTACCATTTATTTGAACAAGTTTTAGAGTTTTAGGGTTTAGAGTTGTCCGATTGTTTTGCCCAACGAACTTGTCCAACTGATCACAAAAAGGAATGTCCCTACCAAATTTGAAGTAAATCGGACAAAAAATGCGACCGCTAGAGTGCAAACACAAATATATATATATATATGTATATATATATATAAATATATACATATATATATATATATATAAAATTTTGAACGACCCCCAAAACGTGTTCAGGGGGTCACGTTAGGAACTTCTATGGTGGTCCCGGGCTTAAGTTTCACCGTGCGGGTCATGCTAATAGTTCACTTTCCAAAGAAATTCACTAATAAATAGTAAGAATATTCACGAGTTTGTGAAGGTTAATTTCAAACGTCACCTGACATACTGTCTTTCCGACTTTTATTTGATTCAGAAGGATAGCTTCTTTTAACCATCCGTCAGCCTTTATTGCAGATTTGCTTCACCCATTTTGGAAATGCAGTTGTTACAATTAGCTTTCTGTTATCAACAATGTATGTAAAATAAAAAAAAGATTTTTCGGATACAAAAACGGGCCATTAGAATAATAAACAATCTGTCTTATGACGAATCATGCTTTGAACATTTCAAAGAAGACAAAATATTGACTATATTTGGATTATATGTTGTAGAATTACTAAAATACTACTTAAAAAACAAAAACAAATTTACTAGCACACAATGCCACAGCCAATATGACACAAGAAAAAGAGATTATATCCAACATCCAATACATCGAACAACAATATATGAAAAAACTATTTATTATGCAATTGGCAAATTATTAAACAAATTAAAGGAAAATCACAACATTTCAATTAATTCAAGCAGAGACATCAAAAAAGTAAAACTTTATTATTTAGAAAATCCTTGATATGTACTCGATCATGAATTCAACGAAATACAGAAGACAAAGACAACAAACTGATCTCTATCATTCCTGTTATTTTTTTGAAATGTTGCACACATTTTTGTAATGTTATATGCAATAAATTATTATTATTATTATCATCCAAACAAGTTAAAATTTATAAGCTCTTAAATTGATATCACAACATATTTGCATCACATAAAATTTCATATCCAAATTCAAATGTCAAAATGATCAATTAAGTAAATTGCATAAACTCCAAGTTTTAAAAGGATACTGTATGAAAATATCATATCCGAGTAGATTTCTTTATACCTTAATCTTTAGATTGTCTATTTAGCACAAATCAGACGGCGGCTCACATAATTACTATTTTTATTTCTTTGATTTGATGTTTTTTCTACCATTCAATACGTTCGGGGTTGATAAATAAATAAGAACCAAACACATAAATAATAACTCATTTTAAGATGAAAAATTCGCAGTGTTTTGTGATAGTCAAAAGCTAATTCAGTGTGCACGGATTTCAGTTACTAAATCTGTTTACATTCAAATCCGTAAAGCTCACGAATAATTATTTATTTATTTACATATTCTGAATGTATGAGGTTTTATGTGCGTTGGTTTGACTGTTGTGTTTTTGGATTAGTATTTTTAATTCAATTTTGCAATAAAAAAACTATCTACTAACTCACGGTTTATTATATTAACTGGGTATTAAAAAATAGTTTTTCTAAGGCGTAATGTTTTCAGTTTTTTATAAAAACAGAAATAAACTTTATTGTGATGTGAATGAAAGAAGTCAATCTTGAGAGACGTTCCAAGCTTATATCCGGAGCCAATTCCTTTGTAACCTCAGGATTTGTTGATGGGCCAACTGACAAATCTCGGTTTACACGTGGACGTCGTCAAGTCACATCTACCTTATCAACCACAGTCACGTATATACACGTGTGTGGTCATGTACTTATGCGTGTGTGGTGTTAAGGGCTGAACTGTGTGGGGAACCAAAATGCAGGTATCGTTAAATCACAGGCTTTGATAACATCATTGATTTCATTTTAAACATTTAAACTCCACTTCAATCACAAATCTAAAGGTTATAAAAAGTTAATGGAATATGCTGTTTGATTCCCGAAATTTCAAATATATGTTTCAGTACGATTAGACATCCTCGGTCCTTTATTACCATGACATTTGCTACTTATTACCACCAAGTTTCATAAAATTATGACTATGAATACGTAATTTGTACTATAATTTACATGTTTCCTCAGTATATTTAATGAGAATTTTCTGAGTAATATTATTAACAGTTATTGTTGTAAAAGTTTAATTGGGAACCAAACTACTTTAACATATCAAAACGTTTAATGATGTGATTTGAACATTACAAGTCACAATTTGACGCACATTTATATATTCGTTACAATAATAAAAAAATCACTTTAATAAAAATAACTTATATATCACTTAAGAAAGAAGGTCACTTAAATCTTTCATTTGATCATCAATTTAAAATTCACAAGGTATATTTGTATTACATCGCCTTCATTATTACAGAAAAAAACATTTTGTGATGTATAATTTAAACGTTAAGTACTCTTTTTGAATTGTTCTACGAGTATGTTTAATATCTTTATGAAACTTTTGGTAAACGCAATCAAAGAATGGTTTACCAGTTGAAAGTATTCAGAGTAACTTTCACTCTACATTCAATTTACATTTTGTTGGACACCAAGGTATTCAACAGTAAACAAAGAATTAAACAAACACTCTCCCCTCGCTTTGTAGTATTCGAAGGTTGTAAATCCCAAGGTACGATCCCGTGTTTAAGTCTGGGATTGTCAGCTTTGTTGTACAAACCTCAAATCTATGGCCCAACGCAAGTCGCCTCAACCAACCGTATAACTAACTGTTTACATTTGTAAATAAAAAAAGTAAAACAGTTTCCAAGATTTTGTAATTAGTTTAAATTACTACTACCGTCTGTTTACCGTCTATTACAAATCACTTAATTATAACTTCTGATGGTTGCTATTGTAAATAGCGATATTTTGTTTGTTAGTTTGCTGAAACGATCAAAATTTGTACAGACCATTTATCAATATGCAATATTAATTAACAGGTTTTTATTTTTTTCATGCCAATTTCTAAACACTATACTTAACTTAAATTATAAGAATTTATTTTACCAATCCTGGCTATCCTGTGCTACATTAAAACTAGAAATGATGTAAATTTATTTTGAAAATGTTACTAATGTGAGGTAAGAATACATCATAGTTGAAGGGAATTTCAAATATGTTAATAGGTGTCAATATATTTCAAAAGATTTTGTTGAAGGATAAGAATTAATTTATTTCATTAGTATCAAACAAAAAATACTAACTTAACAAAAACCAGCACCAGCAGCCATCATATCCAGTAGTAATGGTCTGTCCTGTTAGATAAACAAACAAAATATTATTTTGGTAAACAGTCAGCATACTTTTTCACTAACATGTAACTTTATCGGTTCCTGTAGGCACGTGGCCCAGCACCTCACCTCGCTATTGATAATGTCATTGTTCAATATTATTAACAAATATCATAAATACAAAATAAACCTTCCTTGCAAAATAAACACTACAGCTTGCTACTTAACTGATATTACTCATCTTAAGTTATGTAATTATTTTTATATTAATAGTTTCAGTTGCTTTCAAATTGTATTACCTTTTGTTCATAAAACCCTCCGTACAAATTGTTTGTCGTAAAATGAACGATGGTTAACAAGTTTGAACAAATATGAAACTTTTATACAATCATTTTTTTACATTTGTATACTTATATTTGAAATTTAGAGTCAAATATTTGCATTTTCGATCCATAAAATCCTCTACATGTTACGACGAACCAACAAAACATTACCGTTATCTTCCTAATGACATCGTTCCTTTACTAGTAAAGATACATTGGGACATAAACTCATTAACCTCCTTAACTTATAATGAAATTTTCGTAATTTCTTAGTCAATCAGTAAACATGTATTTTTAATGTTATTCTAACTTTTTGTACCTTTGCATAGTAATTACTGTATACAATGGTTTGTTATTTGCTTACTTTTTAAAAAGCAACGGACATTTTTATCATACGAATTTGTATGTTACAATTTTAAAACCCTGAAAGCCAAATGGGCCGTTAACAGTCATATTTTTATCCGGAACTTACAGATCTTAGATTTAATATATTACTGTGGTATAGTGAAATGTTTTATGGATAAATTAATTTGTACCAAAACGGTTTACTGTGTAGTAAATAGTTCAAAGAAAAGTGTCCATCTCGATCCAAAAACCAATGTGCATGTTTTTTTCAGTTATAATGATTTGTGCTGTAGTTTACTGTAGTAATTGATTGTAAAATCAAAAACTGCATTATTGTAACCTTAAACAATTATTTATAGCATATGCTATAGTAACAATGATCTATAGTTTATGGCTATACGATCCTTTAGATTATCTTTAAACAGGTTGAGTGTTTGTGTTAAATAATTTCAGAGGCAATCCCTAAAAATTATGACACACATTCACTCCTTATATATAAGGTCCTTTTGCTGGACGCCATGTTTTCCAAACGGACGTCTAAATAGTGCTGCAAGGGAAAATAAAGGGGTAAA
Organism: Allygus modestus; assembly: GCA_963675035.1. Lineage (NCBI taxonomy): Eukaryota > Metazoa > Arthropoda > Insecta > Hemiptera > Cicadellidae > Allygus > Allygus modestus. Next base: position 10,131,943 of record OY776115.1, read on the forward strand.
TTAAGTTCTATAAATACTTATGTCTACAAAAACGTATATTATGTATAATCAGACTATCGTAATTCTTCTTGCTGTAGTTACAAAAATTTGAATACTTCATAAGGATTTGTATAATTATGTCCAAAGATTATTCTCTCCAAAATTAAAATTACTTTTCTTTCAGTCCAATGTAAAATAATAATTATAAAATATGCTTGTCATTGGAAGCAAAAAGTTGCTTGGTCATTGTGTACAAAACGTTAAGGCAAAACAAAAAAACATCTTTGTTCGATATAATTTGAACATAATATAAATGTTTTGAATAAAATGCAAATATATTATATAAAATATAAAATACAATATCTGTTAAATCTGTCCAAGTTTATTCGGCCCAAATTATATAAACTATGTTTTCTGTTTTGGCTTTACTTTTGGACACAATGACCGACCTTCTCTTTTGGACAGAATGCACACGATAAATTATTCCTTTTGGACACAAGGAACATGTAGTTTACTTTTGGACAGAATGGCTTTTGGACACAATGATACAACATCATAACACTCATCATAACACTCAGATAATTGTATAATATTAAGAGGCTTCTTTTCAAACATTGGAATGAAATATATAAATTTCAAATAAAGCAAATAAAATTCAAAACTGTTATAACTCTAAATAAATTGATAAATTTCTTTTGTGGAAAAATTTAAAGATTATCAGTTTTTTCATGTAACTTACCGTTTTTTTACATGTAAAATCTTATTTAATGTTATACTAATTATTTTATAATATTAATATAATACTAATTATTTTATAATATTAATATAAGTATCATTACAAATAGCACCATGTTACAAACTCTTAAAGAGTGTTTCGTGATAGACAGTAATACAAATATTTCAATCGCCAAATCCTAACGTGCTGTAATTGATATTGGTTTCGCATGTTGAGAACATTTTGTTATACAATGCAATTTTTCGTTTGTGATTAAACAGATAAAATGAATACATGGCTTTTTTTTTGGAGCGACCTGTTGAAAACATTTCTAATATAGTAAGTGTACGTTTTAATCTTCACCTTTGTAACTACAGTAGAGGTTGTTACCTGTTCGTTTTTATCAATATAGTATTAGTTATTATATTACGACTGAAATAAAGTTTTAAGCATTGATGGTTTAAGGAAAACCACCTTTAAACAATATTCATTGAAAAAAATAGAATGTGCATTGACCACTATTTTTACAAAGTGGGCCAATAAATGAGCCTGATTTCCAAAAAACTGTATTATACAAAACCTAAGTTATATTAAACAATATTAAAAAATCATAATTCTATTGGGCACTACCCACCTTAACACCTAACCTGAATAAAATTAGAATTTTTGAATAAAAATACCAACCTAAAACATATCTTTCAAAGAAAATTTAAACGATAGCTGCTTGTAAACAAAATTTAACTCTACTTAAACTGTTTTAGTGAAGCAAAATATGACTTAATCACTGTTAAATACAAGCTAAGCCTCGTAACAAGAAGGATAATTTAGAGCTCAAGTTTGAAGGATGATGACACTTGCTCCTTAATTAGTCTAAGGTATAAAGCTTCCTTTCCAAATACTTCCTCTCTACTAATTTGCTTATGTTTGTGAGTAAGCTTTCATAATTTATTCAATACTAGGCTAACTTTTCTCTGGTGAAGCCTAACTATCACGGGGTGTTAACCTGTTTTTAGTATTCCTACTCAATTCTAATTACTCTAATTACTTCTGATTACTCTAATTATGCAAATCGTTGAATAAAACAGCACCTGTGTCTGTTCAAGATTTTCAAAATCTTAAAGCACACGATTTTATGTTTTGATTAAATTTCATTATTAATGCATGGTATCCAACTTATTTCCGACTTTTATATTGTTTTACTTTCCACACTATTATTTTTAATTTGGCAAAAAATGTTATATTTGTTATTAATGACTTGTATTACTTGTATGACTTGTATACATCAAACATGCTTGTATTTAATGATCGGGCAATATTCACCTTTAATTGTTGTCATGAGAGTAGTTCTAATACCCCCTATTAATTAAACAACACGAGCAGTACAATGTGACCCTAATAATTCCCACAGAAGCCGCGAAACAGTTAATTTCCACGTGCAACTGACCGCTGCACCTGATACCGCTAATAATTTCCTGGTTGTGTTACAGTTTATTGTTTTCGTTTTATAAAATGCCTGTTTGCTAGTTGTATATGGTATTATAGAGTCTACTGATTTTTAATTTAAGACATTGTGTGATTGTTCCTTCAGGACTGTTCTGATTTGGTAAACGAGTCTTTTATTACCTTAAATTCATAAAGGGTAATAAGCTACCGGCCTATATATGATCAAAAATTAAACCATACAAAATATCATATGTTCACGTATAACCTTAATGCACTTACAATTTTTCTTTCGCTAAAAGAGATCTAGTTTAACACTTTTCTAGTACACACATTACCAATAACACCTGCTAATAACAGTTTTAATATTTGAATATTACTGCAAATCTAAGATATTAATCTTCTAAATCATCTGCAGTAGATTTAAAAAATGCTTGATTTTCATTAAAAATAACAATTTAGATTACAATTTTAAACGCTTTATACGATAAACATTTCGTTTTAATTTCACGTTAGTTTAGGTAAAAAAAATAGTTAAATCATATTTTTCTGCTGGAAAGCTTAAACTAAACTGTAGAGTTATATTTAAAAATACAGTGCACATAAACTTAAACAGAACTGTTAATTTCTTTTGTATTATTGTATTGGTTGAACATAAATTTTATATTGATTTACTGTTAGCATTCATATTGGCTTGTGGGCCTCATAATACTATTTACTCTCATATACATACTTTAAATGATCTCTTAATTGCATACATTTACAATATATCAAACATGTTATACCTTGTCTAATAGTTTTTAAATGTACAATTAATCACAAGTTTTTCATAAAATTATATTTTCTTTACAATGTTCACCAAGATGAACAACACTACAGCAGACAGTAGTGAGCAAGCTCTATCTCTCCTCGACCTGAAGTATCTGAAGACCGTAAATCCCAAAGTACAATCCCCGTGTTTAGGTCTGGGATTCGCAGCTTTGTTGTACAACCCTCAGATTCATGGCCGAGCCCTTGTCACCTCAGCCACCATATAAATAACGGGTACTGAGAAGTGATGTTTCTTACATTAGAAGAACGATTTTTCAAAATTGTGAAGTTGAAATCAACTCAACATTATTGTGTACTGTTATTTGTGTGAATTTTATGAACACTGACAACTGAAGCAGCATCAATATTACAAGACTATGTTTTTTATTGTATTTACAAATAATATATTTACCCTAAGCATTAAGTGGTGTTTAACCAATAAATATTATATTCTGTTACATACATATCACGAAGAATACGGGTTTGCTATTGCAATATCAATTTCAGTTTGCTTCTGGGGTTTTGCAAATCCACACGAATTATAATTGGTAGCAAATACATCGCTATTATCAGTTAAAATGTTATAAAAGCAATGTTTTTATCGAAAAGGAGAATCCTATGATTTAATTTGTATATAAAATACTATTTATAAAGTAGTTAATTTCTTAAAAATGTATATCTTGAATAGTTTTTATTGCTTATAATTAACTTGTTTTAAAGCATTTAAAAAACATCTTTTGGAAAATTATATTTAGCATTTAATATGCATAAACATGCATCAACATTTTAAATTTGTCAAAATTCAATATTTACAGTGGAAAGTTCAAAAATAATTTAGGATTTTATCCCAACACATCTTTACATCTTACATCGAACTTAAGAAATATTACGGTAATCTCTCAAACGATAACATCTTTAATAAAGACAAATTTGGACATTAACAAACAGTTTTAACTTTTACTAGCTTTTGCATAGGGGACTAATCAAACTTATTGTTGACGCTTATATTTTTGTGACATTTTCCCTTTTTTTTGTTTTGTTGATTTTATTACTTAATATTTTATATTTGGTAGCAAGTATACTTTTACAATTTACATGATTAATATTTTATAGAATTCTGTTACTTTCCAAATATAGTATACGATGTTTATCAGGTAAATTATCAAACAAAAACCAACGCGGGAGATATTAGTTCTTAATTTACGTACAGATACATAAAAACGGGTTTAGTCACCAAGATTATTAGTATAAAAAACTACTAAAAACATCTGTAGTGATTTAGTAATGTTTTAATGATTATTTGCATTGAAGCTTCTACACCTTGTTTAAACCCTCCAAAAGTGTTACAAAGGTAAAGTGTTGGCGTCGAGTTTGACAGTTTGACAGTTCGACCTTCATTAGATGTAATTGACATTGTTACACATGTTCTGAGCAGTTTGTTCCACATAGTAATTTGTGGTCTAAAGTGCAAATTATAGGTAGCCACCAGCAAAACAGCAGCCTCTTGCTCAAAGGTTTTTTGTATGCTGTTTAATCTAGTTTCTAGTTCTATCATAGGATTAACTAAACTATAAAAACAAATCTTAGATTATTATGTTAATCAAAGATGAACTGATATTTAAACATTTTAAATATTATTTATTCTCAGGTGGTCATAAGAGTAAATAGTTTTAATTTAGTTTTTAGTAAAAACCATATCAGATCATGAGAACTTGTGCAGATAAGACTATTAAGTTTAACATGTTTGTATGTTATTTGTTTTATTTTCTGATGCATAAATTATATGTGGCGTTTTTTTATTAAACTGTTTAAATTGTACGAATATCACATTTAATTATGATATGGAAAATATCTAAGAAGTATATTGTTTCAAATAAACGTACAATAAACCTCATAACTAAAACTGCATACATACAATTTTTAGACTTATTTCATGATTTCACAGAGGTGAAGCGTGACCTAATTATCCTTTAAATACAAATTCACCCTCGCAACAAGAAGGGATAATTTAGAACTTAAGCTTGGCGGATGTCGACACTTGCTCCTTAATTAGTCTGGGGATGTAAAACTTCCTTTGAGAGACTCTTCATACCTCTGACGTTTTATGTCTGCTAGCAAGTCTTCTTAAATAAAGTCCTGGCTAGTGAAACATATTTAATGCGACACAATGGCCATATAAATTTAGACGAATCGTATTTTTGGCATCTGGGGACCTCAAAACAAAAAGTTATCATGGTCTCGGGCTTAAGTCTTACCATGTACAGTAATGTAGGGTAATCTACGGTAATGGCTTCTTCCCTATAGGGGGGATTTGCTAAAAGATAGTAATGGTATTAACTAAGTAAATGTCTAGCCTTCGATAACCCCTGGAAAAAACCAATGCTTTTGATAAGTTTAATATGAATTAAAATACGAGAATTTTCTTACCACTAGGAACAACTGTGCTTTTTAAGCTGCTTATGAATAAAATACTCAATCATTTGAGCATTTCTCCCTTAAAAAATGAAAGTTTAGCAAAGTTCAATATGGAACAAAACTACTAGCATTTGCTAATCTCTAGGAAAAGCTAAATTATTGGTAATGATTGGCGATTCGCATGATTAAACCTTTCTCTAGCTTTAGTCTTACTTAAAACAAGTTCCCTAATCTTGAGTCACCGTTTAGCACACTAAAGTACTGGCGTGTTGGTAAAAGGTAATGAAGGAGTGAACTAACTAATAATTGTATGTAATTTTGCTGTAGCTGTAGATTGTGTGACCTTGTGGAGGTAAATAAAATGTAAAATCCAAAATTAACTGGAAAAGAGGGTTTTGGTAGTGTGATATACCGGGTGTCCAAAAAGTCCCGGGTCGGTTAAATATTTTTCGAAATATTTAAAATAGAGCTACAAAACTTTGCACAAAGTTACTGGACATAAAAATCTATTTTAACACATATTCAGTAATCCGCTACTTCCTCAGGGGGACGGCCCGCTAGGAGTCAGAAGAAAATCTTAAATGTAAGCATAGGTTGATATGCATATCAAATAAAAGTTCTTTATTAGTAGAGTTCAGAGCCGCAAACCCGACCTCAAACGGAGAAACGAGTCAAAAATGACAGCCGTTCAAAGATGGCTTGAGTTTGCAACTTAGGTTAATGTAGAAAATAAACTGACGAGCTTTTTGATTTTAACATTACTAACCCAAAACTGTTTACAATTAATACTGTTGTAGAATAATAAGTTTCATTATTTCTGAGAGGGATCGAAAATAAAACAAACAAGGAAAATGAATGAGCCATGATAAACCTAAAAGAGAAAGTTATTTGTGACTGATAGTGTGTTTCATGAACTTGATTACATTAACCTTAGTTGCAAACTCAAGCCATCTTTGAAGGGCTGTCGTTTTTACTCGGTTATCCGTTTGAGGTCGGGTTTGCGGCTCTGTATTCTACTAATAAAGACCTTTTATTTGATATGCATATCAACCTATGCTTACATTTAAGATTTTCTTATGACTCCTAGCGGGCCGCCCCCCTGAGGAAGTAGCGGATCACTGAATATGTGTTAAAATAGATTTTTATGTCCAGTAACTTTGTGCAAAGTTTTGAAGCTCTATTTTAAATATTTCGAAAAATATTTAACCGACCCGGGACTTTTTGGACACCCTGTATAAAGAACGTAATAGTTAAATTAGGTCGGACGTTGATTTTGTTACATCATTTACGATTTATATGAGTTACAAAGAATCCGCTTCGCAGACCTTCTAGTGTCACTGTAGTTCGTTTAGTAAAAATCCTAGCACTATGCATATTGAACACCTGTTTATACTTTGGCAAAACACAGGTCAGCAGCAAGAGCGTATATTACATTATTTAAATATAAATAACCAACTATAATAACAACAATTAATTCAGAAGATTGAAAAAAACATTTATTTTACTGGATTTGTACGTATAATATGCAAGATAACACAATGCTTTAGTAGGAAACGACGCACAGAAGTGGAAATTGAATAAAACAGGGAAAATATAACAAATATTTACCTCAAACTTAATTTTTGTCTAAATAATAATATAAGGAATTCCGAAGTGGTCAGAAAACAAAAAAGCCCAAAAATAGCTAAGGTTAGCTAAAATATGTATTTGTTGCTTACTTACTTTTCGTGATTTGCTTTGAAAATACGTTTAGCTCACTACTAAATAATTTCAATAACTATTGACATGCAGGCTTGCAAAATTACTAAACCGTTTACGATTAAAAGTATCTATATATTGACAAATATACATCTTAATATTCGATTTAATAGAAGAATGCACTAAGTATTTTCTCAAAAGTGAACGGGGCGAACAATTTTGTTTTGAATAATTTAAGTTATTACCGAGGGTGCCAATTTGGTATAAACATGGTTTAAATTTTGGGTTTTACATAACCCAACTAATAATAACTTGAGATATTTGAATACAGGATTAATAAGAACAATCTGACATCGTTGTAACTTAATATGGTTTACTGACGATGCGCTTCAAAATGTACAAATTATAAATAAAATGACCCTTAGCTATATCAGCTACTGTCTAATAAGATATAATGGTTTGGTCTTACTTTACTTTGGTGTATCTGGCCAACTGGGATGGAATGGTCTACGTCTGTACAGAAAGTAAAACAATGTAATTACAATCAGGTAAGGCTAAATTATTTAATACAGATTGAAATGAAATAAAATAAAATGCATATGAATGTCACGTTACGATATGAGTTTTTCCTGTTGAAAAATGCAAGTTTGATTTAATTTGACTTTTTCCTATTTTATGGAACTCTTCAACATTTGTCTTTACTTTGAGTTGAAACAATATTAGGTTTTTACATTTTTAACAGCAAAAAAACAAAACAAATTCAAGGTATCAATGTTTAAATAATAACTAAATACAGCTTACAATTATCTACGTCATTCCAGTTATATGGCCACACCAACTCTATCATATTCTAACCGTCTAGTTTGAAATGACAGTGTTGCCACCATACCACTATACTAAAATAAAATTTCCTCTATTGGTTGCTAGCATCCCTAATATAACTATAAACGTAATTAAATATTTGATATAAAACAACATATCAGTGTAGTTATTTTATTACATAAAATGTATCTACATTGTTATAATCTCTAGCTATTCTCCCAGTGGTCCCATTGCTGTGTTATCTCAGAGACTCGCTTCTTTGCGACCTCTGGTAGATTGTGACTGAGAAGTGACTATTTTTTTAATAAAATTAACCTAATAAGGTTTATACATTTACACATTGAGTATTGAAATGTAAAAAAACATATAAAACTGTACTCATAAAATAGTAATAATAGGTACAGTGATCGAATAGATTAAAAAAAAAATAAATAACTCTTTTATTTGAGTAATATTATTATAAAGATTCATTAAAAATAATAAATTCCCATTATGGATACGTACTGGGACTACCAGTATATATCTAAATTTGTGTTCATATTACAGTATAGTTTATATGTTGTAATTAATCGTATTATACGGTTTTTGATCTCTTCGAAGCAACTTGAGCAATCGATTTTAAGATTGATAATATTTAAAAAATCCGTCCTAACGGTTGTCTGTTAGGAACAAAGGCTCAAGGAAAGTGTTATAGTTATTTTCAATTATTATTAAACGGATAAATAACAACAGTTAAATTCGCTACAAACCAACATAAGTCTGTTAAAACAGCGTATTCGTTTCATCCTTTTAATGATACAATAGCTGGCTTTGTGTCCAGATAGTTACTAAATCAAAGTTATATTTTATGTTTTTATGTTGTAAATACTATTAAGTCTACACTCATTCAAAATATTACTTTTATCCACTACCTAACAAATCAAGCAGCTTGCATACAATGGTGTATTACACCACTGATTAGCCCGGGACACAACACAACCAGAGGGGTGACCACAATCATTGGTGGTTGCCGAGATAGCCAATATTGGTGGTGGTGGGCGGGGGGTTGCCCATTGAATATTCGAATCAACCACAATGTGGTATCCAATCACTACCTATTTTTATGGTAAGAACCCACACATAATACCTTACTTAGGATGAGCTTACGCCCCTATTCTGTTTTACTACACTGGTTGATTTCATTTCATTGGAGTTATGTAATAATAGGTTTTACCAGGTTTACAGCAGGAGGAATGTTAAAGAGGTATATCTCAGCCTGTTATAAAATCATTCAACTATTTATTTTAAGCATTCTGCATATTTCATAAGCGTAGTTAAAAATATATGACGGTTTAATACAGTAAAATATTTATAAGAAAATAAACAAGGTTGAGGATGTGTTTATATTTTGCAGACATTCGTTTTGTAGTTAACTTTATATATTATCCTGTTTATGTTCTTATACACCACATGCAAACTGTATTTCTCTTAATCAAAACTAGTTTGATTTAACGCAATGCATCAGCTCAACAACAGTGCCGCATACATATTTTCCTGTTAATTAGTTTTCAAACAAAGGCGAAACGTGTTTTAATTATTCAGAAATAAATTCTGATACAAAATGCTTTTAATTTTATGTATGTTATCGGTATTTTATTTGTATTAAATTATAAATACTGGGTATTCAGTAGAGTATTTATTAATTTGTATAACTTTATATGTGATAACTTAAAATATTTTTATTTAAATCAAATTAAGAAAAGGTTTCTGTTGTAGCTTCTAAATTTTTTCCTTCACATGCGAATTGGTTAATGTCTGGAGTTAAGTGTTATTTGAACAAAAAAACGGCAATGGTACCTACTGCGTACATATCCTTGTTTTACATATACCATATATTTTTATTTTAAGTCAACATATTAGCAAGCTTAATTTTAGTTAGTACTTATGAAACGTAAACACACACACACACACACACACACACACACACTTGGTCCGGTAATAAAAAAAATTTATTAACATAAACCGTTTATTACTAATCCGCTAAGAAAATTTGCCTTCGTTCAGTCTTACAACAACGCCTTAAGCAGCTATTACCTCCTTTAAGTCGCCTTAACTTTAATAATAAAGGTAAATTGAATCATTAACCCGTTAATTTCCTCTAAACATTGAAGACATTTTAGCAAAACAACTAGCTGTTTATGATGTTTCAATTTTGCAAAGAATGTTTTAAGTTTTTACAGTCGATAATACTTTGAAGTTTTGCAAAGAATGTTTTATGTTTTTACAGTCGATAATATTTTTGTTATTGTTTAGGATTACAAATCTTAGAAATATTAATTTTCTTAATTATAGTAGCTATTAAAACAGTAGTATTCTTTGAAATAATCATCGGCACAGTTTTAAAATAAAAATAAAATCGTCTATTGTATTTACGTGGATGCTAGATATATTTTAATAATATTGTCAATATATATATTTTATATCAACACATCAACACGATACGTCTTAAAAAACTAATCAACAGAAAAAAACACTGCGGCGCTTTCGTTGTGCTGTCGCATTGCGGCCAATCAAAATGTTTTGTTAGTAATAATTTTATTTAAATGCGGTGCATTATACACCATGAACCACTATTGTGTTTCCACAACGATGTTTACACGTGTTAAAAACAATGATTTAACACGGGAAAATTAACAAATTAAATGCTAACAAGAAAATTTTGTATTAATCATTGTTTTCTGGATTTCATTTACTGAATCAAACTGTTTTAAGATTCAAAATCCACATTATATGAAATACGAGTATACTGAATGTTTTAAAAATATAAGATAAATTATATTTATAACGGGCTCTCACATACCCGCAACATCTATCCCCTTAGCCACCCCGTTACCCCTATTTATATATCTCAACATAAATAAAATAATCAAGTGTTTATAGTGGAAAGAATTGCATCGTGAGACCACCTGTCATTGAACGATATATATCTAGTCTTGTTTTTCTCAAATTGAACTCTGTTTCTTGCACAATACTGAATTTAAAACCCCCGTAAAACTAACCTATATTATGATCTGTATTAGTGAAACTGTAATCACTAACTTTATTGCTTTTCATCCGATACTGTTGTAATTTATAAAAAGTAAAGTTTTGAATTAAAATATTAACTATTGGTTTCATTATATGACAGTATGACGTATATTCAATCTTAATTACATATTTTCTACAACTAGAATGACCATTACACAGCCACTTAAGAAAGTGTTGGATTCAATCAATCTTACAACGGTACGGAATCACAATATATATCTGTCCTGAGTTTAGGAAGTGTACCTTATAACTGTTCGCATAGGAATCTGCCATTGGTCATTGCGCTACTAATTAATGATCCTGGCTAATGAAAGAGGCTGCCTGAGGCATTTATGAGGATGTACAAGGCTTATTACCCATTCTGCACTCATCGTTCGTTTATATTTGCCTTACAATATGCCCTAGTTGCGTCGGCATCTTATAGTGATTTAGTGATTGTGTGGATAAGTTCAAATGGTGCAGTAAGAGGGGTCCCGTCCATGTGTTAGATAAATGTAGTAATGTTTTCGTGTGTGACTCCTGTTTTATGTCTTTTTGTTGTTTGCTAACTTTTAAAGACGTCGTCTCGGCTGAAAGAAAAATGCAAATTAAAAAATTTACACCTGTGTAAAAACTAAGGGCCGAAACCAGGTAGTAGTGTTTCACTGCGGATTTGAACTGCTGAAAAAAGGTAATTTAAAACCATTGAATAACATTCACTACACTAAATGTGTAACATCATTAGCATTCATTAACAATAATTTAGTATATTTAATTGGTTATGAAACAAATCTTTATTATGGGTATTGCAGACAATAAAAGTCAAGTATAGAAGGCAAACCCCAATTCAGGGACCGTAACTAAGCCAATATATGAATTTCTAAGCCCATATCAAACAAAGCCCCACACAATTCATCTCAAACGGAACCCAGCCTCAATTGTGAAGGTCAGTCGTTATCCACAGCTGGCGCCTATTATTTCAACAACCGCTGGTCTTAACTATTCCCCACATATGCGGGGCTCTTGAGTTTTCATTGTTAAAACGCGTCTCGCTCTCCACTTCGACGCTCTGGCTCTTAATTTGGGATTTTGTTGCATCTTTTGTTAGAAATCCTGGTGTTCAACCCTTATAAAGCATAATAAGCATCATAAAACAGAAACAATTCGAAAGTACGTCTGAAATTGTTGCTAGCATAATTCAGATATGGTTTATTTCAAGAAACAAGATTTAAATGTTATTTTCATTCAGAAATTTAACAATGCCTATGATATAGTCATTAATTAACAAACATGCAGGTTGAAATTGCCTTTGTCATGCAAATTATGAATCCACGTTTTTAACATGCTGTTTAAAAAGTTACTTGCATAACATTGTAACACAAAGTTTGTATACATATAAAAAACGTGCAAAATACCTAACTCTCATTAAAATTCTAGTAATAATAGTTAAATAAGTAACAACATTTACTAGATTGGACTACTTTGACACTAGCAGCAGGAGGATTACTAAAATCGTTTACTTGGTCATTAATAGTTCTGCTGTGGAGATAGAGAATCGATTAGCTTCATACAATGGATTTCTATGTAGCCACTGATGAATGAAGCTCTTAAAACTGTGAAAAGGTAATTGAAGAATGTTGCTAGGCGTTCTATTAAGGAACTTCATACCCATTATGGCATTGATTTTTTTGGTTTCTCAAGCCTAGCGTGTGGAAAAAAATTCATACGTGGTTTGTGTCAAGTGTAAGGATAGTGTCCCTTAACTAAACGCTGTAAATTGCACGACCATTATGGGATCCCAAGACAATCATTATAAAAGCTATCATAGAAAATATTTTTACTACAAATTAAGTGAGACAAATGTTAAGATTTGTCACACAAGTCTGTTTAGTTTTATAAAACAGGCATTCGAGCGCAACTTTAAATATGAAACTTAAACGAAAACATTTCCCCAAATGTATTGAAATTTGCATGTTTTAAAATATATATTTACAACCAGAAGCTTAACTGGAATTGTAAAATAACAAATTTAAATGGTAACCTATAAAATGTACTTTTTGAAGAAGGGGATGGTATGTTAAACAAGCTCTCACCTAAAACGAAAGTTGTAACTTGCGTAATGTTCTAGTTCCTAAGATCTTAGCAAATGTAAGTGCCCTTGAAACTCCTAACTTGTTCTTCAAATTTAGTTAATATTTTAATTGAGTGTCACGTTATATTTCAATAAAGTAATATTTTGTACGTCTACTTTAATATTGTTATATAATTATCACAATATATTTACATTCATTGGGATAATACTGTATGGATGTGAAAGTATTATCAGCTTTAACATTTTTACATTGGGGAAATTATTTTGTATCAGTACAAATGTACTACAGTTTGAAAAACGTACTAGTTTAGTTAGTTATGTTCCCTAGATAATTTATAATTGTGTGAAGGTCAAACCAATAGATATGTGTTAAAGCTCGTTATGGTTGTTTTATAAATTTACTAATCATGTACTATATTGTCCACCTCGTTCAAACTATTGTGTATTTTTCTATCTACGAGAGTGTCTACTTAAAGTTTTGAAAAGGAAATGGTCCAAATCCTGGTCTTATTACTATCTAAGGTCGACCTGTTCTTAGAACGCATCATTAATTAATAGCCCAAAGACAAATTACAGCTGGATCTAGTTTCAAACCTTCTCAAAATGTTGCGAATTTTATCAGGATCAATCTAGCGCAATTTTATTAATTCGCAAAAATAAACAATTTTTTTATCAAGAGTTTCTTTTTAGAAAATATTACATAATGCAATATTTGTGATCGCTTACCTGCTTAAAGTTAAGTAACTATTCCATGATATTATGTAAAATTTTGAAAACATTTACATTACAAAAACATATTCAATGTGATGATTAAAATTCAGTTGTGTTTTTAATGACTATATTAAATAGTTTAATTTATTATTTTAATACTATAACAACCGACTATAACAAACGAAGGCTTTTGATTTTAATAAATAAATAAATAATGAAAAGTAAGTTATTAGTTATTTAATCCATTTGCAGGCACTCAATTGTTCAACTTTTCATTTATTTAATATAATTCTTCAGTTTGAGCGCAAATTATTTAAACCTTTTTTTTATGAAATTTAAATAAACATAGTAATTCGATAACAGCTTTCGTAATGGGCATTCCCACCAAAGCAGCAATTTAACTAATTAATTGCTATCACTAGATGACTGAGCGGCAGCTTTCAAGCTATTATCATCGTAATTGACCTTAAGCTATATTAAAACAGTTAAACTGGGATTTCCCGGTATTAAGACAAACTGATACAAAGCTTGTTTTACTTTGTAATTAACTACATTCACAGATTGATGTGTATTTGTGAGGCCTGCAAATTATAAGATAGTTATACATTTATATGTAGCATATTGGTGTCTCACATTTTGCTGTCAGTATTTCGTAATTTTTTTATTTAACTAATATTGTTTATAAAACATATTCAATTTGTAATAGTTAAAACTAATTTAAAGTTTAACTTTAGTTATACTAGTTAGCTTGAATTGGTTTCCAGTTTGGATTAGACAACTATCAGTTAAAAGTTACAGAATATTCATAACGTTTTAATCTAACTCGGCACTTTATGGATCTTGAAGTAGCAGTACACTAAATGATTTTGGAGAGTTTTTCTGAAGGAATGTGTATATTAAATGTAAGTAGATAATCTAGTTCTAATAACCTGAACTAAATGCTAACCTAGTTGACAGCTATCACTGTCACTAGTCCTCTTGTGCTTCACTACTTTATAGATTTTCCACCTCGGCATATAGGGCTAGTTTTACTGAATTTTTCTATCTTCCAAGTAATGTAATTAACGTTATTCTATGTGTTAATCTCTTCTAAATTAAATTATAATTTAGCTATAGTACCGTAAAGATTTTATTCGTTAATTTAACAGGGAGAATGTTTTGCGCTTACAGTAAACGTGCCACTCATTTTTAATATAAATACACTCATTTTGCACATCTGTTTCTTTAAGCATGTTTCATGCATGTTGGGACAACAGCAGTGGTGGAAGGTTGTCCTCCCTATTACCACTACCACATGGACTTCCCCCTTTAAAACTTCTACTTCAAGTTTTGATGCCTCAAACACAACGACTAACTGTTTTTGTTTTTTTTTAACTAACAGTAACATTTTGTATTTATCAGTCAAATAATTGGGTTGCTAGTTTAAGCTCGTATGTATTGCATAAAGATAATACAGTATTATATAAACATAAAAATAAACTCTTGGTTTCAATAATGTTAAGATTGCTTAAAGCGTCACGTAGTGTATTTTAAAGTCACCATTCTGGATGTTTTCCATCACTGATTAGTTTAAACTAGTTTTACAACGTTTGAATGTTATTAAAACATTTTAAACATTTGACGTTGAATCTGATCTCGTCTTTAGTAAGAAACGTTGCGAAACGTCATGAAATTTGTGTAATACAATTTGTAATAACTACCCACCATCACCAACAATAAATGTCAATCAATAATGTCACAAATTAAATTTGTATAGCTTGATAGGGATTGATATTTTTTCTATATGTTAATATTTTAAGTTCTTACCTGCCTTCCTATTTTCCTTGGGGCATATAAACAAACATACTTCGAAAACAGAAATATTACTAAGATTGAATCCCACCTATGCCAGCCAAAATGCCCAAAGAATGTTAGCCAATTTAATCGTCCCAATAATTCTTAATGGGTTTTTATTAATATGAATATATGACCAGGATCTAATTAGTTGCGTTGCGGTAATTGTGATTTTTTTCTTTTCAATGTTTCTAGTAGTAACTAACAATTATGGATTTTTTGTTGTTTTTGATACATTTATCAGATTCTACGATTCAGTATTAAAATAAAACGCAGATGGCCAACAGAAATATGCAGGTGAAAATCCCCATGAACGTTGTAATACAAATCTACCCAGCCATTTTATTTTAAAGGCGAAACCACTCGATATTGATGTGAAGCAACTTTGTAATCTGGCCTCCATTACACACTCGCTAAGCCTCTTAACGAGCTGAGGAATTTAGTGACAAAGTTTCGCCTCTGTCGACACTCGCTGCGTAATTAGTTTTAAACTAGCTCCGAGACGTTACTCCCCATTAGATGGAAAACATCTCATGGGGTTTATTTTTTTGACAATTAATCATTATAGTAAATCATTATAAATTGGTTAACAATTATAATACAATAATAACGATAAATTCTTGCAAATTTAAATTTAAATTTTAAAACGAGTTTCAGGTTTTGGTTGACAATTAGCCAACCAAACATTGCAAAACTCTAAACCCTAAACTCTAAACTCTAAACTCTAATTTGTTTTATTGTAAATTGGTTGTAGGTTTACTTTTATAGCTTTTATGTATTGCAATCACTGAATGTTAGTGAACATTTACCTAAGAGTTTTTGAGTTTTTTTACTTTGAGTGAGTTTTGTTTTCAAAGAAAATTGACAGTTGGAAAAAACTAATGCGATTCGAGTAAACAAATAAAATAAACAATTAATTACAACCAGAACTTAAATGAATTATTTCCCAATGTGACAGAATATTTATTTTTTTTTGTTTTATATGTATAGCCTGTTACAAAATTATTTCAAATTAATACGATAGCTGCAGATAACTAGGGTTAATGTTGTTATTGTATTTATTGAGATTAATGACAATGGTATAGCAGTTATATCCATATTCATTTGCTTTATGTTTGCTTCTTTTTTCCAGTATTAACATTCTGGAATATGTAAATTGTTGACAAAGAACAAACACTTATCACCAATAGTTAGTACCAAGAAATACAAATTTATAGATAATAATTCCTTTTTCATTTATTTCAGGACATAGTACCATATTTTACAAACAACAAACCTTCTATTCATTAAAACTTGTTATCTGTCTTTCATCCCAATTCAAACATGAGTCAGATATAGGTATGTTCAAAAACATCTCAGATGATTTATCGTCGCTAATTAGTACTAGTGTCCAAAAGTTTAAAAGACGAAGGAAATGTTTATTTGTTAACAATCACCTTAATTTAATTCAAGTCAATCAAATTAAGTTTTTTTTCATTTTCATTTACACTGATTGGGTGTGTACTCAGAAAATAAGCTGCCAATTGACTCTGACATTATTTTTGATTGAATAACAATAGAGAATTATTGATGCGAAATAACTTAAAACGCCTTTAATATGAGCTATGAACAGCAAACCATAAATAATATTTTTAGGTCTTAGTAAATAAAAACTATTGCAAGGTATGCCAAGGTATACCAAAGTATGTTAAAGTTTTACTTATTCCCTTTTTTAGTTAAAAATTTGGATGTCCACTAATAGGACCGTCAACCTTCTCCCATTCCCACAGTGCCAGCATTATAAAGTGCATTAGTGTCAGCCCGTACTCACAGCCAAACCAGTTTTCCTCAAATAAGGATTCCACAGTTCAAAGGTTTTAAATATGATAAGAACACTTTAGTACACCAGTCGTTCGGTTGCATTTGTGTATATACTTGTACTGTATATACTATTTGTGTATTATACTTTATGGGTTAAGGCTATCAGGCGCTGTTTGTGTCGAGAGGTTCCTGCTCCTTCAAAAGAAGGCAGTGCGAATCATTGCTGTTGCTAAATATCTGGATCACTGTAAGCCACTTTTTATTGCTGAATCCCTCATGATAGTTTATAGTTTGAATATATTTCAATCTCTCCTTACAACCAAGAATACTCTTGAGCTCAGAAGCGACATTCACTCGCACAATACCAGGAAAAGGAATGACATCAATTTGCCTTTCGTTAGGTTAAAGAAAGTACAACTAAGTAACAATGTACACCGTTTTAATATGATTAACGAACTCCCTTGTACAGCTTGGGACCTGCCAGTAGCTAAATTCAAAAAGGAGATGGAAATACTGCTATTGCCAAATCCTATGTACCCAGTGCATGAGTTTTTTGAACTTTCAAAGGTAAATGTAAGTACATATTTTATTTGGTGACCAGATTGCCGTTTTGTTTTGTTTGTGTTTTTTCTCTCTTTGCATGGATTGTAGAAGGTTTAGGATCTAGACCATGTTTTGAATTAGAATATAAGCATTGACGTTTTCCTTGTGCATGTATCACATTTACCTGCTTGTTGGAAATAAAACATTCTTTTTCTCATTCTCATTCTCATATACGTTATGCATTGGCCAATTGAACAAAAATTCGAAAAATGTTTATACCACAGTTAATGCTAGTGAAATTTTAACTATCGTTTTCGGTTTCCAGTACCAGTTAGTCTATGCATGTCCGCTTTCATGTTTAAATTTAGCCATTATGTAAATTATGTTATTTGTAAGATATTTTTATTTTTTGCTCCACATCATAGAATAGGGACTACAAGAAGCATACATTTGCTTGCTACACATTGGTAGGTAACTATTCCACTATGAGAAGTTTGCAGAAATAATAATAATGAAACTCAGTAGGATTCCTTACTGTATGTGAACTAATGTTAAATAAATGTTGAGTTTTGTTACTGTATGTTTAGAAAGTGTTTAATAATAATAGGAATAGTGGGAATAGTGGGAATACAACTATTTAATTCACAAACATCGGCCTACAGGATCACCAGTCAGTACGAGGGATAGCAGTTTAGAGAATTCTAAACCGATTACACTATTGGTTTATTCACGTGGTAGTATAAGAGGATAAGCGTCATTTTATTGACACATTTAAGCTTATTTTGATGTAATACATAATATCTTAGAGATATAAATACAAGCAATATCATAATTAAGAACATAAACGTATAACACAATTTGGAAGGTGATAATAATTTAAATACACCCGTAACAGCAAACCTGCATACTCAGCAAATTTCCAATGCATATTATTTGACCTTAAAACCACACAAAGCCACATACCAAGATTCATCAATATACATTCATAAATAAACGATATATGGCATTTTAATTATTCTCCATAAGAATAACATGGCGGATGAGTATGTAGGTTTGCTGAAATAAGGAACACTAAAAATGGGTTTTTATACAAATATCAATATAACTCAACTAGGTAAAGCCACATACCAAGTTCTACTAATTTATTTTCATAATTAAAGGAGATAACACGTTACTTATTCTCCATAAGAATAACATTGGGCTGAGTATGCAGGTTAGCTGCTACGGGAACTATCTGCCAAAAAATGGGTTTTGTGCAAATATCAATGGACCACAGTGAAATGAAGCAATATACCAAGTTTCGTCAGGATAAGTTGATAAATAAGCCAGATATAGAATTTTTCTTATCCTCCATAAGAATAACATTGGACAACGTACTGTGTTTAGCACTTACAATATCTCAGTAACCAATTGACGTAGGGCAATGATTAAAACACCAAATTGTAGGTATTTTTAAGCTTATTCCAATGGAAAAAAATAAAATTGCACTTTTTCAAAAATTATATCTAAAAAAACTCAAAAAAAACCATTTTTGGGGTACAAAACCCCCCCAAAATACCCCTTCGGATAGGTCGATCTGTCTGGTTTTCGAACTTAAAGTCATAAATGCTGCTTTACACGTTTGTACCAAATTTCATCAAAATCGGACCTTTTTTACGAGAGTTATCGCACCCACGGACACACACACATATATATATATATAAATAAATATATATATATATATATATATATATATATATATATATTGATATATATATATAAAGTTTCAAACGAATGGTGTTTTTGGGATCTGGGGACCTCAAAACGAAAAGTTATCATGGTCCCAGGCCTAGGTCTTACCATGCCGACTACGGTAATAGCTTCTTCCCTATAGGGGAAATTCGCTAAAAATATAATACCCCGTAGCAGCAAACCTGCATACTCAGCGAATGTCCAATGCTTATTAATTTATCTTAATACCACATAAAGCCACATACCAAGTTTCATCAATATACATTCATAAATAAACGATTTATGACATTTTAATTATTCTCCATAAGAATAACATGGCGGCTGAGTATGCAGGTTTGCTGAAATAAGGAACACTAAAAATGGGCTTTTATACAAATGTCAGTATAACCATAGATTAAGCATACTCCTTAGGAGTATGCTTAATCTATGGTATAACTCAACTATGTAAAGCCACACACCAAGTTCTATTAATTTATGCTCATAATTAAAGGAGATAACACGTTAATTATTCTCCATAAGAATAACATGGGGCTGAGTATGCAGGTTTGCTGCTACTGGAACTATCGGCCAAAAAATGGGTTTTTGTGCAAATATCAATAGACCACAATGAAATGAAGCAATATACCAAGTTTCGTCAGGATAAGTTGATAAATAAGCGAGATATACAATTTTTCTTATCCTCCATAAGAATAACATTGGACAACGTACTTTGTTTAGCACTTTCACTATCTCAGTAACCAATTGACCTAGAGCAATGATTAAAACATCAAATTGTGCGTCTTTTTAAGCTGATTCGAATGGGAAAAAAATTTGACTTTTCCAAAAATGGTATGTAAAAAACTCAAAAAAAAACATTTTTGGGGTACAAAACCCCCCCAATATACCCCTTTGGATGGGTCGAATTGTCTGGTTTTCGAACTTAAAGTCATAAATGCTGCTTTACACGTTTGTACCAAATTTCATCAAAATCGGACCTTTTTTACGAGAGTTATCGCACCCACGTACATATATATACAGTTTCGAACGAATGGTGTTTTTGGGGTCTGGGGACCTCAAAACGAAAAGTTATCATGGTCCCGGGCCTAGGTCTTACCATGCCGACTACGGTAATAGCTTCTTCCCTATAGGGGAAATTCGCTAAAAGCCAGAAGAAAAAGTATATATATATATAATTATATATATGCATATATATAAATTATATAATCCAGTTGTGGTATTACAAAATCTCTAATATATAGAACACACTGGGATAACATGTGTTTTAAAAACCTATATAAACTTTGTGCTCAAAATTATTGCAGAAAATTGTTCTTATGTAATTCAGCTGTCGAATAATTCTTAGAAAATACAAAAAAAATCAAAGATCAAGTTTATTAACATTTGATGAAGTCAAAAAACTAAGGGTTAAATATGCCTTCATACTTTATAAGTCTTCCTCGCATGTACAAAACATGTCCAAATTACTCAATGAAATATCAATTACGGTTTTACTAGACTAATTACCGTTGTATAAAATAATACAAACATTTAAATACAACTTTATTTGTTTCATTTCTTAACATTAATAATGAGGTTAATGTTAGCTTTTTAGTTACCATTACCTTTAGAGAATACTTTACAACTATTGAGTGTGTACATGAATTCTGAATCGCGTTGGGCAAAAAAATACATTTGCGATAACAATATTTGCCACAACCAATACCCACACAACAAGGCGTTTGTTTGCTATACAAGGTTCTCCACTTACAGTACAAATCTAGTTTATAACATCTGTCTCTGTTATCTGACAGAGGTGTCGAGTGGCTGTAACCAGGTCGGGTTACTTGCTTGCAACTCTGATCTCAAAAACGGCTCCAAAAATTGTATTTAAATGTTAGAAATAAATAATTTATGGGATAAAAATAAGGTATAGGAAGGTCTCATTCCCAGGAAAATCAACTAATGTAAGGAAACGAATATGAAAAGGTAAAATACCCCCGTTGCAGCGAACCTGCATACTCAGCGAATTTCCAATGCATATTAATTTATCGTAATACACCATAAAGCAACATACCAAGTTTCATCAATATATATTCATAAATAAATGATTTATGACATTTTAATTATTCTCCATAAGAATAACATAGGGCTGAGTATGCAGGTTTGCTGCTACTGGAACTATCGGCCAAAAAATGGCTTTTTGTGCAAATATCAATATACCACAATGAAATGAAGCAATATACCAAGTTTCGTCAGGATAAGTTGATAAATAAGCGAGATATACAATTTTTCTTATCCTCCATAAGAATAACATTGGACAACGTACTGTGTTTAGCACTTCCAATATCTCAGTAACCAATTGACGTAGAGCAATGATTAAAACATAAAATTGTGCGTCTTTTTAAGCTGATTCGAATGGGGAAAAATAAAATTTTACTTTTTCAAACATTGTATGTAAAAAAAACAAAAAACCCATTTTTGGGGTACAAAACCCCCCCAAAATACCTTTTCGGATAGGTCGATCTGTCTGGTTTTCGAACTTAAAGTCATAAATGCTGCTTGTACCAAATTTCATCAAAATCGGACCTTTTTTACGAGAGTTATCGCACCCACGGACACACACACACACACACACACACACACACACACACACACACATATATATATATATATATATATATATATATACAGTTTCGAACGAATGGTGTTTTTGGGGTCTGGGGACCTCAAAACGAAAAGTTATCATGGTCCCGGGCCTAGGTCTTACCATGCCGACTACGGTAATAGCTTCTTCCCTATAGGGGAAATTCGCTAAAATTAACATTGGGCTAAATGGGCATTTGGGCTATTACAAAAGGATCGTAATAGTTGTTTAAAAACAATCAGGGAACTGTCAAAGTAATTCTCATTCAGTTTAAGTAGTAACATGTGGTTTGCTGAGAGCAGTGACACAAACATTGAATGAAGATTACATCACAGAGTGCCACCACTGAGTGGTCATACACGAAGTGAATCAAATGGATATTGAGCTATAACAACTGGAGTGACCTTAAACATACAGAAGAGAGACAAATGAGTTAAGCAAATCTGCTCATCAGTAGGGGACTTGTTGAAAAACTCTAAGTCATCCAAGCAAACTGACTGACCTTTCCCAATCAAAGATTGGCCGCCAGTTCTGAATAAAGAAGGAATAAATTAATAATTTAGTTCATTTGTATTTTAGCTAGGATATCAGATTAAATTTGTACGTGTCTGAGATAAATTGTATTTTAACTTTGTTGTAAAATAATTTAAATTTGCGTTTTTACTCCTATATTGTATATATATAGTATTTATTGATTTTAAACATGTATTTAAAAAAATTTTTCCAAACATTTTAAGGTGACATGTCATAAATATAAAAAGTAATAGGAAAACAATTGTACTGTACAATTTTTTTAATGTTTTATGTTAGTATAATAGTATATTTCGTCACTAGGATCAAAAGTGGATCTTTTTAATACGAGCTCCAGTTTAACTGCCGAGGCGAAGCCGAGGCTAAGAAATGAGCGAGTATTAAAAGGACACTTTTGATCCGAGTGACGAACTATATTTTTCGTCATACTGCCAAAAAACTTAAGGTTTAAATAAAAACAAAAGTAAAATTTACGTACTGTGTCTTCATAACCTCAAATGATTCCTTCAGCTTGTCTCTTGAAACAATCAGCTGTTGCACATGCATAACTTCGGTTCATTCATATCTATCGGTTGTTGAGTCGATCACTTCAAACCAATCATTGTGGTTCGAATCAATGGGTTGTTCTTCAAAACAAACATTCGATTTGGGCACGGTTGTCATGGAAAAAATAATAACAACACAACAATGAATGTTTCGATAATAACAATGAATGTTTCGATTATTTATAATCGAATGAATTTTAATCGATTTATGTCGACCTCGAATCAAAAGTATCATCAACAATGATCTTTTTAGTACTAGTACGATAATGATCATCAAAACATATGTTATTATCCAAATACTAAAAAGAAGAACTTTTGAATCTCAACGCATCTGACAAAAACAGTTGATTTTGAAGCAGTATGACGAAAAATGTTTTTTCACACATTATTGTATTTATTTATTTAAAGATTGCCTTAATCCTAATAAGAAAAGCATGGCAAAGACATAATTTTAATTTTGTATCCTAAACTAAACCAAACGAAAACAGTCATGAGTTCATGTACAACTTAAACTTCAATAAAGACTGGATATAAATAATAAGCGGAATGCTAATTAATATTTCTGATGATAATTGAATGGATGTGAACATTGTTTAAAAGCTCTTAATTCAAAATTTTGGAACATAGTGTTTTTAAAAACTTTGGATGTCCTGTATGACACATAGTATTTACATCGCTAATATTTAGATTTTTCTATTATGGAAAAAATTATTATTGTAAGAGGGTAAAAATCTTCACAGCATGTATTTATCGTGATGGTGTTTAAATCAATAATAATTGGCTATTCATTACAAAATATTAATAAAGGATATAAAAAATAAAGTGTTATTTAATTTACTTTCTTCTTTTACGTGTGATTGGTGGAAACTGGTATGAATAAATGTTTGGACAATTTACAGCAATTCTACGAGTAAATACAAAACCAGTGGTTTGGATGAATGCACATCAAGGAGTTTGACATTTAATTTTGTTATTGACGTCAGCTCCGTACCTGTGCGTAATCGACGTTTGTAACAGGTGTTTTGGTATTTGTTTGTCCAATGTGGCACGTTGAGGATTAAAGGACCGGCTCAATAGCTTCTAACCGATGTTAATAGTGCTACAACATTCTATGAGATAGTTGAATATAAAAGTTAAGATATTAACTCGGATGATGTTTGTTTTCACCATTACAAATTTACAGTACAAACCCATCTTTTAAATTTAAAATCATTTCAAGCCATTCTTTCAGATAATATAAACTATGTATTATGTTTTATTCTTGCTCAACTTATCCTGTTCTGAGTTAAATAATTAATGGTGATTACGCTAAATGTAATCGTATCACTGAAATAGAAAACGAGATCGCACGCAGCACGCTGACGTGAGGAAAGTTAATTTCTGCATTAAAACCTTAAAAGTATCAAATAAAGGGTTTAAACCATCACTGGTTACATTTTTTTGAAAATTGAAACTTTTTTTGTTGCTGTTTTGATGCTCCTGGTTATATTTAAATTCACTAATAGGATTACAATGTTGTACATTATAAAGTTATAAGGAGGTATTGACGGGATAAAAAGTTGGTATAGGGGTATTGGGGGTGATAAAACGACATTAAGATATGAAAAACAGCCTTTTCCAGTGTAAAATCCCCATAAGACAATGTACTGTATATTGACAATTAACATTTTCTTTAATAATTCGTTAAGTACTTGTGCTAGAATGATGAGGGAGGGCTTAAAATCTGTGTTTTTTTACTTACAATAAGTTAATGTACATTTGGGGCTTTTATGACCCTTTTTGGGTTTAAAAACTCAAAATTTGAAACCTTAAAATCCCCAAAAAAGGGGGTTACAGTTTTTCGATTGTTTTGCCCAACGAACTTGTCCAACTGATTATAAAAAAGAATGTCTCTACCAAATTTGAAGTAAATCGGTCAAAAATTGCGACCGCTAGAGTGCGAACACACACACACACACACACACACACACACACACACACACACACACACACACACATATATATATATATATATATATATATATATATATATATATATATATATATATAAACGGCCACAAAATTTGAAAAATATGTTGGTGAGACCCAAAATTCAAAATTCTCGGCCTGAAAACAATTTGGAAATCAATCACGGCTGCGAACCTTGCCACAAACCTCGGTGTGGCATTTGCAAAATTATGTGTAATACAACTGAATTTAAAAGCAGTGTCACAAACAAGACTTACCCAATAGTTGGTAAATCAACCTGTGACACCCACAATGTGATTTACCAACTATCGTGTAAACACTGCCCAAAAGATTATGTTGGTCAGACATCGAATTCCTTGCGAGTACGTATGACTGGCCACCGTTTTGATGTGGTACATAAAGACAAACGAAAACAAATTTATAATCATGCAACTCACCACAACCAAAATTTTGAAGGGTGCTATGAACTAAAAGCACTTCACAAAATTAAACCACATCAAAATCCAAGATATAACCAACTGATATTAAGAAATTCTGAATTGGCACATCAGTTGGTATTGAAGACCAAGGTTCCTTCTGGGTTAAATCTCAGGTAATATTTTCTTAAGTCTAAAATAATTCAACTCAGCTGTCTTTAATTTAAATTTTATTTGTTTACCTGTACCTAATCATATGTTTTAGTTTTTAAAAGTCAGATGTAAAATATTTGTTTATTTTTATTTATTTACTGTTCAGTTCCATTCTTTCTCCTTTATTGCTTGAAAACGTTTGTATTATAAACGAAAATTCGCAAAAAACTTCTTTTTCATCATTTATATCTATCTGTTTTAATGTGTTAGTATATATATATATATATAAAGTTTGTAGACTCCCTAAACGTGTTCAGGGGGTCAATTTAGGAACTTCTATGGTGGTCCTGGGCTTAAGTCTTACCGTACGGGTCATGATAATTGTTCACTTTTCCATAGGAAATTCACTAATAAAGTTTAGTTTACATATCCTATGTATATATATATTATATGAACTGTATTCATAGCAGGAATTTAACTGTCTCTCTTTTTTCAGGTAACGTTTGTACTTTGTGGTTCAAGGGTGTTTCCGATTGTAAGTACCTAAGTTAGCCTAAAATGTTTTAACTAAACTAGCAATACTACTAATACTCAGTATAATTTTTAATTCCGTAAGAAGAATTAAGAAGGGGTTTTGACTCTTAAGAACGTCCATGTGCTCCTAATAACAAAACGTCTTTAGCGTTAAAAATAAAGTTACCACATGAAAGGGCAACACTGTTAACCAATTTATATTGGTCAATACGATTTTGCTGATTACAGCAACCGTTTACCGGCTTTTAACTGAGGTAATCATTTGATTTGATCCTTAGTTTTTTATTGATTCGTAATTATTATTTTTGCCTATTAGCGAATTTCCCCTATAGGGAAGAAGCTATTACCGTAGGTCTCATGGTAAGACTTAAGCCCGAGACCATGATAACTTTTCATTTTGAGGTCCCCAGATGCCAAAAACACCATTCGTTCAAATTTTAATATATGTATATATATATATATTTTTTTTTTTATATATATATATATATATTTATATATATATGTGTCCGTAAGCACGATAACTCTCGTAAAAAAGGTCCGATCTTAATGAAATTTGGTACAAATGTGTAAAGTACCATTTATTTGAACGAGTTCGAAAACCAGATGAATCGCACCATCCGAAGGGGGGTTTTTGGGGGGTTTTGTACCCCAAAAATGTGTTTTTTGGGGTTTTCACATGTAATTTTAATTTAAATCAAATTTTAATTTATACCATTAAATCCTGGTTAAAAAAAAAAACAATTTGGTATTTTGATCATTGCTCTACGTCAATTGGTTACCGAGATATTGAAAGTGCTAAACACAGTACGTTGTCTAATGTTATTCTTATGGAGAAAAAGAAAAATTGTATATCTCGCTTATTTATGAACGTAAACTGGCAAAATTTGGTATATGGCTTTATTTGGTTGTGGTCTATTGATATTTGCACAAAAATCCATTTTTGCCGGATAGTTCCCGTAGCAGCAAACCTGCATACTCAGCCCCATGTTATTCTTATGGAGAATAATTAACGTGTTATCTCCTTTAATTATGAACATAAATTAATAGAACTTGGTATGTGGCTTTACCTAGTTGAGTTATAATGATATTTGTATAAAAGCCCATTTTTAGTGTTCCTTATTTCAGCAAACCTGCATACTCAGCCGCCATGTTATTCTTATGGAGAATAATTAAAATGTCATAAATCGTTTATTTTGAATGTATATTGATGAAACTTGGTATGTGGCTTTATGTGGTATTAAGATAAATTAATATCATTGGAAATTCGCTGAGTATGCAGGTTTGCTGCTACGGGGGTATATTTTTAATAATGTGCGTGATAAATGTGATGTCAATTTATAATTTAATAATTCGGTGTTTTCTGGATAGTGGAATTATTAGTTTCATGCTGAAATAATAACTTTATGTTTGCTAACTTTCTTAATTAGCCTCGGAAATTGTAGTTAGTAAATTTGAATTTTAGCCATATAAATTATTAGAAATTGAAAAGTAAATGTTTTATAGCTTTTATAAGTTTTTTTAAATTCCACATTGTTTAACGGTTAAGGGGGAGGGGAATACATTATTTTACGGATATTGCCATTTAGTACCCAATAGTTTCCTGTCAATTTCAGGAGGAGAAACCAATTTAAAGTATCGATATTTATAAATCTTAATATATTAAAGGCAAACCTCTCACTCAGTCATCACTAATTCTCCAACTTCCCAGAATGCTAGAGTAGTGAAATTTCGTACATTGATTCTTTATGTCTGAAATAGGAAAGTTGAGAGTATTTTCACACCGATTCATCCGTAGGGCTTTGCCCCACAGGGTTCTAAAGTTACCATGTTTTCCTTATGGACATTTTAAAATTCAAACAGCTGATCTTGAGTGTAGTAGTTCCACGGGCTAATAACAGAATGCAGCACACACACCCATCATAGTTTAGGCGGGCGAAGCCGCAACGGATCTACTAGTGTAATAATAAGTACACTCGGGGGGCTGAGCTTTGCTCGGGGGAAGGCCAGTCAGTTTGTTTAGATGACTTGGAGTAATATTTCACCACTTCCTCCTGATAATCAGATTTGTATAACTCATTTGCCTCTTTTCTACATTTTTAAGGTCACTCCAGTTGTTATTTATATGTCTCTTTGATTCATTTTACTACTCTATATATGTAATCTTCACTCAAATCTTTTAATCTCTGCTCACAGGAAACCACATATTAATAATCATAAACGACATGAGTATTACTTTGACAGTTCCCTAATCGATTATAAACAGCTGATACATTTTTTTTGTGATTTTTAACTCCATAAGCCCAATGGTAATTTTTTAACTTTTCAATTTAGTTTTTTTTAACATTATTTGATTTTTAATGGGGATGAGACCTGTCTAGAACATATTTTTATACCAGAACTTAGTTATTTCCAAAATTTGAAGGAAATCCTCGGAGCCGTTTTCGAGATAATTGTGCAACCAACAACAAATCAAGCAAACATTGCTCATATAAGAGTACAGGATAATATAGGAAAATGCAAAGCAAATAAATTCAAGACGTAACTGCAGTAGGTTGGCAATGTTTGCGGTTGTAGTAACACTGTTTTCCACTTACGTCTCACGAGCGCGCCGCCGTCTCAGGAGACTCACTACTGTGCGTGACGTCTCAGTAATGTGTTGGAGGGTGGCTTTTGAATTTTACCCCGTAAAAAGAATTTTCAATGTAGTATTCTGTTCATATAATATTGCATAATTTGGGGCTAAATTGGAAACAATTTAGAGGCGTTTTGAAAGGAAAAATATAATGCACGCATAAATAAACTTTAATATATTAAATAAATATATTAAATCGACGTTTGTTGACACCGTGCACTGATTATACGCCTTTAGTTGAAGATTATTGTATTAAAAACAACAAAACAAAAACATATTTTGTAAACTATTTCAACAAGTTTTGTACACAAAAGTAAATTTGAAACACAAGGTAATATAATTAAAGCATTTTAAGTGCGGATCTAAGATTTTTCCCGTGGATAAATAAATCAAACTTGACTGATCTCCAATTTTCTTGACAGAGGAAAAAGGAATTCTGTCGGATTAAAGAAAAATCTTAGTTAGAGTTTGTACTATTTGATCCTGTTTTGACATATGCATAGCAATCTAAATTTACCGTTAACAGGTGGACGTGTCAAATCATTGAAAATAATAACCTCAACGCACGGAATTAAAAAGTTTCGTTTGTCGTTAAGAAAATAAAATCGCTAAAACAATTTGAAAGATTTGTGGATTCCCTGTATCAATAAAGTTGTTATGGCTTTTATATGTTAGGGAAGCAGCATCAGGCTGGGTAGATCATTAATTTAAACCTACTCAATCAAGTCTATCGTCGATAAATCAAACTTGGTTCACTACTATAAGCACTATATATATATATATATATATATATATATATATTTTACGTCAACGCCAGTGGCATTTTTGTTAAGAGTGCATTACAAACGTATTTAAGGGAAATCAGTACAAACCTCTCAAATTTTGTGGACATCCACACAAACAAAATTACTACTACTAAAAATTTTTAGATGTACTACTTACTACTTGGTATATGATTGAATAAACTATGACAGTTACTCTACGATAGTTCCTATATTGAACGTGGTACGTGAAAAACATTACTGTGATATTTTATTATGGTATTATACAAAAACCTGAAAACACAAACTAAAACACAGCGGTGTTCAAAATACTGTTTTGAATATAGAAACTTAATTTATATTACATAAAAAATATTAACTCAGATATATTTCTACACATCGTTGACTATTATCATTTTATGACTTTAGGTTGTTCAGGGGCGAACCACGTACCCCTAGAATATGTAACCACAAATAAAATAACATGGGATTAAGTCAGTAGAACAAGTAGGCCAGGTGGACCTATACTAAATAATAGGGTATTAATTTAAACCCGTATACCTTTGTGATAGTTTAGGTGTACCTGGCCTGGTTTAGTTGGGGTACCAGTTATAAAATAGTGAAATTTATAAAGCTAAATCTCCAAATTTTAGGAACCCCATTATCTATATTATTTTAGTAACAATTGTACATTTCCTTGGACTTTAGAGGATTTTAGACCTCAGCCATGCTGAAACTGGTTAACAAAAATTACTAGGCTTTTAAAAATATGAAAAATAACAGAATATTTATGTTGTTTGTCAGTTAAGTTATATTAGAACCTGGTTTAAGAACTAGTTAAAATGAAGGAACAGCTTTAGAACTAATTAAACTGGCAAATTTGTGATGTACTGTTTTAATACCACATAGTTTAAAGAGCTAAAACAAAGTTTTAAAATTGATTGAAAAATAATTCGAGAACGATATTAAAAGATTATTGCATCTATATTAAATATCTGAATTTTTGTAATATTATTGTTTTATCTATTTTGAGGAAAGTACGAAATCTATCAAATTTACCTACTAATGTAATTTCTTCCACTTTTAAAATACACTATTTTAGCTCATTTAACCGAACTATAAATCATATTTCAACAAAACATTGCTTAACAGTGTACAGCCTATATTCCTTCATGTTGCCTAAAGTTCACTGTTCGTTTATAATGATCCCCAAGTTTCACAATTAGATATAAGTAAATATATGGTATTCTTGTTTAAGGCTGAGAATTTAATCTTGATAGAATAGCCCCTAGCTTGAAATGTTTCATATGCATGTTAATAGTTGAGACCCGCACCGGCAACATGAGGTAGCGCCATATAACACCGACCTGACAGGACAATTATTGTTTCGCACCCTCCTGCCGCCCTCTGATTTGATGTTTATCTTGTCATCCCTGCAGCAGTAATTAAAATAAGGGGTTGGTATTTAAAATGAAGTAAACGGCGTCATAACGCTGGCACGTATTTTATTCATTTTAATTATCTTTAATTATTACATACATCTATTTTGTATTTACTCTATATTACAGAATATAAAGTACGGTATCCTACGTATAAAAATAATTATGAATTGCTTCACATAAGTTCACCCAAAATCTATTTTTGAAGGGTCTTAGATAATTAACTGTTATCAGTACTCAGTATTTTCTGGGAGTACAACCCCATTCTCATGGTTAGGTTGCGTTGTTCAAGATACCCTCTATTGGTCAATGTTAGCTTAACCCATTTACCAAGTTTCGATGATATTGATTGTGAAATAAGACATCAATCGTAATTTATGTTTTCTTTGTAAAACAATATTAGACAACTTTGGTAAACAGTGGATTATAGTTTAATGCTAATGTTTTGCTTTAAATTTTGTCCGCAACTAACAATCATAGAGTATCAATCCAGTTACCAAACTTATTAAGATTATAATAAATTAATACTATTTATGTAACTTACATGTGTTTATTTGCAAAAAAATCTGCTACAAAAATTTAAAATTGTGTTTCCGGCTTGGGTTAACTGATGTGTTGTCTAGATTAACATAATGTGCACTTTATATTTGCAAGAATGTCCGTCAGAAGTACATGAAGCATAGATCAGCATATCAGCGTGTTATGGCGGACGAGTCGACAAGCGGAAAATGAAAGCTTGTCAGACAAAATCGCTTGCGGTTCGGCTGTTGATGAGGTGAGCAGGAAAATAAATACGAATATTATTAGAGCGAACAAATTATGTAATCATAGTTTGCAGCTTCAGGATTGTTCAGTTATATTAGTTACCTTAAAATTCCAAAAAAAACTAGTGATCCAAAACGATTTTAGGTCCGAAGTCTCATTATTAGAGAGTTTAGGAAAACAAGTTCACATGTGTGAATCAATCTATAAAATCAGGACGAGATCCTGTTTAAGGATAATAACTTTAAAAAATCTAGTTTTTATATACCCACTGATGATGAGTCTTCGAGCCTAAAATTGTTTTGGATCTCGATGTTATTTAGGTAAGCCTAGAATTAATATAATTATTTAATAGTTAATAGTTAGTACGTTACCTTCGAAAAATGGAGCTTATTTAAACAGCTTTATATAAAAATAGATTCTGCCTTTCAGGTTATAATTGCTACTAAAGCAACCTAAACTACGCCTTATTTAGCAAGACAATTTTACTTGGATAAAACAATATTTATGTTTGTAAAAAAATATATAAATGGATTAAATTAAATATAAAATAGAACTTTATTATTTATAAATGTAAGTAACACATTTATGGACAATTTCCTATGAGATTCATCCCACAATATTGACTTATCGTCCGAAGCACTGGAGGCTATTAACATAATGTAGATACGTGCTTGGTAATTATTTAATGCAACGCTTAAAAGCAAATACCATCACAGAGTCAATAACTCACACAGAAATATCCCATTACACATATGTCCAACTGATATATTGAAATATCAAAGCTATGATATCAACTCCTCCACTCCCCCTCTTCTTTTATCAAACTATCGTCTCACTGTTCAGTTAGTGCTAGCATCTGGATTCGCTCGCTTCGCGTTGTCATAGTTCTTATACCGACATTTCTAAACGCCTATGTGTTTGACTTTCGATTGTTTTTGTGCTTTTTGCGTTTACTTTCGTGGATTAATTGTTTAAAGTTTTGTTTTAAGCAAAGTTGTATTGCTTGGTTAGTAAAGTTTTTATGTCAGAAATATGTAGGATATATTTTTTTGGAATTTTCTGTATCAGTAAGTGACCTAGGTAACTGTACTTCAAGATAGAACTTTTTAGTTTTTTCAGTGTTTCGTGCATTTCGTGTATCAATATAACGTTATGATTGTGTGTATATTACTTACTGCAATATGGCAGGTGTTCGTACTTCAGACTAAGGCTCAATTATACGACATGGAGGTAAGTTATTCGTTATGGTTACTAGCGTAAAATATGTATAATGCTAAAATATAAATAGCTTATAAATTAGTATAATTCGTAATTAGTATAATTACAGGGTGTAAATAACAAACGTCTCAACACTTGACAATATATTTACTCTTACACATTATCCATAAACAATACGGTGAATATACATTCAATAGGGTAAATGGGTATCGAATTCTCCCAGTTAAACCAATGATCACTACGATAGAACCAATTCGAATCAATGATAGAATTATTGATACTACCTTTGATGATTATGTACTCTTTTGTATATAAATTCAGTTTAATAGGAAATCTATTTTGAAGTGTTATCTGTGAGAAATATTTTACTTACATCCCGCAAATAAATACCAACTTTTACCATTTTTTAATGGTTTTATTGCTTTTTTAAAACACTCCATAATATATAAAACAGAAAATTAGTTTTAAGAAACAAAATTTAATAGTAATTAATAGTAATTTAATAGTAATTAATAGTAATGTAATAGTAATTTTTTACAAAATATTAACGTTATAGTTTTTGCTGCTCTCTTAATAAATAATTCGATGTATTGAAACCTAATGGTAGTTAGGAATTTTTAGTGTAAATAAACAAACAAACCTAAAAATATGAGACTTTTTCTTGGTAAAGTTTTTTTTTAAAGCGTCAGTAATGGTTTGTTATCACTGTTTATGTGTTAGGCGGCGCCTTTGGCGGTGCGGCGAGCGTATCGTACTCGTTGACCCTTAGCGATATAACAATTGTTTAAATTGTTTTCTTTGAGATATTTAGGTCACTATGCAAGCCTAATTATAGATTAGTTTTAATATTCGTTTCTACGCAATGAAAGTAATGGAAAGCTCGGCAGGACATCAACCGGTAGCAATCTAAATTTATATGTCACAAAATCAAATGATAATGCACTATAGTCTCGTTTAAATAATTACTTAATCACTTAATTATTCAAAATAAAACAAGGAAGGTTATTTCAATTTAAACCCGTATTTTACAAGTTTTAGCGAATTTCCCCTATAGGTAAGAAGCTATTACCGTAGGTAAGACCTAGGCCCGGGACCATGATAACTTTTCGTTTTGAGGTCCTCAGACCCCAAAAATACCATTCGTTCGAAACTGTATATATATATATGTGTGTGTGTGTGTGTGTGTGTGTGTGTGTGTGTGTCCGTGAGCACGATAACTCTCGTAAAAATGATCCGATTTTGATGAAATTTGGTATAAATGTGTAAAGCAAATTTTATGACTAAGTTCGAAAACCAGCCAGGTCGCTCCATTCAAAGGGGTATTTTTGGGGGGTTTTGTACCCCAAAAATGAGTTTTTTGAACTTTTTACACATAATTTTTGAAAAAGTCAAATTTTAGTTTTTACCATTGTATTCAGCTTAAAAAACACACAATTTGGTATCTTGATCATTCCTGTACGTCAATTGGTTACCGAGATATTGAAAGTGCTAAACACAGTCCGTTGTCTAATGCTATTCTTATGGAGGAAAATAAACATTTTATATCTTGCTTATTTATGAACGTATACTGACGAAACTTGGTATACGGCTTCATCTTGTTGTGGTCTATTGATATTTGCTTGAAAAAACAATTTTTTGCCAAAGGCTCCCGTATCAGCAAACCTGCGTACTCAGCTCCCATGTTATTCTTATGGAGAATAATTAAATGCCTTGTCTCCCTTAATTATGAACATAAATGAATAATACCCCCGTAGCAGCAAACCTGCATACTCAGCGAATTTCCAATGCATATTAATTTATCTTAATACCACATAAAGCCACATACCAAGTTTCATCAATATACATTCATAAATAAACGATTTATGACATTTTAATTATTCTCCATAAGAATAACATGGCGGCTGAGTATGCAGGTTTGCTGAAATAAGGAACACTAAAAATGGGCTTTTATACAAATATCATTATAACTCAACTAGGTAAAGCCACATACCAAGTTCTATTAATTTATGTTCATAATTAAAGGAGATAACACGTTAATTATTCTCCATAAGAATAACATGGGGCTGAGTATGCAGGTTTGCTGCTACGGGAACTATCGGGCAAAAAATGTATTTTTGTGCAAATATCAATAGACCACAACCAAATAAAGCCATATACCAAATTTTGCCAGTTTACGTTCATAAATAAGCGAGATATACAATTTTTCTTTTTCTCCATAAGAATAACATTAGACAACGTACTGTGTTTAGCACTTCCAATATCTCGGTAACCAATTGACATAGAGCAATGATCAAAATACCAAATTGTTTGTTTTTTTAAGCTGAATTTAATGGTATAAATTAAAATTTGATTTAAATTAAAATTACATGTGAAAACCCCAAAAAACACATTTTTGGGGTACAAAACCCCCCAAAAACCCCCCTTCGGATGGTGCGATTCATCTGGTTTTCGAACTCGTTCAAATAAATGGTACTTTACACATTTGTACCAAATTTCATTAAGATCGGACCTTTTTTACGAGAGTTATCGTGCTTACGGGCACATATATATATGTATAAATATATATATATATATAAATATATATATATATATATATACATATATAAAAATTTGAACGAATGGTGTTTTTGGCATCTGGGGACCTCAAAATGAAAAGTTATCATGGTCTCGGGCTTAAGTCTTACCATGAGACCTACGGTAATAGCTTCTTCCCTATAGGGGAATTCGCTAAAAACTGGTATACGACTTCACCTAGTTGAGTTATATTGATATTAGCATAAAAACCTATTTTTTGTGTTCCTTGTTGCAGCAAACCTGCGTACTCAGATCCAATGTTATTCTTATGGAGAATAATTAAAATTGTATATATCGCTTATTTGTAAATATATTTGTATGAAACGTGGTAAGTGGCTTTTTGTAGTGTTAAGATATTATATCTCCATTGGAAATTCCTGAGTATGCAGGTTTGCTGCGACGGGGTATTATTTATATACTATGAACATATTTCGAAATTATCTGCGTGCAAGGATGATTCAAACCACGATTCAAATCGATGTATTTTGTTTAGGTGTGTTAGTAATATTACCAGTACAAAAATGGTTGTTAAATACATTTTGTTACCAGCCATTTGGATATTTAGGTTTACTAAAATTGTACTGATTAATATAAAAATTAGGCATTAACACATGTTTAAGACTATCATCCACGTATATTTTGACTATTTCCTTCATTTTTTGGTTTCCTTAATCATTATATTTTCCCTGATCGTTCTAAATCAATAAACCGAAGAAGTAAGTGGATTGAGCAAAAAGTGTTTAGTTATTTGGAATATAACTAAATTAAACATAATACAGTATTTTTATTTGGATTTTTTGATCATAAAATAGCCTGGAGTATTGTGTAGATAAGATTATAATACAAATAAAAATTAATGAACGAAACTCTGATTCAGCCGACCATTTTATCAGCAAATCTTTCTCAGGGCCAAAGTGACATTTTAATGATCAAAGTGCCATCACCAACTTTGTCAACCGGATTCATAATGTGGAACATTAATCACCATAGTAATGGAAATGATATGACGCAGATACTATCCCCAACACGTGTCGTAATCCTGTAATGTAATTGGTCAGTGATCCCCAGAGCTGAACCTACGAGTTTGAGAGAGGTTAATCCCTACTCCGTCATATCGAATGGGTTTTTGATTTGTTTAATGTAATGTCTGCGGTTTTGTGGTGGCTTTGTTACAAAACCTTTTTTGATTAAAATTGTAATCCTAGCAACCATATATTATAAATTTAGTTTTTTGTAGCGGAAAAATTAAACTAAATAATTAACTAAGGTGGTTTGAGACTTGATTTTAAATCCACTTTTTTCGGCCTTAACATTCTTAGACTTCCAAGCCTGATGTGAAGATTTGTCAGCAGTGTACATTCTTTAAATGTTTTTGAACAAAATTGTTCAACCTATAAACTTGAATTGCATCCTAAATTTTAATAAGAATTTGTAGTAGACAGGAAAATACAGTGTGTAAGTTAAAGAGCAGTCTTACAAAAATGGTATTACATTACAGTATTACAGTCATTTTAATAACGTTTCTCTTAGGGCAATCCCACATAACCCAACTCCCTTGTCACGAAGACTGGATGTCCTAACTTGAGCTGGGCATTTCGAAAATTCCATTCCCACTGTAGCCATTTGGAAGCTACACAAGGTACAATGTAGGTAGTGGTCTACATCACAAGAAAACATCTTTAATTTACCCCTTAAACGAACAAACTTAAATACAAATTACGTAACCCTTTAATTGGTTTCAATTCCTTACTGAGAAATAATGAACTAGGTAAAGGTACTAAATTAAAAAAAATACATTTTCTAAATAGGTGGTGAAGGTTGTTACAATCAACTAGAGTGTTTTATTCTTCTACGAGTCTGCAAATTAAGGAGACCATTTAGAACTTTAAAGGGCAAATTACAAATTTCTAAATAAGTTAATTAATAATTATTTTTGTTCATGCATTTATTATTGGAATAAAGCAATTTTTGGTAAATTTATAGTTAATAGATTAATTTTTAAAACAATGTTTTTTCCAATACTTGTAATGTATTTTACCTTATTTATTCTATAACTACTTATCCAAATAAATAACCTAAAGTTATTCAGTTAGGATAACTAATTAGGATAAATCGTAGAAATTGGTCCCTCTGAAGATAACTTTGATAAAGTGAACTGAAGTAAAACTTTCTTTGATAAATTATTTATAATTACATTTACAAACACATATGACTGGATAGAGTTAAGTTGTAGTTAAGTATTAATAGTTTATAACTGCTCCACGTTCAAATAGTGTTGTAAACTGTTCTATAAAATTGCTCTCAATTCTTTAGGATAGAACCAAAATTGGATTGGATTGGCCAAATACAACAATGACCACAAATAAGATCTGTCAAACAATTAAATTTAACTGTTCATTGGTTTATGTGCTGATAATTGATTCGTGTGAAAATTAGAGTCTCGTAATTTGCAATTCATTGTTATTGATTTAAACGTTATTCAACTTTTGTGTTTTTTTTATCCGTTAATTAATAATATTTGAATTAATATTTAATTACTTTACAGGATTACCTGTTTAGAATTTTTGGATAATTTATTTACAATTAAAAGATTTTTATAATATTATTAAATATAGTGTATTTAACAAAGTACATGTTTGTAAGTGTCTAATATACATAAATTATTTGTTATTCTAGTCAAGCCAACAAAATAAAGTTGGCTTAGGTAATTTAATAAATACAACTAAATATTACTAATTTTATTAAATTAAATTAAATTAACCTTATAAACCGTTGTTTTATTACGTTTAAAATTTAAATCTTAGTTTTATGGGCAAAATATCGTTTAAGTTATAAATTGAAAATAGTTTATCATTGTTGCGAACAATGGAATTAATATAGTGCTGATGAGGAATGGAGAGCAACAGCATTCTAGAATCCATCATCAATTTTGAACTTAATCTGTCTGTGGTACAATACATATATCAAGGCTGGTCATATTCTCTATGGTCCCTATGGTATTGATTTTCAAAGCCATTTATACTTAAATCAGCTTTGCAAGGAATCTATAAACAACTTTTTGATTAGCATATTACGTGTTGTTTTACTTACGGGATGTAATAAAATAGTCCTCAACACTCTTCTATACTGTGTCTTATATGTAAATACAGTATATTTTTAAGTGTTGTAAGAAGCCTTTTATTACATCCTGCAATGAATTGGTACAATCAGATCTGCACTATTTAATATATTTGGATGAATACGTAATTTAGTGAATGTTTTAATACTTCTGCATCTGGTTGTTTAAAAATATGTGGGACAACAACTTGCCATTTACATAGGAATAGTTTAAATAACTATAAAAAGTGCAAAATGTATCGTTAAAGTTTATAATTTAATAATATGACCCAATTGATGTAGATTTTTTTTAAAATTAATTATGGGGCATTGAATATTAATTGAAAGGAGAAAGTTATAATGGTGATTTATTTTCATTAAATTTAATTTCTTTTTCTATACAGCATCTTTAAATAGACA
This sequence comes from Allygus modestus, assembly GCA_963675035.1. Classification (NCBI taxonomy): domain Eukaryota; kingdom Metazoa; phylum Arthropoda; class Insecta; order Hemiptera; family Cicadellidae; genus Allygus; species Allygus modestus. Next base: position 10,171,252 of record OY776115.1, read on the forward strand.
AAAAATAATAATAATAATAGTAAGTAAAAGCCGATATAGTTTAGTTATATCTAATTAATATATGTGTAGAAATTGATCAGGTTCCATCATTCCTATAAATCGTTAAATTTATTTGTTGGTTATTAGATCTGCTAAGCTGGTAAGTTGTTCTAACCAGAAGCTAGGTACTAACTTAGAATCATAACAACTATTTGCAGCAAACAGATTTTTTTCAAGTCTTTTCTTGTATTAAATAACTTATTTGTTTTTGTCCCACACAGCATCATATACGCATCAAACAATCGCGTTGATTCAACTATTTAATAATTTAAATATTTTTGTAATATTTTCCAATTATTAATAAAACAGTTTTTATTGTTTTTGAAAATGTATTACTTTTAAGCATGTTTAATTTATACTAAAATCATAAATAAAACTCTGTAAAATTAGAAAAAACTATCTTTTATGATTTCAGTTATTTATAACACCCATGAAGTTAATAATTGTGTTATATAAACTACATTGTCATTAGATATCTCATACACAAAGAAAACGTTGTTTAATTTTACAGTAAAATTACTCATTACTCAGTGCTGTTTAAGCATTCGAGCTATTCCTTGATTTACCTCTGTAAATTACATACCACATCCTGTAGAAACCTTGCTTGTTACTCACTTTAAGACTAGTGGAACAATATGATATCTTCTATAATCGTTTTATCCAAATCGATTTCAGATAATAAATGGAGATAGTTGTTGGAGAATAAAACTACTGCCACCAGCTGCTGTCGTGTTTTCAAAGACAATCAAACTTGGATAATTCATAATATTTTATCTTCTCCTCCAATTAATTTTCCAACCTTACAACCCCCCGCCCCAATAAATATTTTAGACTATGACTACCAGCTTCTACCTGCAATCTACCTACTCAAAGGTAGGATTAAGTAGATTAAATGAGGCTAAGAGAAAAATAATCCGTCTGCTTATGGTCCATCAGAATCGGATATTTGACAATGTATGATAAAAAAATATAAGTGGCTTAAATTAGCAATCTCATAGACATTTGTAGGGTGTTCTCCCTTTTCCCTTTTAGCCTAAATTTGATGAATAAATTACTTTTTATTTACTAAATATATAATGCAAAGCACGGTCGAATGATCAGAAAATCTTGTAAACAATTTGTTTTGAAAAATATCCACCTAAATTCCTGTTTAGGGGGACATCGCTAGACATGTGGTTTTAAGAGGGGAAATACCCCCTACTCCCCCATCATGGTTATTAAGAGGCAAAATATTTTGAATGTCTTTTGTTGGTCAATGCTAACTTGACAAGCATATCAAGTTTGAAAGAAGTTGATCAATAAAAAGAGAGAAATAGTAATTTTTGTATTCTGCATAAGAATAACATTGGACAACGTACTGCGTTTACCGCAAAATAAAAATTTCAATTTTCTCCGCAACCAGCAATCGTAGAATAGTAATTGAAAACACAAAATTATTTAGTTTTTGAGCTATTTTAATAGTGAATAGTCATATTTTTTATATAAAAACTCCAAAAAACTGAATATTTGATATTTGAAGTCTTGTAATTTCTGAACCCGAATTTTTACAGAAATGCGGGTGGTGTTATTTTGTTTTCTAACTAAAGTTCTACAAGCGACTAAAGTTTAATCAAAATCTTTAGAGCCGTTTTAGAAAAACATTGATTTTTCATATTTTTTTGACGGTTTTGGGGGGATAATTACTATAAAAAATCAAAAATCCAAAAAAATGAAAAAACCTGGATATATCGTGGATTAGTACCTTCATACCAAATTTCATAAAAACCGGACTATTAGTTAGGGCTCTAGCTCTGCACACATCCATCCATACAGACAGACAGACAGACATCTCGTAAAAATCACTTTTTTGGGTTCAGAGAGCACCAAAACGAATATTTCCACTAAAACTCAAATTCGAAAATTTTGACGAAAACAATACTTTCTCCATATACTATGTATAAGGGGGAGAAAGTAAAAACTACAAACATTACGAAATTGGATTGCCGAAATCCTAATATAATCAGAGCTGAATCTGGAATATTAGTACGTGAATCCCACTAGATAGTTCTATAGTTGACATTCAACATAATGTTTTTGAATAACAAACCAGCTGATACATTTCCTCAGCAAAGTAATCATACAGCCAATCAATGGTTGAAAATCTCCCTGTTATTTTGATCAGCCTACTATGTACTGGGTCTTAGACATAAAATAATACATTAAAATTCGACTAACAGGTTATACTAGCTAACGTAGAATTTCAAAATTAATGTTTTACTAAGCTATATTTTATTTTGTCAACCTAAGATGTGGTTTCTTAATAATTTCAAAAACTCAAAACCTCAAAACCTAACGTTAATTTTAATCTCTAGCAATTTAGAAGTACCCAGTCAAATCAAATCAAATCAGTACAAAATGTGTCCAGGACGTTTAGTTTCCAATCCAAGTAGTAGATGGAATTATAGTTTGTTTATAAAAAAATCTTCCACTAGAAACGGGCATATCGAATAGACTTTTTTATGGTTATGTGTGTTCGTCCAATGATTATTTTAGTCACAGTTTGATTTTTAAGTCACAATTAAATAGTTTTTCTTTTAGTTTGCTACCCGTTCGCATTTCGTATTAGTAACAAAGCCAGTGTATTGTTCCTATAGGCGACAGTAGACAGAATGAACAATCATAAATGGGCTGCCACGAACGGATCATTAATATTCAGTTGTCCACCCAAGGAGTAACCATTAATTAATCTCTCGTAGCTTCCTTAACCATTTTAATATGGTCACAAGTAGCGTTGAGAGGCTAGGGTTCATCTGCATTGACGGGTAGCCGTTAATCCGTATGTAATACAGACATTAGCTAGACATTTATAAATCAAACATGCCAACAGCACTTAACAATTGCATTATTCCTGATGTTAGGGATCCTGTTATTTGATCTAAGTAGCAAAGCAAACGAATATTGGTCAGGTAAATATTAGCTTTAATGAAACTGATTTTGAAACACGTGTAACCCAATTGTACAGAAATGGAAGTGATTTTTAGGACAAATAACCCATTAAATTTTTACTCATGATTCTTGCTTGTAATATAATTGTTTAAATTTTCTATAATCCTTAGACTTATTCCATTACTCTATTGGCTTTCATAGCATAAGTGTTTATAATTAGATTACGATGATTTTATTTTGCCAGTTGATTATTTAAATATGTACAAATATTCCTGAAGTAACTTGGATTAAAAGGCCTAAATATTTGTATAACCATAATTTAAAAAGTTGATTATTTAAATATGTACAAATATTCCTGAAGTAACTTGGATTAAAAGGCCTAAATATTTGTATAACCATAATTTAAAAAGTTGATTATTTAAATATGTACAAATATTCCTGAAGTAACTTGGATTAAAAGGCCTAAATATTTGTATAATCATAATTTAAAAAGTTGATTATTTAAATATGTACAAATATTCCTGAAGTAACTTGGATTAAAAGGCCTAAATATTTGTATAACCATAATTTAAAAAGTTGATTATTTAAATATGTACAAATATTCCTGAAGTAACTTGGATTAAAAGGCCTAAATATTTGTATAACCATAATTTAAAAAGTTGATTATTTAAATATGTACAAATATTCCTGAAGTAACTTGGATTAAAAGGCCTAAATATTTGTATAACCATAATTTAAAAAGTTGATTATTTAAATATGTACAAATATTCCTGAAGTAACTTGGATTAAAAGGCCTAAATATTTGTATAATCATAATTTAAAAAGTTGATTATTTAAATATGTACAAATATTCCTGAAGTAACTTGGATTAAAAGGCCTAAATATTTGTATAACCATAATTTAAAAAGTTGATTATTTAAATATGTACAAATATTCCTGAAGTAACTTGTATTAAAAGGCCTAAATATTTGTATACCATAATTTGAATAGTTAATTTTACACATACAAGTTGTCGTCTTATAGAATTAGGACAAATTCTTACTTTAAAACCACAGTGTATGAGATTAAAATGTATAATTTTGCTTGGTTTGATATAGTTTTAGGCATTATACTGTGTAATTCACTGGTTATTGTAAAAATTGTGAAAATATACATTAAGGTATATATTCTACGTTAAAAATCTGAATAAAAGTGCTGAAATTTAGCAATGACATTTTTTAACGAACTATCAGTGGAGAAGTTGGAGAAAACGGGTAAAGGTAACTAAGTCTTTCTATGCCTATAACCCTCTGTTGAATATGAAATCTTAGTTCGCTGAATAGAATTAATTAGTTCCTCTTGGCTTTAAGATGACAATGGTACAGCAGTTTCAATGTATGAAGCAGCAAAGTTCCACCCAACTTGAGTTGGAAGATTCATTCTGGCTAGCGAATATCTTCTCAGCATATCTGGGTAATTGTTCGGAATGGGATGAAGACTTTTTGATTTATATTCAAAATTATTATTTAGTATCTTCCTTTTAGGTTATAACTAGTTTCAATTTATCATTATAAAATATTTAATAAGGTACTGGTACTTACTAATACCACCTTAACTGTATAATGAACTAATTGCTTTTATTTTTAATTAAGCTTTTTTTATCTTCTATTGACCTCTTCAAAAAATTTTGTTTTAATATTTATTTCTTTTAATAAAGGGAGATTTAGCTTTATAAAATTATTTAATCTATGATCAAAATAATATGCACAAATTACCCCTTTTACTTCATAAGTGAATTGTTCTAAGAACAAGTACAACAAGGTTTTTTTTGTACAAATTTTGGTTTTATTTTAACAAATATTTAATTGGTTAGAATAGTTGTTAATTAATGTTTTACATTAGACTGTAAGTTAGATATATAGAATAATATTCTAGAATTATATAGAATAATTCTCACTTTATGGGTTTCGTGTTGAAGTTAACATTATGAAACTAGATGACGTTTAGGTACAATTTAAATAAATTTATATTTTAGATTACTGATATTATTATAACTCATATCACTTCATTAACACTATAGTAAAAAGTAAAGTGAAGTTCTGGCTAAAGTCTGTTGTTGGAGTTTTCAGGTCACAACGTTGCACCTAACTTCTGACAGGACCTAACGACTTTTCGAACAGGGAATACTAGCGGGACTTCCAAGGCACAGTGGCAGTCTAATTGTATAAAGTCACTTAGATTTCACCGGTAATTGAACGCGGATCACTTGGGTGATATGCCAGTACTCAACTCATTAAGCTAGGACTGCCAAATATCTTCCCACTAAAAACCGTTAGGCTCACCATTTTACCTGAGTAAATCATTTGCAGGTATGTTTGGCGTCAGGGCAACTAGATTACAAATAGGAAAGTACAATTTCAATACAAATAACATAAAGTGAAAAGCATATTATTTTATTCTATTATTGTTTGATTATATGACTACATACAGGTAATTACAGTAATTAAAATCAAATTATACTCGAATTATTTTTGGTGCTTTAAATATTACGACAAAGTAGTTACGGTTATATATTTCCTAATTACCTATCCCTACGTATTTATGTCGTAAGGTATTTAAGATGCCGATGACGCAACGCTGCTAAGGCACACTTTAAGAAGAATCAACTAAGAGTGTAGAATGAGTGAGACGTCTAGTAACTGACTAAGATCGACTGATTCTTTAGGTAGAATCATTATTAATAATCCAACGAACAATAAAAACTGAATCCAGTTTCGATCCTTCACAATATTTTCGACTTTGCTCAGGATCGGTCTCGTGAACCTCAGCTTGTGACGTAAGCACTCTTACTACTTCGTGGTCCAATCATTTTAAGCTTCGTGATAAATGAATACATTTATCGTTACTACAGACAAAAAATAATATTTTATACAAGTCATAAATCTAAGGGACCACAACTGTCAAAAGGAACCGGAATGTTTTGTGAAAATGAACCTCTCGTTTTAATATGTAAAGTAGCTATATTTAGCGTGGTGTCTTGATTAAAATACTTGCCAAGCGAAGTGGTTGACAGTAAAAGGCGTCATAAATTCATTAGCGCTGGTCTAACTTGACTCACTTGTCGCCTTGCGACTACCAGAATTCTGACAAAAACGTCTTATTCTCAGGTTCATCTCCACCTGCTTTTCCATAACTTGAGCTCTTAGACATTCTCAAGGAAGTTCGTAGTGTCCACTTGGTTCTTCTTAATTCCGTACTTAATTCTTCTTTGTTAATCCAATATCACTACTGATAAGGCTTTTGAGTTTCAGGGCTAATATAGACGGTCATTGTATATCTTGTTGCATATCATATTGTTTATTATTTAACTTCGTCTCTGTCAGCCCAGTGTGTGATATTTTTCCTATATAACGGTATGTTGCCGTTGATGAAATAAAATAATTAAGAAATATTTGTTATTAATAATCTTTTGAAATTTATTATCGTTTGTTTGTTTTGTTTCCATTTATTTGTTTGTACATTGTTTTGTTCTTTTTGTTTCGTTTGTTTTTTGTTTGTGTGTATTTGTTTGTTTTCGTTTGTTTTAGTTTCGTTTGCCGTTTGTTGTTTGTTTGTTAGTTTGTTGTGTTGTGTTGTTTGTTTTTGTTGTAGTTTGTGTTACAACTGAATTGAACAGGTACAGTAACTAAATTTTTGAAACCCTGTTTTCTTATCTCACTTAATTATACATTGATTAAATTAAACTCCTGTAGTGTTTTACTATTTCTTTAAAATGAATAATGATTTGATTTTTTCTTAATGTTTCTCGTACCACTTGTTTTGGAAAACAAACTAATTTATGTTCGATTTTTTTTAACACCAACCTTTCAACGTTACACTTAGAACAGCGGAAAGGTGTTGAAAATGTAGCAGCCGAGGTGGTCCGTCTTATTACTGTCAACTACATGAGGAACGGACAGTAACCCTTGCCTCCAGTCCAGACTACTCCGGTGTTGGGGCATGGAGCCAGTCAGTGCGCGCCGCCGGGCCAGATCAGACATCAGGCGCGCATCTTTCGATATCGCGAAATCAAACACTCGCTGTTAGTGCTTTTTAATTTCATCTAAATAGAAGTATGATTTTTCTAAGCTTATTTCCATTTATAGTTTTCTGTCAGAGCTGTCTTTTCCCATAAAGCAGTTTTGTACATTAAGTTCAAATTTCGTTCAGGAACTGTAAAAGATTACAGAAATATATTTCTAGTATTTTTAATATGTATTGAAGTGTTTCAATGATAAACAGAAAGAGTTTTGCAGCCGATTATCTTTTTCTAGTGCTTTTAATAACAGTACACATTTCCGTCCAGGACTTCTGCCGGGAGTATTTGAAAGAGGTATGTAATTAGTTGCTGCTTTGTTTTTTATGTATATGTTAAATTGGTATATTAAATAACAAAATAGAACATACTCGTATTTATTGGTTTAAATTGTTAATTTTAATAATTATTAAATCATATTCATAATTAAATCATAGAAACTAGTTAAAATAGTGTTCCCGTGAATAATAACAACTAATTTAATATATAAAATAAATTTTAATCAAATCGGTTATTAAAAAAAACTATATTTTAAAAATATTGTAGGTTTATAGAGTTAAATGAAAACTATACATATTTGAAATACAGTGGATTATTTAACATGCTTGATCGACCATCAATGAATTGTCAGTAGTAGTTTAAAAACTTCATTAACAATTTTCTTTTGATTTATTTTTCGTCTAAATTTGTTATATTTTAAAACAATAATATAAGCAATATTGCAACAATATACCAAAGAAATTTATTTTTATATTTCTTCGTTTCGTCATTTATCAGTACTCATTGTTCATAATGTAGCATTGTATGATTACCAGAAGCCGATTATGGCGGCTCGACACTGATTGTCGCGTTTTTTACGTAAATTCAAAAACTTAAATAAACACTACAATACATAAAATACAGTTGCAAATATAAATGTGTGGGCATGAAAACTCAACCTAGAATTTGTAGTCTAATTAATTTAATAAAACAATAATGTAACCAAGGAAAAATACTGTATCTTTATGAAGTGTTATATGGCAAAAGCTCTGAATGGATGATAAACTGCCTGAAAATAACCCCTACAGTGTCCACTCAACAGGCGTCAACACCGATGACTTGTTAATTAATTTATTAATTTTTAGCTTATTGAACTATTTGCAAAAGTAATACGGTTAAAAGTCAGATAATATTCCACTGTTATGATTTTCATTGTTAACAAATAACGGTACTAAATCAGAATATATTCATATTAAATATTATATAAAGTGTGTGACTATCATTAAAAGTAAATTAAATTATCTATTTTTATAAACGATTAAATATTTAATGTCAAATTCTCATTAAACCATAAAATTGTTTAAAATAATGCAAAATGACACTTTTTGAACAAATCTAGATCTATTTCGCAATGAACGAGTCAATAACTGAAAGGTAATTAGTTTAAAGGTTTTCCGAGCGTTCTTTCTCACGTCTCCTTTGATGATGAAAGGCAATACTCTGTTCGGCCAGGGTCACTGGCATAAGTAAACTTTGTAGAATGCAATCAGAGAATCGTCGACCTTTCCAAACATTATTTCTCACAATATTGACTTTGCCAGTGCTACGTGAATGTTGAACCAAGGCACGGCGGGCGAAATTAACTAGTTTTAGCTATTGTGTTTGGTCAAATATGAACATTAAGACCAGTTATCAAGGTTCACCAAAGGACTGAACTGTTTATGGAATACAAATTAACAAGTATTCATTTATTTAAATTTATTTTAAGTTTTTAAATGTATTTTTTCCGAAAAACTTTATATTTAGCAAGGTCATTTATTTAGTTATTACTTTATCTGTCATATTTTGTCTTGTTTATTCTAACACAGTTTTATATATTTGATATTATTATGTATATACTCAACAAACAACATATCCAAAACAACGTTCATACTACATCAACTGATAGTATTCATTGTTGAACGAATTTGTGACTCCAAAAATAATCTACTAAATTAAATTTACACACTTTGAAGTTAGATATAAAGTAACGTTTGAAATATAATTTGAATTTATTAAAACCAGTATTTAGATATGAACAATGTTACAAGGTTCAAAATATTAATATAAATTAATTTTATTTTTTAAATAAGTATTTTTTGTTTGTGAAAATTTGTTTCCTAAGTTTCGACAAGTACAAATATTTTCAGAAATACATACCTTACTAAGTGAAAGGACCTGCTGGTCTCAGTTTTTCAAGGACCACACGTCTAAGCTGACTTCAGTGTTTTTTTTTAATATACCTAAAACTCTAGAACTCAGTTTTATAATTTTAAGTACTGGGGTAATTTAAAACCTAAGATAAAACATTCTACACTTTATAGTTTAAAACTGTCAGCACCAACCGTAGGTAGAATTTTTACAACGCCTGGAACATCAATGTCCATTAGAGTAAAAGTAAAATACAACATAACCTTGAGATTCCTAGAAGCCCAACCATGAGCTTGCATGGCAAGAGGAAGCGGTATGTTAGTTTTACGACGGGCATCCACGTTATACGATAAGAGGTTTAGACTGTGTTTGTTGTTTGTTTGTTACTTTTTGGTCAGATCCAACAGACGTTCAGATAGATTAAATTTTGAAGAGAGTTCACACATATGAAAACTAATCCTTCCACAACAAAGCTCTACATGTATAGATTTTGTGTAGGTAAGTGAATTCAGCTAAAATAGAGGTTTAGACAACTTAGTTTTAAAATCATACAACTAAAAACTTATCTCTGATAAAGGGAATTGACGTTTTATTAGTGAATTTCCTTTGGAAACGTGGACTATTAGCATGACCCGCACAGTAAGACTTAAGCTCGGGACCACCATGGAAGTTCCTAACGTGACCCCCTGAACACGTTTTGACTGGTCTGTAAAAACGTTATATATATATATATATATATATATATATATATATATATATATATATATATGCTCCCACTCTAGCGGTCGCAATTTTTGTCCTATTTACTTCAAACTTGGTAGGGACATACCTTTTTATAATCAGTTTGACAAGTTTGTTGGGCAAAACAATCGGAAAACTCTAACCCCCTTTTTGGGGATTTTAAGTTTTCTACTTTTGAGTTTTTTGGTTCAAAAAGGGCAGAAAAGCCCCAGATGTAAAACTTATGCATGTGAAAAGATGGGGACTAATAAGGCGAAACTGTTAAGCCATCCCTCATCATTCTAGCATAAGTATTTACCGAGTTATTAAAGAAAATGTTAATTGTCTTAAGACAGTTGTCTTATGGGGGTTTCACACCGGAAAAGGCTGTTTTTCATATCTTGATCTAGTTTTATCACCCCCAATACTCTGTACCAACTTACATCCTGAATATACCTCCTCCTAACCTTATAATGTCCACCATTGCCGTCCTAATAGTGAATGTAAATATAACCAGGAGCATCACAACAGCCAAAAAAATTTTTTCAATAAACAAATTTTACCAGTGTTGTTTTAAACCCTTTATTAGACTTTTCTAAAGGTTTTAATGCGGAAACTCACTTCCCTCACGCCAGCGTGTTTCGTGCGAAATTGTTTTAACTTAAATAGCATTACTCTAGAAATGTACACCAGTATTATTTTACTAGTATTAATTGTTTAAACATATCGTTTTGTAATAAACATATAACTTGGCACCATTTGCTTGGATACAATTTGTTTTTACCAATTTCTGTTATTTGCACCTTTATTTCTGTTATATTATACTATTTAAAATTGTTGATATATTGTGAATTATATACATAGGCTTAAGGTAGTATCCAGCTGAAAGTCGAAAGAGGACAATTTATATATTAGGGAAAAGCTCTTAACTTAGAGATCCTTTGTTTTAGGTTTATTTTTATTTTAACTGTAAGACCGTTAGTGTTCACTGATCGTATTTTCCACCGACAACAATGAGGGCGGATGCAAGCGTGGGTAGGTTTTTGAGAAATCCTTTAATATTTAGGTCGAATTTATATCTATTTATTTAGATTGTAAGTCGTTTCCTTTTCTTTTTTTAGGTTGGTGACTGCGCAAAAAAATCCAAAATATCTCCTATTATTAGACACATTATGCAATTGATGAAACCCAATTCTTTACAAAAATCAGTGTATATGATACCCTAAATAGATACTAACTGGCAGTCACTGCCACAAAAACAAGGAACGGAGAGTAACAGACAGATAGTGGGTACAAATGCGCTCTTATCTGACACGTGTGAGGAGACTGCAGGCTATGGGTGACTCCCACTGCAGAGTGCACCTCATAGGATAGGCCCTGCAAAGAAGACAAAGCATAAATACTAGTTTACCTTTTGAGAGAACATAGATTCATATTTAATTTAATTTATTAATAAGTAAATCTCTATATAATTTCGTTTGAAACGTACTAAATGTTTAACATACTACACATCCAAGGTTTGATCTATTCACATTATCAGTGTCATTGTCAAACGTACCAAATGTTTAACATACTACACATCCAAGGTTTGATCTATTCACATTATCAGTGTCATTGTAAAACGTACTAAATGTTTAACATACTACACATCCAAGGTTTGATCTATTCACATTATCAGTGTCATTGTCAAACGTACTAAATGTTTAACATACTACACATCCAAGGTTTGATCTATTCACATTATCAGTGTCATTGTCAAACGTACTAAATGTTTAACATACTACACATCCAAGGATTGATCTATTCACATTATCAGTGCCATTGTCATCATCGTCAAAATGTGCCCGCATCCCCAAACTATTGGTTTTACCCAAGAAAAAAACATGCCATAACATATTGGTTAGGCTAGACAAGGTTCTTGCGTTATATAAATATAAAGTGTGTAACATTACACATTTGTCCAAATTCGGAGACAATTCATTTTGAAATTCACTTTGCCGAGAACATGAAAAACGTTCCATTAGCCTGCAAAAATATTCCGTGAGTTAAGTATTAAATATTTAAATAATGTAAGAAATTATAGCAAAATCCTAAGACTATATGGTTTAAAACAACTACAATTTCGCACAAACTTACCTTATGTTCATAAGGTTGAATATTAGTTACTTAGACGCCAAAATCGTTTACATATAATTTTATTATTACCAAATCTTATATGAAAGGCAAAAAGGTGATGGTATACAAAAAAGACTTAAAGGTTTTTTTGTGAAACTAGATGTCAAGGTTACATACCAGCACAACGTCAATCAGTATGAAAACTAGCGACACTCATATTCCCTCTGTCCTCAATTACAACCAGAGCTAGTAAATTTGTTTATCATCTAAGATTTATTTGTTTAAACTAATACACACTATCAAGGTAGTATAATTATAATCACTACTCTGATGATTTTTAAAACGCTTCCTATGAATAACCAATCTCCAGAAAAACCAGATCCTAATTTATAAATCCATGTATAATGTATACAAAATATTATTGGAATAAAAACTTTTTCCTATTGTACTGTATTTGCCATTTTTAAGCTACGTTTAATAGTTACAAGATCATCCTTGCAATCACTTCGTCATGTAAGCACTTGTACAATTGTTGGTATTTTTTTCATTCCTACAGAAAATTGTTCAAAATATTAAAATTTAAAGATATGTACAGTTCAAATATACATTTCAAACAACGACAATATAAATTAATACCATTGTAAGTTGATCCCTTTTATTTGCAGCCGTGACATCTGAGAAGGGGGGAACCGGTTTTTGTCGTAGACGCTACACTGACACTAATAGCTTTTTGGAGGTTTTTAGGGCGGGGACGTGAAGCCGAATGCTACGCATATCAGTTATTTCGTTCTCTTACAAGGCGTGAAATCTGTAGCTTAAATTATTCCTTATAGGTGGAAACGTAACCTTGAATATGTTCTGACAAATGTAAAGCATGAATTATAGTTGTGTTTTTATGACTTCAAACGTACTTAAGCTTGAACAACTGACAACTACTTTATAATGTGCAACGTGTATTGTATCCCAAAAAACGGGTTTCTTCATGACATATACGTATTTTTATACAAATACAATATTTACGTTTTATCTACACAATTAGTTTGATTTCCGTAACTCACTATACGAATGCTATGAAATTAATCCCAAACAATTAACGATGCAGAGGTTTTGTCAAACCCATTTTGTAAATTAATCTAAATTAATGTTACGTGTTATTTTTCTTTTTATTGTGATACTCAAGCCTATAAGGCAATCAATCTGATTTGACAGTCATTCTAATGAATATTAAGATACGTCTGACAATTTCCTACCATAACATAAACAAAAACATTTTTCAAAACGATAATGTTGTCCAAGGCTTGACTCGTATAAGTTTTGGAAAAAAATGTCGTGGAGGAAAATATTTCATAAATAATTAAATGAAAAAAGGTTTTCTTCTAATTGAATGAGACTAACCTTTTTGAGAGATAGTCAACCTCTTAGAAAACAAAATTTAATTGAACTTTGTTTCAGACTTTTTATATATAAAGAACATTAACAAAAATAATGGATGCACTTAGAGTAGATTTTTTTAAATTGTAATTTTCTATTCATATATTTTCACATTTAAAATAGTATATATTTTGTGTTAATTATTAATTTCATTACTATTATTATTATTTTTTGTGTATATTATTATTATTATGTGTTATTTTTCGGCGAATATTGTCAACTTAAGTAATTATATTCTTGGGAGATGGAAAATTAAAAAAAAACTGTCGTTTAATATTTTACTAAATGAATAAATTAAAAAAGCTGATTTTCAGTTCAAAGGCTCAAAAAAATACTCAATTAACTTAAAAACGACCAAGGAATCTATTTTGAAATTTTAAAATGAGAATAATGACCGGTCTGTAAAAATAATAAATCTCAGTTATCTAACTGCTAGCAATTATTTTTCTCCCGATTCCAGCAATTAATTAAAACTCAACTGATATCTCAAAGCTAATATTTCAATCACTGAAACAATAATTAATTTTTGTTATAATTGGAAGCGCCTTTCGTTAGTGGAGAGAGAATCTTTATGGAAATCACGTAGCTAAAGTAACTCTTCATTACACTTGTATTTTATTATATTTTACCTACATAATTATAGGATATAGATTCATCGCAAAGTAATATAAAATACATATATACAAACTAAATAATGTTCTATAATGTTACGACTTTAGCTATTTAAAGTCGTGTTTTAATTCTAGTTAGTCTAAAAATTAAAATTATCTACCTTGGTTTTTATGTTGTGAAAGTGATAAAAGTTTATCTTTTGTAACAAATTTGTTTTTATTCTTATTAGTATGGATATAATATCTAAGGAAAAGCAAAGAAAATTGTATAATTTTTAAAGTAATCAATTGTAACGTAAAGTTGTATTTTGAACTGCTTTTTACTACCTTATTTTTACGGAATGTAAGTTTTCTCGATATTTTCTTTACAAAATTGTCTTTATCTTGGTATATATATAATTAGATGTATACAAATGATTAATCACCCCACTTAAACAAGAAAAACCAAAAATGATAAATGTAGAAATGTCTTTGTCCTATTTAAACTGTACAAAGCCCCTATGTGTGCACGAAGGCCTGATTGCACCTCAAACCTGCCAACAATATGCACACTTCACCTCAACTATTACCTTTTATTTAAATATAGTTAACCAAGCAGCAAACCTCGTAAATATGGTAAAATATTTCTATTAAATGTATTTTAATAAATTTAAAACTTTAATCTGTAATCTTATCAATATCCGTTAACGATGATATTTAAGTTAAAAAGTCTCTAAAATATGATGCACATTAAATTTTGCTCTTGAAATCATTAATAATAGAGTTTAAATAAATGGATTCTGTGGTACGGGGCACAAGTTTCGACAGATAGGTCATCAATCTGAAACTAATCCATCTCAGTTTCGATCCATAAATCAAACCGGAATACGTTTAACAATCTGTTGAAATATAAACGTGCTTTGTGCTGCTTATTGTTTTAAGGTCCTATTACAGTATGTATACGGAGGGAGAATCTCTTTGTCCTTTTACTTATTTACTTTAAAAAGTAGTTACATAAATTAATACCAATTCTTTTACTACTACAAAGTTTGTGTTGCATTTATTAATAATTAGGAATAATCCATCCGCTGGGAATAAACTAAATTAGGTTAAAACTAAGGTTAGATGTGGTATATTTGATCCATTTTAATACTTTATTAAGATGACAAGTATTTATTAAGTTTTCATGGATTGAAATTGTGATTCAATTTGTTACTTAATCCAAAACAGGGTAAGATAAGTCACTTTTTAGATAGTTAGTATATTTAATTTTAACTACGGTTTTAATTAATGTATAAATGCATTTTAGATGAGCAGTTCGGTAAAATATATGTTGTATAATACAGTATATTATGCAGTATAATACAGTAACTCCTAAACAATGGGTGGGGTAGGCATGTTTGTAGGGAGTTACTACAAACCTAAGTCATACCTAAGTCATATTTTAGAATATACAGGGTGAGTTTTAAATGAGTCACCCCTAATATTTTCTACATTTCTTAAGCTATCGATTCCGGACCATTTTTGACCAACTTATACTTCATTTTGACTTAGTTAATGTTTTTGGCTGCCATCTTGGATCCGCCATATTAGATTCAACTATTTATTGTTAAATGTAAAGGTAGGGTTGTGAAACATTATATAGAAGTCATTGTTTACGGTAAAAACAATGCTGCAATCCGTTTTTAAAAAACATTATTCGTTCTCAAGATATTGGCGAATTAAAAAAATGTATTTTGGAGAGAGTTTTAAAGGTCCTAACCTTAAACCCTGCCCATATTCTCATCATTACATCAAATAATGATCATGACCTACTACCAATCATTGTTGAGTGGCATTCGCTTCATTTTGACAACATTGAAATATTCGGCCGCAATCTAGGATCCGCCATTTTGGAATAAGACAATTTTTTCAAATGTAAAGGTAGGGTTGCGACCCATCATTTCCAACTGGTTTTCCGCGCTGAAATCAATGCCACAATCCGTTTTTAAATATTACCTTTCGTTTTCATGATATTGAAATATTTCCGCTTAACACTTCAAAAGTGACAATATCATGAGAATGAAAGGTGATATTTGAAAACGGATTGCCGCATTGATCACAGCGCGGAAAAACAGTTATAATTATGGGTCACAACCCTCCCTTTACATCCTAGATGGCGGCCGAAATTTTTATTGTTTTGAAAGTGAAAAGAATGCCTTTTAACAACAATTGGTAGTACTGTATGTTCATTATTTGATGTAATGATGATAATATGGGCATTTATTAAGGTTGGGACCTTTAAAACTTTCACCAAAAATCATTTTTTTAATCCGCCAATATCTTTAAAAAGAATAATGATTTTTAAAATCGGATTGCGGCATTGCGTTCACCGTAAAGAAGTACTTCTATATGATGGGTCACAACCCCACCTTTACATCCAAGATGGCGGCCAAAAATAATAACTCAGTCAAAATGTGGTATAAGTTAGTCAACAATGATTGGGGGTGGTTCGGAGTCAATATCTTAAGAAATGTAGGAAAAAGTAGGGGGGGGATTCATTAAAAACTCACCCTGTATATATTTTATGTCATGACGACCGACAAGTTTTCTCGATATTTTACATATGGAAGGTCGTACTTAGTTCTAACATGCGTGTGTGGTTCTAGACAAATTATCAACACCACAAAACATCAAAGAGAATATGAATGTCCCGCCAAGTTGTGGTGATTCCAAAGACGTTTGAAGTTAGGTGAGAGATTTATAGATCCCTCTCCACCGCCCTGTCTTTAGTCCCCTCAGATCTGATTAAATCTCTTGAACCTCTATGTCCCTAATGACGCATAGGATGTACAAACATTTTACAAACCAGCTACAAATGTTTTGGTGTTAAAAGTATAAAGTTACGTACAGGTTGTTACGGTATTCTTAACTTTCTTTACTTACGTTCTTTTTTCGTATTTAAAAAAGAGCGTATTGATTTCAATTGTTCATTGGCTTATTCAGTCGTATGTAAAACCCCGGAAATATATATTTTGTAACTAATTAAATCACGTATTTCAATTTTCCCTGCTCAATTTGGAGTTAAAAAGTGTTTAAATGGTTTTAAGGTAGTTAAAACTCTAAACTAATATAGGAAATCTCAAATTCGCATGAGGATGAGTGTTTCAGACCTTATTCATTTAGTGTTTCCCGAAACTCTAAGCCAAGTTAGTACCCAGTGTTTCGAGTAAGTTATGCAGTCAAGGACAGATCATTAATCATGTCTAATCAGTTCATTAGTTTGGAATCTATGGATCAAACTCGCGTTACTCAGGCAAGGCATCTGATAGTTCTAGGAAGTTGTCCGCTCCGGCTTTGGGGTACAGTTCCGCAGACGTACTTACGATATATTATCGAATGAAAATATCGATCGATTATAAATATCGTTATAATATTGAATGAAACTATCGATCGATTATAAATATTGATCGGAATTCGGTTGAAATACGATATTTTAAATCGATTGTATACTAATTAAATGAGAACAGATTAAACGTAAATAACCAAATATATTTAACAAATTAACCAGGGATAAAACATGAAACTAATTTAAAATGAACAACACATAATGACAACAAATATTTACCCAACAAAACACAACAGATTAAACTTATTTACAAACCAGGGTACAACTTTTGTACTGCTTTTAAGAAGTGTTCAAATGGATCTTCGTTAAGGGATAAAACATGAAACGAATTTAAAATAACAACACATACTAGCAAAACAAATTGTACCCAACAAAAAAGATTAAACTTATTTACAAATCATACTTAAACTACGAAAATTATCACTAGTAGAGTTCATTTTAGTTCACTTACCAAGGAAAGGAAGTAACAAACAAATAAAGTAAAAAAATATATTTCAAAACAGATTATTTAATACGGTATAAATATTGTTGGAAATAGCGATAATAACCATTAATTCAATCGATAATAAATACCGAATTCCAAACTATATTTATAATCGATCGATATTTTCATTCGATAATATATCGGAGGTACGTCTGCGGAACTGTACCCGGCTTTGGTATAGGTTACAATACGTCAGGAATGTAAGCTCGAATACGAGATTAGGCCCAAGAGAATCTATAGGTCCAATAAGATTATTTGATTAGGCCGGATGATGATCGGTGTGACTGGTTACAATCGATCGCCTCGTACCATATTTTTAAATACTTGCCGTCTTGTACGTGAGTAAAATATAAATGTAAATATATTTTGTAGTGTTGTGAGACGTAGTTTACTTTATCTTGTTAAACGCTTTGGCTAAAATTTTATTATTATAAACTGGTAATTTTATTTAGGGACACATACTTGTTGAGTTTTTAACGGTTGAATCTTGACACTTTTTCTGGTGATTTTTGGTTCTGTACTAGAACGAGGCTCCCAATGCTTTATAATAACGTCTTAACTCAGTAGTCCATACAAATATCCAAGCACTTGTGTGTTATACAAAACCGAAATAGAGTAGTGTCAGTTTTGGGAGGTTTCACCATCAAAGCCACTATTTGAAGCCTTTAAGTAAGTTTGGTGGTGTTAGAGACTCGTAGTAGGTTTAATCTTTACTCTTTATTAAACTTACAATTGTTACTTCCTAAAAAAGTTATATTAAGTATGAATGCATTTATAGTCATACACATTACAAACATACTTAGTCGCTATTAATATCATCAGTAAATTATGCTTCTAAATGGTTTAGAATTAATCCTATACTCTAATATGAGTTAGGTTTGATTGCTTGCTTGCTTGTGACACGGATCTCAAAAACGGCTCCAACGATTTCCTTCAAATGTTCGAAATAACTAATCTCTGGGATAAAATAAGTTCTAGATAGGCCTCATCCCCAGGAAAAATCAAATAATGTAAACAAACTAAAAGAAAATTAAAAAAAATTAACATTGGGCTTATGGAGTTTCAAATCAAAACAAAAGAATTGTAACAGTTGTTCATAATCAACCAGGGAACTGTCAAAGTAATACTCATGTTGTATATGATTATTAACATGTGGTTTCCTGAGAGCAGAGATTAAAAGATTGGAGGGAATATTACATAAATAGAATAGTAAAATAAATCAAAGGGATATTGAGCTATAAATAACAACTGGAGTGACCTTAGAAATGTAGAAAAGAGGCAAATGAGTTAAACAAATCTGATTATCAGTAGGGGGAAGTGGTGAAATATTACTCTAAGTCATCTAAACAAACTAACTGGCCTTCCCCCAGGTACTAATTATTATTTTCCTACAGTTACCTAACAATGTACATGTTCTCTCACTGATTTGAGAAAGCAAAGTGGCCAATTCGCTCATCAGTGAGACAATGTTAACATTGTCTCACCCTAATTACTTTGTCTCACTCCAGATTTGCAACGTGAAGGCACGAAATAGTGAGCACGTAACATGCAGACAAGGTCGTATGGGCGCGAAATTCGTTGGCAGCACTGGTTGTAAATCAGCTGGTCAGCTGTTGTACTGTTGTATTTTTCACAACACTTCCGGTCACGGCAGAAGCCACCATTTCATTGATTTGCCATTTGTAAACATTGAATGTGGTTTTGCTGTCGCAAAATGGACGTTATTAGTTATTAGGGTGTTTGTGTTCATTTTTAAGGAGATTATTTTTTGTTTTATAATTTTGTTTCTGATTTATTAATGTTACTTTCACATTAAATGTCATATTAAAAGTTAACTTCTGTGTAAAAATATGTTACGTTTCTTTACCAATTTATTTGTTTTATGGTAACTGTAGGAAAAATATAATGTGCAACTCGAGTGCAAAGTGCAATTGCCTCACTCGAGAAACCATTCCTCACTCGCCTACGGCTCGTGAGTAAGGATTTCTCTCGAGTGAGGCAATTGCTCACTTTGCTCACTAGTTGCACAAATAACTATTGTCTAAACAATTTACACATTTTAAAATATATACAGTTATATTATACAGTTAAATATAATTTAAGGTTACTAGGGTAGAATCAATTAGCATTAGCCTATTCTAGGGTTACAATGCTGCAGTAGTTTAAATGGTTGAAGCGATAAAGTTCTTCCCAACTTTGGCAGTTACAGACGATTCACTGTAACTAGTGAATGCCTTCTCGACTTGCTGAGTTGGGCAATTGTTCAACACAGCCTGGAAACTTATTTTACATCTTCATTTAATCCGTTTATTACGGTTCAAAAACTATTCTGTTTAAATGAATACTTGGTAAGTAGGATGTCAAAGCTATGCTTTTTGAAAAATGTGTATTTGTATTAAAACCGTAATTATAACGTTTTTTTTTCAAAGTTATGTATATGATTTAAACATTTTGGTGTTTAGCCCCTGAACTGGAATTGAACTTAAAATACGGTTTTGCAATACCTTTTCTGTCCAGTTCATATAAATAATCATAAGATTACTGCAGTTTCGACATTGATATGTCAACCTTTGAGTCTGTTACCTGCTGGCCAGCATGCAAGAAGTGCCCTTGTCCAAGTATGAATTGTGTGTGTTTTTATGTTTAAATATATTATGTGTCAGTGTTTTGTATTTGTAAAAATTTAACATTTTGGCAACGTTTTTATTGAAAATAAGCTGTGTTTTATACATGAAGATCTGATGATGACATATTACTGTCGACGCTTAATGTCGACAGTTAATGTCGAAACTGCAGTAATCTTATGATTATTCATATGTCCTGGACAGGACAGGAATTTTAAAACCATATTTTAAGTTACATGTATGAGTTACATTTTATAAATGTAGAAGAGGTGATAAAATCGTTCAGAACAAGCAGAAACGAAACCAACAGGAACAAATAGGTTCAGTTGTTACGTTCAGATGATCCTTTAATGCTCCGAGTTTGCCTTGTGTGGTTTTTACCTGTTTTAACGCCAAGGGACTTTTCAAACTTTTTAATGGGGATTGTTTTCAAACCCAGGTCCTGTTAGTGGCTAAAATATTAATACTAGCTAAAATAAAATTGAGGTTAAATTAATCATACTGATGTCCCAGGACAACCTTAAAAATGGTCTATACCAGTTTTGAGGCTGACATTGGGAACAGCAAATTAAGTTGTCATTACATATGGTAACTCTTTTGGTTGCCCATTATGACGAGCTTCGCTTCCACCTTTGGTTCCTTAATTTGCAGAAGCTAGGGACGGAAACTTCGGGTTTGGTCACGAATCTAAGAATGTGGTACCTGCTGTTGTACATGGATACCCTGTCAGTTGATTTGGCCAGTTGGAGGGCAGAGCGGGGTCCGCCTGTTTGAGCCTGATCACAGCTGTAACAGGAGCACGGGAGTTGGACCTTTGAAAGGTCAATTTGGCTGCCTGTCCCACCCTTTCCTTTCCTGCTATATCCTTTCCTTCCGGTAACCTGCGCAAAATTCCCGCTTGTGGAAGACGTGCCTAGCAGCTAATGCTGGGGTTTCTTAATCCAGCAATAACAACAATTACAACAACAAGCATACTTATAAAGCTATACAGTAGTCACTTCCAAACTTAGCATTAAAATATATTTGAAACGACTTTTCAGCATAGGCAATACTTTACAGCATAGGCAATACCTTACAGCATAGGCAATACAAAATAAAAATATATTGAAATATGATAACACACATTTATTAACCTACTAAGTGTTTAAAAATAAAAGCTTGTTCACTAAATACAAACTATACTCCAACTGCAACTCTCCCGACTCCATTTAGACTCTACCACGTTCTATCTTGAGTTGCTAAGCAACTAATACTAGTATATTATTCGCTAAGTGAGAAATATGGCAAAAAGGTGTCACCACCAGTCGAACCAGGTGGCCGCTCTTTTGTTTATGCCCAACTAAAAAAAGACTCGCCAACCGCCGGAGCTGGCAGCCTACCACCAACACATCCTTGGCTGTTGGCCGTAGATGAAAGTGCTGAAATCACTGATGTGAGACTGCGTTATCATGTGCTGTGATATGTTGTATAGAACTATCTGTGCTCGCTGAACTATACACATATTTGTGTAAACATTAATAATCACCATTGTGCTGTGTTTAGCTTATGATAATAACCGAGTAAGTAGTTCCTTTTACAAACACCAGCGCCAAAATAACAAACTATTTCCATTCAAGAATTATTTAAATTTTATTAAATAGTGAAGGTTTTTTTGTAAAATAAAATGATGAATCCTCATCGTCTGTTTAGGAGGCACATTTAGAACAAAAGTAGATTAAGAAGCGAGGGTCTTGATGTGATTGTGTATCCAGTTTTAGAGGAGACTTTATGACGATAGTAAATTTCCTGGCTGATATACATTTGGAGAAACACTTTGCATATAGCTTTTAGGGATTTTAAAAATAATACAAAATTGTTATTATAATATTTTTTGGCAGTACTCTAGTATATTTAAAAACTTAAATTGTCAAATCTTGGCCAAAGTGTTTTTCAAAGATTAAATGATTGACCAAACGGTTTTTTGAAACTTTAACTAATAGTATTTAATTGGAAAATGTTTAAACTGAAACACATTCCCAATTAATGGTGTATAAGTGAATGTACAGTTAAATTAAATGTATTTTATGTTACCATTTGTATACTTTTACAATAGTTGTTTGTTATGTTTATAATAGGGTGGTGATAGCTTATTTCTTTACCTTAAAATTCTTAAGTAGCATTAAAGATTATCTTAATAAAAGATGTTCTTGACAATTTCATATAAGTAAAATATCGTTAATCTGATAACTGAATGTCGGGGAATTGATTCGCTGATTGGGCCTGATGACGACCGGTGTGACTGGTTGAAATAAATCGCCTTGTACCATTTAACAACTCAAGAAACTATTTGTTCAAAAGTATCAGTATACTGTATTAATAAACGCTTTTTTGGAACATATGCAATTAATAGGAATTCCGTAGTAGCAAGTTTGAAGGTGTTATGGTAACAAACACCTGATATATATACTAACTACATTTGTTTATTGTTTCAAGTTATATCAACATAAAACAATATATTACAAATACCCCTAGAGAATTTTTCTACTGTCCTTTACAATTTTATTTTTTAACAAAGGAAGATTTAAATATAAGGTTAAGGACTGTAAAGTAAATGAGTTTCCCCACAAAAGAAAAAATAGTTGAATCAAATGAGTTCGCATCGCTCTCCATGGCGTCTGGGAATTTAGCAAGCCTGGTTATAATAATAAATATGATACGAATACTACATTATATATCCAAAATAAATGTTTTTTTACGTGTCGGTTGCTCTACAAACATATGCAAATTAATGTCTCAGCATTCGCCTGGATGAATCAGACCCGTATTCAGTAATCTTAATGTAGATAAAACATGCGGGCATTTAAACCCATACGGAGCTATGGCGCCACTAACCTGACCCACTTCTGTTAAATGCGGTTTTACAAATAATGGGGTTACTAATTATATTAACTTAATTAAAACACGTGTTGAATTGAATGTTATGTGGTAAAGCCCCTGGATTGCTTATTACTGTTTATAAAAATCAGCTTTGCTTAAAATCAGACTCTCATTATTAGAGTAATTATTTAGAATATAAATAAAATTATACGAATAGAAACATATTTGTTAGTACAAAGGTAGGTTTTAATGCTCTAAGAAGTTTGAAAAAAAGTACTTGTGGGACGAGCTTTACTTGGATGAAGATCATTTATTGATACTTTAATATTAATTTGTTTATTTCACGGCCTGTTTGTTTTTGTTAACCATTTACGATTAATTTATTATGATTTTAAACTGTAAATCTAATGTTAAAATTGTGAATTTTGTTCAGAAAAAATTATGTTTTCTGTACTTAACGATTTTTTTTTTAATCGATTATTCAAAATAATCCCCCTTTGGGATTCCAATATTTATTTTCCATAAATACAGCTTGTATAGGATAATAGACATAGTGAAAGACAATGTAAAACATTTTTTAGATAGACTTAGATTTAGTTATTAATTCACTTAACCACTTGCAAAAAAACAATCAGCTGTTCAAAGCAAAATAAAAAAAATATATTTTTATCAATTTTATTAACTGAGGCAGTACTTGAAATTTTTAGACGATGTCTATTTTTGTAGGAAACGAAATGTTGAAAGACACTGCAGCAGATGAATTATTTATAGGGAGACAGTTTAAGATACATTATAGCAGTTCTTAGGTAGATTTTTAGACTGTACCGAAATTATTACAAGAGCTCAATCTCAATTAAAAATAACTTGAGATTACAGCAAAATTGGTACATATTTACCATTGCAATTTCTACTACTGTTTTTTTGGAAATAGAAAAATTTTACAAATACTTCCTGTAATAAAAAAAAAACAACAACTTGTTTATGTCTCGAAATAAATATTTATGTAACGTAATTGAACAAGCTAGTTGCATAAACGTCGCAGATACCTTTGTTGTTAGCCATTACCAAAGAAATAAATATAATGAAGTCACTAGAATGTCTGGAAAATAAGAAAAATGAGGTATAGCAAGATGCGCCAAACGAGGTAGGCGTCTCTATGACGTGTCCAGTTTTCTCTTGACGTTTACGAAGGTTATAAATTCCGGTAATGGTTGTATCTCGTTGACCGCCGAGTGGATGCCAGAACTGCAACCAGGTGAAATATCGCATCTGTCGGGCTGTGTGACTGGGTTTATAATTGTCTCCAAGACTCTTTTGCTATATACCAGTTCAAAAACGTTGTATTCTGAGCACGTGTTCTAATAAACATGGGTTACTATCGTTCCCGTAGTATACCTACCTCTAATCCTTTTAAATATTTGCTTCATTTGATTTTGGAATTAGGTTAGAAAGATATTCCAAGCCCACTTTGAATTTTTTTCTTAATTTTTTTTACAAATTCCAATTTATATTACTTAGAATTAGGTTTTGAAAAATCGAAAAAGGTAAACGTAAAGATTGCTTAAAAAATTCAGTTAGTTATTAAGAATTACGAATTTTTTGTTTACTAAATGTAATGTATTCGTTGGCACTGTTTGAATTTTAAAACATTAAACACCAATAAAATAAATAAAACATAATTAACTCACAATTGGCTGGTTAGTGCCGTGGCGAAATCGTTCAACTCACAGTACGAGCATTAAAATCCTTAGAGTGATAATGAGTAAAAACAATCAATATGCATTTAAAGTTGAATATGTGGAGTTTCACCATTGTGGTTAACTGTGCTGTATATATGAACTGGTCACCCTTTAATAGTGTCAATACTAGGGTTTGGACCGTTCCTTATCAACCGTTCTCCTCTAGATAGAATTCAAAATGTAACCGTCATGAAAGACCAATTACATTTAACGACAACCATACCAACTTTGTTCAAACACATTATGAAGAAGTAGAAACGATAACAACCCTCTCAATGATTAATGTACAACAAAACATCTGCTATCCGCAGCTTCATTTACGAAACTTCAATATTAACCTGAATAGTACTAAATAACCTTTGATTACAGTTTACCATAAGACTTTCTTTACAGCCACTGTGAAACATATTTATTACAGCTGTTAAATTTATAAACGATACTCTTCCATTACTTACATGGCTCGTGGGGTGGAGCCCTAAGGTTGGAAGTAGGTATTTTCAGGTATATATGATAATGTAATATGTAACTATGTTCATGCAAAATGTTATCTTAATTGGTCCAGTAGTTTTTGCGTGTTGAAAGTCTAAAACTTTGTCCATCCATACATCTAAACTTTCACATTTATAATATTAGTGGGATTAGTTGTGTTTTCTTTGGGGCAGTTTTGCAGTCACCGTTCCACTATCAACTGTATCAGGAACGACCAGTAGGCCTGTACCGCCACAGTCTTCCATTGTTGGGGCCCAGTCCAGTCAGTATGCGCGCGCCGCCCGGTCAGAATAGACCTCGGGTTTTTAACCTCTAAACTTTGCGATCTCCACCGGTACCTAGTATTCTTGTCCGTAGTACAAACTTAAATAAAGTATTTTTTTACTCAGTACAGTTTCATTCATGCTACAATTGTTTCCCACTTCAAATATTTCTTACATACTTTTGACTTTTATTTTACTTAACATTACAGAGTAAATCAAATAGAGTATGAATAGTGATGGTTAAATCTTACTCGAATTAATAAGTTATGAACAACTTTGGAAGTGTAAATATTATCGTGAGTTTACTTGTGTTTTTGATTGAAATTAATATAACATCAGAGGACTTCTGCCAACAATATTTAAATCAGGTATTTATTTGCTTTCAATAATACCGTCACATTTTTTGTGAGCTTCAATTAGTACAGCTTAAGCTAATTTATCAACACTAGGTATATTATTAAACCTAATTTATTTCTAAATACATTGAAATTTTTCAGACGGTTGAAAGTATTGATATTGATAATACTAAGAATGTTTAAATGTATTTAATTGCCTAGTGTATCCCAACAAATATTAATTAAGCATTACTTGCCTTAAACAGTGACACAAGATGCAATATACACGGATCCGATGATGTAAACATTGTGCCGTTCATTTTCCTACCTTCATAAAATAAATTAAATACCCCCGTAGCAGCAAACCTGCGTACTCAGCGAATTTACAATGCATATATATGTATCTTAATACCATTTAAAGCCACATACCAAGTTTCATCAATATACATTCATAAATAAAATATTTATGACATTTTAATTCTCCATAAGAATAACATGGCGGCTGAGTATGCAGGTTTGCTGAAGCAAGGAACACAAAAAATGGTGTTTTATACAAATATGAATATAACTTAAGTAGGTAAAGCCACATACCAAATTTTATTAATTAATGTTCATAATTAAGGGAGATAACACGTTAATATTCTCCATAAGAATAACATGGGGGTTGAGTACGCAGGTTTGCTGCTACGGGAACTATCGGCCAATTAATGTTTTTTTAGTGCAAAAATCAATAGACCACAACGATATGAAGCAATATACCAAGTTTAATCAGGAAAAGTTCATAAACAAGCGAGATATACAATTTTTCTTATTCTCCATAAGAATAACATTGGACTGTGTTTAGTACTTTCAATATCTCTGTAACCATTTGACGTAGAGCAAGGATCAAAACACCAAATTGTGCGTCTTTTTAAGCTGATTCCAATGGGAAAAACTAAACTTTGACTTTTTCAAAAATTATATGTAAAAAACTCAAAAAAAAACATTTTTAAGATACAAAACCCCCCCAAAATACCCCTTCGGATTGGTCGATATGTCTGGTTTTCGAACTTAAAGTCATAAATGCTACTTTACACGTTTATAGCAAATTTCATTAAAATCGGATCATTTTTACGAGAGTTATCGTGCTCACGGACACACACACACACACACACACACACACACACATACGCACGCATAAGCTGTTATTAGATCCGAGTAATAATCCAGCCATATTAGATCCGGCAGAAGGAGTCGATATTCGGCCTTACAAATCATCACTCTTACTTAGTATATAATACCAAGCAACAATATCACATTCTGAGTAGTGTAATTTAAAGTTTAGTCGTATGTATTTTACGTTCACTGTTAGATCCGGTATGTAAGTCGTTATTAGATCCAATGATGGGTGTGTACGTCAGTGTTAGATCCGATGGTCAGTGTATGTCGTTATTAGATCTGATGATGTATAAAGCTGTTATTAGATCCGATGATCAGTGTATATCATTATTAGATCCGAATATGAATGAAAGGGGCTGAAGACGGATTTATGCAATCATTTCAAATGTCATGCTCAAATCAGATAAATGTATTTTTTGAATATTTTAATAAAATACTATCGATTTTTTATTTATTCGGACTTTACCTATCGCTTCGTTGTGTAGTTTTAAACTCTAGAAGCGATAGTTAAAGTCCAAATAAATAAAAAAAATAAATTCAAATCCATCGCTATTATGAGTTTAAAAAATACAATACTATCGTAACTAGAGTAAAAGATTGAAAAATAAACGGTATCAGGAAACTGACACATACTTTCTCCCTTTCAGCCAAACTTTAATGAATAAATTACTTATTGTTTACTAAATATAGAATACAAAGCACGGTCGAATGTACAGAAATTTTGTAAACAAGTTGTTTTTAAAAACATTCACCAAATCCCTCTTTTAGAGGCACTACAGAATCCATTGCTACACACGTGGTTTTAAGAGGGTAAATGACCCCTATTCCCCCCAGGGTTATTAAGGGGTAACATATTTTGAATTTCCTTTGTTGGTCAATGCTAACTTGACTAGCATATCAAGTTTGGACGAAATTGACTGGTAAATAAGAAAGAAATAGTAATTTTTGTATTCCCCATAAGAATAACATTGGACAACGTACTGCGTTTACCGCAAAATGAAAATTTAAATTTTCTCCGCAACTAGTAATCGTAGAATAGTAATTCAAAATACTAAATTATTAGGTTTTTAAGCTCTATTTAGTGGGGAATAGTAATATTTTTTTATATTTATGTTTTTTTATGAAAAATTAAAAACTGAATTTTTGATATTATAAGTCTTGTGATTTCTGAACCCGTATTTTTACAGAAATGCTGGTGGTGTCATTTTGTTGAAAAACTAAAGTTCTACAAACGAATCAAGTTTAATCAAAATCCTTAGCGCTGTTTTTGAGAAATATTAATTATTCATGTTTCTGGCGGTTTTTGGGGGATAACTATCCTTAAAAATCAAAAATTCCAAAAAATGTAAAAACATCTGGATATATCGTGGATTAGTATCTACATACCAAAATTCATAAAAATCGCACCATTGGTTAGGGCTCTAGCTTTGTACGCATCCATACAGACAGACAGACAGACAGACACACACAGACATCACGTAAAGATCACTTTTTTGGGTTCAGGGAGCACTAAAACGAATATTTCCACTATCAACTCAAATTTGAAAATTTTGACGAAAACGATACTTTCTCCATATACTATGTATAAGGGGGAGAAAGTAAAAGGCTAATAAGGGATTGAGGGTATTGAAGGTTTCAGAGTCACGAATGAAATTCATGTTGCCTCATGTTGTTAGTATTAGTTAAATATTTCCTCACTTTGCAAAAAACAGACTTTTATAAATATAATGTGAGCCGTAAAACATAATTGTCTGTCTGCATGATAAAACATGGTACATAAATATAACCATTGTAAAAAATATGAATTAAACAAGAAACGGTGTACATGACTGCCTGTGCAATATAATCACAATGTGGTCCAAATAAGTATTTTCCGTAATTTGAAAACATGTTGTTACAGTCCATAGACTACTCCAACATACCAACTCATACCTCACGTGCGGCTTTATATACCCCAATCATATTGGACAATGCTCAAAGTCTGAACACCACAACCTTAGACTTGTCAGTGTGGATTAATTCAAACTTATAACCATATTTATTCGAGGAGATCCATTTTGAACATAATTAAACAAGGATGATTGATTATGCACAGTGTTCAGCTTGGCCAGTGAAAAGCATGTAACAACAATGCAGTGACCGGCCAAGCTAAACATGACGTACTATACAAGTTATATCAAGTATTTATACCAGACCAAATCAAATTAATCGAGTCTATATAAATCTGAGTAACTGGAAAAGGGCAGAGTGTAGGTAAGCCGCCTCTTTAAAAGATGTAAACAAGTTTATCAAGATTAATCAACTTTAAAGTAAATTACCTTATGAAGTTTGATCAGCTGTCAATAAAGTCAAACTTATCTAGTGTGAAGGTAGGTTTTATGCAATCATACCTTATTGAGTAATTACAAAACAGTAAATGTCATTAATACCGTCAGTTCAACAAAAAGAAAAATTGTTTGATTAAAGCCTCAATCATTGGCAATTGTATTCCTTTTATAGACCTAGTAATCCATGTGCAAGATCCTAAGGCAAACGATCAGAAGGCCTACTTGACAGTTATGGGCACACTTGACTACACTTGATAATTATGGATGCATATGACCAGAAGTGATCGACAAATTTGATCAGGGGTAATATTATTATTTAAGTCTCAACACATTCTCGGAGGATTTGAGTATTATAATGACATCTCTCTTAAAGGGCAAAATATCTTTAGGAAATTTATTTCATATAACATAAATACTGGATGTTAAACATATCACTTGTTATTGCTTTATGACCAATTTTTGTTAGTCCCACACAACACATGATATTATTAAATACGTACCAGATATGTATCATTGCAACATAGATTATGTATCAGGTACGTATTGTTACATATTATCAAGGTATCTTCAACGTATATAAAAAGTAAAAAAGTCCTACTTCCTCTCATATCATAGTTATGTATTTAAAACATAACAAAATAATGTACATGATATGTTGCAAAATAATGTGCCACCAACATTGCACAGTTACATTTTGTAAATATCACAAAATAATGCATATAACCAACTTGAATATACAGTTATTCACATTATCTGCCCCTTTTGGCTTTTTGGGAAATACTGATTTTGGAATTAAGGACAGAGGACTTGATAAAATAGGAATGGAAAATCTAGTAGTTAAATACCTTTACCCTGAATTATTTTTAGCTACAAATTAATTGATGTCCATTAAAGAGGTAGTAAGTACTTTATTCTTAAAACATTAATGATTAAAAATATGAAATAAAACATCTGTGTTGTACTTTCATCCATTGCTACTAAATTTATTATTTAAGAGAAAGAATAACATATTACATTCATCAAATCTAACTAAATATAGTCTTAACAATCCTTTTACTATTTTCCCTTTTTTATGAAGGTGACATTAAGGGACAACACATTTATGTATATATGAGTCTGTGATAGATATATCCATTTCAGCTCAAGTTAAACGGTTTAATACTCAGTTTTATATTCGTACAAATTATAAAATAGAATTAGATTTGTCTTCTTAACATCAACCCACAACAAATGAATAGCAGTCAAATGAAAATATACACAATATTTATAATATTTAATCATAAAGTGTTTTAGTTCAGTTGTAATGCAGTCTAACTACAAAATAATTTTCAATTAGCTAACTATAAATTATTTTATTCTATCTAATTTGTGTGTACAATTTGTTTATTGTTAAGTAAACTGGGAAAAATTAAAATTACTTAATCTTGAAAATTGTTTTTATTACAAATAATTACAAAAATTTAAAACTAAGGTCTCTAACATATGCCTAGTTAAATGGTCAGAAGGCTTGGTCAGGTACTACTGCGATTGGTCATCAGGAACTGTGATCTTTCACTTTATTGGCTGTTTCCTGGAAAACACATGAAAACAAAATTACTGGTAGTTTTAGAAGCTACCACCATACTTTTCTGAACCATAAAATTTACTGGTGTCATCGTGGGGAGTTCAGAAAATTTCTATCAATAACCAGCTTCAAAACTCAAAAACTGTTCAACCCTAACACTTTGTGGACACATATTGGTTAACTCACCCATTGGATAGCTTAAAAATAATTTTCATCTTTTTGGGTTTGCAATCCTATTTTATTCAATCAAATTAAATTGAAATGTCAGATTTTTATATTGACTGTATTGTTGTAAACTTTGTGTAAACATTATTGCACAGGAGCATTTGAAACAGTGGTATAGATTTTTTGAAAAAGGTTTACAATGTGCCCAAAACATTGGATTTATTTTTAATTTAACGTGGGATGATCATATTACCGGTACCAAGCATTATAATACCATACACCTTAAGTTGAAAGAAACAAGAAAATACCAATTTTAATATTGTTATTCAGCATTTTTACAGATAAAATAACCCAAATATTTTGCATACAAATTTACATTCACTATAAATATAAGCATGACAAGTACCCGTCATGGTGCAATTATGTTAAATATTCATGCTTTTATATTATAATCAATCATTTGTTGTCAAAGCATCAAGATTACAGAATTCTTTACCAAACTATTTCTGTAGAGAGGTCAGTCAAGCTCGTTTTGGGGTAACGTTGAAGAGGTTACTTTCGGTTGACTTATGGCGGTATAAGCTACTAAATCTGTCACTTCTTGTTAAGTAATTTTATATCAAAATTATGTACTTCAATTTAATAACTGAACATAAGAAACCGAAACCAAAATTAGCCTGCAAAAACTCTTTTGCAAATACAAATTGACTCGATCTGTCTACTCTGTTTATTGTTCATAAAAAACCCAGATTTTTATTGTTGCACTATATTAAGTGCTATCAAATTAGCCTACGTTATCGGCACAATTTTTTATTATTGATAGCCTGTATGTATACACGTTTTTAAAACAAATATTTGTTGTTTTATTTATTTCAGTTGACAGCAAAATGTTGTTCTTTTTTCTTTACTTCCCACGTATTCAAAACAAACTGACCAACCCAACCACGTTACAATAACTATACCTAACCCTCCCTCTAGGTAACCTGATCTCTGCCGCTTTTTATTTGAGGGGTATGCCCTCAGACTACATAAACCCATGGTATTTCCACGATCAGGCAGTAGATTTTAGTTGCTACAAATAAATTAATCGAGTTTGTTTATGATTATTATCGTCTCTTCGGTTATAATATCAAATTACATATTTAATCAGTTTTTATTTCGGGAAGTGTACCCAATTTTTGTATTATCAGTTTTTAACGTTGATAAAAATTGTATTAATTAAATTACATTATTAATTTATTCTTAAGATGCCAGTCTTCGAGACATATGTGGTAGAGGGCACTTATCAGTCCCAACTTTGAGTAGGCCTAAATAAATAAAGCTCATTATTATTTTTGTGGGGGGGGGGGTCTTTTCTAAATAAGAGGGTTAGGTGGCCTAGGGTGTTCAAATTTGGTATTTTTTATACTAAAGGTATAAAAAACAAAATCCTTCCAACCATTCCAACATTGTAATAAACTGATCTCTGCCGTGTATGCTATTCTATCTGGGGGGCACGCCCCCAGACCCCCAACGTTTTTGCGATTATGCCCGCATATAGATTCATTCATAGGTTATAGTTAAATTGTGTTGGTTTATGATTGCTATTGATTAGGTTTCAATATCAATACCGAATAGATATTAGGTTTCAATATCTATTCGGTTACGATTTTGAATTGGTTCAGTTCTCTATATCAGTTTTTTATGTCGTACCGCGAATGGAAGTGTACCCAATCTATTTCATGTTTGAAACCCAGGAGCCATGGGCTTGGGGGACCAAAATTAAAATACTACTAACAGGGAGGGTAAATAAATTACTTATGTGATAGGGCCTAGGCTCAGTTTAGCTTTAATTTAAGTCAACAGGCCTGAGCTGTAGTAAAATAGGTAAGCTTACTGTAATAGAATCTATTTGAATTATCAAACCAAACTAAAAGGAGGCCAACTCAACTAGGTTTTGAAGAGGTTACCTTGTTTATAAAATTAATACATGAACAAGCAAAGTTATCTTCTAGATCTGATAAATGGTATTTTTGACAAATAAAACGCCAATAACAGTCATTCTGAACATGGACAAGAGCATTAACCTCACAAGTTGCTGCTCTTAACTTTACAAGAGCTGAAAACTGTGTATAAACGCAGTAGTTTGACAATTCAGTCAACTAAGTTAGTAAGTTAATTAAAATTAAAACAATTTTCATGCATTGAGAAAAGTAATAATGCCCTGTAGCCTTTTACAAAATGTTAAATTAATGTTATAGAAGTGAACTTACCTCATTAACTATTTCAACATTTTTCATTTTACATTTTGACAAGTGAACACAAAACGTTGCTCTTCTGCTAAATGAACGATGGCAATAATCACATATCATCACTACTAACAACTTAATATTCTACTAACATATTGCAAAAATATTCATCTCTAGTGCAGTAGTGCAGTTGAGCCGGCAACTCTACTCAGGTTGACGACACGAGAGCCGAGAAGTCGACTTCTTACGAAGCCGTTATTAGATCCGACATATGGTTACACACCTACAATATTAGATCCGACGACGCTACGATACACACCTGAATCGCGACCGCAGCACAACGTGGTGGCCACTTCCGGAACCTCATACACACGCACTATATGTCTGAATCCGGCTATATTAGATCCTGCTCAAATCGGGTAAATTCGACTATTTCCGTGATGGCCGGAACGCCAGAAGCTCAAAAAAGAGCTTTGGCGCTATTAGATCCTGCAGGGTGGATCTAATAGCGCCATCGGATCTAATAGTGTGGGTGTGTAACCATATGTCGGATCAAATAACGGCTTATTCGCAAGAACACACACACACACACACACACACACACACACACACACACATATATATATATATATATATATATATATAAGGTTTCGAATGAAAGGTGTTTTTGGGGTTTGGGGACCTCAAAACAAAAGTTATCATGGTCCCGGGCCTAGGTCTTAACATGCCAACTACGGTAATAGCTTCTTCCCTATAGGGGAAATTCGCTAAAACGAAAAGAGTTTTGTAAAATTGAGTTATGATAACAATATTCACTTTAATCAGCAGTTTTCGTCTATGTTACAAAAGGAAAACAATATGTTTTATCTATCTGACATAATGGCACAAACATTAAAATAAAATATATTAGGCAAAAATTGAATACAAAAATATATGCCCAATTATGAAAACGAACCAGTGGTGTCTCGTAGGTTTTTGTAAATTAAAATATATAAAGAAATACAATATTAAACAATTTTGTCCTATATCTTGTTGCATTAATTTTTTTGAAATATTATTGGAAGTGTCTTTCTTAGTCTGGAAGTTAATATATATATTCAATTCTTAGTCCCTCTTAAATATGTTTGGATTAACGTTTCTACTTCTCTATCATATTTTCAAATAAATTAGTTTTTATTGTAAAATACACATAATAAGCGATTATAGAAGCTTCTTTTAAAATCTAATGGTAAAAATAGATAATGCTCAATAAATTGCTGTTTAATATTACAACGTTTTTGTAAATATATGACAGACGGATAAAGTTAATTATATAACATACTCTGTCCCACGTTACCGTGCAGTATGGGGCGCATTTCCAATGGAAATTCTAGTTGTACTAGCCGTCCTGAAGGCATTTACTTAAGCGCCTTCAAGCGGGTCACGTGAACAGTTGAATCAACCAGCATAACTACACCAAAAAATATACTCAGCGCAGGTAGTAACATGACCATCTTCCATGAAAAACTGCGCGGTGAACGTGAAACAGAGTGTAGTACGCGGATCAGCGGAGATTGAGGGCTTCATGTGTTGTTTACCAAACAACGACAAACCCACACAAACCAAACATTTTCTAATCAGTGTAAACCGCTGGTGTAGATGCATAAGACAAGCGGAAGTACTAAATCAGTGTGAGTACACTAACAGGTGATAACAGGGACATTTGTGTACTTTTCCTATGATTGGCTTACACCATTCTTCTAGTTTTATTTTGTATTAGTGAATTTCCTTTGGAAAGTGAACTATTAGCATGACCCGCACGGTGAAACTTAAGCCCGGGACCACCATAGAAGTTCCTAACGTGACCCCCTGAAAACGTTTTGGGGGTCGTTCAAAATTGTATATATATACATAGACACACACATATATATATATATATATATATATGTGTGTGTGTGTGTGTGTGTGTGTGTGTGTGTGTGTGTGTGTGTGTGTGTGTGTGTGTGTGTGTATGCACTCTAGCGGTCGCATTTTTTGACCGATTTACTTCAAATTTGTTAGGGACGTTCCTTTATATAATCTGTTGGACAAGTTCGTTGGGCAAAACAATTTGAAAACTCTAAACCCATTTTTTGGGGATTAATCTTTCAAATTTCGAGTTTTTGGGACCAAAAAGGGTCAGAAAAGCCCCAGATGTGAAATTAATGGATTTAAAAAGATGGGAATTAGAGAGGGGAAAGTTTTAAGCCCTCTCTCGTCATTCTAGCATAAATATTCACCGAGTTATTAAAGAAAATGTGTATCGGCTAAACACAGTACGTTGTCTTATGGGGGTTTTACACTAGAAAAGCCTGTTATCCCTTTGTTAAAGTACTTTTATTATCCCCAGCAACCTCACGCCTACTTTCAAGCCTGTCTGGACCTTCTCCTAACCTTATAATGCGCAAAATTGTATTCCCAGCTTTGCAAGTAAATGAAATTAGGAGTATCAGAACAGCAAAAAAATCAATGTTTTCAGATTTCAATAAAAATTGGACAAATGTGTGTTTTTACACTGATTTTGAGTTTTAAAAATTTGTATGTAGAAATTCACTTCCCTCACGTCAGCGTGCTGCGTGCCATCTCGTTTTTGTTTAAGAGATAACTTATTTGATAACCTCATGTTAATTTATGTGTATTACCTACTGATCTGTCATAGTAAGCAACAGAATTTATTGGTAGCAAAACAATTACAAGGTTCTCAAAATTATTGATTTTGAACTTCTCTTCAGAACATTCAAAATGATAATTACACATACACTCTTGAATATGTTGTGTATTGGTTATTAACATGCGTGCAGATTAAATAATACTCAACATGAACCTGTTACACCAGTTAAAGGTCCAAAGATGGACTAATAATGTACAATAAACACAATAATTATTTTAGTCCTCTAAATTCAGTACCTGAAAATAGTAATAGTCAATTTGTACTTTGACTAGTAATTCCAAGGCACCAATAATAAGAGCTAGCAATTGTCTTAATGTTTTCATCTCAAGTTGAAATTGTGCAACACGGGTTTCAGGGAAATTATTTTAAAGCTTAGTTAAATACTAAGTAACTCATTTTATTCATAGTGTTGTTTACATTTCAATCCTAATTGTATTAAACTCCCCCATAATCTAATCCTTTTATACATTAATATATCACTAGAGATAACACTAGAAGCGGTAAATACTACACTAATGACTACACCGACTACATAATAAATAGTTATGTAGAAACAATTTTCTCATCCGTTCTCTACTTAATAAAAAAAAAATATGCTAATAACCAGAACAATAATTCCACTAAAACTAAAGGGAAAAATTTCCAAAGCTAATTCAGTAACCATGCAATTTGTATTATAATTATTTTATTTTATTTTTTAAAACACATTTCCAGCCAGATTTTTGCAAACATTGCGGCATCGGGAATTTAAAAGCTTTGCCAAACCGGTTTTAGAAATATTCCCTAATTTGTAAAAACGAGCGTTATCTTTTACTCGTTTCCGTGAAGTAGACGTTTAAATGTGTACTGGAATTATTGGTTATTGATGTGCTTTTCCTGTACGATCTTTTATCTTATTATTGTATTAAAAGATTTCAAATTGTTTTCTATCCGCAAGTAATGCTTACTTAATCACATTTTAGAAAGCGGTAAATAAATTAAAACATCTTCTCCCTTGGTGGTCTCTTGTAATGTTTAAAAGCTTTCATCTTTCGTTTTCAACGTATTTTTTCGAAGTGACTACGTACACGTCTAATGTAAGGGCTAATTCAGTAGTGGGTAAACAGCAAAGAGGCATACTATTCGGCGCTTTTTTCCCATGTTATTCTTATGGGGATCAGTTTTTGCGCCGACGCCCGATCCTACCCTACACAAATTTTCTTTTTGGCCCTTGCCTTATTTTCCCCCATTTAAAATTTGCATTAATTTTAATACATCCTTTGCAGAAATCCACGAGTTCAAAAATAACTCCACACTAAATAAACAACACATGTAAACAACTTAGAAGTTATTGTGTAGTAGTGGTGAAATGATGGTTTAACATCACTTCCGGCGCTTTTTTCCCATGTTATTCTTATGGGGAGCCGTTTTTGGACCGACGCCAGCTCCCGCCTATAGAGCTCCCGCGCCTTAGCCTATACTAACGTCCAACCCTTGCCTATATTAAATATATTGTCCCCATCCCCATCCCTCCTCTATATTTTTAAAAATTAATTTTCAAATTCAGGCTAAAAAACTATCTTTGGTGTTTACTGTCCGATTTGTCTGCAATTTGGATATGTTATTGTCCTAGGCAAGTGTTTTAATAAATTCCACTTACATTTCCCAAATTCACTATTACGGTTGAATTAAAAAATATTTTTTGAAAAATACTATAGTGCCAATTGCCAACTTCTTTATTTACTGTCCGATTTGTCTTCAATTTGGATATGTTATTGTCCTAGGCAAGTGTTTTAATAAATTCCACTTACATTTCCCAAATTCACTATAACGGTCAAATTAAAAAATATTTTTGAAAAATACTGCCAATTGCCACCTTCTTTATTAACTGTCCGATTTGTCTTCAATTTGGATATGTTATTGTCGTAGGCAAGTGTTTTAATAAATTACACTTACATTTCCCAAATTCACTATTACAGTCAAATTAAAAATTATTTTTGAAAAATACTGCCAATTGCCACCTTCTTTATTAAATGTCCGATTTGTCTTCAATTTGGATGTGTTATTGTCCTAGGCAAGGGTTTTAATAAAATCCACCTACATTTCCCAAATTCACCATTACGGTCAAATTAAATAATATTTTTGAAAAATACTGCTAATTGCCACCTTCTTTATTAACTGTCCGATTTGTCTGCAATTTGGATATGTTATTGTCCTAGGCAACTGGTTTAATAAATTCCACTTACATTTCCCAAATTCACTATTACGGTCAAATTAAATAATATTTTTGAAAAATACTGCCAATTGCCACCTTCTTTATTAAATGTCCGATTTGTCTGCAATTTGGATATGTTATTGTCCTAGGCAACTGGTTTAATAAATTCCACTTACATTTCCCAAATTCACTATTACAGTCAAATTAAATAATATTTTTGAAAAATACTGCCAATTGCCAACTTCTTTATTAAATGTCTGATTTGTCTTCAATTTGGATATGTTATTGTCCTAGGCAAGTGGTTTAATAAATTCCACTTACATATCCCAAATTCACTATTACAGTCAAATTAAAAAATATTTTTGAAAAATACTGCCAATTGCCAACTTCTTTATTAAATGTCCGATTTGTCTGCAATTTGGATATGTTATTGTCCTAGGCAAGTGTTTTAATAAATTTCACATACATATCCCAAATTCACCATTACGGTCAAATTAAAAAATATTTTTGAAAAATACTGCCAATTGCCAACTTCTTTATTAAATGTCCGATTTGTCTGCAATTTGGATATGTTATTGTCCTAGGCAAGTGTTTTAATAAATTACACTTACATTTCCCAAATTCACTATTACAGTCAAATTAAAAATTATTTTTGAAAAATACTGCCAATTGCCAACATCTTTATTAAATGTCCGATTTGTTTAAAATTTAGATATGTTATTGTTGTAGGCCAGTGTATATGCACCATCCACATTTCCCAAATTCACTATTACGGTCAAATTAAAAAATATTTTTGAAAAATACAACCAATTGTCAACTTCTTTATTTACTGTCTGATTTGTTTAAAATTTGGATATGTTATTGTTGTAGGCTAGTGTATATGCACCATCCACATTTTACAAATATTGCGGTTAAATTTTAAAAAATTTGGAAAAATACTGCCAATTGGCAACTTCTTTATTTATGGTCTGATTTGTTTAAAATTTATGTCATTATTCTAGGCTAGTGTATATGTACCATCCACATTTGACAAATTAACTATAATGGTCAAATTTAAAAAATATTTTGAAAAATATACTAACAATTTCAAACTTCTTTATTTACTGTCTGATTTATTTTCGGATATGTTAAAGCTCTTATATAGGTAACAAGACCACACTACCACACGTTCCACTACCCCCTATAATACAGTATTTTGCTGTAATCCCAAAACTGACTTTGCTGTTTATTGTCCGATTTGCCTACACTTTGGATGTTGTCCTAAGCATTTATTGTCTGATTTATTTTTGGATATGTTATAGCCCCCAACTATTATATCTAAAATTACAATATTATTTCCACCTATAATACTGTTGTTTGTTTTGCCGCAACCTAAAAACTAACATTGGTATTTGTGTTTTTACAAAACTATATTTTGCGGTTGGATTAAAAAAAATAAATACAAGCTTATTATATACGCTGATAAGTAATATATATCCACAATTATGGTCAAAACAAATTTTGGATATGTTTTAAGCCAACGCAAAAATAAATTGTTAAAACCCAAAACAACTAAACACAAAACACTAATCTTTCTTTGTGCTTGTTTGGAGTAGTCTTTATTTTATCCAACTTAATTTTAATTTTGTAGTTAAAACCAAACTTCCCACATTCTAGCTCCCTTTCCAGCCGGTGGTTGGAGACATAAAGGTTACGAATATTTTCAAACAATATATCTTTTTCTACCCCTATGTTGGACTTGTTTAATAGCGCACCATATTCCAAATCCTCCAGTCTACTACATTCTTTAAATTTAACATTGCCTTTAATATCTTGCATCTCTATGTCTTCTTGTCCATCGTTACGGAAACTTAGGTTTTCTATTTTTGGAATTGCCATAAAATGTTGCGGTTCCGTTAGTGTTAAAGCTTGCAAGTGGCTCGTTGGTAGGTAGATAAATAATGTCCAAATCGCATGGCAACATGCCTTGCCTATTCTTATTTATCTCTATAAATACAGTTTTACAGACACCTTTAACATAGTATACACCCCTCCATCCTTTTCTGCCAACACTCCCACAAACTTGTTTACTACAAACGCATACACACAATGCTCTAGATCCTCGTCGCAGGAAGTAATCTTTTAATTTATCCTCTCTTTCCCTTCTTTCTTTAGCCAACCGTGCATTCCTCTGCAACAGTATTTTCCACATATTCCAATGTCTTCTAATTCCGATTTCCTCTTTTTGGAACAACTCTCTAAGAAAGGCTTGGAAAGTGGCTCTATTTCTTTAATAGTGTATGGGTACAGTTTATTGGTCCGGCTTCTTAAAACGTAGGGAGTAAGGTTAGGACTTTCCACTAAGCCTAATTCTTCTAAATTGATGGAGAAAGGTGTATTTGATGTGCCCCCAGATTTGATGTAACACTTATGCTTTACACCTATGTCATCCTCCTCTATTACCTCTACATAGTTGGTAAACAGTTAAAGCTAAATGCAGATAGAGCATACTTTATTAACTTTTCCCTTTGATCTTTTGGCAGTTGTACTCCAGTTATCTTCCCCCAATATGCATCGTTAAACACTAAACAACAACTGTTTTGTAATTGATTGGCAGAGGTACAGCATAGAATGGAGCATTTTGAAAGTACCGTTTGTTGTCTTCTATTAGACTTAAACAATCTCTTAAAGGTTCAAACCCTTTACCTCTACAATAGATTGTTGCCTCTAACCTTGCCATTCTCTCTAGCTAGTTTAGATGAGAACGTTTCTTTTAGGTTTACAAAGTTTATTATATGGTTTCCTATACTTTTAATTACTCCAGGGCTTGTAATCTGGCATATAAATTTATTATATATTTTTACCCTGCTATTTACATTAAACCATGTTAAACAGTCTTTACTAACATTATCTACAATAACATTATGGGGGTCCATTCGCCCCCCTGGTAGCAAAAGTTTTCTGTAAGATATTGGCACATTTCCTCTTTATTAAATATTCCAACCAAATCTAGTGTTATATCGAAATCCACAAGATAGTACATTTCTTTTTCCAGATCTTGCAGTATCTTTGGAAGGTCTTCCAACAAATCCTTAATTTTAACATTTGCAAGCTCTATTTTATAGGGAATTGCTATAGGATCATCATACTTTTGTTTAATTTGGTCAATATCTTTCTTTATTATTTGTAACACACCCTCGCTTTGGGAGAATGGTAGTTTGGCCACAACACCATGTCGAGCTAAAGAGAACTTTTTAAATATTCCTCATAAGTAGCTATTAAACGAGCCACATATTTCCTTCTTAACTTTAAATTTATTCCGAACGTCCCCATCACAATCCGTAACATTGGTTATCTTAACTAACATTATGTTATCACAAAACGCATCCGTTATAGATGTTAAGTTATTTAATTTTGGTTCACCCTCGCAATAGTTTATATTACCTATGTCTGTAAGAAGGTTATTATTACGTAGATTTTCTAATAAAAACCATATACCGAATCTTTCGTTAGTAGGTTTAATACAATTCCCCAATAAATGGCTAACAGAGTACATTTCTTTTATACAAAAGTAGCGGAAACATGTAAACAGGACAGATTACACCATAGGCATATAGAGGTTGTAAATATATGGATATTGTATATAAACACAGGCGAGCGGCAAGTGTAACATGTAAGTGGACACCCACATGCAAATATGGAATACCCACTATTAATATAATTCCAAATTCGACTAAATAAGTTTATAGTCTCAATATAATTAACATATTAACTAACGGCGCCATCCCCCATTAGTACCCAAATTGTCGAAATTCTATAATTCTATTCTTAGTCCTTGTATTAGGTTTTGTACTATTAAACCCAACACCCCGTGCAGTAGAGTAATATATGTATTTAATGCAGATACGCACATTCTACAAGACCCACACATCTGTTGTATAAGCAGCAGAATAGACGTCTCACCCATTGTGTTGTTGTAAAGTAAAACATAAATGTAAATTGTGCTGGATACAACCGGCCAGATATTAGACAGGAAATGTGTTGGAAGTGTATTGCCAAAGACAAACACCACATAGTGCAGCATGTAATCAATCCATTACT
Source organism: Allygus modestus (assembly GCA_963675035.1). Taxonomy (NCBI): domain Eukaryota; kingdom Metazoa; phylum Arthropoda; class Insecta; order Hemiptera; family Cicadellidae; genus Allygus; species Allygus modestus. The sequence continues at coordinate 10,213,878 of OY776115.1, forward strand.
ATTTAGACAGTATTGGTACAACATCCGATATATTAGCCAAACCCACAATCAAACTTGGAAAACAAACAGTAAAAGATAAATATTATAGTAACAGAAATAGTAAGAGTATAAGGACATAGTAATATTTAAAGTTTATAAAACAACACAAATGCAGAGACACAACACACTCCAACACATTTGGACACAGGCACAGATACTGGTTTACATCCATTTAACACAACTTTACACGTTCTGTCAACCGACACAAAAATAGTTTGTAAATTGTGTAAGAAATATATGTAATATAAACAAATTTAACACAATCATAACATTGTCCACAATGTTATGATTGTGTTAAATTTGTTTATATTACATATATTTCTTACACAATTTACAAACTATTTTTGTGTCGGTTGACAGAACGTGTAAAGTTGTGTTAAATGGATGTAAACCAGTATCTGTGCCTGTGTCCAAATGTGTTGGAGTGTGTTGTGTCTCTGCATTTGTGTTGTTTTATAAACTTTAAATATTACTATGTCCTTATACTCTTACTATTTCTGTTACTATAATATTTATCTTTTACTGTTTGTTTTCCAAGTTTGATTGTGGGTTTGGCTAATATATCGGATGTTGTACCAATACTGTCTAAATAGTAATGGATTGATTACATGCTGCACTATGTGGTGTTTGTCTTTGGCAATACACTTCCAACACATTTCCTGTCTAATATCTGGCCGGTTGTATCCAGCACAATTTACATTTATGTTTTACTTTACAACAACACAATGGGTGAGACGTCTATTCTGCTGCTTATACAACAGATGTGTGGGTCTTGTAGAATGTGCGTATCTGCATTAAATACATATATTACTCTACTGCACGGGGTGTTGGGTTTAATAGTACAAAACCTAATACAAGGACTAAGAATAGAATTATAGAATTTCGACAATTTGGGTACTAATGGGGGATGGCGCCGTTAGTTAATATGTTAATTATATTGAGACTATAAACTTATTTAGTCGAATTTGGAATTATATTAATAGTGGGTATTCCATATTTGCATGTGGGTGTCCACTTACATGTTACACTTGCCGCTCGCCTGTGTTTATATACAATATCCATATATTTACAACCTCTATATGCCTATGGTGTAATCTGTCCTGTTTACATGTTTCCGCTACTTTTGTATAAAAGAAATGTACTCTGTTAGCCATTTATTGGGGAATTGTATTAAACCTACTAACGAAAGATTCGGTATATGGTTTTTATTAGAAAATCTACGTAATAATAACCTTCTTACAGACATAGGTAATATAAACTATTGCGAGGGTGAACCAAAATTAAATAACTTAACATCTATAACGGATGCGTTTTGTGATAACATAATGTTAGTTAAGATAACCAATGTTACGGATTGTGATGGGGACGTTCGGAATAAATTTAAAGTTAAGAAGGAAATATGTGGCTCGTTTAATAGCTACTTATGAGGAATATTTAAAAAGTTCTCTTTAGCTCGACATGGTGTTGTGGCCAAACTACCATTCTCCCAAAGCGAGGGTGTGTTACAAATAATAAAGAAAGATATTGACCAAATTAAACAAAAGTATGATGATCCTATAGCAATTCCCTATAAAATAGAGCTTGCAAATGTTAAAATTAAGGATTTGTTGGAAGACCTTCCAAAGATACTGCAAGATCTGGAAAAAGAAATGTACTATCTTGTGGATTTCGATATAACACTAGATTTGGTTGGAATATTTAATAAAGAGGAAATGTGCCAATATCTTACAGAAAACTTTTGCTACCAGGGGGGCGAATGGACCCCCATAATGTTATTGTAGATAATGTTAGTAAAGACTGTTTAACATGGTTTAATGTAAATAGCAGGGTAAAAATATATAATAAATTTATATGCCAGATTACAAGCCCTGGAGTAATTAAAAGTATAGGAAACCATATAATAAACTTTGTAAACCTAAAAGAAACGTTCTCATCTAAACTAGCTAGAGAGAATGGCAAGGTTAGAGGCAACAATCTATTGTAGAGGTAAAGGGTTTGAACCTTTAAGAGATTGTTTAAGTCTAATAGAAGACAACAAACGGTACTTTCAAAATGCTCCATTCTATGCTGTACCTCTGCCAATCAATTACAAAACAGTTGTTGTTTAGTGTTTAACGATGCATATTGGGGGAAGATAACTGGAGTACAACTGCCAAAAGATCAAAGGGAAAAGTTAATAAAGTATGCTCTATCTGCATTTAGCTTTAACTGTTTACCAACTATGTAGAGGTAATAGAGGAGGATGACATAGGTGTAAAGCATAAGTGTTACATCAAATCTGGGGGCACATCAAATACACCTTTCTCCATCAATTTAGAAGAATTAGGCTAAGTGAAAAGTCCTAACCTTACTCCCTACGTTTTAAGAAGCCGGACCAATAAACTGTACCCATACACTATTAAAGAAATAGAGCCACTTTCCAAGCCTTTCTTAGAGAGTTGTTCCAAAAAGAGGAAATCGGAATTAGAAGACATTGGAATATGTGGAAACTACTGTTGCAGAGGAATGCACGGTTGGCTAAAGAAAGAAGGGAAAGAGAGGATAAATTAAAAGATTACTTCCTGCGACGAGGATCTAGAGCATTGTGTGTATGCGTTTGTAGTAAACAAGTTTGTGGGAGTGTTGGCAGAAAAGGATGGAGGGGTGTATACTATGTTAAAGGTGTCTGTAAAACTGTATTTATAGAGATAAATAAGAATAGGCAAGGCGTGTTGCCATGCGATTTGGACATTATTTATCTACCTACCAACGAGCCACTTGCAAGCTTTAACACTAACGGAACCGCAACATTTTATGGCAATTCCAAAAATAGAAAACCTAAGTTTCCGTAACGATGGACAAGAAGACATAGAGATGCAAGATATTAAAGGCAATGTTAAATTTAAAGAATGTAGTAGACTGGAGGATTTGGAATATGGTGCGCTATTAAACAAGTCCAACATAGGGGTAGAAAAAGATATATTGTTTGAAAATATTCGTAACCTTTATGTCTCCAACCACCGGCTGGAAAGGGAGCTAGAATGTGGGAAGTTTGGTTTTAACTACAAAATTAAAATTAAGTTGGATAAAATAAAGACTACTCCAAACAAGCACAAAGAAAGATTAGTGTTTTGTGTTTAGTTGTTTTGGGTTTTAAAAATTTATTTTTGCGTTGGCTTAAAACATATCCAAAATTTGTTCTGACCATAATTGTGGATATATATTACTTATCAGCGTATATAATAAGCTTGTATTTATTTTTTTTAATCCAACCGCAAAATATAGTTTTGTAAAAACACAAATACCAATGTTAGTTTTTAGGTTGCGGCAAAACAAACAACAGTATTATAGGTGGAAATAATATTGTAATTTTAGATATAATAGTTGGGGGCTATAACATATCCAAAAATAAATCAGACAATAAATGCTTAGGACAACATCCAAAGTGTAGGCAAATCGGACAATAAACAGCAAAGTCAGTTTTGGGATTACAGCAAAATACTGTATTATAGGGGGTAGTGGAACGTGTGGTAGTGTGGTCTTGTTACCTATATAAGAGCTTTAACATATCCGAAAATAAATCAGACAGTAAATAAAGAAGTTTGAAATTGTTAGTATATTTTTCAAAATATTTTTTAAATTTGACCATTATAGTTAATTTGTCAAATGTGGATGGTACATATACACTAGCCTAGAATAATGACATAAATTTTAAACAAATCAGACCATAAATAAAGAAGTTGCCAATTGGCAGTATTTTTCCAAATTTTTTAAAATTTAACCGCAATATTTGTAAAATGTGGATGGTGCATATACACTAGCCTACAACAATAACATATCCAAATTTTAAACAAATCAGACAGTAAATAAAGAAGTTGACAATTGGTAGTATTTTTCAAAAATATTTTTTAATTTGACCGTAATAGTGAATTTGGGAAATGTGGATGGTGCATATACACTGGCCTACAACAATAACATATCTAAATTTTAAACAAATCGGACATTTAATAAAGATGTTGGCAATTGGCAGTATTTTTCAAAAATAATTTTTAATTTGACTGTAATAGTGAATTTGGGAAATGTAAGTGTAATTTATTAAAACACTTGCCTAGGACAATAACATATCCAAATTGCAGACAAATCGGACATTTAATAAAGAAGTTGGCAATTGGCAGTATTTTTCAAAAATATTTTTTAATTTGACCGTAATGGTGAATTTGGGATATGTATGTGAAATTTATTAAAACACTTGCCTAGGACAATAACATATCCAAATTGCAGACAAATCGGACATTTAATAAAGAAGTTGGCAATTGGCAGTATTTTTCAAAAATATTTTTTAATTTGACTGTAATAGTGAATTTGGGATATGTAAGTGGAATTTATTAAACCACTTGCCTAGGACAATAACATATCCAAATTGAAGACAAATCAGACATTTAATAAAGAAGTTGGCAATTGGCAGTATTTTTCAAAAATATTATTTAATTTGACTGTAATAGTGAATTTGGGAAATGTAAGTGGAATTTATTAAACCAGTTGCCTAGGACAATAACATATCCAAATTGCAGACAAATCGGACATTTAATAAAGAAGGTGGCAATTGGCAGTATTTTTCAAAAATATTATTTAATTTGACCGTAATAGTGAATTTGGGAAATGTAAGTGGAATTTATTAAACCAGTTGCCTAGGACAATAACATATCCAAATTGCAGACAAATCGGACAGTTAATAAAGAAGGTGGCAATTAGCAGTATTTTTCAAAAATATTATTTAATTTGACCGTAATGGTGAATTTGGGAAATGTAGGTGGATTTTATTAAAACACTTGCCTAGGACAATAACACATCCAAATTGAAGACAAATCGGACATTTAATAAAGAAGGTGGCAATTGGCAGTATTTTTCAAAAATAATTTTTAATTTGACTGTAATAGTGAATTTGGGAAATGTAAGTGTAATTTATTAAAACACTTGCCTACGACAATAACATATCCAAATTGAAGACAAATCGGACAGTTAATAAAGAAGGTGGCAATTGGCAGTATTTTTCAAAAATATTTTTTAATTTGACCGTTATAGTGAATTTGGGAAATGTAAGTGGAATTTATTAAAACACTTGCCTAGGACAATAACATATCCAAATTGAAGACAAATCGGACAGTAAATAAAGAAGTTGGCAATTGGCACTATAGTATTTTTCAAAAAATATTTTTTAATTCAACCGTAATAGTGAATTTGGGAAATGTAAGTGGAATTTATTAAAACACTTGCCTAGGACAATAACATATCCAAATTGCAGACAAATCGGACAGTAAACACCAAAGATAGTTTTTTAGCCTGAATTTGAAAATTAATTTTTAAAAATATAGAGGAGGGATGGGGATGGGGACAATATATTTAATATAGGCAAGGGTTGGACGTTAGTATAGGCTAAGGCGCGGGAGCTCTATAGGCGGGAGCTGGCGTCGGTCCAAAAACGGCTCCCCATAAGAATAACATGGGAAAAAAGCGCCGGAAGTGATGTTAAACCATCATTTCACCACTACTGCTACCACTTAGGTTAGGTTACGTTAGGTTAGGATAGGTTAGGTTAGGAGGTTTTCTGGCTCTCAATTCGTTTTAAAAATCAACGGAAAAGTAACGTATGGTGCATAATTTGGAACGGACGTGAACAGTAGCGGCTCACGTCGGACGTGTACGTAGCCTCTGCCATATTTTTTAGCAAAAGAGTATTGTTCAACTACCGTGTTAATATAATATTCTGATTAAAATATCTTTCTTCCTTACGTATTTAAAATATAATGCAGCAAGTTTTGGTTAGTTCTTTAACAGATTTAATTTTACGTAGTGATGGTGTTTAATGGGAAACAAATATTTAAAAAACAAAATATAAAACCCCTTTAATAGAAAGACACATGTGATTTCAGCAGTAGATGACTCATGAGATGTTCCTGTGTCGTTCTATTTTTATACTGGCCAGTTGTTAATTGTTTTCAATGTTCCCGTGTATAATGCTAGTGTGTGACCGAATAGTAACTCTGACGACTATTAACACCACCAGTGATGAAGTGGGGTATTTTTAGCTTGATGTCAACTTAAAAGAACTCCTGAGGTTTTAAACTGAAGTGGTAGTTGTATCTTGACATTGAATCACTCGGCAGTATCACCAGGTATTTCAAATCTTTTTGGTAAAACATCTTTGTTAATTTTAAAAAATTTCTGATAAAATATTACCATTCCGCAAAGGTTCCTCAAGTTGTCTGCTTAAACTGGATAACAAGAATAAATTTGCACAATTATAAAAAAAATAAAACAATGTTAATTATCAATCACATGTTCTACAGACTTTTTTAAAGGGTAACACGAATAAATTGCACAGTTATAAACAAAAATAAAACAATGTTAGTTATCAATCACATGTTCTACAGACTTTTTTAAAAGTAAGTGGATATTAAAAATATATTTCAAGGTAATTGATCCAACAATTAATTCACACTGAAATTTTGCTTCTTTAAACAGCATGGATTGTTCCTAAAGACAAATCATTTGTTTTATTAACCTAACCAGCTGTTGATGGGACAAACTTGGTCTCAATTGGGCCGCAAAAGATAAAGAAAAAGCTAACATTTTGATTCCTTTCGATGAAGACATATTTCGGTCTAGAACCACAAATTGGTCAAGAGAAAGTCAATTAATTCGTTTATCAACCGATGATAGTGATTAAATTGAGTGTTGTTTGGTAAAAACGTACACAGAGAAGAAATAAATACTTTCTTCTCAGTGAAGTGGTGAAGTTTTTATGAGAGATAACTTTTCTATTCAAATTCAATAACAAAATCTTAGAACTACGTTTATTCATTAGTTGTTAAAACAATGTTTCTTTTTATTAGTGAACCATCCTTAACTATCCTGAGAAAAGGCTTATCAGGATATTGGGAACTAATAGTTCTGAATGAACATTTAAAACCATCCAGATTAATTAAGAAATATATTTAATTCTTTGTTTCCTATTAACAAGTATATATCTTGTAAGAACTTTGTTTAAAATTAAATACATACAAATTATTAAAACGAAATAGTATGAAAATACCTATGTGATATGTGAGAATCACCTTCCAAAACTTGAACTTTGTTCTAATTCAAACTCGGAAACTACAAGACGACAAAAAATAAGGTGGAGTAACTTCAACAAAACGTGATGAAAAGAGATGGGTGCGATAAATCTTTGAAACAAACGCTACATTAAAGTGGCAGGCACGAGGTTCTCTACCTACATTTGTATAAAATACACAGCCTACTTTGCGGTTGAGAATTGAAAGTCACCATGTTATGTGTCTTAGCAACAAAACTTGGGATAGAATATAATTGTATTATTAACATCTGTATGATCTGCATGTCCTTCTAGCAAAGGCGTGAAGTTACAGTATAATCATTATTTTATTTGGTGGGTTAGAAGCAGGGGAAAATTATTATACAGCATCCGTATAAGAAAAAAACGTGGTTTAGTGAAAATACCTTGTTACACATAAGTATGAAAATATTAAAATGCATTTTAATTTATCACATCCCATGGCTGTTTATTATGTATTCAATGGAAGCGACCGAACCTAAATGCTGTATTTTTTTAAGATAGCTATTTAAGGAAGTAAGAAATGATTTTTATGCAATATAAAATTTAAAAAATAATATTTTTAACACGTAGTAACTTTGCAAACTATTATGAAATTTGAAGAGTATAAATTATAAAAATGGCAAAACGGAAAAGGCTGATGTAAACATTAGTTTGAGTTTGATAATAACGGAGGTAAAATCAAAGAAGCTCCATTGACTTCAATATGAAAAAGGAACACTGATTATTTATCTTTTTGTTTTTTTTTTTTAATTCATTTTCATAATAGAGCAGTAGAAGGAGGGTAGGTAAACAGCACACGTTTTCTATGACATATATATTTAATGTTTACATATAATTTTATTACGTAATGACAGTAATTTGCTTTTAGGAAGAAGAGGTCACTTTTTCTTAATAAAACAAAGTTTGTTTTTGCATTCATATCCTGGACAGCGAGAGTACTTCATAAAGTTACTACATTTACAGTATGTAGAGTATATTATAAATAAAATTGTGTGCCAAAACAATGTAAATACATTTTATTTTATCCTGTAAGTTCGATTTTATGAAATAAATCTGGTACCGTTTCTACACAGATAACCTAATTAATAAAGTTCTTTGTTATGTTAAGTAAGATTGCAACCGTCCTAAAGTAGGTTCTCTCATTATACTCTAATTATACCGCGTAATGTAGAATGCGTTACATGCAATAGCAGCCGAGTATATCTAATTGCAGCAGAATCCTGCAATTGAAGAGATTCTAAGGCTGTTGCAATGTAAGTATTGCTATTAACATTAGAAAATAATATTATTTCAAATTAATACATCTTATTAATATATAAAACAAAGTAGTGTTAGTTACAAATCTTTTAACTCAAGAACGGCTGAACGGATTTAAATGAAATTTTGCACACGGATAGTTTATTATCTGGATTAACACGTAGGATACTTTTTACCCCGGGAAATTTGAAGGGCTCTGCCCCTTTGGCTTTTAAAGTTTACATATTATTGCTTATGGGAACATGTGTTTATCATTTTCTGTTTTTAATTAATAAACAGATAATGTTTCGATAAAACAGCGGTTTTTGTAAAAAACTTCAAAAGTTTAGATGTTATTCCTTATGGGAACTTGTTTTTATTAGGAGTGTATCCAAACATACTTTTAAGGCGTAAAAATTTGTTCATTATGGAAATAAAAAACTAATAGAATGGCAACACAAACTATTTTTTCGATAGGCGAGTGAACGTAGCGAACGAGCTCAAATTAGCTCAAATTGAAAATGAACGAGTATTTGGCATAAAAAAAATTCAATGACATTAGGGCAGGACAACGTCTGTCGGGCCAAAGCTAGTTTTTATATAAATATAACTATACTGCAAATTGATTTTAGGAACCTGTTCGCTAAAATTGAGCAAAACGAATTAATTCCAGAGATAATTATGTAAAAGATTACTGAGATTCGTCTATTAGAAATTCTATGATATTTTCGATCTGTGCGTTGCTATTAAAATCTAATTTTCAAGTACAGTAATTACTCTATTTCACACTGGAACACATTTTAATTACACATCATAGATTGTTGCTACAGAAATCATATGTTTTATTAAACTAACCAGCTGTTAGTGGGACAAATAGGACTCAATCAGGCGGCAACTGATAAAGTCAAAGCAAACATTTTGATTGCTTTTGATTAAGACATTTTTCGGTCCCGACCCACAAATTGGTCAAGTGGAAGTCAATTAGTTAGTCTATCAACCGTTGACAGTGATTTCATTGGATCGATATTTCATACAAACTTAAAAACTGTTGTTGTACTTAATTATTCTATTTTATAACTGAACTCCTTCATTATAATTGTTATTAAGCATGAAATACATAATTATTATCTGGTAAATAATTTCATTACTAATTAATTCTTAATTAGTTGTTTGCGTATTAAGTTGCACCACCTTATTTTTGGCTGGATAATATTGAAATATGTCTTACCGTTTAATATATAAACAAATTAAACTAAATACATTTAAGCCTACAGTATTACTACCAATTGGTAGGACCGTCCAAAAACCCAACATACATTCAAACCCTGGTGCAATCTAGAACCCTACCATCCTTTAATCCCCCCCAACCACAAGTCTTTGTAGGACAAGATGGTAATCTCAATTACTAGATGTTGAAATGTAACATCTTGTGTTTTAAGGTCACGAAACCTGTATTGAACAGCTATTTGTATTCTGAATCGAAATCAGATATTATCTAGACTTTGTGTACAATCCAGGTTATAAGTTTAAGTCTGAATGTTATAAAATATTTTATAATAATGAGTTACGTCATCAAATAATTTAAATTAATCCAGACAAATAATTAAGAACTAGAATATTCTATAAAATAAACTAAATATTTTATAATTGGTATATTTGAAAATATATGTACCTCAGATGATTTTCTTAAACAAACAATATAGGTATATTTCTATAAATATTACTTTTTGATCGTTTGCGATTATATAGTTAGTACAATGATTAACAATTATTCCTCGTATTAAACATAGTAACCTTTATAAATCTGTTAAGCATATTATGAAACATATTCTGTGTAATTCAGAAATATATTTTAAATCTATTTTGAATTGATCTACTTTAATTATTAATTTTATTTAAACAGTAAGAAAGTCCTGTATTTGTTTACCTTAACCCGACTATAATCTAAGTTTTACTTCTTATAGGTGTCCCTTAAGTTCCTCATTATGCGTTAGTAGTTAGTCCTAATTATGTTTAGTAAAATTGTGTCCCAATGGGAAACTATTTATCTTGCCATTTGTGATATAGCGTCCGGATAAACTTCTCTTCAGGGACTTATTGCTCATCTAGGAGCCAACGGTGGGACCACAAACACAACAATAACTGCTCTCAGGTGGTCACCAACAATGTGTACAGTGAACATCTGTGGTGCAATTGTAGTTTACCGTGAATCGTACATGTGAAAAAAGGTAAAGTTTTATAGTAAATCTTTCAAACACAATTCATAACCATAAATATTTAAGATCAAACTTATATATTCGTAACGTTGTAAATATTACTACTCATCACTATTTGTAAGTAATGTTTGAAATATAGATAATTTTTTTCATATTTTTTTATAGATATCAATCAAACAAACTTTCCTCCTTATCACTTTCTCATCGAGTAAATGTCTTAATATTTAATTTTTAATGTATCTTGCTCATAAAATATGACTTTTATTATATTGCCGTTTTCACTGCAAGACTTACAGTTGTCAATGGCAAAGGTATTCTTAACCTTTGCCATTGCAAACAACTCCGCTGCGAAGGTAGTAGAATAGCCTTTGCCAATTTTTTGTTGGAACAAAAATCATTAAAAACTCTTAACATCTTTATAAAGGTTCTTTGTAGGGATACGAACAAATAAAAAAACGACTGGTAATATACACATTTTGAAACTATCAAACTAAATACGTAAAAACATACATTCTTAATTAACTCGTTATTGATTACCTAGAACTAATAACAATAAGTGTAAAGACCTTTCACAGTCTGGGTTTAAATATAAGTGAAAGGTACGGTGCTAATTTTAACACTTTTAATAACATTGTGACGTTCGAATATTGTTTCAGCAGTAAATAAACTGCTGTGAAAACAGTTTATAATTTGTCCTAGCCAGTAATATCAAATCTAAATATTTACGTAGCTTCTGATGGAGGTATTTTTCAATTATAAAATGAGAGTTTATGCAGCCGAGATAAATTCATGAAGCTCTGGGTTTGATTGCTTTTTCACCCAATAATAAATGCTCTTAAAAATATTACTAATATGCTAATTAATGTAAAGGAGTTTTTTAATTTAAAAATAATATTAGTTAAATATTTATTTTTTTCAAACTTGACATCAATTATAAATATTTGTAGGGGTGTCCCCTTAATTAAGTGGCCGAACTTTAGGAGTTTGATTTCATAAGTCAAAATCAAATCAAATTCAATAATTAATTTTTTTTCCAAAAACGCCTCCTTGCCTGGATTCTCGCTATTGAGTGTTTGTTTCATGAAAATATTATATCTCTGAACCCATGAAAGTGTTCGTATCAAACTCGGTATGGTTTTATATTTTGTAACAGGTCCTAACTAATGACAGAACAATAATCAATCTGAAAAAATATTCCTTTCAAAATTGTAGGCATTAAACCATTACAAATTTTTTAATCAAAATTGTCATAAGTTGGTAGATTTCTTAAACGTAAAAGTATTGTTTTAGTAAATTTAACTTTTAATCAAACACAAATTTTTCAAAAAGGTCACATAAGAAACAGCTGAGAAAATCCATTTATTAGTTGTACGGGTCCGACGGATTCATCTGCATGGTGTTGGCAACTAAAGACTGTCTGATTGTTGCGCCAAAAAATACAAGCTAACAACCGAATTCCGATAGGCATTTTACTGAATATTGTCTGGATTTCTAGGCCAAACTTTGGTTATAAGAAGAGTTTTGCTGTTTTACTATTTACATCTGGACATTGTATATACAGTGTTTGTTTTATATCGGAATATTATAACACAATACATCATTATAATCTTGCACTGTGGAGTTAAACAGTTTAGTTTAGTAGTTTTTTAATAAAAAAACAAGTATCCTTTCAACTCTTATAACAATAAATCAAACCAAAAACGTAAACCACAAAAAATTATTTTATTTCTATTTCAATATTTCAAATGAGAAATGTACACATTAAGGCTACTATAAATGTAAAGCTTCAGAACAAATTTGATATATTTGACCAATATGCTAGAGTATGGTTTGGCGGCAACCGACAAAGTCGACGCCGAACACAACGATCAGTTTTGATTAAGCCATATCGGGCAGTAAACCGCAATTGGTTGGATTGGCTGAATTAGTCATCAGCCTTTGTCTGACACTGTTTTAATTAACATCATGTGGTTTAAAATTTAAAAAATGTTGTACTTGAAAAATGTGTATTGTATGGATTTGCAATACGTAAGTGAAAATTGTAAAACATAATGTTAATAACAAATATTTATTTAAGTGTTATTATAATACAACGTCTATCAGTTTACAAATAATTTACATTTGCAACTTTTTTTACTTTAAGTTGATGAGCTATAAAGTAAGCGATTCGTCAAAATGAAGTGTGAATTTAAATGTTAACATAAAATATCGAATTCATACCTAGAATAAACGTATTTCAGTTTTGAAAGGTCATTTATAAGTTGGATCCGACCTGTAATTGAAAGAAATACATTTACATTGTTTACCTCCAAAATGTTTGTAAAATTACATAATTTGACATGTTAGGTCAAAACACAATGCTGAATTATCAACAGTAGAACTGAGGCTGTTTATCAGTTTATAACTCAGAATGGCTATCATTTAACAATAGGTATTTAAACTGAGTGATAACGGTTTAACCTGATAACAGAAACATCCATACCGATGTATTTTAACTCCTTTAAATAACCCTTATCCAAAGTGAACTCGAGGTTCGAAACTCCTTTATTACTATTAAGCACAAAACCCATACTATAGCAACTCAAAATCTTATGAAACCCTTAACTTCACAGAAAATAAAACATAAGGTATAAAGTATAAGGACATATTTTTCTCAGCTTTCGGTTTCACCTTCTACGTTTATTTGTATCAAGCGGTTTGAAATTAAATGGAAAAATTACTCTTAAAGAAAAACAATACCCCCGTTGCAGCAAACCTGCATACTCAGTGAATTTCAAATGGTACTTCACTAAGTGATGAAGCCAATTACCAACTTTCATCAAAGCATATTCATAAATAAGCGAGATGTGAAATTGTATTTATTCTCGATAAGGAAAACATTAGGGCTAAGTGTGCAGGTTTGCTGCATCAAGGACCACTAAAATCTGGTTTTTATACAAATACCAATGGATCACCACTAGATGAAGTAACGTACTAAGTTTAACCGATTTATGTTCGTAAACAAGCAAGATAACACATGTTTCTTACTCTCCATAATAATAACATTATAGCTGCTGAGTACGCGGGTTTACTGCCATGGGGACCACAGTAAATAGGTTTAGTATGAAAATATCAGTAAACCCTAACGATATGAAGCACATACCAAGTTTCATTAATATATGTACATTAATAAGCGAGATATATAATTTTACTTATTCTCTATAAGATTAACATTGGACAAAGTACTGTGTTTAGCACTTTCAATATCTCGGTAACCATTTGACGTAGAGCTATGAACAAGATACCAATTTTTTTATTTTTTAAAGTTTAATTCAACAGTGTTAACTAAAATTTGGTTTTAAAAAGAATTATATGTCAAAAACTCACAAAACCCATTTTTGGGTACAAATCCCCTCCAAAACCCCTCTTAAAATAGAGCGACCAATCTGGTTCTCGATCTTATGAAAATAGATGCTGCCTTACACGTATATACCAAATTTCATCAAGATTGGACCATTTTAACGAAAGTTGTCGTGCCTACGGACACATATATGAATTTGAACGAATGGTGATTTGGCATCTGGGGGCCTCAAAACGGAAAGTTATCATGGTCCCGGGCCTAGGTCTTACCATGCCACCTACGGTAATAACTTCTTCCCTATAGGGGAAATTCACTAAAACAATAAAAACGACCTCTTGTTTTGGAGTCATGGCTTGGGCGATAATTCCACTGAAACTGTTTAGTGAAAAGCTTGAAAAGCCATTGGGTAAATGGAATGGAAAATTAAAATAATTGGAAACGTCAACATCTTAACACTATAATGTAGCGCAATATATCTCCAGCTCGGCAATTTACCCATTTAATCACACCCTTGCCTTATTCGGTGTTTATCTTTCTGATCCTACCGCAGTGATTAGCCCAGCACCCAGCAGGTGGTTACAAAAAAGGGCAGCGTAGCCGCAACCTTTCACCACTTCTCTGATTCTATCTGCGTAATAATGGGATGGTTCTATGATAGTAGTAAGGGCCCGCGCTTTGGCCCCAACATGGGCTCTTATGGGAGAATAGAATAACATGGGCTCTTATGAGGGAATGGAATTAGGGTGTAATTACTACCCTCTGTCTTTCTTTTGCTACCCTCTGTGGTTAATTATTTATCTTTTTCATCCCCTGTGGTTAATTATATACCATTTTTGGTAATTGTTTCGCGTCCTTCACTTCCTTCTGTGTATCTAACTACAGATCCTGTCTCTCAGCGTACTGTAGCTGGCGGGTGTAACGTGAACATTTTTAAGTAAACTGATGGGTTGAAATGTTAATTCGTGTCCTTATGTTGTTAATCATCTAGCCTTCTGTGGTAATTATTTGAACTATGTTTCCTTCTACATATTTATTTTTTTAACCCCAGTGCCCTTCTATACATCTAACCTCCACATCCTTCTGCGTATCTAATCTCACTTCCTTCTGCGTATCTAACCACAACATCTGCAACAAGTATCTGTCAGCAAACTAGTTGTGACCAGTTAAAATACTGCTCTGTGATTGGTTAAAATAAAGATGTATTTTATTGGCTGTAATTAGGCGTCCTGCGCTCTGATTGGTCCAGACGTGGCCCCACCACAATACCTGCTCTCTTGCTGCGCATTCTCTCTCTCTGCTCCCACTTTCGTTGCGAACAGACGTGTCCCTGCGTTGCTCCGTTTGTTGCGCTTGGCAAAGATAAACTTGAGCGTTTGCTTACCCTATCCTACTTGTACCATAACCTCACTTCCTTGTGTCAAGGGCTGTGTCGTACTTGTATTTGTTGACTGACAGTAATATCACTTTCTATTCTTGTTCTTTATTAAGTAACCTCACCATTATGTTTTACTTGGTAGTCCTGTGTTTATATGTATTGGCTAACATAACAGCAAATCTAGTTTCTTGCGTCAAAAGTAGTTTTGTGCGTTGTATTTGATTGTTTGGCTTGGCTAAAGTAGTGTTGTGTTGACTAACATAACCTTATTTCCCAGTAACCTCAGTTTCTTGTGTCGAGAGTAGTGTTTTGCGTTGTATTTAATTGTTTGATTTGTTTAGAGTAGTGTTGTGTTGACTAACATAACCTCACACCCAGTAACCTCAGTTTCTTGTTTGATTTGACTGTAGTAGTGTTGTGCGTTGTATGTGCTGAGTAACATAACAGTAATATCACGGTATCATGCACTTGTCTTGTTCATGCCTGACTTGTCTATGTTAAGAGCGTTGTATGACTTGCTAGTGTACAGTAACATCAGAGTTAACTACATGTTTCAAGAGTAGTGTCGTGTGATTTTTAGCGTTATCTGAACTGCTAAAGTAACCTCACTTTTTCTGACCTCACTCTTTACACTCCAACTTTACTGTATTATATTCCGTGCATGGTGTACTTAATTTTATTTCTGTGTTGTGTTTATTGTCTTGGCTAGAGTAGTGTTGTTTTGTGTTTAATTGTTTGATTTGATAGTTTACAGTAAAGAAAGTAAACAAACCCTCACTTCCTTGTGGCTAAAGTAGTGTTGTGTTGACTGACATAACCTCCAGTAACCTTATTTTTTTGCCCTGGTTCTTTTGAACTGTAAATTCACCTCAGTAACCTCACCTTCTATTCTTGTTCTTTAAAACAGTTTTGGTTAGAACAGTTTTTGTATGTGTTGACTAACAGTAACTTCACTTTTCCGAACCGCTGAGCGAGGAAAGAGTAAGAAGAAAATTTTCCTGCCAAACCTAACCTCACTTTTCATCCCTCCAGGTAGTGTTGTGTTTTATGTGCTGAGTAACAGTAATCTCACTTTCTATTCTCGTTCTTTTGGTTAGAGTAGTGTTTGAAACCTTCCTTAGAGTTAACTTTTGGTAACTTGTAGTTCTGATTTGACTCACGTAGTGTTAGTGTTTTTCTGACTTGCGTAGTACAGGGGTACCATGCTCTTTTGTAGATCCTCTGTACCTGTTATTTTAGAGAACTTGATCAGTGACTTTAAAGTATCAGTTCTAGACGTAACCGTTCCATTAGTAACAGTTGCCTTCTCTATCTTGTTCATGTTATAGCATTGAAAACTGCTACAAAGTAACGGTTCCAAATGGTTACAGTTCCAACAATGTAACAGTTCCAGCAGTACTCGTTCCAACGGTTCCAACAGTAACCGTTCCAAAAGTAACAGTTCCAGTAGACCAACCAGTGACAAAGTAACAGTTCCGTTCTCTATATAGCTCTTACAACAGGCTCTGGTTCTTCAGTCTGATTTCAGTCGTCACACTGGTCGGACGTTCTTTTGCGCTGCTCTTGCGTAGGTGTTCGTGTTTTAAACCTTCATTGGAGTTAACTTTCGATAACTTGTAGTTCTGGTTTGTCTTGCGTAGTGTTAGTGTTTTTTCTGACTTGCGTAGTGATACAGGGGTACTGTGCTCCCCTACATACTATATAGCTCTTACAACAAGCTCTAGTTCTTCAGTCTGATTTCAGTCGCCACACTGGTCAGACGTTCTTTTGCGCTGCTCTTGCGTAGGTGTTCTCTTGCACAGATTATTATTGATTCTGCGTAATTCAGTTGTATCCGTGTGAGTTTGACTCTGGTCGGTGTGTTTTCTCTTTTAAGCGTTAGTACAGTTAGCTTGTTTTCAGTATTTAATTCTTTGTTGAAAGATGGACGTTTCTAAAAAGAACCCTCAAAATCCGATAAATTTAATTAGTAAAGATCAAACCTATGTTAAAAAATTCAGACTTTACGGGACTAATACTGTTTTCAAATTTACTAACCCTCCCAATGGTATCTCTGAGTTTGATTGGATTCGTAAGGGTCTTAATCAGATTGTTGAAAAAGCTAAAGCCGATGCTGTACCCACCGATTATCTAGGGTTTAAAATGCAGTCAATAAATTTAAAAAGTGCTGAACCGGGGTATGTAGATTTTAGACCGGTCTCTGAAGTTAACGGTGATGTCCTTTGGCAAGTTTTCGGAGGTATTCTTCAATCAAATTCCGAATCTATTAAGTCTACAGACACGTTCAAAGTATATGTAGCAAGAGTTAACGTTCCAGTAGGTTCTGGGAGGGTAAGGCCTGGCTTTTACAATACGTTTGATGAAGAGTGTAAGGCGAGAAAAGGGATTGTAGTAATTAATAACAAAGATAATTTATGTTTGGCTAGAGCGTTGGTAGTAGGCAAAGCGTATGCAAAAAATGATCCTCAGTATAAAGCAATACGTCAGGACAAGGGGAAAAGACAAACTTTCAGAGCTAATAAGCTCATAGCAAAAGCCCGTGTAGAAATGCCGGAGGAAGGCGCCGGTATCCCCGAGCTTGAAAAATTCCAATCCCATCTTAAAAAATACAAAATTACCGTCTACAACTATGACAGAAAAGGCCGGGATGTCTATTTTGAAGGAGGTAATGAAGATGCTAAATTTAAAATAAACCTTCTGTTTCACAACGGTCATTATAATGTAATTACAAACTTAACTGCAGCGTTTGTTTGTAATTTCTTTTGTGAAGCCTGCCATGTCCCTTACGAACACAAAGCTAGACACAGATGCTCTAACAGATGCTCGTCCTGCCATACCATCTCCCCACCCTGTAAACTAGAACACGGAGGCATTACATGCCGTTTTTGCTGTCGCTTCTTCAAAAACGAGCGGTGTTTAATAGCCCATCAAGGACAAGTTTGTAAAACTTTAAAACTCTGCCGTGACTGTAAGAAAATGATTCATCCAAAAAAACGTAAGACAGCTCACGTATGCGGAGAAGTTTACTGTAAACCCTGTGAAGCGTTCAAAGACCCCGCACATCAGTGTTTCATGAGGGTAGATAGGAGAACTCCCAAAGACCGTAATTTTTTGTTTATTTTCTTTGACTTGGAGACTCGCCAAGACGAGTCTCTCCCCTCTGACGAGAATCATAAAGTACATCAAGTTAACTTGTGTGTCTCACAACAGTACTGTTTTAAATGTATTAATGGGGGTGAGTGTGAAACTTGCTCGGAACGGCAAAGGGTATTTGAAAAGGAACCGGTAAAGCAGTTTATGGAGTATGTGATGCAAGTTCGAAAAAAATTTAAAGATGTTTGTGTAATTGCCCACAACGGGCAGGGTTTTGATTTCCAATTCATACTACAGTATATTATGGAAGAAACTAAATTTACCCCAAAAATAACGCCTCGGGGAACTAAAATTATTTTGATGGAAATGGACAACGTCAGATTCATTGACTCCCTAAGCTATTTCCCCATGGCCCTCTCTGCGCTCCCTAAAGCCTTCGATCTGCCTCCCGAGAAAAAGAAGGGCTACTTCCCGCATCTTTTTAATACATTGGCAAACCAAAATTATGTAGGCCCTATGCCCGACAAAAAATACTATTGCCCCGAGTCGATGTTTGAGAAACCACACGAGGCATTTGAGATTTGGTACGAGGAACAAGTAGCGAGTAACTATATTTTTGATTTTAAAAAGGAAATCCTGGAGTACTGTATTTCGGACGTAGAAATCCTAGCTCAAGCGTGTATTAAATTTAGAGCCTTGCTTCTTCAAGAGTGTAACGTAGATCCTTTCCTCGAGGCTATCACAATAGCCAGTGCCTGTAACCTGGCCTTCCGCCGTAACTTCTTAAAAGAAAATACTATTGGACTTGTACCAAAATCAGGGTACCGACTTGCAGACAAGCAGTCAGCCGTTGCTTTACAGTGGCTAACATGGGAGGAGGAGAAACGTGGAGTAAAGATTCAACATGCGGGCCGGGGTAAAGAAGTTAAAATTAACGGGCTAAAAGTAGACGGGTTTGATGGTGAGAGAATTTATGAGTTTCACGGGTGTTACTGGCACGGGTGTCCAAAATGTTTTCCTTACAATCGAGAGGAACCTCTGCCGGAGGATCCTTCAGACAGTTTGCATCTCCGTTACGAGAGAACCAAGTCCAAAATGGCAAGATTTACTAGCTATGAGGTTGTAGAGATGTGGGAGTGTGAGTTTAAAAATTTGAAGAAAGATAAAAAATTAAATCACCTGAACCAACTATCCATTCTAAACACACTTCCACTTAATCCTAGAGATTCCTTCTTTGGAGGCAGGACGGGTAATACTAAAACGTATTGTAAATGTGAAGAGGGAGAAACAATTCAATACGTTGATGTCTGTTCCCTCTACCCGCATGTAAATAAATATTGTAAGTATCCCGTGGGTCACCCTACTGTTTACGTTGGAAATGAGTGCCGAGAGAGAGGTCTTGAAGTAGAGGGCTTGTTAAAATGTAAGATTCTACCTCCTTACAACTTGTATCATCCCGTACTCCCCGCAAAAATGAATAATAAATTGATGTTTGTGTTGTGTAGAACCTGCGGGGAAACTCAAAACCAAGGGGAATGTTTTCATGATAGTGAGGAAAGGGCGATGGTAGGGACATGGACTATGGATGAAATTAGAAAAGCTGTAGAGAAAGGATACGTTGTGCTTGATATGTATGAGTTGTGGGAGTACGAGGTAGCTACATACGAGAAAGGGGGACTTTTTACCGATTTTATTAATAAATTCTTGAAAGTAAAGCAGGAAGCTTCAGGGTATCCCGCTTGGTGTAAAACAGAGGAGGATAAAGAAAAGTATGTTTCTGATTTCTTTGAGCGCGAGGGTATTCAACTGGACACGGGCAAAATTGCTAAAAACGGGGGTTTGAGATCGGTAGCCAAACTCATGCTAAACAGTTTTTGGGGCAAGTTTGGTCAACGCGAAAACATGACAAAAACTGCAATCGTGAGAGACTCTAAAGAATTGTTCAATTCGTTAACTCAACCAGGAACAAAAGTAAAGTTTGTTGAGATAATTAACCAGGAGGTTTTATTAGTTAATTGGCAGAATGTTGATGAAGCTAGTGAGCCTCTAAAAACTGTAAATGTTGTAATTGCGGCCTACACTACAGCTCATGCGAGACTTAAACTGTATGAACACTTGGAGGCTTTGGGCGGTCAAGTCTTGTATTATGATACAGACTCGTGTATTTATTTATACCGGGAAGGATTGTACAGGGTCCCTACGGGAGATTACCTCGGTGAAATGACCGATGAATTGGCAGGTGACTACGGGCCCGGCTCTTATATTGTTGAATTCGTTTCTGGGGGGCCTAAAACTTATGCATACCTTGTCTGGTCAACCGACAAACAAAAACTAGAATCTGTGTGTAAAATCAAAGGCCTCACCCTCAACCTAAAAACCTCCGAAACGCTAAACTTTGAACAATTGAAAAAGATGGTCCTCAGTGAAGCTGCTGAAATTTTAGAAATTGAAGAAAACAGAATCAGGAGAACAAAGAGACGAGAAGTCGTTACAGTAAGCGAAGTTAAAAAGTTTAAAATTACAGGACCCAAGAGGAAATTTAGTGATGATCACGATACCTTGCCTTTCGGCTTTAAAAAACAAAGAGTTGCTTAACGGAGCTATCACTCACACGGGTACTGTGTGCATATACCTCTAAACATCAGCTCTATCAAATCATTCTGTTCTGAGACGCGGTAGTGAACGGACGTGCCTGTACTGTTACTGTTTGTCTCTTCTTGTAGAATGTCTGCTGAAAATAATACACCCACTATTCAAGCGGTGTTTTTAAAGTTTATATCTAAAAGAAAGTTAAATGAAAATTCAAAATTTCGCATTACATGCTCAGAGTATGAGTTCTTTCTTACTGGGCCAATAAATGCATGGGAATGGCCTTTGATGTTCTCGGAGTATATAGTAGATAAAATAACGGAGGACTCCTCATCAAACACCTACATTGGAGTAGCAATAAAGTACGGTGATGTTTCGGGAAATATACCGTTTCTGCCTTTAGGGAATTTAACACCGTCAGTTTTTGATGATCACTTTGAAGAAATATTTTGTAACGTTGAGAAACTATCTGGTGTTTTACGTCTTGAAGTAACACTTGTCTCAATTCCATGTTGCTACCTTCGATAAAGGTAGCACCTTTCCCTACGGAGCAGCGTTACTCTTGTATATACCAAATGTCACTAGTACAGTTTCATCATTCTGCTCCAAGTCGTGGTACTGATCAGACGTTCTTTTGCGCTTCTTTTTCCTGTACTATTGAGTAAATTGTGACATGGCTGCCAAGTTCTATACATTCAATAACAAACCCGTATTGGTTCTGTTTGATAATGAAGGAAAGCCATGGTTTAAAGCTAAAGACGTAGCTACTGCTCTAAAGCATGTTAATTGCTGGAGTGCAATTCAGAAACATGTAGATGACAGTGATAAATTAACTGTTGGAAGTTTTACTGACGCCCAAAAACAGGGAGTTGGGCCTATTGAGAAAACAACGGTTTTCATAAATGAAGCCGGATTATGTTCTTTGATGTTAAAATCAACTACTCCTGAGGCAAGACTGTTAGTAAAAAGTCTGTTGCCGGAGAAGTTTTACCTTACTTACACAAATATGAAGGATGAAAGTTAACTTTAAATGTAAATTTTCTTTAAAATCACAAGTTCCCACTGTATGTGTGTGTGTGTGTGTGTGAATGAAGGTCACTGGCGCGGGTGACGAAAAGCCCCGTAAACCTGAATTAAGGTCACTGGCGCGGGTGACAAAAAGCCCCGTAAACCTGAATGTGTGATGAAGGGGTTAGTAGATTGAGGCGTCGGGCTAACACCCCGGCTACTCCTTCGAACAACCCGGTGTGAATGAAGGATCTTGTACATTGAGGCGCCTGGCTAACAACCAGGCTACTCCTTGGAACGGTCCGTACGTGGGACTTGTAAGAATAAAAATGAAAACTGCGCCTTGATGTCCGCGAAGTACTACGCTCAAAAAATATTTTCGAGTGGGGTCTAATAAAAAAAAAGACCCGGCAGTCGCTCACCCATCAGGCAGGGCTAAACCCTTTGTAAGTCCAGAGGTGTGGGGAGGTTGGCGTAAAAAACCGTGAAACCGTTTGTTGTAATCCTCCGACTGTCAGGGAAAACCGGATGGAAAGGCGCAACAAAAAAAAAGATAAAAATAAAAACCAAATAAAAAGTATAAAAGCAAAAAAACAAAAATATATAAAAAGGAGGTAGCATTTTGTTATGGAGTGGCTACCACTGTGAGAGGCGATGGTTGGGGCCTCTCACCCCAGAGGTTAGGCCTCCAGGGGAAGCTCTGGGTAACCAAAAAGAACGCGCCGACGCTCCTACGGCCTAGCCTAAAGGCTTACCGTGGTGTGGAAACGTGAGCGTTCAAAATTATTTCACTGGGGTTAGAAGTGTTTAACCGATAAATTTTAAAAATATCCCCGTTAAAGTGAAATGTAACACATTATAATGTAGCTTCAGCGGAGGCAGGAGTAAATGACCGGAAAAATTTAAGAAGTTTCGGCCATTTTATGGCACTGCCCCCTTAAAAAAACCTTCAAGCTGAATTTGAGGTATTTGACGGAGAAGTTACAGCGTAAAAATACGACAGATCCGCCGTTTTACAGGACTTAAATGCAAATAACCAATCAAGTTTAAAGACTCGGAGCTAAATACTGTATAATTTCTGTCCTTCTAAAGAATGCATTTTATGCTTGTTGTCTTTTAATATGCACCCATGGTGTGTAATTTTTTGCCAACTCTCTGATATTGATGTTGGTTACAATCCTTTTACTAGTGAATTCAGTAAAATTATATATTGATTCAGTTTGTTACATAGTTTTACAAGCAATCAACTACAACAAAAAGACAAATCTGTATTTGTTTGACTTTACAAAATACCCTACTGTCACCAGCCTCTTCTGCATTAGTTTTAATTCTTAAACAGTGGGTCCTGAGGGTCCAACACTTAGAATCATGATAATTGAGTTGGGACCCATTTTGGGTCCCAACTACTTCCGGTGTAGGGTTATCAAAGGGATTCGTTCCCCCTTGGAGTGGGGGTATAGTTTTATTGTCTGTCCATTTCTGCTAGTTTTTACAAGCCTCTTCTCTCCTTTTAGTTAATATAACCTTGAGATTTCTAAACAGTTCAATACATGTAAAGTTTCCCAAAGTAATTCTTAAGTAACACTTAATTTACAGGCATACACAACAGCTACAATTATTCAATCATGAAGCTAAAACCCAGTTAATATACTAACAATCTAATAAAAGACAGAGACATGACCCAAAATAACAGCTAAAATACACAAAAAACAGCTAAAATACACAAAAAAACAGCTAAAATACACAAAAACAGCTAAAATACACAAAAAACCGCTAAAATACACAAAAACAGCTAAAATACACAAAAAACAGCTAAAATACACAAAAAACAGCTAAAATACACAAAAAACAGCTAAAATACACAAAAAACCGCTACAAATAGCCAGAGAGCCATTTTAGCAAGGGGAAGTATTGACCCCCTTTACCTTCACCTTAAAGAATCAGTCAAAGAATAATTTATTTTGTGTTGGTTTCTCACCAGTTTTCTTGTAGTTTGTGTCAATCACATGTATTTTACATTATCATGATTTAAGAGTGGCTGAGGTATATGATAATGTAGAGAAAACCATACCGGAAGTGGGGGTGAACGTTTTGTTCACCCCTTTGACCTATCAATCCCAAATAGTTTAAATCAATGAACCATGGCTTTACTGTATTTAACATAAAAAAGAAGCAAACACCCTGAAAAAACTAGTACAACAGAGCTTGTAGACTGTCCAATTTTGTGATGTTTTTTCTTAACATAGTTTAAATTGTAGCGTGGGTTAATAAGTAGCGAACTGCATTTCGATTGTCCCAAAAACTCTCAATATATTTAATTTTAAAGTATAGCTCCTTCAATTGTTTTGATACTTCCCACAGTACAGAGTTTAAGTTTTGGTAAATCTTAGCGGAGGTTAACAGGTACCTATATACCAAGTTTCATTAGAATCGGCCAAGCCGTTCTCAATATATTAAATTTTAAAGTTTTACACCCTCCATTGTCCCCTAAACAACCCTTTTCTACCCTCCAACAAAATTGAAGGTTAGAGGATGTTAACAAGTATCCACATGTCAAGTTTCAATTATATCGTCTCACCCGTTCTTAAGATATTGATTTTTAAAGTATGACTCCTTCAATTATTTTTATACTACCTGCAGTACAGAGTTTAGGTTTTTGTAATATGTAGCGGAGGTTAACAGGTACATACATGCCAAGTTTCGTGAAAATCGGCCAAGCCGTTCTTGAGATATTTAATTTTGAAAATTTGCCCCTTCATTTTTTGAGATGCAACCCGCAACATTTTAGTTAAGACTTTTCATATGGGTAGATACCCCCCTGGAGTGCCTACACTACGTAGTAGGCAGTTTTCCGGGGTCAAAATGACCCTAGGACTTACCGTTTTCGAGATATTAGCAATTTTAAGAAAATCTGACTCAAGAGAGAGAGAAGAAAAAGAATAAAAAAGAAAGAAGGCGTGGTGAGGGGTAGAGGGGAAGGTGAGGGGAGTGACAGTAACAAAACACAAAAGATAAATAAATAAAAGCGAGTAAAGGATGGGTAAGGTGGAGAGGGGAGGGAGAAAAGAAGCAGAAGATGCAAGAGCTAACAGAAGTGATCAGTAGGATTGGCAGGGAGTGGGTCCTAACATGGGAATAATTTTTGATGTAAATGTAAGTGTCCATGGTCATACATGGTCACGTTAGCGTGATGTGAGTTGGCAACAGTTGCCTTTTTTTCTTAAGTTGTCAACATATATATTTTTTGCAGTACGTTGTATTGTAAATGTCCGTGACTTTCTTACTTAACTGTCCGTGAACTGGCTCCATTATTCATAAATCAATGACTTTATTTTCTTTGGTCTTCGGTTTAACTGTCTTTGACGTAACGAGAATCTGGCGGGAAGAAAAGTGAGGTTAGGAAATCTGGCGGGAAGAAAAGTGCCAATTTTTTTTTTGGCGCACAAATTTGGCGGGAACGCCACCATGGGCGCCGCCATCTTGAATCACGTGACCTAATTAGACCAATCAGAAGCCAGATTTTAGGCCCATAAGACCCCATGTTAAGACCCATCTCCCGGGTATCCTACTGATCACTTCTGTTAGCTCTTGCATCTTCTGCTTCTTTTCTCCCTCCCCTCTCCACCTTACCCATCCTTTACTCGCTTTTATTTATTTATCTTTTGTGTTTTGTTACTGTCACTCCCCTCACCTTCCCCTCTACCCCTCACCACGCCTTCTTTCTTTTTTATTCTTTTTCTTCTCTCTCTCTTGAGTCAGATTTTCTTAAAATTGCTAATATCTCGAAAACGGTAAGTCCTAGGGTCATTTTGACCCCGGAAAACTGCCTACTACGTAGTGTAGGCACTCCAGGGGGGTATCTACCCATATGAAAAGTCTTAACTAAAATGTTGCGGGTTGCATCTCAAAAAATGAAGGGGCAAATTTTCAAAATTAAATATCTCAAGAACGGCTTGGCCGATTTTCACGAAACTTGGCATGTATGTACCTGTTAACCTCCGCTACATATTACAAAAACCTAAACTCTGTACTGCAGGTAGTATAAAAATAATTGAAGGAGTCATACTTTAAAAATCAATATCTTAAGAACGGGTGAGACGATATAATTGAAACTTGACATGTGGATACTTGTTAACATCCTCTAACCTTCAATTTTGTTGGAGGGTAGAAAAGGGTTGTTTAGGGGACAATGGAGGGTGTAAAACTTTAAAATTTAATATATTGAGAACGGCTTGGCCGATTCTAATGAAACTTGGTATATAGGTACCTGTTAACCTCCGCTAAGATTTACCAAAACTTAAACTCTGTACTGTGGGAAGTATCAAAACAATTGAAGGAGCTATACTTTAAAATTAAATATATTGAGAGTTTTTGGGACAATCGAAATGCAGTTCGCTACTTATTAACCCACGCTACAATTTAAACTATGTTAAGAAAAAACATCACAAAATTGGACAGTCTACAAGCTCTGTTGTACTAGTTTTTTCAGGGTGTTTGCTTCTTTTTTATGTTAAATACAGTAAAGCCATGGTTCATTGATTTAAACTATTTGGGATTGATAGGTCAAAGGGGTGAACAAAACGTTCACCCCCACTTCCGGTATGGTTTTCTCTACATTATCATATACCTCAGCCACTCTTAAATCATGATAATGTAAAATACATGTGATTGACACAAACTACAAGAAAACTGGTGAGAAACCAACACAAAATAAATTATTCTTTGACTGATTCTTTAAGGTGAAGGTAAAGGGGGTCAATACTTCCCCTTGCTAAAATGGCTCTCTGGCTATTTGTAGCGGTTTTTTGTGTATTTTAGCTGTTTTTTGTGTATTTTAGCTGTTTTTTGTGTATTTTAGCTGTTTTTTGTGTATTTTAGCTGTTTTTGTGTATTTTAGCGGTTTTTTGTGTATTTTAGCTGTTTTTGTGTATTTTAGCTGTTTTTTTGTGTATTTTAGCTGTTTTTTGTGTATTTTAGCTGTTATTTTGGGTCATGTCTCTGTCTTTTATTAGATTGTTAGTATATTAACTGGGTTTTAGCTTCATGATTGAATAATTGTAGCTGTTGTGTATGCCTGTAAATTAAGTGTTACTTAAGAATTACTTTGGGAAACTTTACATGTATTGAACTGTTTAGAAATCTCAAGGTTATATTAACTAAAAGGAGAGAAGAGGCTTGTAAAAACTAGCAGAAATGGACAGACAATAAAACTATACCCCCACTCCAAGGGGGAACGAATCCCTTTGATAACCCTACACCGGAAGTAGTTGGGACCCAAAATGGGTCCCAACTCAATTATCATGATTCTAAGTGTTGGACCCTCAGGACCCACTGTTTAAGAATTAAAACTAATGCAGAAGAGGCTGGTGACAGTAGGGTATTTTGTAAAGTCAAACAAATACAGATTTGTCTTTTTGTTGTAGTTGATTGCTTGTAAAACTATGTAACAAACTGAATCAATATATAATTTTACTGAATTCACTAGTAAAAGGATTGTAACCAACATCAATATCAGAGAGTTGGCAAAAAATTACACACCATGGGTGCATATTAAAAGACAACAAGCATAAAATGCATTCTTTAGAAGGACAGAAATTATACAGTATTTAGCTCCGAGTCTTTAAACTTGATTGGTTATTTGCATTTAAGTCCTGTAAAACGGCGGATCTGTCGTATTTTTACGCTGTAACTTCTCCGTCAAATACCTCAAATTCAGCTTGAAGGTTTTTTTAAGGGGGCAGTGCCATAAAATGGCCGAAACTTCTTAAATTTTTCCGGTCATTTACTCCTGCCTCCGCTGAAGCTACATTATAATGTGTTACATTTCACTTTAACGGGGATATTTTTAAAATTTATCGGTTAAACACTTCTAACCCCAGTGAAATAATTTTGAACGCTCACGTTTCCACACCACGGTAAGCCTTTAGGCTAGGCCGTAGGAGCGTCGGCGCGTTCTTTTTGGTTACCCAGAGCTTCCCCTGGAGGCCTAACCTCTGGGGTGAGAGGCCCCAACCATCGCCTCTCACAGTGGTAGCCACTCCATAACAAAATGCTACCTCCTTTTTATATATTTTTGTTTTTTTGCTTTTATACTTTTTATTTGGTTTTTATTTTTATCTTTTTTTTTGTTGCGCCTTTCCATCCGGTTTTCCCTGACAGTCGGAGGATTACAACAAACGGTTTCACGGTTTTTTACGCCAACCTCCCCACACCTCTGGACTTACAAAGGGTTTAGCCCTGCCTGATGGGTGAGCGACTGCCGGGTCTTTTTTTTTATTAGACCCCACTCGAAAATATTTTTTGAGCGTAGTACTTCGCGGACATCAAGGCGCAGTTTTCATTTTTATTCTTACAAGTCCCACGTACGGACCGTTCCAAGGAGTAGCCTGGTTGTTAGCCAGGCGCCTCAATGTACAAGATCCTTCATTCACACCGGGTTGTTCGAAGGAGTAGCCGGGGTGTTAGCCCGACGCCTCAATCTACTAACCCCTTCATCACACATTCAGGTTTACGGGGCTTTTTGTCACCCGCGCCAGTGACCTTAATTCAGGTTTACGGGGCTTTTCGTCACCCGCGCCAGTGACCTTCATTCACACACACACACACACACATACAGTGGGAACTTGTGATTTTAAAGAAAATTTACATTTAAAGTTAACTTTCATCCTTCATATTTGTGTAAGTAAGGTAAAACTTCTCCGGCAACAGACTTTTTACTAACAGTCTTGCCTCAGGAGTAGTTGATTTTAACATCAAAGAACATAATCCGGCTTCATTTATGAAAACCGTTGTTTTCTCAATAGGCCCAACTCCCTGTTTTTGGGCGTCAGTAAAACTTCCAACAGTTAATTTATCACTGTCATCTACATGTTTCTGAATTGCACTCCAGCAATTAACATGCTTTAGAGCAGTAGCTACGTCTTTAGCTTTAAACCATGGCTTTCCTTCATTATCAAACAGAACCAATACGGGTTTGTTATTGAATGTATAGAACTTGGCAGCCATGTCACAATTTACTCAATAGTACAGGAAAAAGAAGCGCAAAAGAACGTCTGATCAGTACCACGACTTGGAGCAGAATGATGAAACTGTACTAGTGACATTTGGTATATACAAGAGTAACGCTGCTCCGTAGGGAAAGGTGCTACCTTTATCGAAGGTAGCAACATGGAATTGAGACAAGTGTTACTTCAAGACGTAAAACACCAGATAGTTTCTCAACGTTACAAAATATTTCTTCAAAGTGATCATCAAAAACTGACGGTGTTAAATTCCCTAAAGGCAGAAACGGTATATTTCCCGAAACATCACCGTACTTTATTGCTACTCCAATGTAGGTGTTTGATGAGGAGTCCTCCGTTATTTTATCTACTATATACTCCGAGAACATCAAAGGCCATTCCCATGCATTTATTGGCCCAGTAAGAAAGAACTCATACTCTGAGCATGTAATGCGAAATTTTGAATTTTCATTTAACTTTCTTTTAGATATAAACTTTAAAAACACCGCTTGAATAGTGGGTGTATTATTTTCAGCAGACATTCTACAAGAAGAGACAAACAGTAACAGTACAGGCACGTCCGTTCACTACCGCGTCTCAGAACAGAATGATTTGATAGAGCTGATGTTTAGAGGTATATGCACACAGTACCCGTGTGAGTGATAGCTCCGTTAAGCAACTCTTTGTTTTTTAAAGCCGAAAGGCAAGGTATCGTGATCATCACTAAATTTCCTCTTGGGTCCTGTAATTTTAAACTTTTTAACTTCGCTTACTGTAACGACTTCTCGTCTCTTTGTTCTCCTGATTCTGTTTTCTTCAATTTCTAAAATTTCAGCAGCTTCACTGAGGACCATCTTTTTCAATTGTTCAAAGTTTAGCGTTTCGGAGGTTTTTAGGTTGAGGGTGAGGCCTTTGATTTTACACACAGATTCTAGTTTTTGTTTGTCGGTTGACCAGACAAGGTATGCATAAGTTTTAGGCCCCCCAGAAACGAATTCAACAATATAAGAGCCGGGCCCGTAGTCACCTGCCAATTCATCGGTCATTTCACCGAGGTAATCTCCCGTAGGGACCCTGTACAATCCTTCCCGGTATAAATAAATACACGAGTCTGTATCATAATACAAGACTTGACCGCCCAAAGCCTCCAAGTGTTCATACAGTTTAAGTCTCGCATGAGCTGTAGTGTAGGCCGCAATTACAACATTTACAGTTTTTAGAGGCTCACTAGCTTCATCAACATTCTGCCAATTAACTAATAAAACCTCCTGGTTAATTATCTCAACAAACTTTACTTTTGTTCCTGGTTGAGTTAACGAATTGAACAATTCTTTAGAGTCTCTCACGATTGCAGTTTTTGTCATGTTTTCGCGTTGACCAAACTTGCCCCAAAAACTGTTTAGCATGAGTTTGGCTACCGATCTCAAACCCCCGTTTTTAGCAATTTTGCCCGTGTCCAGTTGAATACCCTCGCGCTCAAAGAAATCAGAAACATACTTTTCTTTATCCTCCTCTGTTTTACACCAAGCGGGATACCCTGAAGCTTCCTGCTTTACTTTCAAGAATTTATTAATAAAATCGGTAAAAAGTCCCCCTTTCTCGTATGTAGCTACCTCGTACTCCCACAACTCATACATATCAAGCACAACGTATCCTTTCTCTACAGCTTTTCTAATTTCATCCATAGTCCATGTCCCTACCATCGCCCTTTCCTCACTATCATGAAAACATTCCCCTTGGTTTTGAGTTTCCCCGCAGGTTCTACACAACACAAACATCAATTTATTATTCATTTTTGCGGGGAGTACGGGATGATACAAGTTGTAAGGAGGTAGAATCTTACATTTTAACAAGCCCTCTACTTCAAGACCTCTCTCTCGGCACTCATTTCCAACGTAAACAGTAGGGTGACCCACGGGATACTTACAATATTTATTTACATACGGGTAGAGGGAACAGACATCAACGTATTGAATTGTTTCTCCCTCTTCACATTTACAATACGTTTTAGTATTACCCGTCCTGCCTCCAAAGAAGGAATCTCTAGGATTAAGTGGAAGTGTGTTTAGAATGGATAGTTGGTTCAGGTGATTTAATTTTTTATCTTTCTTCAAATTTTTAAACTCACACTCCCACATCTCTACAACCTCATAGCTAGTAAATCTTGCCATTTTGGACTTGGTTCTCTCGTAACGGAGATGCAAACTGTCTGAAGGATCCTCCGGCAGAGGTTCCTCTCGATTGTATGGAAAACATTTTGGACACCCGTGCCAGTAACACCCGTGAAACTCATAAATTCTCTCACCATCAAACCCGTCTACTTTTAGCCCGTTAATTTTAACTTCTTTACCCCGGCCCGCATGTTGAATCTTTACTCCACGTTTCTCCTCCTCCCATGTTAGCCACTGTAAAGCAACGGCTGACTGCTTGTCTGCAAGTCGGTACCCTGATTTTGGTACAAGTCCAATAGTATTTTCTTTTAAGAAGTTACGGCGGAAGGCCAGGTTACAGGCACTGGCTATTGTGATAGCCTCGAGGAAAGGATCTACGTTACACTCTTGAAGAAGCAAGGCTCTAAATTTAATACACGCTTGAGCTAGGATTTCTACGTCCGAAATACAGTACTCCAGGATTTCCTTTTTAAAATCAAAAATATAGTTACTCGCTACTTGTTCCTCGTACCAAATCTCAAATGCCTCGTGTGGTTTCTCAAACATCGACTCGGGGCAATAGTATTTTTTGTCGGGCATAGGGCCTACATAATTTTGGTTTGCCAATGTATTAAAAAGATGCGGGAAGTAGCCCTTCTTTTTCTCGGGAGGCAGATCGAAGGCTTTAGGGAGCGCAGAGAGGGCCATGGGGAAATAGCTTAGGGAGTCAATGAATCTGACGTTGTCCATTTCCATCAAAATAATTTTAGTTCCCCGAGGCGTTATTTTTGGGGTAAATTTAGTTTCTTCCATAATATACTGTAGTATGAATTGGAAATCAAAACCCTGCCCGTTGTGGGCAATTACACAAACATCTTTAAATTTTTTTCGAACTTGCATCACATACTCCATAAACTGCTTTACCGGTTCCTTTTCAAATACCCTTTGCCGTTCCGAGCAAGTTTCACACTCACCCCCATTAATACATTTAAAACAGTACTGTTGTGAGACACACAAGTTAACTTGATGTACTTTATGATTCTCGTCAGAGGGGAGAGACTCGTCTTGGCGAGTCTCCAAGTCAAAGAAAATAAACAAAAAATTACGGTCTTTGGGAGTTCTCCTATCTACCCTCATGAAACACTGATGTGCGG
Source organism: Allygus modestus (assembly GCA_963675035.1). Lineage (NCBI taxonomy): Eukaryota > Metazoa > Arthropoda > Insecta > Hemiptera > Cicadellidae > Allygus > Allygus modestus. The sequence continues at coordinate 10,246,193 of OY776115.1, forward strand.
GGTCTTTGAACGCTTCACAGGGTTTACAGTAAACTTCTCCGCATACGTGAGCTGTCTTACGTTTTTTTGGATGAATCATTTTCTTACAGTCACGGCAGAGTTTTAAAGTTTTACAAACTTGTCCTTGATGGGCTATTAAACACCGCTCGTTTTTGAAGAAGCGACAGCAAAAACGGCATGTAATGCCTCCGTGTTCTAGTTTACAGGGTGGGGAGATGGTATGGCAGGACGAGCATCTGTTAGAGCATCTGTGTCTAGCTTTGTGTTCGTAAGGGACATGGCAGGCTTCACAAAAGAAATTACAAACAAACGCTGCAGTTAAGTTTGTAATTACATTATAATGACCGTTGTGAAACAGAAGGTTTATTTTAAATTTAGCATCTTCATTACCTCCTTCAAAATAGACATCCCGGCCTTTTCTGTCATAGTTGTAGACGGTAATTTTGTATTTTTTAAGATGGGATTGGAATTTTTCAAGCTCGGGGATACCGGCGCCTTCCTCCGGCATTTCTACACGGGCTTTTGCTATGAGCTTATTAGCTCTGAAAGTTTGTCTTTTCCCCTTGTCCTGACGTATTGCTTTATACTGAGGATCATTTTTTGCATACGCTTTGCCTACTACCAACGCTCTAGCCAAACATAAATTATCTTTGTTATTAATTACTACAATCCCTTTTCTCGCCTTACACTCTTCATCAAACGTATTGTAAAAGCCAGGCCTTACCCTCCCAGAACCTACTGGAACGTTAACTCTTGCTACATATACTTTGAACGTGTCTGTAGACTTAATAGATTCGGAATTTGATTGAAGAATACCTCCGAAAACTTGCCAAAGGACATCACCGTTAACTTCAGAGACCGGTCTAAAATCTACATACCCCGGTTCAGCACTTTTTAAATTTATTGACTGCATTTTAAACCCTAGATAATCGGTGGGTACAGCATCGGCTTTAGCTTTTTCAACAATCTGATTAAGACCCTTACGAATCCAATCAAACTCAGAGATACCATTGGGAGGGTTAGTAAATTTGAAAACAGTATTAGTCCCGTAAAGTCTGAATTTTTTAACATAGGGTTGATCTTTACTAATTAAATTTATCGGATTTTGAGGGTTCTTTTTAGAAACGTCCATCTTTCAACAAAGAATTAAATACTGAAAACAAGCTAACTGTACTAACGCTTAAAAGAGAAAACACACCGACCAGAGTCAAACTCACACGGATACAACTGAATTACGCAGAATCAATAATAATCTGTGCAAGAGAACACCTACGCAAGAGCAGCGCAAAAGAACGTCTGACCAGTGTGGCGACTGAAATCAGACTGAAGAACTAGAGCTTGTTGTAAGAGCTATATAGTATGTAGGGGAGCACAGTACCCCTGTATCACTACGCAAGTCAGAAAAAACACTAACACTACGCAAGACAAACCAGAACTACAAGTTATCGAAAGTTAACTCCAATGAAGGTTTAAAACACGAACACCTACGCAAGAGCAGCGCAAAAGAACGTCCGACCAGTGTGACGACTGAAATCAGACTGAAGAACCAGAGCCTGTTGTAAGAGCTATATAGAGAACGGAACTGTTACTTTGTCACTGGTTGGTCTACTGGAACTGTTACTTTTGGAACGGTTACTGTTGGAACCGTTGGAACGAGTACTGCTGGAACTGTTACATTGTTGGAACTGTAACCATTTGGAACCGTTACTTTGTAGCAGTTTTCAATGCTATAACATGAACAAGATAGAGAAGGCAACTGTTACTAATGGAACGGTTACGTCTAGAACTGATACTTTAAAGTCACTGATCAAGTTCTCTAAAATAACAGGTACAGAGGATCTACAAAAGAGCATGGTACCCCTGTACTACGCAAGTCAGAAAAACACTAACACTACGTGAGTCAAATCAGAACTACAAGTTACCAAAAGTTAACTCTAAGGAAGGTTTCAAACACTACTCTAACCAAAAGAACGAGAATAGAAAGTGAGATTACTGTTACTCAGCACATAAAACACAACACTACCTGGAGGGATGAAAAGTGAGGTTAGGTTTGGCAGGAAAATTTTCTTCTTACTCTTTCCTCGCTCAGCGGTTCGGAAAAGTGAAGTTACTGTTAGTCAACACATACAAAAACTGTTCTAACCAAAACTGTTTTAAAGAACAAGAATAGAAGGTGAGGTTACTGAGGTGAATTTACAGTTCAAAAGAACCAGGGCAAAAAAATAAGGTTACTGGAGGTTATGTCAGTCAACACAACACTACTTTAGCCACAAGGAAGTGAGGGTTTGTTTACTTTCTTTACTGTAAACTATCAAATCAAACAATTAAACACAAAACAACACTACTCTAGCCAAGACAATAAACACAACACAGAAATAAAATTAAGTACACCATGCACGGAATATAATACAGTAAAGTTGGAGTGTAAAGAGTGAGGTCAGAAAAAGTGAGGTTACTTTAGCAGTTCAGATAACGCTAAAAATCACACGACACTACTCTTGAAACATGTAGTTAACTCTGATGTTACTGTACACTAGCAAGTCATACAACGCTCTTAACATAGACAAGTCAGGCATGAACAAGACAAGTGCATGATACCGTGATATTACTGTTATGTTACTCAGCACATACAACGCACAACACTACTACAGTCAAATCAAACAAGAAACTGAGGTTACTGGGTGTGAGGTTATGTTAGTCAACACAACACTACTCTAAACAAATCAAACAATTAAATACAACGCAAAACACTACTCTCGACACAAGAAACTGAGGTTACTGGGAAATAAGGTTATGTTAGTCAACACAACACTACTTTAGCCAAGCCAAACAATCAAATACAACGCACAAAACTACTTTTGACGCAAGAAACTAGATTTGCTGTTATGTTAGCCAATACATATAAACACAGGACTACCAAGTAAAACATAATGGTGAGGTTACTTAATAAAGAACAAGAATAGAAAGTGATATTACTGTCAGTCAACAAATACAAGTACGACACAGCCCTTGACACAAGGAAGTGAGGTTATGGTACAAGTAGGATAGGGTAAGCAAACGCTCAAGTTTATCTTTGCCAAGCGCAACAAACGGAGCAACGCAGGGACACGTCTGTTCGCAACGAAAGTGGGAGCAGAGAGAGAGAATGCGCAGCAAGAGAGCAGGTATTGTGGTGGGGCCACGTCTGGACCAATCAGAGCGCAGGACGCCTAATTACAGCCAATAAAATACATCTTTATTTTAACCAATCACAGAGCAGTATTTTAACTGGTCACAACTAGTTTGCTGACAGATACTTGTTGCAGATGTTGTGGTTAGATACGCAGAAGGAAGTGAGATTAGATACGCAGAAGGATGTGGAGGTTAGATGTATAGAAGGGCACTGGGGTTAAAAAAATAAATATGTAGAAGGAAACATAGTTCAAATAATTACCACAGAAGGCTAGATGATTAACAACATAAGGACACGAATTAACATTTCAACCCATCAGTTTACTTAAAAATGTTCACGTTACACCCGCCAGCTACAGTACGCTGAGAGACAGGATCTGTAGTTAGATACACAGAAGGAAGTGAAGGACGCGAAACAATTACCAAAAATGGTATATAATTAACCACAGGGGATGAAAAAGATAAATAATTAACCACAGAGGGTAGCAAAAGAAAGACAGAGGGTAGTAATTACACCCTAATTCCATTCCCTCATAAGAGCCCATGTTATTCTATTCTCCCATAAGAGCCCATGTTGGGGCCAAAGCGCGGGCCCTTACTACTTATGATTGTTTTATTTTAGGTTTTTCATTTGTTATATAGTACTTTATGATGTAGAAAAATAGAAATAAACTCAATTATAAATTTTCGTTAACTTTAAAGTAGTCTACAAGTGGTAATAGTATATCATAGAAATAATTGGAAATCGGTAATAAATAAATGTTTTACACTGTTTGTTGTTAATTGGTTGTAACTTGTGCTGTGGATTATTGTTTATGAATATATTAAACCATCAAACAATTGACTCAATAGGTCGATTTATGCCCCTACAGTAAAAAAAAAAAAAACATAATGTAGAAGGTCGTTTGATGAGTAAAATAATAAATAGACAATATTGCGTAAAATTGTTAATATTACTTTACGCTTTACGTTATTTCGCTTTTAGAATTTATATTTATCGCACTATAAACTCACAGATAACATTGCTGACTACCGTTAACATCTCTCCAGGGTACAGTTTCTCTCTTAATAAGTAGTGGTGAAACCAGAAAGAGGCATCACTTCCGGCGCTTTTTTCCCATGTTATTCTTATGGGGATCAGTTTTTGCACCGACGCCCGATCCTACCCTACACAAATTTTCTTTTTGGCCCTTGCCTTATTTTCCCCCATTTAAAATTTGCATTAATTTTAATACATCCTTTGCAGAAATCCACGAGTTCAAAAATAACTCCAGACTAAATAAACAACACATGTAAACAACTTAGAAGTTATTGTGTAGTAGTGGTGAAACCACAAAGAGGCCCCACAATCGGCGCTTTTTCCCCATGTTATTCTTATGGGGAGCCGTTTTTGCACCGACGCCAGCTCCCGCCTATAGAGCTCCCGCCTGCTGGCCTATATTAAATATACCCTTGCCTTAAATATATTGTCCCCATCCCTCCTCTATATTTTTAAAAATTAATTTTCAAATTCTAAAAAACTATCTTTGGTGTTTACTGTCCGATTTGTCTGCAATTTGGATATGTTATTGTCCTAGGCAAGTGTTTTAATAAATTACACATACATTTCCCAAATTAACTATTACGGTTGAATTAAAAAATATTTTTGAAAAATACTATAGTGCCAATTGCCAACTTCTTTATTAAATGTCCGATTTGTCTTCAATTTGGATATGTGGTTGTCCTAGGCAAGTGTTTTAATAAATTTCACTTACATTTCCCAAATTCACTATAACAGTCAAATTAAAAAATATTTTTTGAAAAATACTGCCAATTGCCACCTTCTTTATTAACTGTCCGATTTGTCTTCAATTTGGATATGTTATTGTCCTAGGCAAGTGTTTTAATAAATTCCACCTACATATCCCAAATTCACTATTACGGTCAAATTAGAAAATATTTTTTGAAAAATACTGCCAATTGCCACCTTCTTTATTAACTGTCCGATTTGTCTTCAATTTGGATATGTTATTGTCCTAGGCAACTGTTTTAATAAATTCCACTTACATTTCCCAAATTCACTATTACAGTCAAATTAAAAATTATTTTTGAAAAATACTGCCAATTGCCAACTTCTTTATTAAGTGTCCGATTTGTCTGCAATTTGGATATGTTATTGTCCTAGGCAAGTGTTTTAATAAATTTCACTTACATATCCCAAATTCACCATTACGGTCAAATTAAAAAATATTTTTGAAAAATACTACCAATTGCCAACTTCTTTATTAAATGTCTGATTTGTCTGCAATTTGGATATGTTATTGTCCTAGGCAACTGGTTTAATAAATTACACTTACATTTCCCAAATTCACTATTACAGTCAAATTAAAAATTATTTTTGAAAAATACTGCCAATTGCCAACTTCTTTATTAAATGTCCGATTTGTTTAAAATTAGATATGTTATTGTTGTAGGCTAGTGTATATGCACCATCCACATTTCCCAAATTCACTATTACAGTCAAATTAAAAAATATTTTTGAAAAATACTGCCAATTGCCAACTTCTATATTTACTGTCTGATTTGTTTAAAATTTGGATATGTTATTGTTGTAGGCTAGCGTATATGCACCATCCACATTTTACAAATATTGCGGCTAAATTTTAAAAAATTTGGAAAAATACTGCCAGTTGGCAACTTCTTTATTTATGGTCTGATTTGTTTAAAATTTATATATGTCATTATTCTAGGCTAGTGTATATGTACCATCCACATTTGACAAATTAACTATAATGGTCAAATTTAAAAAATATTTTGAAAAATATACTAACAATTTCAAACTTCTTTATTTACGGATATGTTATAGCTCTTATATAGGTAACAAGACCACACTACCACACATTCCACTACCCCCTATAATACAGTATTTTGTCTTTTTTGTTTGTTTATTTTGCTGTAATCCCAAAACTGACTGTTTACTGTCCGATTTTCCTACACTTTGGATATTGTCCTAAGCATTTATTGTCTGATTTATTTTTGGATATGTTATAGCCCCCAACTATTATATCTAAAATTACAATATTATTTCCACCTATAATACTGTTGTTTGTTTTGCCGCAACCTAAAAACTAACATTGGTATTTGTGTTTTTACAAAACTATATTTTGCAAATTACTACCAATAACTCCTTTATTTACTTTTCGACTTGTTATATCCCCCTATATCTAAATTTACCATACATTTTTTCCCTAAATACCCCATTTCCAAATTCAATATTACGGTTGGATTAAAAAAAATAAATGCAAGCTTATTATATACATCCAGCAGTTATATTTGTCACATTTCCAATATTGTTGTGACCCTCTCAACTACCTCTCATTGTAATATAATAAGTAATCCACAAAATATTTATGGAACTGCCTAAATTTTGGATATGTTTTAAGCCAATGCGATAACAAAAAATAAATTTTTAAAACCCAAAACACTAATCTTTCTTTGTGCTTGTTTGGAGTAGTCTTTATTTTATCCAACTTAATTTTGCAGTTAAAATCAAACTTCCCACATTCTAGCTCCCCTGCCAGTGGTTGGACACACAAAGGTTACGAATATTTTCAAACTGTACAATATATCTTTTTCTATGTTGGACTTGTTTAATAGCGCACCATAATCCAAATCCTCCAGTCTACTACATTCTTTAAATTTAATATTGCCTTTAATATCTTGCATCTCTATGTCTTCTTGTCCAACATCCCACTCATTGTTACGGAAACTTTCTATTTTTGGAAAGGAATTGCCATAAAATGTTGCGGTTCCGTTAGTGTTAAAGCTTGCAAGTGGCTCGTTGGTAGGTAGGTAAATAATGTCCAAATCACCAGTATATGGCAACACGCTATAACCTTCCCTATTCTTATTTATCTCTATAAATACAGTTTTACAGAGATACTGTAAAACTGAAAAGGCCCCTCCGTCCTTTTCTGCCAACACTCCCACAAACTTGTTTACTACAAACGCATACACTATATAATGTCCATAATGCTCGCAGGAAGTAATCTTTTAATTTATCCTCTCTTTCCCTTCTTTCTTTAGCCAACTGTGCATTCCTCTGCAACAGTATTTTCCACATATTCCAATGTCTTCTAATTCCAGTTTCCTCTTTTTGGAACAACTCTCTGCTTGGAAAGTGGCTCTATTTCTTTAATAGTGTATGGGTACAGTTTATTGGTCCGGCTTCTTAAAACGTAGGGGTTAGGACTTTCCAAATTGATGTGTTTAGGTATAGTGGAGAAAGGTGTATTTGATGTGCCCCCAGATTTGATGTAACACTTATGCTTTACACTTACGGCATCCTCCTCTATTACCTCTACATAGTTGGTAAACAGTTAAAGCTAAATGCAGATAGAGCATACTTTATTAACTTTTCCCTTTGTGTACTATCTTTTGGCAGTTTTAGTTGTACTCCAGTTATCTTCCCCCAATATGCATCGTTAAACACTAAACAACAACTGTTTTGTAATTGATTGGCAACTTTCACCCACATCTTATGCAGAGGTACAGCATAGAATGGAGCATTTTGAAAGTACCGTTTGTTGTCTTCTATTAGACTTAAACAATCTCTTAAAGGTTCAAACCCTTTACCAAAACCTCTACAACAGATTGTTGCCTCTAACCTTGCCATTCTCTCTAGCTAGTTTAGACGAGAACGTTTATTATATGGTTTCCTATACTTTTAACTACTCCAGGACTTGTAATCTGGCATATAAATTTATTATATATTTTTACCCTGCTATTTACATTAAACCATGCTAACATTATCTACAACAACATTATGGGGGCCCATTCGCCCCCCTGGCAGCAAAAGTTAAAGTTTTCTGTTGGCACATTTCCTCTTTATTAAATATTCCAGCCAAATCTAGTGTTATATCGAAATCCATAACATCTTGCAGTATCTTTGGAAGGTCTTCCAACAAATCCTTAATTTTAACATTTGCAAGCTCTATTTTATAGGGAATTGCTATAGGATCATCGTACTTTTGTTTAATTTGATCTTTCTTTATTATTTGTAACACACCCTCGCTTTGGGAGAATGGCAGTTTGGCCACAACACCATGTCGAGCTAAAGAGAACTTTTTAAATATTCCTCGCAAGTAGCTATTAAACGAGCCACATATTTCCTTCTTAACTTTAAATTTATTCCGAACGCCCCCATCACAATCTGTAACATTGGTTATCTAACATTATGTTATCATAAAACGCATCCGTTATAGATGTTATTTAATTTTGGTTCACCCTCGCAATAGTTTATATTACCTATGTCTGTAAGAAGGTTATTATTACGTAGATTTTCTAATAAAACCATATACCGAATCTTTCGTTAGTAGGTTTAATACAATTCCCCAACAAATGGCTAACAGAGTACATTTCTTTTATACAAAAAGTAGCGGAAACATGTAAACAGGACAGATTACACCACAGGCATATAGAGGTTGTAAATATATGGATATTGTATATAAACACAGGCGAGCGGTAAGTGTAACATGTAAGTGGACACCCACATGCAAATATGGAATACCCACAAATTCGACCAAATAAGTTTATAGTCTCAATATAATTAACATATTAACATTAGTACCCAAACTGTCGAAATTCTATAATTCTATTCTTAGTCCTTGTATTAGGTTTTGTACTATTAAACCCAACACCCCGCGCAGTAGAGTAATATATGTATTTAATATGCACATTCTACAAGACCTGTACATCTGATGTATAAGCAGCAGGATAGACGTCTCATTGTGTTGTTGTAAAGTAAAACATAAATGTAAATTGTGCTGGATACAACCGGCCAGATATTAGACAGGAAATGTGTTGGAAGTGTATTGCCAAATAGTAAGACAAACACCACATAGTGCAGCATGTAATCAATCCACCACTATTTAGACAGTATGGTACAACATCCGATATATTAGCCAAACCCACAATCAAACTTGGAAATCAAACAGTAAAAGATAAATATTATAGTAACAGAAATAGTAAGAGTATAAGGACATAGTAATATTTAAAGTTTATAAAACAACACAAATGCAGAGACACAATAACACACCCCAACACATTTGGACACAGGCACAGATACTGGTTTACATCCATTTAACACAACTTTACACGTTCTGTCAACCGACACAAAAATAGTTTGTAAATTGTGTAAGAAATATATGTAATATAAACAAATTTAACACAATCATAACATTGTCCACAATGTTGTGATTGTGTTAAATTTGTTTATATTACATATATTTCTTACACAATTTACAAACTATTTTTGTGTCGGTTGACAGAACGTGTAAAGTTGTGTTAAATGGATGTAAACCAGTATCTGTGCCTGTGTCCAAATGTGTTGGGGTGTGTTATTGTGTCTCTGCATTTGTGTTGTTTTATAAACTTTAAATATTACTATGTCCTTATACTCTTACTATTTCTGTTACTATAATATTTATCTTTTACTGTTTGATTTCCAAGTTTGATTGTGGGTTTGGCTAATATATCGGATGTTGTACCATACTGTCTAAATAGTGGTGGATTGATTACATGCTGCACTATGTGGTGTTTGTCTTACTATTTGGCAATACACTTCCAACACATTTCCTGTCTAATATCTGGCCGGTTGTATCCAGCACAATTTACATTTATGTTTTACTTTACAACAACACAATGAGACGTCTATCCTGCTGCTTATACATCAGATGTACAGGTCTTGTAGAATGTGCATATTAAATACATATATTACTCTACTGCGCGGGGTGTTGGGTTTAATAGTACAAAACCTAATACAAGGACTAAGAATAGAATTATAGAATTTCGACAGTTTGGGTACTAATGTTAATATGTTAATTATATTGAGACTATAAACTTATTTGGTCGAATTTGTGGGTATTCCATATTTGCATGTGGGTGTCCACTTACATGTTACACTTACCGCTCGCCTGTGTTTATATACAATATCCATATATTTACAACCTCTATATGCCTGTGGTGTAATCTGTCCTGTTTACATGTTTCCGCTACTTTTTGTATAAAAGAAATGTACTCTGTTAGCCATTTGTTGGGGAATTGTATTAAACCTACTAACGAAAGATTCGGTATATGGTTTTATTAGAAAATCTACGTAATAATAACCTTCTTACAGACATAGGTAATATAAACTATTGCGAGGGTGAACCAAAATTAAATAACATCTATAACGGATGCGTTTTATGATAACATAATGTTAGATAACCAATGTTACAGATTGTGATGGGGGCGTTCGGAATAAATTTAAAGTTAAGAAGGAAATATGTGGCTCGTTTAATAGCTACTTGCGAGGAATATTTAAAAAGTTCTCTTTAGCTCGACATGGTGTTGTGGCCAAACTGCCATTCTCCCAAAGCGAGGGTGTGTTACAAATAATAAAGAAAGATCAAATTAAACAAAAGTACGATGATCCTATAGCAATTCCCTATAAAATAGAGCTTGCAAATGTTAAAATTAAGGATTTGTTGGAAGACCTTCCAAAGATACTGCAAGATGTTATGGATTTCGATATAACACTAGATTTGGCTGGAATATTTAATAAAGAGGAAATGTGCCAACAGAAAACTTTAACTTTTGCTGCCAGGGGGGCGAATGGGCCCCCATAATGTTGTTGTAGATAATGTTAGCATGGTTTAATGTAAATAGCAGGGTAAAAATATATAATAAATTTATATGCCAGATTACAAGTCCTGGAGTAGTTAAAAGTATAGGAAACCATATAATAAACGTTCTCGTCTAAACTAGCTAGAGAGAATGGCAAGGTTAGAGGCAACAATCTGTTGTAGAGGTTTTGGTAAAGGGTTTGAACCTTTAAGAGATTGTTTAAGTCTAATAGAAGACAACAAACGGTACTTTCAAAATGCTCCATTCTATGCTGTACCTCTGCATAAGATGTGGGTGAAAGTTGCCAATCAATTACAAAACAGTTGTTGTTTAGTGTTTAACGATGCATATTGGGGGAAGATAACTGGAGTACAACTAAAACTGCCAAAAGATAGTACACAAAGGGAAAAGTTAATAAAGTATGCTCTATCTGCATTTAGCTTTAACTGTTTACCAACTATGTAGAGGTAATAGAGGAGGATGCCGTAAGTGTAAAGCATAAGTGTTACATCAAATCTGGGGGCACATCAAATACACCTTTCTCCACTATACCTAAACACATCAATTTGGAAAGTCCTAACCCCTACGTTTTAAGAAGCCGGACCAATAAACTGTACCCATACACTATTAAAGAAATAGAGCCACTTTCCAAGCAGAGAGTTGTTCCAAAAAGAGGAAACTGGAATTAGAAGACATTGGAATATGTGGAAAATACTGTTGCAGAGGAATGCACAGTTGGCTAAAGAAAGAAGGGAAAGAGAGGATAAATTAAAAGATTACTTCCTGCGAGCATTATGGACATTATATAGTGTATGCGTTTGTAGTAAACAAGTTTGTGGGAGTGTTGGCAGAAAAGGACGGAGGGGCCTTTTCAGTTTTACAGTATCTCTGTAAAACTGTATTTATAGAGATAAATAAGAATAGGGAAGGTTATAGCGTGTTGCCATATACTGGTGATTTGGACATTATTTACCTACCTACCAACGAGCCACTTGCAAGCTTTAACACTAACGGAACCGCAACATTTTATGGCAATTCCTTTCCAAAAATAGAAAGTTTCCGTAACAATGAGTGGGATGTTGGACAAGAAGACATAGAGATGCAAGATATTAAAGGCAATATTAAATTTAAAGAATGTAGTAGACTGGAGGATTTGGATTATGGTGCGCTATTAAACAAGTCCAACATAGAAAAAGATATATTGTACAGTTTGAAAATATTCGTAACCTTTGTGTGTCCAACCACTGGCAGGGGAGCTAGAATGTGGGAAGTTTGATTTTAACTGCAAAATTAAGTTGGATAAAATAAAGACTACTCCAAACAAGCACAAAGAAAGATTAGTGTTTTGGGTTTTAAAAATTTATTTTTTGTTATCGCATTGGCTTAAAACATATCCAAAATTTAGGCAGTTCCATAAATATTTTGTGGATTACTTATTATATTACAATGAGAGGTAGTTGAGAGGGTCACAACAATATTGGAAATGTGACAAATATAACTGCTGGATGTATATAATAAGCTTGCATTTATTTTTTTTAATCCAACCGTAATATTGAATTTGGAAATGGGGTATTTAGGGAAAAAATGTATGGTAAATTTAGATATAGGGGGATATAACAAGTCGAAAAGTAAATAAAGGAGTTATTGGTAGTAATTTGCAAAATATAGTTTTGTAAAAACACAAATACCAATGTTAGTTTTTAGGTTGCGGCAAAACAAACAACAGTATTATAGGTGGAAATAATATTGTAATTTTAGATATAATAGTTGGGGGCTATAACATATCCAAAAATAAATCAGACAATAAATGCTTAGGACAATATCCAAAGTGTAGGAAAATCGGACAGTAAACAGTCAGTTTTGGGATTACAGCAAAATAAACAAACAAAAAAGACAAAATACTGTATTATAGGGGGTAGTGGAATGTGTGGTAGTGTGGTCTTGTTACCTATATAAGAGCTATAACATATCCGTAAATAAAGAAGTTTGAAATTGTTAGTATATTTTTCAAAATATTTTTTAAATTTGACCATTATAGTTAATTTGTCAAATGTGGATGGTACATATACACTAGCCTAGAATAATGACATATATAAATTTTAAACAAATCAGACCATAAATAAAGAAGTTGCCAACTGGCAGTATTTTTCCAAATTTTTTAAAATTTAGCCGCAATATTTGTAAAATGTGGATGGTGCATATACGCTAGCCTACAACAATAACATATCCAAATTTTAAACAAATCAGACAGTAAATATAGAAGTTGGCAATTGGCAGTATTTTTCAAAAATATTTTTTAATTTGACTGTAATAGTGAATTTGGGAAATGTGGATGGTGCATATACACTAGCCTACAACAATAACATATCTAATTTTAAACAAATCGGACATTTAATAAAGAAGTTGGCAATTGGCAGTATTTTTCAAAAATAATTTTTAATTTGACTGTAATAGTGAATTTGGGAAATGTAAGTGTAATTTATTAAACCAGTTGCCTAGGACAATAACATATCCAAATTGCAGACAAATCAGACATTTAATAAAGAAGTTGGCAATTGGTAGTATTTTTCAAAAATATTTTTTAATTTGACCGTAATGGTGAATTTGGGATATGTAAGTGAAATTTATTAAAACACTTGCCTAGGACAATAACATATCCAAATTGCAGACAAATCGGACACTTAATAAAGAAGTTGGCAATTGGCAGTATTTTTCAAAAATAATTTTTAATTTGACTGTAATAGTGAATTTGGGAAATGTAAGTGGAATTTATTAAAACAGTTGCCTAGGACAATAACATATCCAAATTGAAGACAAATCGGACAGTTAATAAAGAAGGTGGCAATTGGCAGTATTTTTCAAAAAATATTTTCTAATTTGACCGTAATAGTGAATTTGGGATATGTAGGTGGAATTTATTAAAACACTTGCCTAGGACAATAACATATCCAAATTGAAGACAAATCGGACAGTTAATAAAGAAGGTGGCAATTGGCAGTATTTTTCAAAAAATATTTTTTAATTTGACTGTTATAGTGAATTTGGGAAATGTAAGTGAAATTTATTAAAACACTTGCCTAGGACAACCACATATCCAAATTGAAGACAAATCGGACATTTAATAAAGAAGTTGGCAATTGGCACTATAGTATTTTTCAAAAATATTTTTTAATTCAACCGTAATAGTTAATTTGGGAAATGTATGTGTAATTTATTAAAACACTTGCCTAGGACAATAACATATCCAAATTGCAGACAAATCGGACAGTAAACACCAAAGATAGTTTTTTAGAATTTGAAAATTAATTTTTAAAAATATAGAGGAGGGATGGGGACAATATATTTAAGGCAAGGGTATATTTAATATAGGCCAGCAGGCGGGAGCTCTATAGGCGGGAGCTGGCGTCGGTGCAAAAACGGCTCCCCATAAGAATAACATGGGGAAAAAGCGCCGATTGTGGGGCCTCTTTGTGGTTTCACCACTACTACACAATAACTTCTAAGTTGTTTACATGTGTTGTTTATTTAGTCTGGAGTTATTTTTGAACTCGTGGATTTCTGCAAAGGATGTATTAAAATTAATGCAAATTTTAAATGGGGGAAAATAAGGCAAGGGCCAAAAAGAAAATTTGTGTAGGGTAGGATCGGGCGTCGGTGCAAAAACTGATCCCCATAAGAATAACATGGGAAAAAAGCGCCGGAAGTGATGCCTCTTTCTGGTTTCACCACTACTGCGACAAAATTATAAATAAAATACTTTATTGCTCCCGTTAGGGTTATGATAAAGAACACAAAATTATCTCACGGATCGTCTACGCTCAATTGGACGTTACCGAAATAATAACATTACAAACCCTTATCACGTTGCCTTATCATTATTATTAAAGCATTACCTGTGTTTAAGAGTGTTTATATGTGCACTTATACATCATATGTTAGGAAGTATGAATAATTGCATTTATAATAAAATGTGTTTAGTGTGTTTTGATATTACAGATACAGAAAATAACTCAATAATAAATAAGTTAATTTTCTTATCACTTCGACTAATAACATGCTCTACACACTGTAAATTATAATATGGAAAAATTCGAATTGATTTAAACATTATTTTACTACTTTATTTGCTACTGAAATAGTTTTATTTAATTCTTGATTTATTTCTTTGACTTTTTATCTCGTATATCGTGGTTCTTTCTATTATCGAATTTTCTCTACAGAGATGAAGCTATTATCGTATTCGGCATGGTGAGGCCTAGGCCCGGGACCGTGATAACCTCATAATTTATGTAACGAGCAAGTATTAGTCCTATTACGTTTCTTAAGTTATTTCGTGTATGCTATGTTTGTATTTTAACACCAACATTTTTGTTTGTTTTGTGAATTGAAAATAAAAAATGGCCTAACCCTTGGTTCTGTTAATATATTGCGTCTTAACTCGGAGCGTGGAAAAGTGTTTTTTTTAATAATAGACTAAAAATAGTTTCTTCCCTATAGGGGAAATTCGTAAAAAAAACGAACAAAACATTAAACAATAATTTAAACAAGCAAACAAGGTAGAGTTAAATGTATGCGATTTGACTACTCGTTAAATTGGGTGTTCTTTTCCTCCTACTAAAACTGCTCCAATATATTTGAATTTAAACGGTATTTTTCATCCCAACTTGCCAGTAGGGTACATCACACCCAGAAGAGTGTATTGACCTTTCACGGTGGGCAAGACAATTTAACGCGAGTACAATAAAGTCGGACTACATTATTTCCGGTTTAGCGGTTTGATGTGGATTATCACTAGTTTAACGCAGTCAAATACAGTGTGTTTCCAAATTAATGTTGCTGACTTCGGGATATTGTTCCTTATGTCAAAAGGAACATAAATCATCATATAACCGGGGGTTTATTTCTTTTTGTTTATCGTCTGTCTGTCTGGATGTGATTTTTACAAGAAAATTTATATTTAAAAAACAGCTTGACCAAATTTAACTACATTTTGGTTAAATACTCTTCTTGGTAGGTTCTTTTTTAGAAACAAATATTTGTTCATAAAATCTTTCCGTTTAAAAAATGGCAGCTATTGAACATTTTTAACCTCAAATATCTAAAAAACTATAAATTATAATAAAATCTAGAATATAAAAAGTTAGAAAATGGAATTATAAATCCATATCTGCTTTAACATTGAAAGTCGGGTTAAAATTGACTAAAATATGGTTTAAAAACGGAACACATAGCTAAATTTTGCTATCATAACTAATCAAACTGATCGATTGAGTACCATCGCTGGCAACAAATATTTGACAGAATGGCTTCTTTGTTGTAATAATCTACAGCACAAAAATTGGGACTTGGCAATGTTTATTCGATGTTCATCAAATGAGGTATGAGGTACTACTCATTTATTAAGACCTTGTTTTTCAGTATGACATTTTAATTATAGTTAAATTTTATTGACTCAAAAACCTCAAAATTAGACTTAGCGATGTTAAGTCTTGTAAGAAAATACGTAACACTTGCCTTATCATTATTATTAAAGCATTACCTGTGTTTAAGTGTTTATATGTGCACTTATACATCATATGTTAGGAAGTACGAATAATTGCATTTATAAACAAATGTGTTTAGTGTGTTTTGATATTACAGATACAGAAAATAACTCAATAATAAATAAGTTAATTTTCTTATCACTTCGACTAATAACATGCTCTACACACTTCTAAATTATAGCTACGTTTTGATGCCTTGATACAAAAAGTCATCCTGTATGCTGCAAAGTGCTTTAAGTGTTGTTTTCCACTTATAGTTGTAACAGAATCGACATCAGAATATGATGTAAGTTTCATAAACAACCGCTGTTGTGTGTTGGTGCAGGTGACGCGTGTGTTACCTTAATTGGGAAACGCTGACGGCTGTGAAGTGTAAATAAATATCAGATTTGATGGTGAACATGTGGTTTATGTTAATAACGTTGTTCTTGGATGTGTTTTGTCCAACATACCAACGGGATCGGTAAAACATATAACAATGATATTTCATTCACAATACATTACGTAAGGATATATATTTTAAAAATATTTTGATACATATAACCTTTTAATATTTTGGTTAAAACAATAATACATAACTTTAATATTTCTTATTATGAATCGCCTGTGAGTTGATCGAATTACTATTTCTGTATTATACAACATTCTGAAAGTAAAAGGTATATCATGTTATTAAATGTAAAACTTGTCTTCATAACAGTTATAGGAGTCTTCTATAACAACTTAAACTGGTGATGCAATATTTGTTTAACTTTGTGCAGTTAAAACATAGTTTGTCATTGGATAATAGGATACAAACTGTGCAAGCATATTCAATGGGTTTTTATGTTTTATTTTGTTGTCGTAAACTATTATACGTTCATGTAGGTAGACGTAATCGTATTTCTACTAGGTTGTCTTCTAATATAACATTTTAAACATAAATAAAATTATTGTGTTGTGCCAAAAGATTTGTTAGGTTAGGTTATATTAGGTTTTTTTCAGATTCGTAAAAATCTTTCATTGCAAGTAGATTAATGTATTATTGTTTGCATCATTGTCTGCACAGTAAATATTATTTTTATTTTATAAACCCCTGTTGACATTCAAGCTTTTTATTTAGATATAAATAACCGGACGCGGTAGTTCAGAGGTAAAATGTCTGACTTGCAAGTCAGACGTAGCCGGTTCGATCCCGGTCCCGGCCGACTCCTCTCTTCATGAGCGGTCATCTCTTGGCTTGCCTATGTGACTAATGCCATACAGGTACCTCGCTGTATTTAGTTAAATGCAAAGGCCAATAGTCTTTAGTGACGGCCAGTTGAGGTTAATAAAATCGAATTAACATATGTATTTTTTAAATTTACTTTGTATATTACTTATATTAATTATCTGTTAGTCAATATCCATGAACATATCCATGAACACGTCGATATGCCAATCTACTCCCATGTAATAAAATAGAGTAAATTATTTTCTAATTCTCTTGTTAATTCATTTATTTATTTACAGGTAAGACTGACTGAAGAGTAAAACCAACTGATTATGAAGCTGATTATAAGGTAAAATAGTATAAGAAATTTTTTTCTTTTATATGTGCTATATGAGATGTGTTAAACACATACTATGTGGGAATGTAATTAATTAATTTATTCCATGTTAAAAGTGAAGCAGAATCAAATAAATTACGTCTCACAACACATCAACAAATATTTACACTTATTCTTTACTTACATACAATACGGTAAATATACAAAACATGGTACAAGGCGATCAATTTAAACCAGTCACACTGGTCATTATCAGAAAAAGAGTGTCATTCATTCTCTAATTAGGCCTGATGATGACCAGTGTGACTCGTTGAGATAGATCGTCATGTACCATATTTTCTTTGTATTTACCATAGGCCCTATTGTATGTAAGTACAGTATAAGTGTAAATATATTTTTCAGTGTTGAGACGTGATTTATTTTATCCTGTTAATTGTAAAAACACGTATTATGCGTAAACACGTAAGAAATTAAATATTAAACATATCTAAATCGAACAAATTTGGTGCTGAGGTCCTCACCCCAAAAACACCATTCGTTCGAAACTGTATATATATATATATATATATACAACTCTTGTAAAAAAGTTCTAATTTTATTATTATTTGGTACAAACGTGTAAATCTGCATTTCTGACTTTAAGTTCGAAAACCAGACAGATCGCCTTGTCCGAAGCGGTATTTTGGGGGGTTATTTTGTACTCCAAAATTTTTTTTAATATTTATTATTTTTTTAATATTTGTATAAAAACATATTTTTAAGTTCCTTTTTTCAGCAAACCTGCATACTCAGCCACCATGTTTTTCTTATGGAGAAAAATTAAAATATCATAAATAGTATATTTATTAATTTACATTGATAACACTTGGTATGTGGCTTTATATGGCATTAAGCTACATATATATACATTGTAAATTCGCTCAGCACGCAGGTTTGCTGCTACGGGGGTATTTATAATAATCCTTTACGTGGTCCTTGGGGATAAACAGAATAGTTCATACCGATGCATGATAACTTGCAAGGTAAAATTTTGAAAGCAAAAACCGAAAATGTTAAAAAACTTATGATCAAACACAGCCCTATACACTTAAATCCAGACCTTTATGACTTGAGGGGCAATAAATTCTATTTGCAGCTGTCCCGTGATAAGGCTGGCAGCTGTTGTAAGCATTCCTGGTCCTGGCGTGTTTTTAAACACTTCTGGCTCTGTTCTTGGAAGCTGGGTCATAACCTGGGGCTGTAGGGCCGCCAAAAATTATCTGAGGTTTATTACTCATTAGGTTGAGTTCGGGCTATACTTACGTCAAGGAAAACGAGCAAAAGGAGTTTATACCCCACTCGTATGATGTAAGATAGGACTATTGGTGTTTTTAAAATGAAGGGAGTACATAAGGTCCGTAGACAGTTTACTTCATAAAGGTCTGCTTAGTCGATATAATTAAGGTTTTCTAGCTATCCCTCGTAAAATCAGCATTTAGGTCACGTGATCCCCAATCAAATGTAAAGTGTTGCTGGAAAATCGATATTTATCGTACGGGTACCATGTTTGCCTCATCATTGTAATTAAAATAAGCATTGTTTAACTGCTTACAAACTTTTAACAGCTGTTATTTTATGAAAATAATTTATTGTTTGAATTTATTTGTATAATTAGATTACTGGATTAAGGGTTTACATTTTCTTTCTGAATGTCCAGTGGCAATTAAGAAATTGCTGTTCCAATACCTGATTTATTCATCAGGGGGCAAGACATCTTTGCTGCTAATTTTACTCTTAAGGAAATAATCATACCTGGGCTAGAAGCTCTAGGAACCTTGGGGAGAACATAACTCAGTTTATAAACTAGTATTACAGCATTAATATAAAAAATCCTAAACAATAATTATTTACATAAACGTTTTATTTTAAATTAGCTACATTTTTAAAAAGTAATGTCAACTCTTTAGCTTCACAAGATATGCGTTTTTTTCTGATAACAACTTAAGTGTTGTTTCCTCGAATGTCTAAATGTGTTTGCTTGCATAGTTTGGACCCCATCACCCTATGACAAAAATTAAAAATATTACATCGTCAGTTAAAGTTTTTATAGAATGCCTTTGTGTTTATCTAATATAAGTCTGAAAGTGCGTAGCAATTAAATCTTATTTAATTTAACAATATTAAATAAATTTAGTTGCTACGCCCTTTCATTCTTAGATTCAATAAACACAAAGACATTTTATAATAAAATAAATTTATATATATATATATATATATATATATATATACATACATATATAATTGTTTAAATTAATTATTAAAAGCACCTGTTTATAACAATAAAATCAAAATTCTTTATTACACAGAAGGAATTAACGTAATTATGCATTGCCATTTTTGTGAAAACCATTGTTAAATTGGATAACACACGCCTAAGAACAGCGTTGTTAACATGAACCACATGTTCACCATCAAAGCTGGATATGTATTTAAATTTCAAAGCCAGGGAAAGCATCACTACCGTCAGCGTTTCCCAATTAAGGTAACACACGCGTCACGGGTGACGTTACACAACCGCGGGTGTTTTATGTAACGATTATCATACTCTGGTGTCGACTCTGTGACAACATTTTACGAGTTTGTACCCCTCGTCTTAAATTGAGTTTCAACCGTTTGTTTATTAAAGATCAAAATGCCTTAAACACTTTTTAGTTGTAAAGGTTATTGTAGTTTATATACTTTAATTTGTTGATTTTTGGACCAATCACACTTGGCCTTTTTACACCGCAATCTGTGGCGTCCATGGACGTGCTAATTCACACTGCATGTGGATGAATTTGTAGTGGATGTGTCATTCTGCCGCCTATTTCCTCCTACATTTATCAACTCCTTGTCACTTTTGACTTCTACATTGTTGACGTAAACAATATTGACTTGAATATTGTTGTCATCAAATGGTGGACGTTATTTTTACCCCTGAAAGTAATGATACCCGTAATTTCTAATAGCAATTTATCGTAATTTCTGCGATATACAAGGTGTCCCTCAACTCTAATAGTATATTTTTAGGTATTATCCTGAATCAAAGACAAATAAAAATACAGTATAATATTCAACATTTTCAAACCGTTATCCTTTACAGCTGCCATCCCCCCCATGAACATTTTTATTTGGAGAATGGATTGTTTTATTTTATTTAAATTTTGTATAGAGCAAACTGCATAAAGACCTGATTCCAGTAAAGAAAATAAATGTTTTATAATGTCTACTTTAAAAGGCTAAATTATCTGAGATTATGTTTACGTTATATGACATGTTTCATAAATTATAATCTATGTATATAATAAATCTTTGTTATGCCTAGCATGCGCGTCCACTCGGATGTTCCAAGCTGATCGCACCGCCAGCGATCTCCGTGGACGCGTCCAAGACGTCCTTGGACGTCCGCGGCCATCCATGTACGCCTGTATGAATGGCTCCATTAAAATTCCCGTCCGTGGACGTCCGGTGCCGGTGTGGAATGGCTTTTTAGGTGGAAGGAACCGAAAAATCCTAGAATAATTTGTTTAAACAATACCTTATTTTATGTTGTTTATACACATCCAGTATATCCTTAGTCTTCTCTTCTACCACCATAACTGTGTGAGCGCCATTATTAATTCACATCATTAACAACTGCAGTTGGATATAGATTAGAAGGTTAGGAATCTTTCTGGAAAACCCTATTCTTGAAAGGTTATATGAATATTTTTTTAAGTTACTTATCAGATGAAAATGAAGTTGTAAAATATTGTATTTGATACAACCACTTTAAAATTATAAGGATATTTATATATATTGTAATAGCTCTTGTGTGCTCTAAACACACCGCACTTACTACAAAGCGCAGCCATTATGACCTATATTTCAAAATACGGAATGGGTCCAATTTTGTGTCATAACAGTGCATTTACTATCCCTCCAGCCACAAAAACATTAGCATAATTAACATTATTGCATGTAGCCAACTGCACACGTATGTGATTAAAAGCAAATTACAAGTGCAAAATATTTGTCTCTATACTGTTAAAAATGTATTCGGTTATAAACATTTGTTTGACGTAGTTATATTTACAACCCTTTCTGAGATAAGGTTGTTTTAACGTGAACTTGAACTTTGTTGAGAAATAGAGGGAACAGTAAAGTTTATAGTATAATGGTGCATCTTCTACTACCAAAACAAGTTTGATGTCACACAATTAGTTCTGCCTCTGACACTGGCAAAGGCTAACTCAGACTGTTAAAGTTGTTCCTCCCCAGACGACCAGGGGTCTGTGTTATTAATTTCCTGCATTTATCATCTGCCTTACAGTTATTCCAGAGTAAGTGCTCTACATTTACGAACTAAATGGCTCTCTTAAATTGGTAAAACGCTTACATCTAAACTGTACTAAAAATACCGTTAAAGGGTTGAAAACAAAACCAAAAGACATTTTTAATCGGCTTTCGTCAATCACGTATATCGATGTTGGTCGGTATCGTAGAAGGCATTAGTAAAAAGTAGTTTATAAAAGAAATTTAAATAACATCCAGCTTAATATTAATTCATAAATAGAAACAGTTGTTTATTTTTATGATTTTTTATATATTTAAATATCCTAGACAATAGGGTATTCTAAAATTATACCTTAGAATGAAATTGAAATTTTGTTTACTATGTCAAAAATTATAACGTATAGTAAAATTAAATTAACTGAATTTGTTATAACGGTCTCAGAATATTTATGATTATTATCTTACGTAAATTCATAAAAGTGTAGTTTGGACAGGAAATTTATCGTCATTGTAAAAATGGGTGGGGTTGTAAAAAAACCAATCTCAAAACTACGTAAATACTTTTTGAAATATTATCTGATTGAAAGGGTGTTAAGGTTTGCCTTTCATGTTTTTACTAGATTAAGGTAAAGCTGAGAAAAGGCGAGTCTTGAATAAGTGCAGAAGTGTTGAGATAGAAAAACATTTGTGAAATAAATCTATCAGAAACAATATTTTAGGTTAGGGATGATGATCGAGCCTTGCTTTTGGATAGATTTATCAAATGGAGGTTTTTTTATTGAATAAGGGGGTATTAGAATTTCGTTAGTTTTTCAGGTTGAAAGTAATTTATTTCAAGGGGAACAACCTTTAATTTAAGATACACTATTCTTAATTAAGTCTAAGTTTAGCGAAATACTCATTGACGTTTGCTGAGATCAGTTAGGGGTAAGGTCTTATAAGGGTTGAAGGGTCTGAGGCCAGCCACTTAGAATAATTATTAGTTGAACAAATGTAATATAACTTTCGTCTTTACCCTGTTAAGTGATAGTTGGATCGATGCATTAGGAAACACGGAAGAGCCACTAGACACATATTTCATTTGGAACTTTAGCGCAGGTCAGAAAGAAGGAGAGCAGCAGGGATGAAAATATGGGACGGGATACTTTATCTATCTCGAGCAAAGGGCTATGACCTTGGCCAAGATGTTCCGTACCCTGCTAGCCTATGCTGTGTATAAGCAAGGAGGAATCAAAGAACAAAATACTGCCCTCGTGCTAAGAAAACTTCATTTGCGGTACCCAATGACGTCTTTAACATGTTCTTCAGGTTTAATTTATAATTAAAGTTTATTCATTTAACCTTTAACATTTATTAAAATTAATTTACATATTTAAATTGGCAAATATTTACATGAATAAATGTAAACGTAATGTGCATTTCCCTCCCCATTAATTTCCCAGCTCCCATTAAGTTCAGCTTCACACGCCATTAATTTCAATTTAGAACATGTCACTCACACTATACTGGGGCGTCATCTAGAACTCTAGAACTAAGAGAGTTCAAACTTAGCTGTAACTTACTTGGAGTTGTTGCTAATCTTGATTATTTAATTAGTGTTATCAATCTAACGTTTACCCCAGTAAAAACAGTCAAATACAATGGATTTGTATGTAGCTAGTGGATTTTTATGAATTTTAAGTAAGCTTTTTTAACATATTTCTAAATATTGTAAATCTTTAATTGACCGTTTACTAATCATATTGAATTAAGACAACTAGTAGATTTACTGGAGTTTATAAACAATTTTTGTTAAGAATATTACGTGTTTTTATTACTTACGGGATGTAATAAAATACGTCTTACAAAACTTAAGAATATATTTACACTTATACTGATTCACATACAGACGGTAAACATATATAAAATATGGTACAAGGCTATCATTTCGACCAGTTACACCGGTCATCATCAGGCCAATGAGAGAACTGTGTATTCTTAAGTGTTGTAAGACGTCTTTTATTACATCCCATTGAGTTTATAACAATGCTTTATCATTTTAATAACAGTACGTTTATTTGATGCAATGTATTAGTTATATTAGTCTGTGGGAATGCTAATTAATAACTGATACTAGAGAAATTGGGCTAATATGACAATTAAAATATTAAATTGAACTGTTAGACACGATGCAGGCTTGTATTTGTACGATAAAACAATAGCAGCCTACAGAAAATTACTGAAATTAATTGAAATTAAAAAACTAAAAAATATAAAAACTATAAAGACAAAGAATAATAAATTAATACCCCCGTCGCAGCAAACCTGCATACTCAGCGAATTTCTAATGAATAACACATAACATAATATAACACATTAAAACACTTAACAGTATTCATAAGAAATGTATTCACAAACAAGCGATATTTAAAATATTAATTATTCTACATAAGAATAACATTGGGGATGAGTATGCAGGTTTGCTGCAACAAGGCACACAAAATAATGGGTTTTTATGCAAATATCAATAGAACTCATCTTAGTGAAGTCACATACCAAGTTTCATCCATATACATTTATAAATAAGCGATATATAACATTTTAAGTATTTTCCATAAGAATAACATGGGGACCAAGTACCTAGGTTTGCTGCTACAGGAACCATAGGTGAAAAATGTTTTTTGTGCAAACAACAATAAACCACAACCAGATCAAGCCATATACCAAATTTCGCCAGTTTATGTTCATAAATAAGCGAGATATACAATTTTTCATTTTCTCCTTAAGAATAACATTAGACAACGTACTGTGTTTGGCACTTTCAATATCTCGGTAACCAATTGACGTAGAGCAATGATGAAAATACCAAATTGTTTGGTTTTTTAAGCTGAATAAAATTAATTAAAATTTGATTTATATTAAAATTACATGTGAAAACCCCAAAAAACACATTTTTGGGGACAAAACCCCCCAAAAACCCCCCTTCGGATGGTGCGATTCATCTGGTTTTCGATCTCGTTCAAATAAATGGTACTTTACACATTTGTTCCAAATTTCATTAAGATCGGACCTTTTTTACGAGAGTTATCGTGCTTACGGACACACACACACACACATATATATATATATACATATTTAAAAATTTGAACGAATGGTGTTTTTGGCATCTGGGGACCTCAAAATGAAAAGTTATCATGGTCTCGGGCTTAAGTCTTACCATGAGACCTACGGTAATAGCTTCTTCCCTATAGGGGAAATTCGCTAAAACGAGTTCGCACGAAGCACGAGAAAAACCATGCAGCACCATGGAAAAAACCATGAGGTAAGTGAATTTCCATATAAAAACTTTTAAAACTCAAAATCAATGTAAAAACATTGATTATTTTGCTGTTCTGATGCTCCTGGTTTCATTTACCTGTAAATCTGGGAATACAATATTGCGCATTTTAATGTTAGGAGAAGGTCCAGTTAGGCTTGAAAGTAGGCATGAGGTTGCTGGGGATGATAAAAGTACTCTAACAAAGGAGTAGCAGGCTTTTCTAGTGTAAACCCCCATAAGACAACGTACTGTGTTTGGTTGATACAAATTTTCTTTAATAACTCGGTAATTATTTATGCTAGAATGACAAAAGAGGGCTTAAAACTTTTGACTCACTAATTCCCGTCTTATTAAATTCATTAATTGTACATACGGGGCTCCTCTGACCCTTTTTGGGCCCGAAAACTCGAAATTTGAAAGATTAATCCACAAAAAAGGGGTTTGGAGTTTTCCGATTGTTTTGTCCAACGAACGTGTCCAAGTGATTACAGAAAGAAACGTCCCTACCAAATTTGAAGTTAATCGGACAAAAAATTCAACCGCTAGAGTGCAAACACACACACACACACACACACACACACACACACATATATATATATATATATATATATATATATATATATATATAAAATATTGAACGACCCCCCAAAACGTGTTCAGGGGGTCACGTTAGGAACTTAAATGATGGTCCCGGACTTAAGTTTCACCGTGCGGGCCATGCTAATAGTTCACTTTCCAAAGGAAATTCACTAAAAAGGACAGAGACAAAATTGTACTTCAGTATGACAGTAAGACATAGTTAACCTCATCTGAAGAGATTCTGTCAGGGTTGGAGGGTAAAACATCTCACTTCTCATCACATCATCTCAGATTCAGCATCCTACTTTTTTACACCCCTTTTCCGACACCCATACTAATATCCAACCGTAAACCTATATTAAAGATTTTCTTTCCAAAATCATTAATGTATTTGTTTATGGGTCCATCAATAAATATAAAATTACAGTAACGTTTAAACAGACAGGAACATATAATTGTACTACTATCGACATATATACATACATAAATAATACTATACATAATATTGATTTGTTATCACAAATACATTTAGTGTTTTTTTAAATTCGTATAAATTGTATGAGTAAATGTGGGGACTGCCTAGATGAACCAGTTTACAGGCTTCCACCTCTTGACAACATTTGAGGACTGAAGAATCTTGGTTGGTAATACGCATGTTTAGCTTTCAACTAGTAAGTCCAAGCTAGTTATATTTATAGCGTTTTGACGGTTTCACTTAAACTTGAACTTTTTATTTGTTCTCCCTAAACTTTCAATACTTATAACCTTTCCACGTATGATGCCAAAGTGACATCGAAACGTTTAGGGGAAAAATAAAAGTGTAAGTTTTTATTGTTATTATTGTTTTAATATTGTTAAAATATATTTATTTTCGTCCAAGCATACAGCACAAAACTCAATATATATCTGGAAGTAGGATTTTGATTGATAAAAAACGTACATAAATTAAGTGACTCAAGAAAATATAAAAAAAATATCATAAAAACATAAAAACTACAAAAATAAAAATAGAGGAATTTTCAGAATCAAGGTATGAAATATCTAATGTGGAATGATTGTGTTGGGATCAGAGGTGTTACTCCTCACTTCATATCACATCATCTCAAATTCTTTCACCTCGTATCTTGGTCTTTCATCACCTTTTTATTGTTTTTGTTTTCTTGTATTTTAGTCTTTAAAGAAGATATTTGGTAAATAATTACTTACATGTGATTATTTCACTGTGTGACAATACTACTTTTGTTATATATCGAGAAAAATAATATTAAGGGCTACAACAAAGGTTTTGTGAACTTTTGCAATATTTATATGGATAAATATGTGTTTTAACTGAATTTTACTGACGACCATTTAGCAATATTCTTAATTAATATCACACATGCAGGCATTTATACCCGCACGAGGCCATACGTGGGCTGAACCAACTGTCCTACATAGTGGTGTAACAATGGTGCTATTCATGGTGGTTAATTACTCAAAAACTGTTTTTCAATTCACGGTGTTAAATTAAGTCGTTGCTTCTTTATTGTTTGTTATTTAAAACATATTATTTTGAATTAAATATGCTAAGGTTCAGATTATTTGTAATAAAACCAAATTCGTTAGAACAAAAAATAATTCGGAAATTGTCTCAACAGAGACGGACTACGAACAAGTGTTACTATCACTATGCAGTTTTTATAGTGACCATAAAATTGATCAAGGGAAATATATGTGATTTAATACAAATGCACTCGGATTAACTTAAATTTAATAAAAATAAGCACCATGCCAAAGGTATTCACAAAAGTGCATTTAGCTGAACACATTATTTATTAAAATATTTAACTAGTAACTCTATTTACATTTTCTCGATCACTTTCTTTTCTTTATGAACTATAACCCTCAACGCAAATGGTTTAACTACTGATTAAGATATTTGTCAAGATGCTTTGCATTTATTTGTTTATATTATAAAATAATATGTTTAAAGATAATTGTGAATAGTTTGGCATATGAAACACTTAACGTACATTATTAAAATGTCGTGATGGATAAATGCAATTCAGCAAATGTACCAAGGTTCTATAGTTGGTTGACACATTGGAACAAGGATGATTTAAATTATAAAATAACTAGCTGGCCCGACAGACGTTGTCCTATGCTAATGTCATTGAATTTGTTTTATGTCAAATACTCGATCATTTTCAATATGAGCTCGTTCGCTACGCTCAGTCGCCAATCGAAACAAGAGTTTGAGTTGCCATTTAAGTAGTTTTTTTATTTTCATTATGAGAGTTGCCGTTCAAGTAGGGTTTTTATTCCATAATGAACATATATTTATGCCTTTTACAAAAACAGCTGTTTTATCGAAACATTATCTGTTTATTAATTAAGAGCAGAAAATGATAAACACATGTTCCCATAAGGAATAACATGTAAACTTTAAAAACCAAAGGGGCAGAGCCCTTCACATTTACTGGATAGTTAATCCAGTAATAAACTATCCTTGTGCAAAATTTCATTTAAATCCGTTCAGCCGTCTAGAGTTATAAAACTTTTTACTATCACCACATTGTTTTATATATTAAGATTTGACGAACAATAGTTCACTACCCCATTTAAGTACAGTTTTGTAATCTGCGAGCATTATTGAGAGTTAATTATTTTAAATTGAGGAAACGGACTATAATATGTTTGGAATGAAAATTAATTAAGCCTAGAAAGGTATAAAATACGAAATACATGGTTGAAAGACGTGTCCAGTCTTCGTTTGAAGTTTATGGTGTTATAAATTCTGGTAATGGTTGTATCTTGTTGACCGCTGGGTGGAAGCCAAAACAGCAACCAGGCGAAACGTATCAGAACTACGGGCGTGTGACTGGATCTATAAAGTGTTTGAGAATTTTGGCTACAAAACAACGTATTTAAAATATGTTCTTTCATAAGGCTTAAGTTATTTTATTTGTTCTGCTTTCTTCTGAACACATTTTAAGGATTCAAGCGGCTTGATTTAAACTCTTAGTTGAAGTTATTACACCCAACAATCAAATATGTTTCTTGGAGTTTAGCCTAAAACGGGTTTGAAGTAATTTTATTTTTAAATAGTTTCGAAAACATGTTAGAGAATATGTATGATAGAGTGATATTATAGATGGAAAACCAAGTACAGAGGTAAGAACATATTAGCAAAGAATAAATTTAAAAAAATCTTGAGGTGAACTCAACACTTGGTAAAATTTTATAAGAACAATGAATGAATATAAACACTAATATTGACATGTAGCATAAATTTTACCACATGACATAAGTTACTGTTAGAGACAGTGAATTAGAAATGTCTATCTATATTAAGTTCACTGAACAGAATAGTTGACTTTTGTCCTTTGATAACATATTGTCATTTGCCTTTAATTTTTAATTAAGTTAGTAAAACGTATAATGTTGAAATGAAAATCATCCTACATTTCAAATTCTATCTTTATATATTTTCAAAACGGCTGTTATTTAACGAAACATCAGATCGTTTAATAAAAATGACTGTCATTCTATTTGCCTCATTTATCAGTCATCAAAGAAACAAGTCAAAATTACTATAAGCAACGGTGACAAAATGTTTCAAGAAGAAATACCAGAATCGTGATACCACTTCGTTTGATTTTACGCACTTTGACTGTCCCTCAGTCACTGCGCCGGTTATATTTGTTTACAGCAAAATAAACCAGGAACGGCCAGTAGCCTTCCTGTACCGCCACAGTCTTTCATTGTTGGGCCCACTTCCACTTCCAGTCAGTTTGCGCGCGCCACCCGGTCAGAACAGACCTCAGCTTTTTAACCTAAAATCTTTGCGATCTCCTACAGGTAGTTTTCCTAATCGTCAAAAATCTCTGTTAATTTTTAATCCTGGTTTTATTTACTTAATTGTTTTATGTCAGTGTTCCTTTTACTTAAGTTGGTTTTAATATTTCGTATGTTTTTTACAACTTTTTACCTGGCATTATATTGGATGTTAACTAAAACAATTATAAATGTTGTTTTAAAAACGTGTTCGATATTTAAAGCGATCCAATGACCTACTGTAGGAGTGTAAACATTGTATTGGTTCTTGTAGTGCTTTCGTTGGAAATTAACACTTCTTTAGAAGACTTCTGTCAACAGTACTTAAATCAGGTATTATTATCTTTCGAAAAACATACCATCGTATTTATGAATTTTGATACATTAACTTTAGGCCTAGTATCTTTTCTATCCGTATTACCAACATATTTAAGTTATAAATTTCTGTTATGAGCAAAATAATAGATATCTACTTATAAAACACCAAATTTGCAGATAAATGTGTACTTTTCAAATACTACTTCAAGCCATTACTTACAATTAATAATTCTGCATGACTTCCTTCCTTCCCTCAAAACTGTAATACGAACGGTGTTGGTTTAGTTGTTTATGTGGATTTACATCAATAACAATTTTATCTGTAAGCGATTACGGCTTTGGTAGCATAGACATAACAATCACACATAAGTGTAATTTGCTCTTGGAGAATTTAGTTTCGGGAGCAAATATGACAAATTAAAATCTGACTTTAATCAAATATAAAAGCTTTCCTTAATAATCCGTTTTACTAAATAATTTCCATATCAGAATTTAAAAAATGGTAATATTAGCAAGAAAGTTAGATCTTACTTTATTTAAATATACGTTATACTATACACAAAATCCACTAAAGCAATGCAGTTTTAAAAGTGTAGATGCTACACTAAAATAATTAAAGATGTAGTTTATGACATTTATGAGTCATTTGTTGTGTTTACCGAGCAGTGAAAAATCCTCATATTTCAAAAATGTTATCAATGCAAAAACGTCCGAGACAACCGGAAGTGTTAGTCAGTGTGTCATCGGTGATAAGAGGAGGTATTGTATTATTTTCCTTTCATCGATTCACTGTTATCTCCTTGTTTTGTTGGCATTTTTCAGTAGGATTAGTTTATATTGATAATAAGTGTTTTATTTTATAGGTAGTAGATCGATATGTTTTAAGTTTAACACTGCTACTTAGAATATGTTATAAAATTAACTTGAAACTACTTCAATAAATGACTAGGAAAGGCACAGTTCCAATGTTGGAACCATACCGTGTCTTCCATAGTGCATAGTCTTAAAGTGATTTAAAACTATCTTCTTGTTAGGTAAGATATATTCGAATGCATTGTGCAAGAAATATGACAAAATGAGAATATTGAAAAATTGTATGCTCACTGGTAATTTAATATATCAGAATTATACTTATTTTGGGCCTGCTACGTCGTTAGGTGTATATTGTTTTCTGTCTTGTCATTTCCTTTGTAAAATGACTGATATAATAAAAATACAATTCTTCAAGCTCAATCTTCTGAACCAAAAACGATGCAGAATACGAAACATTGTTGCTGTAGCTGGTATTGAGAATGACACGAGCAACCAAAGCTAATTCTTCTTCGCCCACTTTTGATTATCCCAACACAGCAAGATTTGTAGAGGACTTAAATGAAAGTTGAGTTAAACATTCTATTAACCTTCTTTAAATTTTTTATTTAATTTCACCATCTATCTAAAGACCGATGTACTTGTAAGATACTTTGCTATAAATGGAATGGATACTATAAGCCAACTGAACGTTATCAAGGCAGTAGCAGACATTGTGTCTAGTCAGTTAGGGAGTCATTTATAATGTAGGCCTACTTTATACAGTATTTATTTATACATTGTTCGTTTATAACTAATTCCCAGTCGCTTGGGTGCAGACAGAGCCGCTCCGGGAAGGTAAAAGTTTAGCACAACCGGTTTTTGAACTATTTCCTAATTGGCGAAAACAAGCGGAATTGGTTTGTTTATTACCTGTGAACGTGTGTTTACTCGTTTGTTTATAGTCTTGTATCTATAGTATCGTATATTCTGCTAATTTTTACTATTTATGGAAACAAATTTAATTGATAATTCATTTATGTGTTCTTATATCTTTAAGTAACGTCACCCTACAATGCCTTTTAAGTTCATGGTCTTAATGACCTAAATCCCCCGTCTGCATTCTTAGCTTTTTTAAAACTTTAAGTGTTCCAAGCTTAAGGTTTTAAAAGTTTTCAACGTTATTAAATAATGAGCTTAAAACTCGTTTCCGAGTTTGAACTAGCACATAATTAGTATTTTGGGGGCAGCTTCTCAACCATGTGTGGAATGTCCTAAACATTTCCCTCTGAACTTTTTTATATTTTATGTTATATATCATTTTATTTATATAGATGCACGGTTAAACTAAATTATTTTCAAAAATCGAGTTTTAAGATATCAAAATATAAAATATATAAAAAATACATTTTCCGAAGTAAAATAAAACATTTTGATTAAGTTATTAGTATTTTAACACTATTAATTAGAATACCAATCAAAAGTAATAATCCTAATCTTAGGTGACACATTCTACTTAATTAACAGAGACCTTTGTTAAATTAATTTAGATTGCAGCCACCCTTTAAGACACATTTCTCTTGTTAAACGCTCATACTGTATAATGAAGAAAGCATTACATACAATTAGAGTTAAGTATCTCTAATTGCAACACGAGCCGTGAGGTGCTTGCAGGAGGCTCCAGTACAATTATCATAAGCGGAATATGTATGTGTTTATTTTAAAATGTATATATATTTGTAATATACGTAGTCATAATATTTTATGTTACTTGCCGTCTTGTGCGTGATTTCAGTATAATGGAAGTCTATTTTGTAGTATTTTGACATGTAGTTTACTGTTTAGAACGAAATTAATGTATATTTGTTTTACCAGTGAAAAACAATTTGTAATTTGCTATTTGAATAATTTACAATTCATACATAAACAATAAGTTTTGTATTAGGCGTAGACAATCATCTGTTGTATTAGACTAACCACTATTCACAAGAGAAACTTGGACTTGATCAGGTCGGAACCGATCTTTATCTTGTCTTTACAAGGAAAAGCACTTTGCTTTTGATTAATTAGTTTTTTATTCTGATCTACCAATCAATTACGTGTTTTCAATTTATTATCTCGTGACCATTCGTTTCGAACTCATGGAAGTGTGTTTATTAACGATTCTAAAACCCTTTAGAATCATCATGTTTGTACTTGACTTTTTTCTGTTTAGCAAGAAATTGGTAATTTGTTTTACCATAGTAATACCAATTAAGAAAAATTTCATTTAGCAAATAATAATTACACATGGCTATGCGTTTTTCTTTCACTAATTTATTGTTATATTTACCGCTAATTTGAAAATCTCCTTGAAATAATTTAAAATATCACACAACCAATATTAAAATTCATTTTGATTACTTTACATGATTAAACCAATGGTTCGACATATGCTAATGTATTCCAACAATGGTATCTGTTTCAATCTAACATTCTAACATCCTAGACATTGACACGCCCTAGCGTAGGTAGAACAAGATGATAATCTCTAGCATGTGATGTTGAAATAAGGAACCGCTTTCCGTAAGTTTACAAATTCCTTAATCAACAGCTATTTGTGTTCTTGATCAGAATCAAACATAAACTAGACATCCTGTACATTTTGGATTATTACCAGGACATAATATTTCTCGACATGTCTGAAAGCTTAGTTCTATTTGTATTACTTAACTAATGTCAAGTTGATCCAAACATCACAAACAAAATCGATTAGTTCACTGTGATTGTAATGTTTGTGAAAAATGTCAGGTAATTTACTTGGTGAATATATTTACGCGTATAACAAATAAGCAATTAATATTATGCCCATAAAATTTTAAATCTGTAAAATTATCACTGCCGTTTACGTAATATTTATGTAACAAACGTACTTAAGAAAACTGTAAAAATAGTAATAGTGTCTATAACTATAAGCGTCTTTGTTCTAAAAAATCAGGGTTTGGATTTATGGTTTGTCCACAAAAGTATGGGGTCCGATAGCTTTTTC
Organism: Allygus modestus; assembly: GCA_963675035.1. Lineage (NCBI taxonomy): Eukaryota > Metazoa > Arthropoda > Insecta > Hemiptera > Cicadellidae > Allygus > Allygus modestus. Next base: position 10,280,201 of record OY776115.1, read on the forward strand.
AAAATTACAGGACCTGAAATAAATACCAGAATATATGTTTGGGCACCTCGCTACCTAATGTTTAGCGTATTGGTCCTCAGTTCACAGGGTGACGGTATCGTGTCCCAAAACATATAGGGGTTTTGACCGCTTTCCTTTTATAAGCATTTATGTGCACTGAACGAAAATCCTCTTGCGTTGTTATAAAATAAATACCCCCGTTGCAGCAAACCTGCGTACTCAGCGAATTTCCAATGTCTTAATACCATATAATGCCGCATACCATGTTTCATAAATATATATTCATAAATAAGCGATAAATACAATTTTAATTATTCTCCATAAGAATGACATTAGGGAGGAGTACGCAGGTTTGCTGCAAAGAGGAACACAAAATAATGGGCTTTTGTGTAAATATCAATAGACCTCATCTAAGTAAAGCCACATACCAAGTTTCATCCATATTCTTTCATAAATAACCGATATATAACATTTCAATTATTCTCCACAAGAATAACATGGGGACCGAGTACCGAGGTTTGCTGCTACGGGAACCATAAGTGAAAATTTTGTTTTTTGTGCAAACAACAACAAACCACAACCAGATGAAGCCATATCCCAAGTTTCGTCAGTTTATATTCATAAATAAGCGAGATATAAAATTTATTTTTCTCCATAAGAATACCACTAGACAACGTACTAGACAACTTTCTGTGTTTAGCACTTGCAATATCTCAGTAACAAATTGACGAAGAGCAATGATTAAAATACCAAATTATTTTTTTTTAAGCTGGATTCAATGGTACAACTAAATATTAGATTAAAATAATAAGTACATGTGAAAACCCCAAAAAACCCATTGTTGGGGTACACAACCCCCCAAAAAACCCCCTTTGGATGGTGCGATTCGTCTGGTTTTCGAACTCGTTCAAATAAATGCTACTTTACAAGTCTGTACCAAATTTCATCAAGATCAGACCTTTTTTACGAGAGTTATCGTGCTTACGGGCACATAAATAAATATAATATATATTATATGTATATTATATATACATATATACAGAATTTTAGCGAATGGTGTTTTTGGCATCTGGGGGCTTCAAAATGAAAAGTTATCATGATCTGGGGCTTAAGTGTTACCTTCCCACCTACGGTAATAGCTTCTTCCCTATAGGGGAAATTCGCTAAAACAAAATGTCTTCTAACTTTGATATACAATATCAAGTTAATAGTATTTACCATTTACTTTTAGCCCTATTTACATTCTCTATTTTGCCTCAAATATAAAGCGATTTATAGAGCCATTTGTCATAAAGCGTTTGATACACTTCCCTTCAGGGACTTATTGCTCATCCCGGAGCACGGTGGGACCACAAACACAACAATAAGTGCTCTCAGGTGGTCATCGATAAATCTGTACATTGAACATCTGTGGTGCAATTGTATTTTACCGTGAAACGTAAATAAGCAGATTTTTCTCTTATCAGATTTACTAACGAAATTAATTTAAGTATATAACAATGATCAATATTTTAAGAACGAACTTATATTCATCCTTTAACATGTCCATTAATAATACTTATATCTATATGTGTCGAAAATATAGGAAACGTGTGATGTAGTTGTATCATAGTAGTTTTATTTGTTTACTATTGCATTTACATGAAGTCTTTCGGGATTTCCAAAGCTATAGACAATGTATTAACTGTTTAGGGCGGTTGATGGCGATTCCTTTGAGTTAATCTAATTTACAATCCTTATTATTACCAACCTTTAAACATGTATGTGAATACTTCAGATTTATTACGCGTTTTTTAAACATATATTTGATTTTGTTTTGATGTGTACCCATTTAGCTTAAGTCAATTTATTTGTACTTGATTAAGTAATTTAATAAAATTTTTTAAGTTGTGAAGTTTTACATTTAAGGAGTTAATAGACTGTGGAGGTGTTAGTACAGTGAAAATGAGTGGCAATAAAGATGAATATCCTTACTCATAGAGATATGGTCTTTAAGAGGAAAATTTCTAATAAATATACAGTTTTTTATAGTTTAATCTACAAGTATCTATTAAAAATGAATTATCTAAGTCTGTAAAAATGAAATGTTTAAGGTATCAAAACTGTAATATTTTTTGTGGTTTGAATCCCCAGTAGGGGGCAATAGCCGATTCAAAACCAGCAGCAAACAGCAGTTATCCACTGTGGATCAATCCCCCCCCGTCACGTGACCCATTAACCTAACTTAAACCTGGCGCCTGGCGTGAGGAGCCTGAGGAGCCCCCCCCCCGACATTCCCCATAGCCAAGCTCGGACCCCCCCCCCGACCGAAATCAGCATGTAAGTGAGGAGCCCCCCCCCCCGACATTCCCCATAGTCAAGCTCGAACCCCCCCCCCCGTCCGAAATCAGCATGTAAGTGAGGAGCCCCCCCCCGGTCGCCAGTGGCACTTTTCGTGATGACCTTGAACATGAGGAAAAAACTTTCAAAAATTAATAACTAGCCTATTTATCCACCGATTCCCACGGGACTTTTTCCAGAGTGTAGGCCTATCCCCAAGGAAGCGAATGACGAAAGAACCCCATAGATCCGCCATCAAACAAGCCCGTTATTAATTTTTAAACGCGTTTTCCTTATGGGATCTCGGCTGTTTACCGGCCGATTTTGATGAAACCTCACCACATGTCGGGCGGCGGCCTAAGTAAACCATCGCTTAAAGAAAATTGAAAATCCACCACTAAACAAGCCCGTTATTAATTTTTAAACGCGTTTTCCTTATGGGATCTCGGCTGTTTACAGACCGATTTTGACGAAACCTCACCACATGTCAGGTGGCGGCCTAAGTAAACCATCGCTTAAAGAAAATTGAAAATCCACCATTAAACAAGCCCGTTATTAATTTTTAAACGTGTTTTCCTTATGGGATCTCGGCTGTTTACCGACCGATTTTGATGTAACTTCGCCAAATGTTGTATGTCGACCTAAGCAAACCATCGCTGAAGGAAACCCAAAAATCCACCATCAATCAAGCCCTTTATTAATTTTTAATCGCGTTTTCCGTATGGGATCTTGGTTGTTTTGCTGACCGAACTCGATGTGACTTCACTACACGTCGTATGCCGGCTTGGTCAAACCAAACTGCGAGTGGCTCCGCGGCGTCACGTGTCGAGGCGCGTGCTAGGGCCTACGTGACTGTTCCAGCCTGTTTACTCATTAGCGGTTCCGAGAACTGTTTACTGCTTTCACCGCCTACTGTACGGTACGTAGCTATGTTACTTCAGTGATTGTCATCGCTTCCTTCATTCAGTTTGTGTTTGGAGCCCAGTGTGTGTAGACGTTCTACTTCAGTGCTGTGCTAGTCCTTACCGCACCATATTCCGAGATCTGTTAAACGTAAGTATATGTAGTCTTATAAATTGTAGTGTGGACCGCCTCAGGCTGTTTACTCATTAGCGATAATTGCCGTGACTTCGAGAATTGTTCACCGCCTTCTACTGTACGGTACGTAGCTATGTTACTTAAGTGATTGTCATCGCTTCCTTCATTCAGTTTGTGTTTGGAGCTCAGTGTGTGTAGACGTTCTACTTCAGTGCTGTGCTAGCCTTTACTGCACCATATTCCGAGATTGTTAAACGTAAGTATATGTAGCTCTTTTAAGTTGTAGTGTGGAAGACTATTACATTCCCCTTTATAGTAAGATTCTCATTTAAGGTATGATCGTTCAGCAACTTTCAATTCATAATGTCCAAAGAGAGGTCTGGCTTGTTAATAGAAGTTGAATAAATTTCATTATGTTTTAGGGAATAACGATTCGTTATTGCTATAGAACAACTTACACGTCATTCTCAATTTCTTAGAGGAAACCTGTATACTAACATAAAACGAGGAAACCCGTGCACTAAAATTACATTGCGCGCGACGTTCATGCATCCTCAAACCTAACTTAAACCTGCGTCTGTAAACCTAACCTAAGCCTGCGTCTGTAAACCTAACGCACGCATTGGCCTACCTTAAGTACTGTAGTCGTGGACCGTGGTGACGTCATCACCCCGTGCCTACGTGACTGCCCCAGGTTGTTTACTCATTAGCGATAATTGCCGCGATTTCGAGAATTGTCCACCGCCTTCTACTGTACGGTACGTAGCTTTGTTACTTCAGTGATTGTCATCGCTTCGCACGACGTTTATGCATCCTCAACCCTAACTTATACCTGCGTGCACTTGTCTGCTGACTCTTGACCTACCCTAAATAGTGTAAGCAAATGCGGGTACTGTGATTGATGGAAATATCCTGCCCTCTGAGTGGCTATAATTAGACGTTCTACCCTATGATTGGTCGAATTAAAGAAACACTTCTTGAGATGGATTTTGTGAATATAAATGCAGACGCGCACCTTCAGTTTGTCTAGTGATGTTGCAGAGTAAACACAAACATGGCTAGTGCAATCGAAGTGGATGAATCAGTCCAGACGTTGTTGAAGGAGTTGGAAGCGATGGAAGGCTACAGCACCATGTACTTTTCTCCACGAAGTCCTGAACAACCACCGCCAGCACCATCACTGAAACGGTCAGTCGCCACACCATCGAAGCTGGCGACCTGGAAATGTCCATACTGCGAGGAGTCGTTCACGTCGCGAGATGGACTTCGTCTCCATCATCGTCAGCACCACCTCTGTGTTAGAAGGAAGCGAAGAAACAATCGTTCCTCACAACCGAGATCGTTCATACAAACCTCAGCAGGAAGAGGTCCGCAGAAAGTCAACACATGTATTGATAGCAGTTGCATAAACGACATTGAAAGTGGCAATGCTCCGGAGATATCTGAAGACTTTGCATCACCATCATCCAACCAAATAACCGAAGGGGGAGGTTCCCAGAACGTCAGCATATGTGTCGATAGCAGTTGCATAAACGACAACAGTAGAAGTGTAAATCCCCCAGAACTACCTGGAGACTTGGAGCTTGTGGAAAAAGATTCGAACGATTCGCCACCGACTGTCAGTTGGGTCGATTCCGGTTATCAACATACAGTACAAAATCCCGCCAATCAGGGTAATGTGTTCTTGAACATCCAGTTACATCATAGAGGTCAGTATACACATGGTTGCAACTTATATTTGGATGAAAATAAAGACTATGAAATCTACATTATGATTATGAACATCATAACGCGATTGGAAAACCTTTGGGTGAACCGTTATTCAGGACTCCCCAGAGTCACTGGTTTGACACATACAGTGAAGCCGGTGGTGATAAAGCGTGCAACTGGTAGTAATGAGGGTATCACACAATCGGTGGGGACTGCTTCCGCCCGCGATGAACACCACCCAGATTGAGAAGCGCCTGGTGGCAATCCCCGGACTGAGCTACGTGGCGGTCTCTACAACAGGTATCGACTCCAGGGCTACGGTACTTCTGTTTATGACCACTACTGCCTCACCTACCTGTACTGTCGGGCGGTCCTCGGTATACCACTCAGCGACTACGTGCAGCTCTTCGACCCGGTCGCTCCCACCATCAACGACGCACTGGTCCGCAGGCTCTTCTACTCCATCTTCGCTTAAGACTATTTTTTTGTGTAAATACCTTTTGAGTTCTTGATTGTAATATGTTTGTGTGTATATTCTTATTGTGTTTCAATAAATGTTTTGTTTCTCATTAACTGTTGTTTTCACTTGTCTTTCTCTTTAGTATTTAAGAAAGAATATCGAATTTTTAACAATTTTGAAAGTTTTGTTTTTAAAACATGATAGTTTTACAAATTCGGTTTGCATTAGAAGAGTCTTTTGAAAGTAAATGTCAGGGAAATGCAAGGGGTAGTAACAACACAGATGTATGCTGTAAACTAAACTGTTTTGACTATATTTGCTTACGAATACTATTTACAAAATATTTACAAAGTTAACCTAGTTCTATTTACACTTAAATCTACACCGGGAACTCTTCGTTCATGTCCTCCTCCTCGTCCTCCTCCATAGGCTCGCCTCGCTCCTCCTCGGGATTGCCTCGCCTTCTTGCTGCGGGCAGTGGTGGAATGTCCTTATGCCCCCAAGGTAAGGTGTTGATACCATCGGCCAAGATGTAGCGTTTATCAAGGATAGCTCAAGGATAGCTTTTCTACTTGTACGGTGAAGACACGGTGCAGGTACGACTGGAAACGGGTGTTGACAGTGGTTTTCAACACCCCGTCGAACAGACATTCCCTGTAGTCGTCGGGGGTTAGGACGTTTTTAACAACCCCCTTAGCGACTCCCTTGGCTCGGTTGATCGCCTTGGATCCGTTGTCTTCGTCCTCAACGTCCATGAAGTAGAGCTTTGAGCGCAGGCCGAGGTACTCGAACAAGGATCGGCCGTTACACTCGTCCTTGAACTTGCCAATCACCTTGGCGTTGTCGGGGCTGTAGCAGGGGTGGGACCTCGGGTAGGCGCTGGTATCGAAGTCGTCCAAGTGCTCCATCATCTCCCTGTAGATGTCCCAGGATAGGATGTCGAACACGAAGCTGTCAGTGTCCATGTAGTCTACTTTTAAGCGGTCACCGTAGCGGTCCTTCATCTTCCGCAGAAACTCGTACATGAGCCACTTGCTCAGCTCCAGGACAGACATGCCGACGTATATGGGCTTTTCCAGGACGATGTTGACCCTGGCGAGGTGCACGAGAGCTACGTCCTCCGTGTAATACGTGCGGTCCAGGAAATTGGACTTGGCCACGTACTTGGAGAACTTTTCCGGAGTGCAGACCAGCTTGACGTTCAGGCGCTTGCGGACGTTCTCGATGGTTTTGCCAAAGACCGCGTTATTCATTAACTTGAAAAAGTCCTGCTCGAACTTGGTCTTGGCCTTCTTCCGCAGCTCGGTGTTCATGAGGATGTAGGGCTCGAGCCATCGAGACTGGTGGAACGAGACGGCCCTGTGCACAGCCACAAGCTCCAGTCCGTTGTTCAGCGCCTGCTGCAGGATCCTGTAGTGGCAGATGTAGTGCTCCTTGTTGTCCAGGGTGGTCACCAGCTTGGGGAACTTGCCTATTGGAGGCCGCTTGGTCTCACAGCAGTAGGGGAGGTCCCTGTGCAGGTCGTGGAGACGGGCGGGGTAGTTGAGGTCCACCTCTAGTATGTAGCCCCGGTCAGCTTCCGCGTCCAACGAGGCGATGTCCAAGGCGTCAATCTCCTCACGGCTGAGCCACTGGAAGTCTCCAGTGGGTAGGTACTGGGACATGGCCCAGCCGTACAAGTTATTGGCATCCAGGTACAGGAGGTGGCGTGTCGGCTCGTCGAGGCGTCGGTCCTCAGGGCGGCATCGCTCGTGGTTGGCCTTGGCGTAGCGGGTGATGGCCTGGGAGATGCCTCCTCTGATACCTTGCTCCACGAAGAGGTACATGTCGAAATCCTGCAGCGTGTCCAGCTCCACGTCGCAGGTCTTCAACATGACGTCCCAAGCGTAGGATGGCAGGGTGTAGTAGTGAGCGGGGTCCAGTCCGTACTCGGCCAAAGAGGTGTCACGGAACTGCTCGAAGACGTCGGTGAGGAGGGCGATGTCGCAGCGCAGGTACGTGTCGGCGTAGTCCTTGAGGTGGTGACACTCGAAGGCTCGCCACACGTTGAGGGCGTGTTGGTAGTCCTCGTCCTTGACGTCCTCCAGGGTCATGGTGTTCCTAAACGCCTCCTTGGGCGGCAGCTCCCTGGTCCTGTACAGCGTTTCGTACGATGTGACAAAGTCATAGGGGAACACGCCCTTCCTGCGCACCAGGTCGAACAGCCGGTCGTCGGGGAACCGCTTCCTGGTCTCGCGCATCTTGTCGGTGGGCAGTCCCGCTGCCAGGCTGGCCAGGCTCATAGACAAGAACCTGTAGGTGTCGAGGAACCGCACCGCGAAACTGCTCTGTCGTGGGTTGTCCCCGGGCTGGCCAAAGTGGAACCGCTTCGTGAAGGCGATGTAACACTCTTCGGTGTGCGCCAGCACGTCCACATCGCCGGGGTCGATGGCCAGCTCCCGCACTACGAAGTGGGCATCGTAGTTGGACAGGTTATGGAAGTAGCAGTTGATGACCCGCTGCTCCCTGTACCGCAGATTGCACGAGCGGTGCGCCGCTCCTCGGAACTCGTAAGGCGGGGCGTGGTTGTGGTCCCGCACCTTGACGTCCAGCTCAGTGAACTCCTTGCCGCAGAGGTAGCAGCGGGTCGCTGCGAGATACTCGTCCATTTCCTGCCGGGTCAGGGAAGGGTGCAGAGCTCTCGTGCTGAACAGGAACTCCCACAGGCTCAGCACGTCCATCTTGAGCCGTTCCATAAAGACCTTGGACGCGTCAGCTCCGAAGTATACCCGCGGCTCAAACTCCTCCAGGCCGAGCGAATCCACGATCTGGTAGGCGAAGGCGTACGGGACGTGCATTTGCAGAGGCGTCGTGCCGGGCGGCGGCGCTTCCACCGGGTCAACAGCGACAGGCTGCAGAGCACACTCGAAGTCCGCGTAGATGCTGAACCTCTCCCGCCTAGTGTACTCTGGATGGGTGAAACGGATCTGCTGCTTCTTCGGCAAGTCCAGGCGAAGGGGAGCCTTGGCGTAGCAGTAACGCCTGTGCTCCTCCAGCCGCTGAGCGCCCGTCAACCCTAGCTTGTTGGGTTGATTGTCGAAGTAAGCGAAGCACCGCTTACAGACGTAGATCCTATGCCCGTGGTCAGTGAGCTGGCGACGGACCAGTCGACTCAGGTCCGTGATGTATGCGTAGTGGCTGACCCCGTCGGTGGTCACGTACAGCAGGTCCCTGTGGTCTTCAAGCTCTCGCTTGCAGATCTTCAAGGGGTAGACCCTATCCATGAACTTGGGAGTTCCGTCAGGGCGTCTTCCCACCATCGCGCGCTCGGTCCCGTAGACGTTTACGCTGATGTTGTTCTTGCCCTCGAAGGTCTTGATGTCCTTGAGCGTCACGGGGAAACGCAAACCGGTCCAGTCGTAGCGAGCGATGATGTCCGGCGTGTACGCTGCAGGTCTCTCCGCGTGTCGCGCAACGAACTTGGCCAGGATAGCGTACATGAAGCACATGTCGTCGGCGTTTAGCACATTGACAACAGCGCGCGTGTCTGCAATAGCCCTTGGCAGCTGGAGATACGCTCTGCCTCCGAGCGGCGTGTACTCGTTCACGCGGATCTCCAGGTCCCGTATACGCAGGTATGTCCATTCGCTGCCTACCAGTTCGCACTGCTCCTTCTTCTTCACGATCGTCTCGAACGTCGCGGAGAGGAAAGCCTCCAAGTCGGAGGCCTCGGTCAGTGGGACGTTCTTCGTGTTGAAGGAGCGCAGGCAGGTGGCCCCATGAATGTTGGAGAACTCACATTCCAGGACCATGTTCGCCTTGATGCTCGGATGTTGGGTCATGACGTTCTCCATCAGGTCCAGAACCTCGTCAAACAACAGGGTCAGCGCATCCTCAACGGTCAGCAAGGCGTCTAACGGCCGGGTCAGGCGGTAGGTGAGGAGGCGACTCCGGAAGGCCCGATGCACGAGCTGGAACACGGGGCGGCCGCCACCCTCCATCTCATCATCGATGGTCTGAGGCTCGGCGCTAGGTCCTGGGCGGGGCTGGGGCTCGGTGCTGGGCCCTGGCTGTGGCTCGGTGCTCGGTCCTGGTCGTGGCTCGGCGCTAGGCACTTGGTGCGGTCGGGGCTCGGCGCTGGCTCCTTGGCGCAACGACTGGTTGCTGTGAGGAAGAGGAGGAGAGGACAACCTAGGCAGTCGGTCTTGGGTCAGGTCCCTTACAACAGGGCAGTTGTGAGACTGGTGATGGTCGCGGTTGAAATGGAGAGTAAACCCCTTGTCGCAGTACACGCAGCGGAACTTGGATGGTTCTTGAGCCAGGTTCCTCACAACAGGGCAGTTGTGAGACTCGTGCTGGTCGCGGTTGAAGCGACGGGTAAACCCGCGGTCGCAGTAGGCGCAACGGAACGTGGGAGGATGGACGGTCCGGACGTGTCGTCTCAGTTCCAGGTCTCGGTCGAAGCGTCCACAGCATCGCTCGCACTCCACGTGGCGATCGGGGCTTGAGGAGGAGGAAGGAGCTGCTGCTGGCATCGCGGAGTGAGCCGCTTGCATGTGGCGGCGCACGTCCTCCAGGCTGGCGAAGATGGTCGGGCACAGTCGGCAGGGATGGTCCACTCGTTGCGGTTGGGGCTCCACCGCGGCGTGTGGTCCGTGAACCGTGGCGACGTGGCGGCGGAGGCTGTCGCCTCTTGTGAAGTGTCTACCGCAGACGTGGCAGTCGTGACGTCTGGCGTTGTGGGCGGACTCCACGTGTCGCCTCAGGTTTCCGAGCAGGCTGAAGGCTCGGCCGCAGACCTCGCACAGGTGTTGGTTGTTCATCTGCAACAACGAATATGATAAGTCTCTTGCATTTACAAATTAGTCGCAACGAGAACACTTCATTGGTAACATAACACATACTTTATGCGTGGTAGACAAGAGTCAAGGCCATGGCAAATGTAATTTTAGTGCACGGGTTTCCTCGTTTTATGTTAGTATACAGGTTTCCTCTAAGAAATTGAGAATGACGTGTAAGTTGTTCTATAGCAATAACGAATCGTTTTTCCCTAAAACATAATGAAATTTATTCAACTTCTATTAACAAGCCAGACCTCTCTTTGCACATTATGAATTGAAAGTTGCTGAACGATCATACCTTAAATGAGAATCTTACTATAAAGGGGAATGTAATAGTCTTCCACACTACAACTTAAAAGAGCTACATATACTTACGTTTAACAATCTCGGAATATGGTGCAGTAAAGGCTAGCACAGCACTGAAGTAGAACGTCTACACACACTGAGCTCCAAACACAAACTGAATGAAGGAAGCGATGACAATCACTTAAGTAACATAGCTACGTACCGTACAGTAGAAGGCGGTGAACAATTCTCGAAGTCGCGGCAATTATCGCTAATGAGTAAACAGCCTGAGGCGGTCCACACTACAATTTATAAGACTACATATACTTACGTTTAACAGATCTCGGAATATGGTGCGGTAAGGACTAGCACAGCACTGAAGTAGAACGTCTACACACACTGGGCTCCAAACACAAACTGAATGAAGGAAGCGATGACAATCACTGAAGTAACATAGCTACGTACCGTACAGTAGGCGGTGAAAGCAGTAAACAGTTCTCGGAACCGCTAATGAGTAAACAGGCTGGAACAGTCACGTAGGCCCTAGCACGCGCCTCGACACGTGACGCCGCGGAGCCACTCGCAGTTTGGTTTGACCAAGCCGGCATACGACGTGTAGTGAAGTCACATCGAGTTCGGTCAGCAAAACAACCAAGATCCCATACGGAAAACGCGATTAAAAATTAATAAAGGGCTTGATTGATGGTGGATTTTTGGGTTTCCTTCAGCGATGGTTTGCTTAGGTCGACATACAACATGTGGCGAAGTTACATCAAAATCGGTCGGTAAACAGCCGAGATCCCATAAGGAAAACACGTTTAAAAATTAATAACGGGCTTGTTTAATGGTGGATTTTCAATTTTCTTTAAGCGATGGTTTACTTAGGCCGCCACCTGACATGTGGTGAGGTTTCGTCAAAATCGGTCTGTAAACAGCCGAGATCCCATAAGGAAAACGCGTTTAAAAATTAATAACGGGCTTGTTTAATGGTGGATTTTCAATTTTCTTTAAGCGATGGTTTACTTAGGCCGCCGCCCGACATGTGGTGAGGTTTCATCAAAATCGGCCGGTAAACAGCCGAGATCCCATAAGGAAAACGCGTTTAAAAATTAATAACGGGCTTGTTTGATGGCGGATCTATGGGGTTCTTTCGTCATTCGCTTCCTTGGGGATAGGCCTACACTCTGGAAAAAGTCCCGTGGGAATCGGTGGATAAATAGGCTAGTTATTAATTTTTGAAAGTTTTTTCCTCATGTTCAAGGTCATCACGAAAAGTGCCACTGGCGACCGGGGGGGGGGCTCCTCACTTACATGCTGATTTCGGTCGGGGGGGGGGGGGGTTCGAGCTTGACTATGGGGAATGTCGGGGGGGGCTCCTCACTTACATGCTGATTTCGGTCGGGGGGGGGTCCGAGCTTGGCTATGGGGAATGTCGGGGGGGGGCTCCTCAGGCTCCTCACGCCAGGCGCCAGGTTTAAGTTAGGTTAATGGGTCACGTAACGGGGGGGGGGATTGATCCACAGTGGATAACTGCTGTTTGCTGCTGGTTTTGAATCGGCTATTGCCCCCTACTATCCCCATTGGGATTTCTTTTACTCAACTACTTTTTATTGCGTTTTATTTTATATATTTTATTTCCAAATGTTTTAAATCTAAGTGAACTAAGGTAGAATGGAAGTGGTGTGCTATTTTTATAAGTAAATGTACAAATAAGTAAATAGTCATCACTCACTTAGTAGTGCAGGATGTATACCACAGTAATTCTACCAACAAATTTGAGAATTTATTATAATTACTACATTGTTTTTAAATAACCATTTAATTAGCGTTAGTGGAGTAATATTTTAATTTAATCTTAAAAACGAGTTTATTGAATTAAACTCACTGCCAAACAACTTTTATTTTAGTTAAACTGGTTATAAAAACTTGCCTAAACGATTAAACTTTCAGCTTTACAAGGTTAAAAGATTTTATTAATTATACAAACAAATTATTCATATTTGAAATTTTATTGTATTCTGATACTTAAACCAAATTCGAAGACATATTATTTATCCAATGGAATCATTAAACAATACGTTAAACAATTACAAAAATTTAATCAATTTCTACCATAGTTATGCGTTAAAACATAGGCTTCTTTCCAATCTTCAATGATTAGTTTTTAATTTCTTATGTATTTGCAATTTGAATTCTTGGGAAAAATCGTTTTCTCTGAAATTCATTGATAAATATAACATATTTTTTGTTACAAATGTTTGTACTACATTATGTAGATAAGGCACAATTGGCCCTACCTAAGACGAAATTAAAATAACATTTACCACCAAAATGTTATGCAATTTAACCGCTTCATTTGTATGTGTAGTTCAGAAGTCCATAAGCGGGTTAGTCCCTATAAATAAACGGAGTAACATTATTTTTCCGATTCTCCGTGAGTGGGTTTTTAAACTAGTATCACTTATTTTATTCAAATAAAATTGTTGATGGCCTGTATAATTATTTACTTTATAAATTAACAATTCATTAAAAATTAATTAAAAAATATTCATTTATTACATTTTAAAGGGCCGTCACAACGTTAACGCAGGAAGTACCAAAGGGTTTTTGACGTTATTTATTTGAATAAAAGTGGGAGTGGTGGGGGAGGGGAAGTTTTAACTCTTCAACACTTCACCACTTTTAATTAATCTTTCACGAATTATTCAGTGTTGATGAAAACTGGGGTATCATTGGTTGATAACCAATAGAGACGAAACCGAATATTTATAAAGTTTTTTAGTGAGATATTTGTTTTATTCCAAAACTACAGTTTTTGCAATAAACCTCAATTCATTTAGCGCTGTTTGTTTTTACCAATATTAGATAAACAAAACAAAATTGGTCCATTTATTTACTGTGTGGTTTATGTGTAAAAAATTATTCAATTTGTATTAAAAATTGCTATAGTAACAGTAAAGAAACATATTAATATTACGTTGGTTTTAATAATTAATTTGTGATTATTCTTTAATGATATGAAACAGTTTTACCGGATATTTCTTATGAACCCATTTTTCAATTCACGCAAAACATTCCGCACATGTCAGTTATATCTTTTAAATTGAAAATGTCAACCCACCTACAATGATAAACAGTACCTCAAGACATTACCAAGACAATAATGCCTACCACAGTTGATAGTGACTGTCATGTTTTACTTGTAATATAGCTGTCTTCTGGGTAATTATTAAATATGATTGGTCACGTGTTTGGCTATTGTTCGTTACAGCTGCCAACATAAACTCCGACATCAAGGACATTTTGACCACCTTTTTCCGTAATATTTAGGATTTTAAGGTGCTCGGTATGGTATGTGTTTATTGTCTGTTATTGGCTAAGATTGTGTGTTTTACATTGTAATTTATAGTAGTGTTTCAAGTTTATGTTCTAAATTTTTTTTTATTTTTTAGTCTAGATTAGTAAATAAACTATTTTTTTTAATATAATTCATTTCATTTAATTTTATAAATATTCTAGGCCACTCAAATTTATTAAAGATTTTTGTATTTCTCTACTAATCTAAACATTCACTCCCAGGTGGCTAACTAAGGGCAACATTGAACATAAATTTAGTTTACTAAAAATAACCAACTGAGATGTGTAACCAACAGGCATATGAAATGAAGAAAGTAGCAGTTGTTGAAACCAAATAACTTTTATTCAATTGTAGGCACTTTATAATCTTAAATACATTCTTTTACCCTTTCCATGACTTTATAATTTTTCTATCAATCTTCACCAAGTAATTTAAATAAGGTGGGTCTTTGGAAAGTGCTTTGAAATTGACTACGTCCGATAATCTGCTTTATCCGTGAAAACCTCGTTATTTCAACGAGGAGGATAAACATGATCGGACAGCAGTTTTCCAACGAATAATTCGAAAATTGACAGTATTAAAACAAGGCCTACGCGTCTGCACAGCCAACATGATATCGTCTTCAACTTATCAGGTAGAATTGCCTTCTTATATATAACAAAACTTTAATTTACATTTTGTATTTTTATCAAACCTCACAGATCGGGTATAATCAGTGTCATAAATAACAAAGAAAACAAACAAAAACGGAACCCAACGAATCAAATATAAAACGTTTTTCGTTTTACGTGAAAGTTTCTTATTTTAGTACAAGATTGTCAATACTATAGAAATTAATCTGGATTTTATAATTATCAGACACGTCCCAACATTTTTTGTACATATCTCTTTTATAAATTTAAATTTTACTGTTGATGTAGAAACTATGGCAATTATCCTAAAAATAGGTGTTGTTCTGTATATCCCCAATCCAAAGAGCTAAATGCCAACAATGTACGTTCATTGGGGCTTAGTATTTAATTTGAGTTTACTTTGAGAATCCTATACAACGGATAACAATTCGAGATCGGGTGGCCTCTGGGGAAACTATTATTTGTGGGCCTAAAGGTTATTCAATATTCATGTTGACATATGTATATGACATATGTAAATGCTGGGAATTTATATCAAGCTATTTAGGAGTAGTATTTACAAATATAAATAAATTTATTCCGAGCAATCATTCATTTTATTAATCAACATTTGGTTGTTTTCAATATAACACAACAAAGTTATACAGTTTCACAATTCAGTTTATCTCAAACCACTGAGGTTATTGTCCCCACCAAATAATGTGGTCTAAATTAAACTTTTACTGTAAATAAGTTATATTTAGGATGCACTTTAGGTCAAGACGATATCGTTAAACAACTTTTACGCCTTTAAACAAACAAACCTTAAGATAACACTTCTCCTGATAAAGAAATATTAAATTTATAATAGAAGGAATGTTACGTATATAAGGGAGTGGGGCTTAATATGCCTGAGGGATAATTTAGTTAATTAAGGTTCTACCCCTAGGCATACCTGTTGTAGTCTTAGGTAATATGAGGCCTGTTAAGTAGTAAGACCCTACAGGGATGACACAATTATCTTAAGTAAAGGCTTAGGTAAGACGTTTCTATATTTTTAACCGATAAGTACATGCAGGTCTACTTTGGTATGCGATAGCTATTGTTCAACTTCTAGTGTTACGAACCAGATCCTAAGTACATCTTACTAGTTGGATTTAAGTAGAAATGTAGTTGTGATTTATAAATAAAGCGTGTTAAAATGTTTAGACTTTGAAACTTTTAAATAAATGTTAAATAAAGGGCTAATCTGCCCAAAGAAGATAACCTAATGATATACGCAAATTATAAATTATATCTAACTCATGATTGGGAGGTTACCGTGAAGCCTAAACCGTACACAGCTGTACTGTGGTTTTAATTGGCCCTAGACCACAATTGGTTGGAATGGCCTTAATTGGTTCCCTGTAATTATTGAGATGTCTTTCTATTCATGTGGCCTAAGTATTAAAAGATTCCAGTTCGTTACATTTAATTTTTTTTGAACATATTTTCAACAATATGCAGTTTAAAAAATTTAAAACTCAATAATGCAAAATGTAATTTAAAATAACTTTAATCATCTATAAAATAACTTAATTTTATTTTCATCCATTACCAGGATTTTAGTAATTTATTATCGTCATCCGATCAAATATAAAAACCTTAACCACTGACAATGTCTAGGTCATTATGTGAATTTTAATCAACAAAATATTTCACTCTCCCACTCCTCCCTTCATTTATATTCTATAGTCATGTTTTTATCAGTTAGATCATGATTGCATTATTGTTTAATCTACATAAAAACTCGTCGGATTTAATTTTAGCCCTGTTGCTAAACCCTCTCCATCCTTTACCCCCTTGTAAACCCTCAGAGCGATGTGGTCGGCAAAGAAATGTAAATAGAAACCCTCCTTCTCTATCACCATCAGGTAGCGCCATATAACTCCGGCTTGACAGTTTAACCATCGCATCACACCCTCCTCCTTATTTGATGTTTATCTTGGAACCTACGAGCTGCCACAAAAAACCGGGACGGACTAGGTGTAACCTTTCACAACTCTGATTTATTCCCTTTAATAATGGGTTAGCTCCATTCTAGTTATATCTGTGGACTTTTTATTTGTAGTAAATATTTGTGTGAGATTCTTAAATAGAGTTTTATCAACAGACCAATAAATAAATAAGTTTTACTACATTTTATAATTATATTCAACAAACTATATCGTTATAGAAAAGATTCTTAGATAAATTTCAAAGTTTACGCAAGAATAAATAGCTGATTATATAGTTTGAGATAATATTTTAATGAATCATATTAATTCCACAAGATCATTTTCTCTAAAATATTCAGCAGTGCGATTGCATTTATAAATAATTATTTTAGTTTTAACAGATCCTATAAGGTATTTAGTTTGTTCTCAAAAATCACTAGTACAAATTTTAAAAGTTAGTGACAAACTGAGCAATACCATGATTCGAAAACATACATGTGTATTAAATTCAAAATTATGAATAATACGTACTCGTATCAGGTATAAGAATTTGTATTGCAAACGTAATTAGTATGTTACATTTTAAGAGATTGTATAAGCAACCAGTTACGTTTTTAAGTCACAACACAATTATCCACATTCGGTGTACTCTTCCAACACCTTATCTTGGTAACTTATACTGAAGTAGGGTTCCTTATACTCTTCGGGTGTGATTTTTTATACCACAAAAAAACGGGGAAAACTTAAACGATATTTTAACTAACCACTGAATTTAATGATATTGCATTATATGAACATGCTAGACATTTACGAACATGTAGCGGGATGATAATATTTGTTATTCGAGATTAAATCTGATTAAATCCGTTCCTGTTGCGGCTTTCTATTTTACAAAACCATTAATTAAGCTAATACTTGTTTCTGGCTGGGCTCTTCGACAATGTTGGAATGCAATCTGACGTACTATAGAACTAAGCCAATATCATGTGTCATGAATGTCGTTTTAAGGATTGCAATTATATTCAAATCTAATCCAAGTACTATTTTAAGTGTAAAACCGCCTAACCCTATTCAAAACTTGCAGTCTAATTATTTTAACTGTCACCCGAAAGTATAAATCAAGCGGTTCGGCAGTACTGAACCATTTGGCAGCTATTTTTAAAATTTAAAGAACATATTTTAAATAGCTGAAAAGAGATTTACTGTTTTCTTTTATTGAATAATAAGTTTCTTGAAATAATGTAAATTTATCTTGAATTTGTTAATCTTTGGCTTTAAATTTTTTATTTATTTTACCATAACCTAAAAGATAACTTTGCTGAGTACCGTTGAATATCCCTCTAGGGTACATTCTCTCTCTTAATATTCTCCAACAAAATTATTAATAAAATAGTTTATTGCTCCCGACAGGGTTATAATAAGCAACACCAATTTTCCCGCAGTCCATCTGCATTTTATTAAACCCTCAGGAATAAAATTCATAATTCTTATAAATAATTATTTAACATTGTTTTAATTTATTTAAAAATTGTCTTTAAGATTATTTGTTACTAAGATAGTACGTTTTCATCATAATATCAATGTATTGATTGTAAATTTCATTAGTTATGTTTATATTTTTTGTTTTATTAATTAATAATAAATTTGGCATTTATATTTTCTCTACAACATGTTATTTTGGGTATACCATGTTTTAACTTAAGTTAATATGTATTTTTTCAATTGAAAGTAAATTAACCAAACCCTGGTCTTGATCTTTGCTAATAATAACTGGCCTGAAATTGTAATCTGAACTCCAAATCCAATCTAAACTCTTGTAGTAGGTATTTTTACAAAGTAATCTCTAAAACCTGACCTTACTTATCAGCTTTGTCTAATCCAGAGGGACTTATAAAAGGGACAAGTAATATATTTGCCAGTAAAAACTCTAGTATGTAAAAGAAAGAATGGTATTCTTTCATCTGTTGACAAGTTCGATGTGACAGGCTGTTAATTCTAGTCGATGTACTTCTAATGCATACTGTGCAAGATGTTCAAGGTTTTTTGCAAACCAGAATTTAATTAATCAGTTTTCTTTCCTGTCAGCATGTCAGATTACACCGAGCGTAAAGTGTATATTGGCGTTTCATGGTGAGCTAGACAACCTGACGTAGCCGAGATGAACTCAGAACTTGTTACTTGCAGTCCAATAGTTCTTGATAAAAAATAATACTTGCATATAAAGAAGGTCAACTGTTTGTATTACCTAATTGACATTGAAATCATGTAAAATTCTGTAAACTGAATTTTAATAAAGATTTTGTAAACGTCTAAACATGTATAACTTTGGGATGAATTTATAATAAAATATTTAAGGTAATTTATGATGCGGTTTTATTCTATAACTTAATAACAGGCAATCTTTAATTTCTTAATAATTTAAAGGTGATAAACAGCTTCGAATTTGTTAAAACAGCGTTTCCTTATTTAATCTTTTTACAAGGTTTTAGGGGCATGACGTTGAAACTACATCAAAAGCATATGTGTTCGTAAAAGTGAAATACACGAATCTGTCAGAAGATAACAAACAATTAATTTTATTGATTTCCCTTAAGTATCGGATTGAACAAATTATCATTTTGAGAGTATTGGAAATTAACGAATATTTAAAGTAAAGCAAACTTGTTTGCCGATAATTCACAAACCACAAAGATCGTTACCATGACTCGAGTACTAGGTTGAATGCCTTCGAGGACACAAAAGACCTGTCATGGCCTCATTGTAGTACCAAACAACAGCAAAACAACAGTGATTCGACAATGGTGATTCCACGCATAGCACATGGAAGATTCAGTCGGTCTCGGGCCACTAATAGTAAAGGAGTTATTAAACCCCAATTTTTTAAGAAATGCTGCTTCTTGCTTTTTTTGCTAAATTAAAATACGTCGATGATTTATGGACATTAGATGGATCAGCTAAGGAGGGATTTTGAAAATAAATCGTGTTAGAACTTTTGACGCAGCCTAATATGGATGAATAATATATAACCGTGGATTAAAATATTTAAGATTTTCTTTCTCACTGTTTTTAATACTGTGGGACTAGTCAGGTGGTGATGAAAAACACACAGAAGACATTGTAAGACATTATCACACTAAACACACGGATAGCCCCTTCGAATTCCCTTCTTAATTTCGTGGGACCGGGTAAAACATCCTACTTCGTCAGGGAGTTGATTTTGTTTTTCGTCCACGCTCCTCATACTCTCTGGTTGAACGCCAGACTACCATGTAGTTGTTACATCACCACCTGACAAGTTCCTTCAGGATTAAACCAAGGTAAGATTAGTCAGTAGTGGAGAAACACCGGTTTTGCATCACTTCCGGCGCTTTTTTCCCATGTTATTCTTATGGGGATCAGTTTTTGCACCGACGCCCGATCCTACCCTACACAAATTTTCTTTTTGGCCCCTGCCTTATTTTCCCCCATTTAAAATTTGCATTAATTTTAATACATCCTTTGCAGAAATCCACGAGTTCAAAAATAACTCCACACTAAATAAACAACACACGTAAACAACTTAGAAGTTATTGTATAGTAGAGGTGAATTACCGGTTTAACCCCAGAATCGGCGCCTTTTCCCCATGTTGTTCTTATGGGGAGCCGTTTTTGAGCCGACGCCAGCTCCCGCCTATAGAGCTCCCGCCCGCTGGCCTATATTAAATATACCCCTTGCCTATATTAAATATATTGTCCCCATCCCTCCTCTATATTTTTAAAAATTAATTTTCAAATTCTAAAAAACTATCTTTGGTGTTTACTGTCCGACTTGTCTGCAATTTGGATATGTTATTGTCCTAGTGTTTTAATAAATTTCACTTACATTTCCCAAATTCAACATTTCCAAATGTGTATTAATACCTAAAATGTGTATGTAAAAAATAATATTGCACCACCAAATTGGAAATTTTTTTAATTTTTGCAGTAATTAAACCGCAAAAATGTCTTATTTTAGAGTTAAAAAATATGTTTTTATTATTTAAAAAAGATATAATTTTAAAATTTTCAACCAAGGATATATATAGAAGCCCCAAAACCACCACCCTCATTCCAACAAAAAATGTTGACCTGTGCACAGTGCTCCACGTCTTACTCCAACAGAAGCAATTTATTACGCCATTATCGACTTGTTCACAAAGTTATTCCTAAAATTTGTAAAATATGTCATCAAATATTTAACAATAGCAATTTTAAAATGCATATGTTAGAGAACCACAATACTTGTAATGTGTGTAAGAGAGTCATCACCCGGAACAAACCCCGCCACCACCTACGATGTGACAAGCGACCCTATAATGTGTTTAAGTTTTACGGCGAGTCCGCGGATATATTAGACACTCTCCAATCTTGTCCTCTACCCATCAAATGGATTCTTATTAGGAGAGTAAAATTCATCAAACACTCAGTGGACAATAATGGTGATTTAATCATTGACAAAGAATGTATTGCTGATTTTCGAAGTTTAACTAATTTATCAATTGAGAAAGCACAGCTAAAGACTCAAATTGAAAATTCACTTTTAAAAATCGATACCTCCATACACAAATATCAAGCTCAAGGCAGTGGATGGATATATGACCGCACCAAATACTGGCAGTTGCATGTTTACAAATATAAGCCCCTAACTCCCAAATCATACATTCCCACGCCAGAAAATATAAAATCAAAACATGCTGTTTTAAATATTAAAAACACCGATAATAAATGTTTCACCTGGAGTGTTTTAGCAAGCCTGAATCCAAGGAATCGTAAAGAAAATGCAAATCGAGTAGTTCACTACGAACTCTATGAGGACCAGTTAAATATGACAAATATAAAATATCCAGTAAAAATATCTGACATTGATAAATTTGAAAAACAAAACAACATAAGTGTTAATGTATATGGAATTGAAGGAAAAACAATATATCCACTGAGAACAACTAAACTAAACGACAATACTCACGTCAACCTGCTGCTTCTAAAACATGGTCAGAAATCACATTACTGTTTAATTCGTGATTTTGATAAGTTAATGTTTAATTCTACAAAAGATGACCATAAGAAATATTTTTGCAAGTTCTGTTTGCAACATTTTGGCACCAAAGATATATTGGAACGTCACACAACACACTGTAAACCCTTTGATGCTCAAAGAGTACAAATGTCTGAAAAAGATACACTACAATTTACGAATTACAAATATCAACTTAAAGCTCCCTTTGTGATTTATGCAGATTTCGAATGTTTTATAAACGGCGGCAAACACACTCCTTCTGGATTTGCTTATGTTGTGGTGAGAGACTCTAAAATTATTTACGAAGAGTTGTACAGCGGTGAAAATGTGATGGATGTATTTTTCGAAAAGTTATTTAAAACCTATGACTTTATTAAAAGTCAGATGGAAGTATATGTTCCCCTTGTAATGACTGCAGAGCAAGAGGCATCCTTCCAAAACTCTAAATACTGTCACATATGCCAACAGCTGTTACTGGGTGATAAAGTGCGCGACCATTGCCATCTAACAGGCAAATTCCGAGGACCCTCCCACAACGCTTGCAATTTAAACTATAAAGCAACCAAGAAAATTCCAGTATTCTTCCACAACCTTAAAAACTATGATGGTCATTTAATAATGCAACACTTGGGAAAACTCAATCGCAAATTGAATTGCATAGCCAAGGACATGGAAAAATATATATCGTTCTCTGTTGATGATTTGGTATTTTTGGATTCCTACAACTTTCTGTCTCTTCCCTTAAGCAAATTAGCTTCCAATTTAAATACATTTAGATTTATAGACAATCCACTACTACAACGCAAGGGCGAATTTCCATACGAATACATGACAGGACTAGAAAAGTTTTTAGAGCCCCTACCACCCATAGAGGCATTTTACAGCAGCCTAACTAAAGAATGTATATCTCCTGCGCAATATGAACATGCTAAAAACGTATGGAATCATTTTAATATAAAGAATTTAAAAGAATATCACGATTTATACCTTAAAACAGATGTGTTGTTATTGGCTGATGTGTTTGAGACATTTAGGGACTTGAGTTTAAAGGATTATAAACTCGACCCTGTCCACATGTACTCACTGCCTGGACTAACATGGGAGGCGTGTCTTAGAATGACCGGCATAAAATTACAGTTATTTAGTGACATTGACATGCATTTGTTTATAGAACATGCCATTAGAGGTGGTGTAAGCATGATTTCCACGCGCTACGCTAAAGCCAACAATAAGTACATGGGCGAACATTATGACCCAAATCAAGAAAGCACCTATCTTGTATACTTAGACTGCAACTCACTATACTCTACAGCAATGTGCGAGTCGTTGCCCGTTGATGGCTTTAGATGGACAAATGAGAAAGATTATAAATCCAATAAAAATGAAAACTTTGGATTTATTTTGGAAGTTGATTTAAAATACGATAAAAGTTTACACGACTTGCATAATGACTACCCGCTCGCACCAGAAAAAATGAATGGAAAATTAATACCAAACTTAAATGACAAAACCAAATATATTCTACATTATAAGGCACTAAAAAAATACGAAGAACTGGGTTTGGTAGTTACAAAATACCACAAAATCTTAAAATTCAGACAATCAAATTGGCTTGCACCCTATATTAATTTTAATATTGAAAAGCGACAAAAAGCTGAACATGATTTTGAAAAAGACTTTTACAAACTGTTAAATAACAGTCTCTTTGGTCGAACAATTATGAACCAACGCAAGTTTCGTGATATACATCTTGTAGACGAGTCTAAGTTAACAAAGTATGTTACAAAGCCAAGATTTGACTGCAGCAAAATGTTCGATAACAACTTGCATGCTGTGCATTTAAATAAATTAATTGTAAAGTTTGATAAACCAATATATTTAGGAATGACCATTTTGGATATCAGCAAAGTAATCATGTATGATTTCCACTATAATTATATGTCAAAATTTAAGAATAAAAAGTTCTTAATGACAGACACGGACAGCCTTCTTTATTCTATAGTAACAGAGGACTTTTACAAGGAAATACAAAGCGACTTGGACCGTTTTGACACCTCTGCATACAGTAAAGACCATTTCTTATACTCTGATAAAAACAAAAAAGTTACGGGCAAGTTTAAAGATGAATTAAATGGTCAAATTATGTATGAATATTGTGGTTTAAGGCCAAAATTATACTCTTTCATTCCTCTACAGTGGTTATACGAAAAAGAAAAGCAAAATGAGCTAGAGGTTAAGAAGGCAAAAGGAGCTGACGGCGCTACAGTTAAACATCTCTTAAGACACCAACACTACTTACACTGTCTTGCAACTGGAGAAGATTACTACGAGAATGTTACAAGAATTAAATCCACAAACCACCATCTGCAAACATTAACGATGAACAAAAAGGTACTCTCTTTTGATGACGACAAGAGGTTTATTGTGGATGGCATCAACACCCTTGCCCTTGGTCACTATAAAATTGGTCAAACATAAATCTGTATTTGCCACTATTCTTTGGCCTTTCCTTGTCTATTACAATAAAGCCATATTTAGACCTATCCCAGCACTGATGGCAGAGATTTCTAAATTGGTTAAATGAAAAATCATTTCCCACATGATTGTTATACACATGTTTTAAATTTAAATCGTCTTGTTTAAATAATATTAGGAAATTAACATTGTCACGTAAATGTTTGTTTACTTTACTGTAAGATTGACACAAGTAAAAACTGTTAATATTTTTGTGTCTGCCCATTGAGAAAAATTGTGTGATATTTGGACTATTTATGTCGTCAAATACAACTATTGAGTGTGATTCTACATCATTTGGTGTGATTTCACAGTTTGAATATGTGTGTAATTTAACTTCATCACACAGACGGAATATTTCAATTATTTTTTTATATTTTTCTTGTTCTAAAGATTTGGATATTATATATAAATTTGTAAACTTTAATCCTTGTTTTTTTACAATTAAGTTATAAATTACAACAGTCTTCCCCGAACCACTGGGCCCTATTATAAGACAGCGAATATTATTAGGAAATAGACCCAACTTCTTTGGTGTATTTTCTTTATGTGCAATTTTAAATTTGTTCTTTTGTTGAATAAATGACATTTTTTATATAATGGTGTATTTTCTTTATTGTGTTGATTCTTTGTTGAATTTTTTATATAATAAAAATGGCAAAGAGAAAGTGTAAGAAGGGTAAGGGATTATTCTTAAAGCCATATAGAGGCCGTGGCTTGTTAAATACCCTTATAAACAACCTTCCTTTCCCACTCCACATACCTGGAAATTATAAATGGTGCGGGCCCGGAACTAACGTGCCTGAAAATTTAGCCAGAAATGTACCTCCAAAAAATAAGCTAGACTCTTATTGTAAAGAGCACGACATATTCTACATGAATAATCCTGATACAACCGCCCGGAACAAGGCAGATATGAGATTAGCGGACCAGGCTTGGACTAGGGTTTCGGCAAAGGACGCCAGTCTGGCCGAAAAAGCAGCAGCTTATGCAGTGACAAATTTGATGAAGGCTAAGGCAAAAATGGGAATGGGATTAAAATTTAATAAAAAAGATGGACAACTTTCAGCTGTTAGAGGCAGCAAGAGACGTGCCTCACTTTCGAGGGGTGTACCTAAAAAACGAGCTAAGAAAACAGACCCCAAAAGTAAGAGAATGTGGAATTATTAATTTAGACAGTGACAGGGGCACACATTGGACAGCATATCGTAAAAATAAAGATGTTGTAATATATTTTGACCCTTTCGGAATACAGCCCCCAAAAGAGGTAATTGAATATTTTGTACCATCTAAAATTTACTATACAACTGATCAAATACAAGATTTAAACAGTTCCATTTGTGGAATTTTATGTTTATCATTTCTGAAAAATTTTAGTTTATAAAAATGGATTCATTTACTATAACATTCACAGGTACAGAGCCAGAGTTGAAGTCGGTGTTCTTTCCTCCTATAGAATTAAATGGTGATTATGTAATTGGACTGGTAGATTTTCAAAGTTATAATTCTATATTTAATGTTAAAAAACCTCTAAATACTTTGACATATTACAAAATGCACAAAATTACAACCCCAAAAGGGGAGGTTACAATTGACGAATTAAACCGGGCATTAGATGGTAAAGTTGAAGTTATTATACAAAACAAAGTAGCATTAATTAATACAAAAGTCAAACTTATATTTTACAAAGGCCTAGTTCCAAAATTAAATAAACTTAAAGACACAAAATTAACTATAGACGAGGGTGAGGATGTGTATTATTACGATCACAAAGCTCCAAATGTAATTGAAATTGCTGAAGGTACATACGAAGTGTTTGAGCTTGCGAAGGAAATTCAAAAGCAACTCCCAGATTTTGTACTTATAGCCGATAATAAAACTATGAAAGCCACATTACATTCTGGCCATGTGTTTGATTTTACAAAACCGTGTTTAGGGTCTGAATTATTGGGATTTAAAGGATTTTCTACTCCAGATATTGCGTTTAAATCCGTAAATAAAATCAACATAAATAATGTAAATGTGATTAGAGTAAAATGTAATATTGCGAATGGGTCTTATTTAAATGGTGACAAATCACACACCATACACAGTTTTTATCCAGAAGCTCCTCCGGGCTACAAGATTATTGAGGTTCCCAGAAATATTATATACTTCCCTGTAAATAAGAGAAGTTTAGATGTTGTTAGCATTACATTTGCAGATCAACACGACAAGCCAATTGACTTTAATAAAGAAGAAACTACAATTACTTGTCATATAAAAAAGATATGAGAATTTACAAGAACGGGCTAAGTGTGCAAAATGCCAGGTTTCTGCGATCAATTGGGTTGAAGTTAAAATTTTCTATTAATAAAAATGGAAGATTTTCTAGACGTTGCAGGAAAATTCCAATACGATGATAGCCTGGTTAAAATTACAAATCACTCCTATGTTCCACACAACACTTTAGCAATAAATAATTCCGATGAAATTCGAATATGCATAAATAATCAAGATTTACTAACACTCCCATGTAGGAGTTATCTGTATATTAAAGGAGAAATAGAGAATCATGATAAAGGACATTTTATAAATAATGCATTTGCATTCTTATTTGATGAAATTAGATACGAAGTTGCTGGTAAAGAAATAGATATTGTAAGAAATCCGGGAATTTCCAGTCTTATGAAAATATTGTGCTCTTACAATAAAACAACTAAATTGTCAAATGCAGCATTTGATTCTGATGAAAATTTAAAGGAGTTCCATAAAAGCGGCAAGTTTAGTACTTGTGTCCCGTTAGAGTTGTTAATGGGTGTGTTTGAGGATTTTAATAAGGTTTTAGTAAATGTTAAACAAGAATTGGTGTTGAAAAGATCCAAAAACGACTTAAATTGTATATTAACAACATCTAATGCTCCAACTGGTGTCGATCCTATTCCTAAAATTACACTTAAATCGATTCAGTGGGTGATGCCGCACGTGGTACCATCTGATGGGGAGAAGCTTCAATTACAAAAGATGTTATTGCAAAATAAAAATTTGCAAATTGCATTTAGAAGTTTGGAGCTACACGAACTCCCATCATACCCCGAAACCAAGAGACATACATGGTCAGTTAAGACGTCATCGAGTTTGGAGAAGCCCAGGTATGTTATATTTGGTTTCCAAACAGGTAGGGACAACAGTGCACGAAAAAGAACTGATGAATTTGATCACTGTAAATTGAAAAATCTCAAAGTGTTTTTAAACTCTGAATATTATCCTTATAGTGATTTAAATCTCGACTTTGAAAATGGAGATGCCTCTAAAGCTTATGAGATGTTTGTGAGGTTTAGGGAGAGTTACTACAACACCGTCCCCGATCCTATGTTTAACAGAGCTGACTTTATAAATAAATATCCTCTAATTGTAATAGATTGTTCTAGGCAGAATGAATCAATCAAAGAGGGGGTTGTAGATATTAAATTAGAAATTGAAACTGCAGAAAACGCCCCTTCAAACACATCTGCATATTGCCTAATAATACACGATAAGGTGTTTGAGTATAATCCTTTGTCAAATGAGATAAATAAAATGTAAATAAAATGAAAACAAATATTCAACAAGAATTGGTAGAGTCTGCAAAACAAATAAGAGAAAAATATAGGGCGTTAAAACGTGGTAAATTTCTAGAGGCTGAAGAGAGGTTCCAAACATTCCAACCGTTAATAGAGCCTTTGCAAGAATTAAAAAATTTAGCCACAAAAACAGAGAGGCCAGTTCTCCCAATGATTTTAGAAAAGACCCCGTCTAGAATACCAAGAATAACACAAATAACACCACACAAATTAGATTTTGGTCTTTTAGCATCAGACTATTTAGGAAATTACCTTAGTAGAAGTAGTATGACAGACACCACATATGGTATTAGGCGAGAAGGAAATAAATTTTTTATTGGGAATCAGGAAGTTCAAATTGCCAATGATGATGTTACAGTTGGAGAAAAAATTTATAAAGGGACAAAGGGATTGTGGGAATTGTTAACTTTAAAAGAACCCGTAAACTATAGTCAGGCTGATTTGCAAAATTATAAAGAGATTTTGGAAGCTACAAATGCACATTTAAAGGGTTATAAAACAGGTGCGGCGATGTCAAGTAATAAACACACTAAATATCTTAATATAATTAAACCCCTGTTTAAGACTGTTGGTGAAGGTTTAAGGCAGGTAACTGGTAATAAAATAGACTATGTTTATTGGGACGATCCTAATGAGCTTGTAGATAGGTTAAGACTGCTTTGGTTAAGCCGATTGGCGGGAAATTCTGGAGTGGATAATGAGATAGATTCTATCATAGAAGAATTGAGGGAAAGCGGAATTGTTTATTAAATAAAAATATGATAGATAAATTTTATCGCGTATATAACCCGTATAGTAAACCAGAAGCTAGAAGTTTTAAAGAAACTACTTTAAATCTAAAAGATGATTGTTGGAATGCTTTAAATTATAAAATTAGTAATGTTAAAGGTGGGGAGTTTACTGATGATGTATCGACTTTGGGGCAGACGTTAACCAGGAAAGGTGATGTTTTTGTACAAGGTAATACTAAATATAAGTTTTTAGAATCCAAGAATAATAATTGGAACGCTAATAAACGCAAAATTACTAATGTTAAACGAGGTGAAAGCTCAACCGATGTGCCCACGTTAGAGCAAACTTTAATAAGAAAAGATGGTGTCTTTGTACAAGACAAAAATAATTATGAATTTTTGGAATCGGAGGGAAATATTTGGAATGCCAAAAAGCGAAAGATTAGTAATTTGTTGGCTGGTAAAGAAAGCGATGATGTTGTAAACGTCTCTCAAGTACCAAAAATGGATCTAAACTTTTGGGATTTTAATAATAAAAGGCTAGTTCGTGTTAAACCCGCTGTTGATGAGAACGATTGTGTTACAAAACATCAGACTGTGACTTTAGACGGTCTTAAATTTGATGGTAAAAATAAGCAATTAACAAACATTTTACCTGGGACATTGCCAAATGATGTGGCTGTTGTTAAGCAAATATTAACAAAAGGTGAGAAAAGCATAATAAAACAGGGGGATAAATATTATAATGTATTAACATTAGATGGCGATGTGTGGGATGCAGAGGACAAATTAATAAAGAATATACCTGAAGGCAAAGATAGGAGTGATGTTTGTTTAATGTCACAGGTTTTGAGGTATGACGATAATAATAAAACTTTTAGACAAGACAATATTAAATTTGATATTTGTTTAAAATCACACGCATTAAGGTTTAACAATAAAACTAATAAATTTATGCAAGACAATAATGAAATCGATTTGATGATGTACAATCCTAAATTGTTGGTTGCAGACCCTACATCTTTAAGCGGATTTAAGACTTTAGATGGAGGGGCATATTTGCCAAAAAACTATGTATATCAAAGAATGAGTGATGGTATGTTAGTTGGTAGCAATGGAGGTGTTTTTGAAACGACAGAGACTGGCAGATACGTTAACATTAAAAATAAAGAATAAAAAATGGAAAAAATTGCTTACGAATTGCATAAGCCCGCGAGAAAGAACTTTATTAGAAGGTCTTTTAAGGTGTTGGGTATAAACGAAACTGTTCAAATAGATTTAATAGATATGCGGAATTATGCTAGAGAGAATTCTGGGAATAAATATATTTTAACTTTAATAGACACATTTTCTAAAAAAGCTTATGCTGCTCCACTAAAGAATAAAACTGGATTAGTAGTCACAGAAGCTATAAAAACTATTCTCCCAAAGGGAGTTAAAAATATTCAATCTGATAACGGAAAAGAATTTTTTAATGAACATTTTACCAAACTAATGAAAATTCTAAATATTAATCACTACCACACTTACTCTACAACTAAGGCAGCTATTGTGGAAAGGTTCCAGAGAACTTTAAAGAATTGGTTGTATAGAGAGTTTAGTGCACAAGGGAGTTACAAGTGGTTGGATTTACTTCCAAAGTTAATAAGGATATATAATAATAAAGTACATAGATCCATAGGCATGAAACCTAACCAAGTAAGTGCTAAGAACTCTAAAGATGTACATGAAAGGTTAGCATCTAAAGTACAAGTTAAAAAGCCAAAATATAAGGTGGGGGATAGTGTAAGGATATCTAAATATAAACATGTATTTAGTAAAGGATATACCCCTAACTGGACGGGAGAGCTTTTTACAATAGCAGAAGTTAAGAAAACAAAGCCTGTGACTTATATTTTGAAAGATGAGAATGGCAATATAATCAAAGGAGGATTTTATACAGAAGAATTGTTAAAGACTAAATATAAAGACATGTATTTGGTAGAGAAGGTAATTAGGAGGAAGGGTGATTTATTATATGTCAAATGGCTCGGGTTCCCAAGTAGCCAGAACTCGTGGATTTCTGCAAAGGATGTATTAAAATGAATTTTAGGGTCAAAATATGGCAAGAGTCAAAACGGAAATTAGGGTGCAAAAGTCAGTAAATAGTTGGCAGTTCAACCGTAATAGTGAATTTGGGAAATGTGAAATTTATTAAAACACTAGGACAATAACACATCCAAATTGCAGACAAGTCGGACAGTAAACACCAAAGATAGTTTTTTAGAATTTGAAAATTAATTTTTAAAAATATAGAGGAGGGATGGGGACAATATATTTAAGGGGTATATTTAATATAGGCCTGCGGGCGGGAGCTCTATAGGCGGGAGCTGGCGTCGGCTCAAAAACGGCTCCCCATAAGAACAACATGGGGAAAAGGCGCCGATTCTGGGGTTAAACCGGTAATTCACCTCTACTATACAATAACTTCTAAGTTGTTTACGTGTGTTGTTTATTTAGTGTGGAGTTATTTTTGAACTCGTGGATTTCTGCAAAGGATGTATTAAAATTAATGCAAATTTTAAATGGGGGAAAATAAGGCAGGGGCCAAAAAGAAAATTTGTGTAGGGTAGGATCGGGCGTCGGTGCAAAAACTGATCCCCATAAGAATAACATGGGAAAAAAGCGCCGGAAGTGATGCAAAACCGGTGTTTCTCCACTACTTTAGTCCAATCAAAATAAATCACAATATTATATCCCTTAACTAAAAAACATTTAATTCAAAAGTGAAATATTATAGTTGAAATCTTATATCATATATTTAATAAAGAAATACGAGTGTAAAAGAATTTAATAAATCATACTAAGTTTGTGTTTCTTTAAATATTTAGAACAATACTTCTTACAAGCATAGGTACTTAATTTTAACACACACATATACCTCATATATCGTAAAGTGATGACCCCGTTCCATGTAAAAGCTTTGTAGGACCGTCACCGTTTTAGCGTAAGTTTTACAACACGTTACAACACACTGAGCGTAGATGTTTTATGTGATCATCATAAAACTCGTATTGCCCTCACAAGGACGGACCCGAATTAGTTTTTAGCGAATTTCCTCTATAGGGAAGAAGCTATTACCGTAGGTCTCATGGTAAGACTTAAGCCCGAGACCATGATAACTTTTAATTTTGAGGTCCCCAGATGCCAAAAACACAATTCGTTCAAATTTTTATATATATGTGTGTGTGTCCGTAAGCACGATAACTCTCGTAAAAAAGGTCCGATCTTAATGAAATTTGGTACAAATATGTAAAGCACTATTTATTTGAACGAGTTCGAAAACCAGACGAATCGCACCATCCAAAGGGGGGTTTTGGGGGGGTTTTGTACCCCAACAATGGGTTTTTAGGGTTTCCACATGTAATTTTTATTTAAATCAAATTTTAATTTTTACTATTTAATTCAGCATAAAAAACAAACAATTTGGTATTTTTATCATTGCTCTACGTCAATTGGTTCCTGAGATATTGAAAGTGCTAAACACAGTACGTTGTCTAATGTTATTCTTACGGAGAAAAAGAAAAATTGTATATCTCGCTTATTTATGATTATAAACTGAAAAAATTTGGTATATGACTTCACCTGGTTGAGGTTTATCGTTGTTTGCACAAAATACAAAATTTTCACGTATGGATCCCGTAGCAGGAAACCTAGGTAATCGGTCCCGATGTTATTCTTATGGAGAATAATTAAAATGTTATATATCGCTTACTTAGGAATGTATATGAATGAAACTTGGTATGTGACTTTATTTAGATGTGTTCTAATGATATTTGCATAAAAACCCATTATTTTGTGTTCCTTGTTCCAGCAAACCTGCGTACTCATCCCCAATGTTATTCTTATGGAGAATAATTAATATTTTTAATATCGCTTGTTTGTGAATATATTTTTCTTATGAATCCTGTTAAGTGTTAATGTTTTATGTTATATATTCATTGGAAATTCGCTGAGTATGCAGGTTTGCTGCGATGGGGGTATTATATTTGCTGTCCCATCTTCTCTGTTTTGCTGCTAAAATAAGTAAATAAATAAGAGAAAATCCCCTGCATATTTTTGGTAACTAACTACTTTAAAAAAAACCGTTGTATACGTGCAATATCTTCTATACCTATAAAAGGCAAAGCCCTCTCTAAAAACTCACTAATCCTCCAACTTCCTGGCATGCTATGAGTAGTGAAATTTGGTACGTCGTTTCTTTAGCTTACATGGGCACTACCACAGTGGGTCTGCTAGTAAATATATATTTAAGTATATATATCTAAGATAAAAATAAAATACTCTCCTTCAGAATAACATAGAATCTTTGAAGGCAAACAGTGCGGAACCCTTAGAATATAATGTTCTATACCATATCAATCCAAAAAAATAATCATTCACATAATCTGCATATAGTGGCCCTACTAACCGTCCTAAGAACTGTCCTAAGATTTCAAAATTTGTTTAATATATGTAATTTCACTGTATTGAGCAACAAAACGTGAAATACGAGATCTGGTTTTAGGAGTAAAAAAATTGAAATTTCCGGTTTTGTATCATTACCTGCAAAGTAGGAATGTAGTTAAATATTAAGCATTGTCTTTCATGTACTTGATTTTCATGGAATCAAAACCTATGTACAAGTTTTTCACCCTTAACATTTCGTATTTATTTGTTGTGGATATATTCTTGTCAAAGAAAACCTCATTACGATAATCCACAATCAAAACTTTTATGAATAGTGTCTTATATTTCATTTTAGGGTAATCTTCAAAAACACAATTTTGGGACTACAAGTTTTTTTATACTTTAGTTTGCCATACGTGTTAAATACCTTTTTTAAGGCACGATAAATTAAACATTATATACTTTTGTTAACCACTATATATCACTCTCAAAACATATTCCAAGATCAAATAAACCTTAGAAAGGTAGCCGTAGAAATATATTACCATCAATTACAAACCAGTCGTTGATGATGGGTAGACCGAGCACTGACCCATTACTGGTTACATTTAGGGTTAGATCTATTACAAACCGGTCGTTGATGATGGGTAGACCGAGCACTGACCTATTACTGGTTACATTTAGGGTTGGATCTATTACTGATCCAAAACATCATATAGGGCCTTCCGTTTACTTCCCAAGTTGTAATGTATACAATTTCAGCTGTAACTATTTGGATTCCAAATTGAAATATAAAAAAGTACTTGCTTGACTAACATGAAAGGATGTTAAAAATTAAGCGAATCTAAACTATTATTGTTTTATACTTGTTATTTCCTTTCTGGAATGACAAGTGGGTTTTGACAAATATTTAGTTAACAGCTATAGTTCATTAATAAAGAGCTACAATGTGATTTAATGGAAATTATCACTTATAATCAATCACCTTGGCTGGAAACCATTTAACATTGACCACTTTTAGAATGTCCACCTTGAACATGCGGAATAGTTTTTTACATTTTGAAATAATTCTTAATACATTTATCAACCATCATTGAATGTTCTTAGTCAATTCTATGTCTGTGCCTGCAGAGTAATAGCTAATACTCAACGTTCTCAAATTATCCATAAACATCCAAAGAATATTCTCAATATATTAGTATAGAATATTCTGTGAACGTTCTCTTTACAGTTCAACTGACAATTCTGTAAACCATAGGTTATTCTCGGAATATCAGTTCAGAAATTCTCTGTATAATAAAACTGAATGAATATTCCTCAAATCTTCTGCAATGTTCATAAATTATTCTCAGAATATCCGTTAACAATATTCTGTGAAAAATCTCTGTACTATTAAAGGAATTTTCTGCATCCATTCTGGGATGTCTAACAAATATTCTGGAGGCGTTCTTTGCAATA
Source organism: Allygus modestus (assembly GCA_963675035.1). Lineage (NCBI taxonomy): Eukaryota > Metazoa > Arthropoda > Insecta > Hemiptera > Cicadellidae > Allygus > Allygus modestus. The sequence continues at coordinate 10,314,546 of OY776115.1, forward strand.
TTCTCGGAATATTTACAGGGAGAGATATAGAATATTCTATAGTTATTTAGAGATCATCCTAGACTACTCCTAGTACATTATCAGCACTCTACATGAACAATCAGGGAATCATGTGTTGTTTGGGAACCAGCCAGTCTGCTAACTAACTATTGACTCTTAATGTTATTGTTGATTTATAAATTTACCCCCAACTTTTGTCATCGCATAGGATAAAATAATTTGAAATATTATTTATTTAGTACAACTTTAAGTGCATAGTTAAGTGTAACAATTTACCTTGAAATAGGTTTTATTACATTAAACAATTTATAAAAACTCAAAATGCAACAGCTTATTTCTCCCGTGGGCAGTATTAGAAAGATAATGACGCCTTTTATATTCACCCCCTGAGGGGTAATTTTTCTCTCAATACTCACTGACAGAATTATAAACAATACAAGTTATTGCACCCGGTTGGGCGATTGTAGAGAAAATAAAGCGATCCCTCAGTTTGTTTGAACTTGAATAGATGGCTGTAATAAAAGTAAAAGTTAATATTTCATGTAATTAAGGAGGATTAAAATTTATCATATTTTACTTTTCCTTGTTAATTATATCTTTAAATTAGTAATTAATGTAAAATATATATTTCTTATGCTTTACCTATTAAAAAATGAGTCACGAGTAGGTTGTTAAAAAAAAAATTGTTTTCATCAAAAAAGTGATATTCATTGAGTAAAGAGCTAATATTACCTAGCTAAAAGGAAAAACATCGGTTTTTAGCTAACTAATTATACAATTTTGCTTCTAACAACAACAAAATACCTTAAAAACCTGTCAAATAACTGGTGCTGAAACCTTCTTATATTACTTCATAATTTTTTTTTTGCGAAGTTTAGATATATTTTACAGTTTTATTATTAAATAGCGGCTTGAAGGGGCCATATCCCCTTTCTCCAATACTCTGCCTAGTTTGAATTTTTCACTCTTTACATGCTGAGGAAATTAAAAGAATATAAGTAAGAACATATGTCAGTTCGCAAACAAAGTAGACGCGTCGATGATTTAATGTAAGCAATGTTTTTTCTTATGGTTGATGTTTTACGTTATTTCGCGTTTTAATATAACGCGTTAGAAATACTGCTTTTTTCCCGAGTCCCTGGGATTAATACCTTTAATTTAAGCCATCTCCCAACATTTTGCAATTTTCCAAAACCCCACAATTTGACTACAATATTTGGCTTACATAATTATATATAAGATTACCAGTACAAGAAAAGTATTCATTTAAGTCAGAACGAATTAAAAATAAATACTAGTAATATAAGTAAACTGATTTTATTGTGCCTGAGGGGAGATAGTTTTACCATTTAAAGGCTCTCTTTAAATAGTTCGTCAAGGCCACAGAAACAAAATTACATTTTGTAATGGGTTCAAGTTGTAATGGGTATTTTGTAATGCGAAACTTACAAGGTTTTTGTAAAGCTTTTATTTTGATTCTACTATAGTTGTGTAGTTTTATTAGGAACAGGTTTATTTTAAAGCTACTTCGAGTTTCTTTGCAGTTTAAAACTGCTGTTGTTTACGAAATTACTTAAAAGTCTAAAAGCTGTCAATGTCACGAAAAGCTTTGGAATATTTCATAATTTTTCAAAATAATTTGTTACAAACAATCTTAATCTGTTCATCCAATTTATACCTTTCTTTTTAAAACAAAATATGCAAGTCATTATCGAAAACTGAAATTGTGAACTGAAATTTTCAAACGTTATTGACCTTTCGAACCTAGAAGTAGAACTGCGAAACTACTTTGAAACCAAAGAATAAAAAAGTAATCTTTAAAAATATCGTGCAATACACTGTCCTCCTCGACTGCCTTGCCCGTAAGTCTAGACGATTATGATTAATTGGACAGTAAATTCTATTTTCAGCTGTCGGTTCACCTTGCATAACACGCAGCTGCTGTTATCGTGGGTCAAGCCGGGTCCAGATGTGAGCTTTTAAAAGCCTCTTGCGCTCTTCTTGGAAATAGGGTCATAACCTGGGGCTGAAGGCTGCCTAAACTTTTATTTTTATTACTCATCACGATTGGCGTGTCGTATTATTTTTTTCTTGGTCTACTGTAAAGTAATTTCTGAGGGGACGCTTTCGGTTACAGAAAACTTTAATCCTGTAAGTAGATTTTACTTGTCATTTGTTTGCACAAAATATGTACAATGGTGTATTAATAAGGTGCTGTTTAATGGTTTGTAAATAGTACGCAGTGACCAGTAGCGGCATTAAAAATCGTTGTAATGTTTTGAAGAACTGTAAATATACAAAATAAATACATTTGTTTATATTTATTTGCTATACTATATGTATATCTTGCCTCAAACCAGGATTACGAGGCTCCGAGTAAATATTTGTCTACAATTAATTTATACCATGTTTTGGAGGATTTGGTTGATATAATTTTGTATGAGTGAACTAATATATTTACTGTGTGTGTATTTATGTGTTGTATGAAATTGTGAAATAAATCAATAATTTAATTTTAAATTGTTTTTAAATTTTTCATCCACATTAAAGGAAATAAACTTAAATACTATTATTGTTACTTGTTTGTAATAGCATTGATTAACTGTCAAATACGTCGTTGTGGTTTTCGTCTGCACGTATCACGTCAAGTAGTACACGAAAAAACTCTCGGTAAGGCTGTTTTCTTAATTTTAAAGAGTACTTTAATCTTAAAGATCTTAACTTTAAGGCAAGTGATTTTTGAAATATGGTGAGTGGGCTACATTTACAAAACATTTGGTGTTTCAACCCATTTTTCAAACCCACAATTCAAGGCCCGTCCCTCTTCCACGGATTATCAGTATCGATGATTTATGGCTTGTTTACGAAAAACAAAACAATTCAGTCAGGAAAATGTTCATATCACAAATAATAATCGAATTATAAAACTCCATAATATTCAATATTTAGGATTTTTGTATGAGTTAACTAACTGTGGCATGGAAGTTTTGCTAACTGATATTGCTACGTATCTTGAAAGTGAACTACAGAAAAATTATTTTGGATGATCTGTTGTAGAGGGACGGTCTTTAAGAGTTAACATTGGCCTTGTGGGGGAAGCAAGTAGTAATGCGAATTATTCCATGATTTCAGCCCCTCCTAATCAAAAGGCGGTCCCACACTTCTCGCGAACACACCCGAACATTCGGCCGAACTTCGAATGTTCAGAGTATTCGCGACAAGTGTGGGAGATGCACGAACTTTTGAATACATGCAGGAACATACGGAACCGAATGTTCAGTGAACATTCGGGAGAATATTCGGCCAAATGTTCAGGCGTGTTCGCGAGAAGTGTGGGACCGCATTAATTGAAAACATATATATTTTATTATAAAAACGATTTCGCACGCAGCGCGCTGATGTGAGAGAAGTGAATTTCCGCATTAACATCTTTAAAAATCTAATAAAGGGTTTAAAACAACACCGGGAAAATTTTTTTTATTGAAAAATGTAATTTTTGGCTGTTCTAATGCTTCTGGCTATACTTAAATTCACTATTAGAATGGCAATGGTTTACATTATAAGGTTAGGAGAAGACACAGTCAGGATAACAAGTTGGTATAGTGATATTGGGGAGATAATCTACATCAAGATATGAAAAACAGCCTTTTCCGATGTAAAATCCCCATAAGACAACGTGCTGATTTAAGACAATTAATATTTTCTTTAATAACTCGGTAAATATTTGTGCTAGAATGATGAGAGATAGCTTAAAACTTCCGCCTTACTAATCTCCATTTTTTTACTTGCATTAATTTTACATTTGAGGCTTTTCTGACCCTTTTTGGGCCCAAAAACTCAAATTTTGAAAAATTAAAATCCCAAAAAACGGGGGTTAGAGTTTTCTTATAGTTTTGCCCAACAAACTTGTCCAGCTGTTTACAGAAGGGAAGTTTCCCACCAAATTTGAAGTAAATCGGAATAAAAATGCAACCGCTAGAGTGCGAACACACATATATATAACAAGTTGTTAGCGACCCCCCAAAATGTGTTCAGGGGGTCACGTTTCGAACTTCTATGGCGGTCCCAGGCTTAAGATTCAACATGCTAATAGTTAACTTTTCCAAAGTAAATTCACTAATAAAACAGCTAGTATTATGTTTTCGAACCGATTTTACCGAAACGGGTTGGAAATCATTAAAAATACACAGCATTATTCTAGTAGGGAACACGACTACTTTGTTGTTTCCGTGAACCACATATTCACCATCAAAGCTGATATGTATTTACACTTTAAATCCAGGGAAAGCAGCACTACCGTCAGCGTTTCCCAATTAAGGCAACACACGCGTCACGGGTGACGCTACACGACCGAAGTTCTTTTATGTAACGAACATCATACTCCGGTGTCAACTTGACGAAACTGTTTTTATGCATGCAACTCTAGTTAATTTAACTTCCAGTTTGTTAATTTCTTCCCCATATTTTGTTAAGAGCTTGGTTACGTTTCGAAATAAATCAAATATTTAAATGTGTATGGGTTTACATTACGAAATTCTACAGGCTGTGTATTTTAACAACAAAAAACCGTTGGATGTTACACAATTGGTTTTGCCTCTAATGGACACTTCCACTGTCAACTCTGTATCAACAATTTTCATTCTCCCCGTGTTACTATCACGTTTCATTTTATTTATGTCTTTATAAATATTCTCGAGTAAGAGCCTTTTTCTGATGTAGTTGACGTCACATTCTTAACGAAAGATTACTCAAAGTCTGAGAGCGGTATATAGTAGTCTGGTTGTGGTACACAACATTTTTTTGGACGTGCTTTGGGTTTTGTTTTAATTAGGTTATTTAATTCAGGCGAACGCTTGAAGTTATTCACACATTTTATTTGTATTCATTGTACAGCTAATTATGTGTTTATAGGTTTTTTGACAACATAAAAATATCATTTTTAATTAATAAATTTAGCTATCATAAATCCTATACTTAGTTAGTAATTTATTTATAAACTTATACTAACCAATTATTTAAACTAAATGTAGTTTATTTCACCCCTAACTTTTAAGAATCCTGCCCTTTTTCCTAACCTTATAAATCAATCAACATCACAACGCCACATTAACCGGCGAGCTCCTGTAAAGTTGTGTTTTACACTCCATAAACTTCAATTATCAACATTGTCACTCCCGTTATAGAAGCGTTATCTGAAACTGTGAGAACTCAAATAGAATTAGATACACCTTGCTGAAATACTTTAGTGACTAATAGGTACTCTGTACAATAATTTTGTTTATCTACATCTACTACATTATTTTTATTTTTATTCCAAATAATTTACGCACTATGAATAGTTAGAACTGGAATATTTATTGCATGACAGCTATACATTTTAAACCTGGAAGCGTTACCTCTAATTATTGCTCATCATTAGAAAATAAATCAAATCATTCCAATCAAAACCATTTAATTTAAAAAAAAAATACATAATTTACCACGATATGAGACTGTTCCTTATTTATGAAATAAAATCCTCACATAGGTGAAAAATTGCGTGAAGATGAGTCTATTTGACACACGTGTTGCACATAGAAGTACATTTTTCGTTTTTTGCCACTTGAAGTAAAGACGGACGGACAAAAAATAAAAATCCCTTCCCTAATTGTTCCTTAATTAGCTACTTTATATGCTGTGCCATATAATTTCTGTTAATATTTTAGTGTATATTTTTCTTAGGAAAATCTACTTGCACTTTAAACAGTTAAGACAATGTTTAGGACATTTTATGACCTTTATGTATTACTTGTTATGTCTTTTTGTGGGGTTCTTTTTATTCACCTCTTACACAAAACAAAGGTATAAAATAATTGTTAGAAACAAGTCGTAAAACTAACCACTTTGAGTTTAATTACTTTGTATAAAAACATCAATCATGATTGTTTATTATGATCAGACAAACGACTTTCCTCCCAGCTATAATTTATTTAGTACTGAGGTCCATTAAGTTGTGTCTATTGTCACAATCACTAGGTGTACAGGATCTAAGGTAAGAAGTGAAGCTTGGACACTACCACAATTGGTTTATCTGTATGATTGTCATGGTCAAAGTCCAAGACTGTATACTTGCTATAAGTTTATAAGATCAATACATTATATTCACTATTATTAGTGAATTTCCTTTGGAAAGTGAACTATTAGCATGACCCGCACGGTGAAACTTAAGCCCGGGACCACCATAGAAGTTCCTAACGTGACCCCCTGAACACGTTTTGGGGGGTCGTTCAAAATTTTATATATATATATATGTAGACATATATATATATATGTAGACATATATATATATATATATATGTGTATGCACTCTAGCGGTCGCATTTTTTGTCCGATTTACTTCAAATTTGGTAGGGACATTCCTTTGTATAATCTGTTGGACAAGTTCGTTGGGCAAAACAATCGGAAAACTCTAAACCCATTTTTTGGGGATTAATCTTTTAAATTTCGAGTTTTTGGGCCCAAAAAGGGTCAGAAAAGCCCCATATGTAAACTTAATGCATGTAAAAAGATGGGGATTAGAGAGGCGAAAGTTTAAAGCCCTATCTCGTCATTCTAGCGTAATTTACCGAGTTATTAAAGAAAATGTGTATCGGCTAAACACAGTACGTTGTCTTATGGGGGTTTTACACTAGAAAAGCCTGTTATTCCTTTGTTAAAGTACTTGTATTATCCCCAGCAACCTCACGCCTACTTTTAAGCCTGTCTGGACCTTCTCCTAACCTTAAAATGTGCAAAATTGTATTCCCAGCTTTGCAAGTAAATGAAACCAGGAGTGTCAGAACAGCTAAAAAATCAATGTTTTCAGATTTCAATAAAAATTGGACAAATGTATGTTTTTACACTGATTTTGAGTTTTAAAAGTTTTTATGTGGAAATTCACTTCCCTCACGTCAGCGTGCTGCGTGCGAACTCGTTTCTAATACATGCACACACTTTTATATTTTACTTTTTTTAATAAAGTATTTACACTTATAATAGTACTTATTAACATTGTCCAATCATAAAGCATACTCGGTATCGTAACAGTTTTTTTACCGAAATACGACAAGTAAAAAATACTAATGACTAATGATAACAAATAACAACGAATACAAGTTTAAGTATAATAAACGGTATCAGGAAACTGACACATACTTTCTCCCTTTTAGCCAAACTTTAATGACAAAAATATTTGTTATTTACTAAATATAGAATATGAAGTATAGATAAATGTACAGAAAATTGTCTAAAATAGTTGTTCTCAGAAATATCCACCCAAATTGCTTTTTTGGAGGCACTATAGAGTCCGTTGCTACACACAGTAGTTTTGAGAGGGGAAATGCCCCCTTGCCCCCCCCCCAGGGTTAAATAGCAACACATTTCGAACATCATCTGTTGGTCAATGCTAACTTGACCTGCATATCAAATGAAATTGATCAGTAAATAAGAGAGAAATAGTTATTTTTGTATTCCCCATAAGAATAACATTGGACAACGTACTGTGTTTACCGCTAAATGAAAATTTCAATTTTCTCCGCAACTAGCAATCGTAGAATAGTAATTTAAAATACTAATTTATTTAGTTTTTTGAGCTCTTTTTAATGGTGAATAGTAATCTTTTTTAACATTTATGATTTTTTATGAAAAATCCAAAAAACTGAATTTTTGATGTTTTAAGTCCTGTAATTTCTGAACCCGCATTTTTCCAGAAATGCGGGTGGTGTCATTTTGTTGGAAACCTAAAGTTCTACAAACCACGAAAGTTTAATCAAAATCGTTAGAGCCGTTTTTGAGAAATTTGGATTTTTCATGTTTTTTGGCGGTTTTTGGGGGATAATTACCCTTAAAAATCAAAAATTCAAAAAAATGAAAAAAACGCCTGGAGATATCGTGGATTAGTACCTACATACCAAATTTCATAAAAATCGGCCCATGGGTTAGGGCTCTAGCTCTGTACACATCCACACAGACACACACACACACACACGGACACACACACACACACACACACACACAGACAGACATCACGTAAAAACCACTTTTTTGGGTTCAGGGAGCACCAAAACGAATATTTCCACTAACAACTCAAATTCGAAAATTTTTACGAAAACAATACTTTCTCCATATACTATGTATAGGGGGAGAAAGTAAAAAGTGGTAGACCCAACAGTTGCAATTTAGTGTGAAGATATGAAATGTCTCATGCGATGGAACTGTGTCAGGATTTAAGGCGCAGCTTCTCACTTTTATCACATCATCTCAGTTTCTTTTATCATATTGTATTACGGCTCGCCTCATTCTGACAGTCTTTCAGAATTATTTAATGTTATTTTTACCAATTTTGTTTACCTGCGATATTAAGTTTCTCACGTCATCTTCATATACTTTATGTTAAAATTGTTTTTTTTAATAAATTATAAGTTGTTTAAACTACCTATTTAGATTAAAACGTTGTTTTATATCCAATGTTGAGAGTAAAACTGTGTCCTATGTATACTGTATACACTATCCACTATTCACGTGGATTTATTTAACAAACGAATAAAAATTAAATGTATAAAAGATTATTTTAAGTGTTTCTACTTACTTAAAATTTCGGACATTATCTTCATCTTTGAACTATGATAGAAAAATAGAGCCATGGGAATCAATCCTCCCTGAGACATAGTTTGATATATTTTATGCCTTCAACCACAGTGTTTACTAAAAATATTTAGAAATCAGGTGATTATAAAATTTGTTGCTCATTATTAGTATAAAAATATTTATTCATTGTTTATGCAGTTTTGATTAGATCGTATCATCTAATTAAATTGATCCTACCACATTTAATTTTGGTAATGCTTCAAGAAATATATTAAGGGTGTTATTGATATTAAAACTGTGATGGTATCATTATTTAGAGAATCACATGCGGGGGACCTCACAGCAAGCTAACGTTAATAATAATACTACTACAATCATTAATTACTCAAATGCCAATTTTCTATACAAAAAATAGTAAAAACCAAAATATTTTAATCGATATACTTTAAGTAACTCATAAATAACCATACATAATTGATATCATGAACAGCGAAATCCTATTATTACTATCGGCATTCATGTTTTATACAATAATAACGGAAACTAGTTTATCGAAAAGGGCCAGGGAACTATTACTCCTATACTGGTTACTACCCACAAGTCACTAAACTTAAACTAAGCGTTGTAATTAATTGAATGTTTTACACTTTTCATCAAAACTGACATAGAATGCTATCCGCAGCGCTGGCAGTTACACACGAGCCGTTAAACTCCTGCTAAGGGTGTAATTTACAGAATGTTTCACCCTTTTTAAACTAAACCGACACGGAATGCTATCCGCAGCTCTGGTATACAGCTACGCGTCACTAAAGCTTCTGCTAAGGGCTGTAATTTACTGAATTTGTCACTCTTTTTAAACTAAACCGACACGGAATGCTATCCGCAGCTATGGTATACAGCTACGCGTCACTAAAGCTTCTGCTAAGGGCTGTAATTTACTGAATTTGTCACACTTATTAACCCAACCGACATGGAATGCTATCCGCAGCTATGGTATACAGCTACGCGTCACTAAAGCTTCTGCTAAGGGCTGTAATTTACTGAATTTGTCACACCTTTTTAAACTAAACCGACATGGAATGCTATCCGCAGCTATGGTATACAGCTACGCGTCACTAAAGCTTCTGCTAAAGGCTGTAATTTACTGAATTTGTCACACTTATTAACCCAACCGACATGGAATGTTATCCGCAGCTATGGTATACAGCTACGCGTCACTAAAGCTTCAGCTAAGCGCTGTAATTTACTGAATTTGTCACACTTTTTAAACTAAACTGACACGGAATGCTATCCGCAGCTATGGTATACAGCTACGCGTCACTAAAGCTTCTGCTAAGGGCTGTAATTTACTGAATTTGTCACACTTATTAACCCAACCGACATGGAATGCTATCCGCAGCTATGGTATACAGCTACGCGTCACTAAAGCTTCTGCTAAGGGCTGTAATTTTTCTGAATTTTTCACACTTATTAACCCAACCGACATGGAATGCTATCCGCAGCTATGGTATACAGCTACGCGTCACTAAAGCTTCTGCTAAGCGCTGTAATTTACTGAATTTGTCACATTTTTTAAACTAAACTGACACGGAATGCTATCCGCAGCTATGGTATACAGCTACGCGTCACTAAAGCTTCTGCTAAAGGGTGTAATTTACTGAATTTGTCACACCTTTTTAAACTAAACCGACATGGAATGCTATCCGCAGCTATGGTATACAGCTACGCGTCACTAAAGCTTCTGCTAAGCGCTGTAATTTACTGAATTTGTCACACTTTTTAAACTAAACTGACACGGAATGCTATCCGCAGCTATGGTATACAGCTACGCGTCACTAAAAGCTTCTGCTAAGGGCTGTAATTTACTGAATTTGTCACAATTTTTAAACTAAACCGACATGGAATGCTATCCGCAGCTATGGTATACAGCTACGCGTCACTAAAGCTTCTGCTAAGGGCTGTAATTTACTGAATTTGTCACATCACACTTTTTAAACTAAACCGACATGGAATGCTTTCCGCAGCTATGGTATACAGCTACGCGACACTAAAGCTTCTGCTAAGGGCTGTAATTTACTGAATTTGTCACACCTTTTTAAACTAAACCGACATGGAATGCTATCCGCAGCTATGGTATACAGCTACGCGTCACTAAAGCTTCTGCTAAGGGCTGTAATTTACTGAATTTGTCACATCACACTTTTTAAACTAAACCGACATGGAATGCTTTCCGCAGCTATGGTATACAGCTACGCGACACTAAAGCTTCTGCTAAAGGCTGTAATTTACTGAATTTGTCACAATTTTTAAACTAAACCGACATGGAATGCTATCCGCAGCTATGGTATACAGCTACGCGTCACTAAAGCTTCTGCTAAGGGCTGTAATTTACTGAATTTGTCACACCTTTTTAAACTAAACCGACATGGAATGCTATCCGCAGCTATGGTATACAGCTACGCGTCACTAAAGCTTCTGCTAAGGGCTGTAATTTACTGAATTTGTCACATCACACTTTTTAAACTAAACCGACATGGAATGCTATCCGCAGCTCTGGTATACAGCTACGCGTCACTAAAGCTTCTGCTAAGGGCTGTAATTTACTGAATTTGTCACTCTTTTTAAACTAAACCGACACGGAATGCTATCCGCAGCTATGGTATACAGCTACGCGTCACTAAAGCTTCTGCTAAGGGCTGTAATTTACTGAATTTGTCACACTTATTAACCCAACCGACATGGAATGCTATCCGCAGCTATGGTATACAGCTACGCGTCACTAAAGCTTCTGCTAAGGGCTGTAATTTACTGAATTTGTCACACCTTTTTAAACTAAACCGACATGGAATGCTATCCGCAGCTATGGTATACAGCTACGCGTCACTAAAGCTTCTGCTAAAGGCTGTAATTTACTGAATTTGTCACACTTATTAACCCAACCGACATGGAATGTTATCCGCAGCTATGGTATACAGCTACGCGTCACTAAAGCTTCAGCTAAGCGCTGTAATTTACTGAATTTGTCACACTTTTTAAACTAAACTGACACGGAATGCTATCCGCAGCTATGGTATACAGCTACGCGTCACTAAAGCTTCTGCTAAGGGCTGTAATTTACTGAATTTGTCACACTTATTAACCCAACCGACATGGAATGCTATCCGCAGCTATGGTATACAGCTACGCGTCACTAAAGCTTCTGCTAAGGGCTGTAATTTTTCTGAATTTTTCACACTTATTAACCCAACCGACATGGAATGCTATCCGCAGCTATGGTATACAGCTACGCGTCACTAAAGCTTCTGCTAAGCGCTGTAATTTACTGAATTTGTCACATTTTTTAAACTAAACTGACACGGAATGCTATCCGCAGCTATGGTATACAGCTACGCGTCACTAAAGCTTCTGCTAAAGGGTGTAATTTACTGAATTTGTCACACCTTTTTAAACTAAACCGACATGGAATGCTATCCGCAGCTATGGTATACAGCTACGCGTCACTAAAGCTTCTGCTAAGCGCTGTAATTTACTGAATTTGTCACACTTTTTAAACTAAACTGACACGGAATGCTATCCGCAGCTATGGTATACAGCTACGCGTCACTAAAAGCTTCTGCTAAGGGCTGTAATTTACTGAATTTGTCACAATTTTTAAACTAAACCGACATGGAATGCTATCCGCAGCTATGGTATACAGCTACGCGTCACTAAAGCTTCTGCTAAGGGCTGTAATTTACTGAATTTGTCACATCACACTTTTTAAACTAAACCGACATGGAATGCTTTCCGCAGCTATGGTATACAGCTACGCGACACTAAAGCTTCTGCTAAGGGCTGTAATTTACTGAATTTGTCACACCTTTTTAAACTAAACCGACATGGAATGCTATCCGCAGCTATGGTATACAGCTACGCGTCACTAAAGCTTCTGCTAAGCGCTGTAATTTACTGAATTTGTCACACTTTTTAAACTAAACTGACACGGAATGCTATCCGCAGCTATGGTATACAGCTACGCGTCACTAAAAGCTTCTGCTAAGGGCTGTAATTTACTGAATTTGTCACAATTTTTAAACTAAACCGACATGGAATGCTATCCGCAGCTATGGTATACAGCTACGCGTCACTAAAGCTTCTGCTAAGGGCTGTAATTTACTGAATTTGTCACATCACACTTTTTAAACTAAACCGACATGGAATGCTATCCGCAGCTATGGTATACAGCTACGCATCTTTAAATCTTCTGCCAAGCGCTGTAATATACTGAATTTGTTACACTTATTAACACAACCGACATGGAATGCTATCCGCAGCTATGGTATACAGCTACGCGTCACTAAAGCTTCTGCTAAGCGCTGTAATTTATTGAATTTGTCACACTTTTTAAACTAAACTGACACGGAATGCTATCCGCAGCTATGGTATACAGCTACGCGTCACTAAAGCTTCTGCTAAGGGCTGTAATTTACTGAATTTGTCACACCTTTTTAAACTAAACCGACATGGAATGCTATCCGCAGCTATGGTATACAGCTACGCGTCACTAAAGCTTCTGCTAAGGGCTGTAATTTACTGAATTTGTCACATCACACTTTTTAAACTAAACCGACATGGAATGCTTTCCGCAGCTATGGTATACAGCTACGCGACACTAAAGCTTCTGCTAAAGGCTGTAATTTACTGAATTTGTCACACTTTTTAAACTAAACCGACCTGGAATGCTATCCGCAGCTATGGTATACAGCTACGCGTCACTAAAGCTTCTGCTAAGCGCTGTAATTTACTGAATATATCACACTTTTTAAACTAAACCGACATGGAATGCTATCCGCAGCTATGGTATACAGCTACGCGTCTCTAAATCTTCTGCCAAGCGCTGTAATTTACTGAATATATCACACTTTTTAAACTAAACCGACATGGAATGCTATCCGCAGCTATGGTATACAGCTACGCGTCTCTAAATCTTCTGCCAAGCGCTGTAATATACTGAATTTGTTATACTTATTAACCCAACCGACATGGAATGCTATCCGCAGCTATGGTATACAGCTACGCGTTACTAAAGCTTCTGCTAAGGGCTGTAATTTACTGAATTTTTTACACTTATTAAACCAACCGACATGGAATGCTATCCGCAGCTATGGTATACAGCTACGCGTTACTAAAGCTTCTGCTAAGGGCTGTAATTTACTGAATTTTTTACACTTATTAAACCAACCGACATGGAATGCTATCCGCAGCTATGGTATACAGCTACGCGTTACTAAAGCTTCTGCTAAGGGCTGTAATTTACTGAATTTGTCACACTTATTAACCCAACCGACATGGAATGCTATCCGCAGCTATGGTATACAGCTACGCGTTACTAAAGCTTCTGCTAAGGGCTGTAATTTACTGAATTTGTCACACTTATTAACCCAACCGACATAGAATGCTATCCGCAGCGATGGTATACAGCTACGCGTTACTAAAGCTTCTGCTAAGGGCTGTAATTTACTGAATTTGTCACACTTATTAACCCAACCAACATGGAATGCTATCCGCAGCTATGGTATACAGCTACGCGTTACTAAAGCTTCTGCTAAGGGCTGTAATTTACTGAATTTGTCACACATATTAACCCAACCGACATGGAATGCTATCCGCAGCTATGGTATACAGCTACGCGTCTCTAAATCTTCTGCCAAGCGCTGTAATATACTGAATTTGTTACACTTATTAACCCAACCGACATGGAATGCTATCCGCAGCTATGGTATACAGCTACGCGTTACTAAAGCTTCTGCTAAGGGCTGTAATTTACTGAATTTGTCACACTTATTAACCCAACCGACATGGAATGCTATCCGCAGCTATGGTATACAGCTACGCGTTACTAAAGCTTCTGCTAAGGGCTGTAATTTACTGAATTTGTCACACTTATTAACCCAACCGACATAGAATGCTATCCGCAGCGATGGTATACAGCTACGCGTTACTAAAGCTTCTGCTAAGGGCTGTAATTTACTGAATTTGTCACACTTATTAACCCAACCAACATGGAATGCTATCCGCAGCTATGGTATACAGCTACGCGTTACTAAAGCTTCTGCTAAGGGCTGTAATTTACTGAATTTGTCACACATATTAACCCAACCGACATGGAATGCTATCCGCAGCTATGGTATACAGCTACGCGTCTCTAAATCTTCTGCCAAGCGCTGTAATATACTGAATTTGTTACACTTATTTACCCAACCGACATGGAATGCTATCCGCAGCTATGGTATACAGCTACGCGTTACTAAAGCTTCTGCTAAGGGCTGTAATTTACTGAATTTGTCACACTTTTTAAACTAAACCGACATGGAATGCTATCCGCAGCTATAATATACAGCTACGCATCTTTAAATCTTCTGCCAAGCGCTGTAATTTACTGAATATATCACACTTTTTAAACTAAACCGACATGGAATGCTATCCGCAGCTATGGTATACAGCTACGCGTCTCTAAATCTTCTTCCAAGCGCTGTAATATACTGAATTTGTTACACTTATTAACCCAACCGACATGGAATGCTATCCGCAGCTATGGTATACAGCTACGCGTTTCTAAAGCTTCTGCTAAGGGCTGTAATTTACTGAATTTGTTACACTTATTAACCCAACCGACATGGAATGCTATCCGCAGCTATGGTATACAGCTACGCGTTACTAAAGCTTCTGCTAAGGGCTGTAATTTACTGAATTTTTTACACTTATTAACCCAACCGACATGGAATGCTATCCGCAGCTATGGTATACAGCTACGCGTTACTAAAGCTTCTGCTAAGGGCTGTAATTTACTGAATTTGTCACACTTATTAACCCAACCGACATGGAATGCTATCCGCAGCTATGGTATACAGCTACGCGTTACTAAAGCTTCTGCTAAGGGCTGTAATTTACTGAATTTGACACACTTATTAACCCAACCGACATGGAATGCTATCCGCAGCTATGGTATACAGCTACGCGTTACTAAAGCTTCTGCTAAGGGCTGTAATTTACTGAATTTGTCACACTTATTAACCCAACCGACATGGAATGCTATCCGCAGCTATGGTATACAGCTACGCGTTACTAAAGCTTCTGCTAAGGGCTGTAATTTACTGAATTTGTCACACTTATTAACCCAACCGACATGGAATGCTATCCGCAGCTATGGTATACAGCTACGCGTCTCTAAATCTTCTGCCAAGCGCTGTAATATACTGAATTTGTTACACTTATTTACCCAACCGACATGGAATGCTATCCGCAACTATGGTATACAGCTACGCGTTACTAAAGCTTCTGCTAAGGGCTGTAATTTACTGAATTTGTCACACTTATTAACCCAACCAACATGGAATGCTATCCGCAGCTATGGTATACAGCTACGCGTTACTAAAGCTTCTGCTAAGGGCTGTAATTTACTGAATTTGTCACACTTATTAACCCAACCGACATGGAATGCTATCCGCAGCTATGGTATACAGCTACGCGTTACTAAAGCTTCTGCTAAGGGCTGTAATTTACTGAATTTGTCACACTTATTAACCCAACTGACATGGAATGCTATCCGCAGCTATGGTATACAGCTACGCGTTACTAAAGCTTCTGCTAAGGGCTGTAATTTACTGAATTTGTTACACTTATTAACCCAACCGACATGGATTTCTATCCGCAGCTCTGGTATATAGCTACGCGTCACTAAAGCTTCTGCTAAGCGCTGTAATTTACTGAATGTTTCACACTTTTTAAACCAAACCGTCGTAGAATGCTATCCGCAGCACTGGCAGTTAGCCACGAAACTCTAAACTCCAACGTAGCGTTGAAATTTACTCAACGTTTCAAACTTTTTATGCAAAATTTACTGTTTACAATTTCAAATGTTTAATAACATTTTTATATTTTTTTACGTTCGATGATCACTTAGTTCAGTTACGCGATGGCAGACATGCATTCAGGCTTAATATAATACTGCATTATATTACATCAAATATGTTTTTAATACTAATCTTTTACTACCGGTAATACAACATAACTTCACCGGCATATTATACCGGTTAATATTAACATTACTTTCCTTTACATAACAAAAATCTCCGTGACTTGAAAATGCGATGTCGTGCGATATATGCATTGTTAGGAAAGCAGCGTTTGAGTTCCTTTTATATTTAACAATTCAAGAATTAAAACAATAGCATAGGGAGTTTCTATCGTAAAATATAACTTTAGTTTATATTTGTTTTAATCAAAGTAAAAAGTGTGATACCAATTTTTTTAAGCACTATATTTTATTGTTTTTAACTATCCACGGACATATTATTATGAAAAGAAGCTATAACCTTGGGTGGTAAAAAAAATATCGTTAAGTATAAAACATTGTACATAATTAATTCAAACAAACTTCACAAACTAATAATAATGCATTAAGTAAGTAAAACCCAACCTTAAGTTTAATACTATGTTTCATTTTCTGAATGCGTTTTGAAAAGTTGTAGAGCAGTCTATTTATAATAATTCTGTTTATAAAAAACGTTTACATCGATCATTTTTATTTATTTAGAAGTTGTAAATAAAAATAACTGTAATAATAGTTGTTTTTCTATAAAAGACCTACCATTTATACATAGCATTTCACTTTTTAGATTAAAAGCAAAGCCAGTTCCACCAGTGAACATTTTGAACAAGAAATATTGATAAAACCTTTACACAAATCTATGCAAAACGCAAGTTAACGTTTCGCCGGAGAGAACTAAGGGGACCGATTTGATCCTAATGGCGGTTATATTTTACACTTAACGTCCACAGTTACCTGCCGCGATATCCAAAATACAGTTTACTCTTGCAGGTGACATTTTTAATCTAATTTAGTAATCTAACATGTTCGAATCGTTTCAGAGCCAAGAATACACGAAAAGAGTTGCAAGTAATTAGTTTACTTTATGGGGATAACACTTCTAATATTGTTTGTATTGTTACTGATATTAAAAGTTTGATCAAAGGTTTAAATTTGTATTAATGTTATATTTTTATTTGACTGTTGTTTAAAAAATTTACTCTCATCAACGAACAAGTATATTGAAAAGTCTAGATCTGAAAAAATTGCCAAAACTTTAAACTTAGTTCAGAAAGGACTTAAATATCCAATAATCTCAGGTGGGCGTCTCACTATTCCAATGTTTAGAGGTTGATATGCCGTAACAAGAGGTCATGGGTTCGATTTATAGGCTGTTCATTTCACTTTGAGTGGATTGGAAAATTGTCCTGTATCAACGTTACGTAATAACACCACCTAAGAAGCAAAAAAATAATGCAATTACAAACTTTTAACAGGGTTTAATAATCCTAATTTGAAATGCTAATTGGAAACGGAATTACGTTTGTATATTACAGCACGAAGGATGCTTTTTTTACTTCCAAATATAATAAATTTAAATTTAAATATATATGTCCTATGTTTCCGTTAAAGCTCATAACCCTATCCTTACCTCAAACAAAACGAATCCACTCTTTAGGTTTTGTTTCAAAGTTAAAATATACTCCTGTTACAAATTTGATTACGTTTCGTATCTGTTTGCTCCTAGTTTTAAAAACATTTATACGCAATGAACCTTTTCTGTGCATTTGTTACTCCACAGAATTAACTATATAAGAGATCTAATGTTGTTTTACAGTTTTGACTAAGATATTGTGATAAATACGCAATTATTTTAAAGTAAAATGTAGTATGTGTTTGCATGTAAACACGTTAGATGCAATATTGTACTAAGATATCGAAGCGACGCTAAAAACACACTAACAGATGTTCTCTAATTAACATTATAATTTCACACGGTACAACGGTGTGCAGATAGTGTATAGGCGAGGATGTTTCATGTGGAATTAACAGCAAATTGGCAACGTTTGCTGTATGTTTAACAATTAAAGTTCTTGTTTGAAAGCTGTGGTTCCCCGGGAAGCAACGATGGTTATTCTAGGTAAGTTGAGTGTAAGTAGTATTACGCTACAAGTCTAACGAGTTCGCACGCAGCACGCTGACGTGAGGGAAGTGAATTTCCACATAAAAACTTTTAAAACTCAAAATCAGTGTAAAAACATACATTTGTCCAATTTTTATTATAATCTGAAAACATTAGCTGTTCTGATACTCCTGGTTTCATTTACTTGCAAAGCTGGGAATACAATTTTGCGCATTATAAGGTTAGGAGAAGGTCCAGACAGGCTTGAAAGTAGGTGTGAGGTTGCTGGGGATAATAAAAGTACTTTAACAAAGGAATAACAGGATTTTCTAGTGTAAAACCCCCATAAGACAACGTACTGTGTTAATCCGATACACATTTTCTTTAATAACTTGGTAAATATTTATGCTAGAATGACGAGAGAGGGCTTAAAACTTTCGCCTCTCTACTTCCCATCTTTTAACATCCACTAATTTTACACCTGGGGCTTTTATGACCATTTTTGGGCCCAAAAACTTGAAATTTGAAAGATTAATCCCCAAAAAATGGGTTTAGAGTTTTCCGATTGTTTTGCCCAACGAACTTGTCCAACAGATTATAGAAAGGAACGTCCCTACCAAATTTGAAGTAAATCGGACGAAAAATGCGACCGCTAGAGTGCATACACACACATATATATATATATATATATATATATATATATATATATATATATGTCTATATATATATATATATATACAATTTTGAACGACCCCCCAAAACGTCTTCAGGGGGTCACGTTAGGAACTTCTATGGTGGTGCCGGGCTTAAGTTTCACCGTGCGGATCATGCTAATAGTTCACTTTCCAAAGGAAAATCACTAATAACTAACGCTGTAAACTCTATCTATACTGCTATCACTTGCAGTCATCGCGCACGGCTTGATTGAAGGCAAAACGTTAGTTTTCTCAAGGGAAGACGTTAGTTAACGAAACACGTTGCCGCGGGTTTTTGATAATTCTATTAATTTTATGCGGCAATTTGATTGGTTTTATTCGTACATATAGCATCTGTGTTAACATGTTTTGTGTTTTCAATCCAATATATGAACAACAGTTTTTTTTTGCATTATCGTCACCAAAATGAGGACTGACGCCATTAACCTGAAAGTGGATAACTATGCTTTTATAATGTTTAATTTGAACATTAAACATTTATTTAGTTTTCAGAAGGTATTACGTGTTGGTGTTAGGGATTAGGCATTAATTTAATTTTAAATTGAAACCAGACAAAAAACTCAGAAATGTTCCCGTTAACAAATTAAACCCCCAATTTTTAAGAAATGGGGTGTTGTTTTCACCTTATAATTGTTCCGTTTCTCTTTTAAATTTGTGAACGAATTTAATTTTTTTTGTAAAAGAACTTTAAAGTAATGATAAATATAATTATGATATATTTATATTTAAACCTTACTTATTAAATTGAAAAATCAGCCACGCATTCAAGAAGTTAGACAGTTTAAAATGTTCAATTTAACTCGACAGAAAGTTAAAATGAGATTTGTTTTCCTTTGAGAGACTCGAGCCCTTAATTCAATCGGGTTCAGTAAAACGCTTTGTAGCTGTTGTGGAGAAATCCAATTTAAAAGGTAAACGGTATGTCCAATCCAATCTAGTCGATTTGTACTAAAATGCAAACAAATTTTTGTTTTCTAGATTACATTTTAATGATTTGTTCTTGTAAAATTAGCAGCAAACCGTTTAAGGTGAAATCCTATCACTTTTAAATTTATCTGTGGTCTATATAATGTGATCTTATTTTTGCAAATTGTTATTGCGTATTTGGGTTTTTTTGCTTGGTAGGAAGTAAAAGTAAATATTGTTTACTAGTACAACAATAATACAAAAATTATTAAGAAAATGGATGAACAGCTATATTGATCTTGAATGAATAAATACAGTTGAAATTTATATTAGAAATATTTTTTTCAAATTTTTTTTAAGTTAATAAATTAAATGATCCCGAATCACTTGTATCAGTCAAAAGGACTTGACATAGTCAAGTCCTTTTGAATTATCAGCTACTAACAAACGAAGAAAAACAGTTAAACAGCTAGAACAATTTAACATAATATAAATATTAATACTCTAATAATAAATAAATCTACGATTCAGTCATATATTTTTCAAATGGACAATTAAAACATTAAATAAAACCGTGTAGGCCCTACTGCAAAACATTATTCCTGGTTACCTCTGAAAGTGTAGTCAGCTTTATGTTTTGTGTTCCTCCATATGGCTAGAGGTGTATTGTCCCAACTTAATATACAGATTAACAGCTGTAATTCTGCTAAAACTAATCCCCTTGTTAACCTTATAGGCTAAACATCTTTGAGAGCGGCCAGTGTCCTTTAGAATGAAAATGTCGAGAAAAAAACGTTATGCATATCAAGGAATCAGAACAAATATTTTGATTCCTCAATGATCAAAATTGGTTAAGAAATAAAGGAAAAGTGTTCTTAACAAAAATAATCTTAGTGTATTGATATTATATAAGATTGTAGGTGAGAATATTTCAAAGTGTTGGTTAATTCAAAAATTGGGTCCAGTGGTAGCATGATGTTTCGAAAGTTAATAGTTAGTTGGTACAGTGTAACAGAGCGAAGCGTCAGCACGTTGAACTACAGATGGCGTTAGCAGCTGGGTTGCTGACCTTGGTGTCGTGTGCAGTTGTAGCGGCCAGGCAGCGCGGCGCCGGCGATAACTGACACTGTGTTATGCTGTCTTACGGCTGACCCGCACTGCTTGTCTCTCGGCATAGAACAATAAATTACAATAATTAGTATCAAAGTACCTGGCGGGCTAAGCTTTCTCGGGGAAGACCAGTCAGTTTGTTTAGATGACTCGGAGTAATTTCACCACTTCCCCCAACTGAATATCGGATTTATATCACTCATTTGCTCCTTTTCTGCATTTTTAAGGTCACTCCAGTTGTTATTTAAAGCCCTTTGATTTATTTTGGATATGACCACTCTATATATGTAATCTTCACTAATGGGTTTTAGTCAGTGATCCTAGGAAACCACATGTTAATTATAAACTTTACGAGTATTTCTTTAGCAGTTCCTTGATTGATTATGTACAGCTGTAACAATTAATTATTTTGTTTTGATTTTAAACTCCATAAGCCCAATGTTAATTTGTTTAACTTTTATTTTCTTTGTTCCCATATTTTTTTCTAGGATGTGACTTGACTATAACTTATTTTTTTCCCAGAAATTAGTTATTTTGAATATTTGAAGGAAGTAGTTGGATTCATTTTTGAGATCAGAGTTGGAAGCAAGCAAGCACGCACGGCGTAAGAAAGCGAACCTTACTCATATAATAGTACAGGATATCAGGTATTTGTACACATTTTTTTTCCCTAAGCACTTGTTTGGCAAAACAGAATATTGTTCCGTTTAAGCAACAATTTAAAAGAAAATAATGTTTCCAATATAAACAAATTCTTTTTAACATGTTTAAATGTAAACTTAAATAAAAAAATCAATGATTGTATAAAGTTGTAAACTGTGTATCTATAAACAAATTATTACATTTTTTATTCTTTGTTTTATTCAGGCGAGGTAAAAATATTCCATGTCCTGCTTTTGGGCAACAATCACCTTGTTTTTTTATGTGGACGAAACGGACGAAACACACTTAACATACTCCCAAGGTGGGGAGTGGATTTTTCGTCCGCGGATGTATGTTTGTTTGTCGAAAACCTTTGATAAGGTTGTAAATCCAGCTGTGAATTGGATATACGTCTCCGGATGATCAAAACAAGGCGAGTGTGGCCCAGAAGTAGAACCAAAAACTATTGTAGCAAGTAATCTTAAAACGTAATACAATGTATAGATTTTTACTCATATCTCACATATATACCTACAGAAAACAGTTTTGAGGATTGAATTTGACTTAAGTGGACCGTTATTTTATAAATGACAACTGTAACCACTACTATTATATGAATGAGGCGGCATTTCTACAATCTGTCGAAAACCACTGGATCAATTCTGCTGACGTTTTGCGAAAATATAGTTTATGTACTCAAGAGTGCCATAAGGCTATTGCCGTGTAGAAACGTTCTAAGGAAACCAAACTCCCATATAATCATATGGAGGAGAGTTTTATAGTAACGTTAAGTTAACTATTTCCTCCTTGGGTGTATGCCATACATGTTTTTTATAAGGATTATACCTAACTACAGACTGTCATTGTTTTTAACAATTTTTCTACTCTGAATTTTCACCCCGTTGTGAATAACGGGCATAGAACGTAGTATCTAATTAGTATCGAAACAAAAAATACAACCCATAAAATTTATATCAATACCCATGTTAATAGTTAACCATAAAATATTAAATGTAAGTTATAAATGGAATAATATAACTTTACATAATAAACCTTATGTAGACGTTTCCTTTACATTGTCCCTTAAAATGTATTGTTGTGGCCCCTGAACTGTGCATATTAGACTAAAATAGGTGCATACCCTATCGACAACAGTTCAAATTTATTTGAATCAATACACTGAGGAATCCACTGTTTGATTCCATGTAATTATCCAAACCATTTTTGCTCTCTATGCTTAAAACCTGGCGGTTTGAGTGAGTCGGTTTCCTCTAAAGTCTTCATGCCATAAAAATAATGTTTAGAACTTAAATTAAAATGAAATTCTTTTGACATTTTGAAAATATATTGTTTTAATTTATCAAGCAGGATGGATAAAATACGTCTTACAACACTATAAAGTATATTTACACTTGTACTGTACTTACATACAAGACGGACAAATATACAGAAAAGATGGTACGAAGCCTTGTACCATCTTTTGTGTATATTTTACCGTCTTGTATGTAAGTACAGTATAAGTGTAAATATACTTTATAGTGTTTTAAGATGTATTTTATTCATTCTGCTTAGTTGTAACAACACGTATCATGCTAATAAAGAAATTATTTCATTTATTCTCACCAAATTAACATTTGCTTAAACTAATTATGAGAAATGCATGGATGTTATTACAATAAATATTTAAATGCATTTCAAAATTGATGTTTATAGCTGCTCTAAGGTAGGATAAAATTAATTTAATGCATCTATAAAAGAAAAATTTGTAGAATTAGCGATATTTAAAGTAAGTGTTGCTTCTTAACATTATTTTACACAAGGCGTGGTGGAGGTTATTGACATTCAAGGTTGACATTTCGTAGACATTTGCTACTTATCGTTTAATAGAGACTGTTATCATTTACTGGCAGAAAGTTTTAAATGTTTAGTGTTGTTGAGTTGAACTTCACTACTTATAATACGAGTTAGTTTTATGGTATAAATGCGTTATTGATTAATAAGATACAATTCATTTAAACATACTTATTTTATATACTGCATTATGTAAATGAGGGTAGAGTTAAGACCATGTATTTTACTATATTTTCTATTGTACACATCACAAAAATTTATAAAACATTAGTTAGTTTGGGTTTAAAATACCTTTTTCTTAGAATTAAATAAATATAACTTAATATTGCTCTTAACTTCACTGCTAATCTAAGCAGTTATTTAACTTATAGGCTATTGATTTTGATTAAAACAATACATGCATCAAGTGTCAGTGTGTTTGTCTTGAAACATTTTAATGACATTCGGTTCAAACGTACCCTGAATAAATGCAAAATTTTTTTATCGTCATTAACCACTTATTATTGTTATTGTCTGATAGCTTTAGTTAATGAACAATACTCATAAATTGATATATTTATATTGGAGTATTTTCTTGTACAGTAAGATATGTCAATGTATCCATTTGTGAAATAAGCTAGTTAATTTTTTAAGTATAAGAAAAAGTAAACTAAGATGTTTGTGATAATAACCTTATTGTTGGATACAATATTGGTCTTCATTCACCTACATTTTGTAACTCTGGATCTCTTCAAAACTTAAACAAAACAAGGATACATCACAAACACAAATAAAAATTTAAAAAATTGTTCCAGTAGATAATCCGATGTTTCGGGGGACCGACGACACCCCACACCCATTGGGTGTTTTAATGGAATACACCTCACCCACAAACATGTCATTCAGAAATAGAATAACCTTATTGACCTTCTTTTTTTGTTAAAAAGCCTCTTTAAATATCAACCACCCGGATGTCATATTGGAACTATATAGCGGAGCTTTTGCCCTTGAGTCTCTCATGTTTAATAGTGATAGTACCGGGGGACCGAGCAATGCTCGGTGTTTGATTCTGCAGAAGAGACATTGAATTTATTTTATTTCAAATACTCGTTCATTTTCAATATGAGCTCGTTCGCTTCGCTCACTCGCCTTCCGGATTAGCTCGTTCGCTTCGTTCACTCGCCTCCCGGATTACCTCGTTCGCTACGCTCACTCGCCTATCGAAAAAAGAGTTTGAGTTGCCATTCAAGTAGTTTTTTCATTTCCATTATGATAGTTGCCATTCTAGTACGTTTTTTATTTCCATAATAATAACCGCTTTTTACAATATTTTAAGTTATAGATAAAATCAAATAGCTGATTTAATGGTTTGTTTTTGTTATTCATAGTAACTGGTGTTATGATTTTAAACTCCATAAGCTCAATGTTAAAATTTTTAATTTTCAAATGAGTTGTTTAGAAAAATACGAGTTTTCCTGAGGTATTGGTTTTCACCAATCGACTTTTTAGACCCAAAAGCCCCTAATCCCAAACTTTCAGCAAAATCCTTCTGCTGGATCACGAGATAAATTTTGCAATCAAACAAATAAACAGACGTTGCTCGTATTAAAGTATAAAAGTATTAAAGTATTAAAGTATTAAAGTATGACTGAACAGTCAGAGAATATAATTTATATTTAACCTTGATGTGACTATACAATTCAATATTTTTTAAGGACTTAATTAGTTAAAAAACAAATGAAATTAATACAACTTTGTAATTTTTAAAAAATAAACGTTCCACTCATTTTCGAGTCAATTTTATTCTCTCTGACTAATAAAAATTAATTTTGGATACAATTAAACTAATTCAACTCATTAGTAACCATTCTTCAATGAACAACTGAGAGACGGTCTGTATAGGTTCATGTCCTAAATGAGACATTATAGTATGAAGGACAGATTAGTCCAAGGTGACAGCAGGGGAGGAGGCAGTCTGTATGAGGTGGGTGGTCCTTGTCACTTTAATTTGAAGCGATTTATATTAGCATTCCGACGAAACGAGGCAGCCAGTTAGGTCTGTGTTTATTCCGTTTCCCAGCAGACTTCTAGGGTTAAGCGTTATAGCCAGCATTCATCAACTGTTTTAGGGTTTGGAACGAATGAACCCTAATTAGACCTTTCCCGACCTCTCTAAGATATGCATTGGTCCTATAAATGTATTAGGGTGAGTGTCTGGAGCTACCTCTCATTATTAAAAGAGTGACTTATCAAGTAAAATGATTGCTGATGGATAGTTATGAGTGATAAGTTTTATTTTATTTTATCCCAGTAGTGTTTTAATTTCTTTATTATTTAGTATTTATCAAACGTTGTGATCAAGTTGTTTTTGTATTTACAATATTTAGGTTAGCAGTAAAAATATTTTTTAAATTTATATTTTAATAATTGTAATGTCGATGTATTTATAATAAAAGTATAAACCGTTTTTAAAGAGAGTTCAAACAAGAGAATATAAGGAAGATGGTATTTTTTTCTTAAATTTAAATTGCTTTGAATGTGGTTCAAAGCAATTTAAAGTGAATTCAAAGTGAATTATCTATTGTACCCCATGTACAAGAGATAACCCAAGAAACCAATTTAAACTGTTTATATGGGTCAATATCGAGACAAATAAGATGATGAGTTTTTTTTTTTTCAGATGATGAATGATGTGATTTGTTTATACCAATAATAACCTAATATGTATTTGGATATGCATATACTATGTCTTGTGTGTTTTTGGTATTATATTGTAGTTGTAAATAGATCCATATATAATAAGTTATATAGGAATTTTAAACATGTGCAATTCTAATCTATTAGACGACATTCAATGTAATACAAAATTAAAAAAATATAAGTACAAAATTAATTTTTTTTACGTACAGTGGTGTTGTGGTTCTAATACTTAATTATTTTTTCAGGTAAATGCGACTATAGAGTAGTTTGGATTCATGTTTTTGTAAGTATGAAACTATTAGTTTGCTCTTTTGTTTCTTTTACAAAAAACATAATGATTTTGTAATATTGCTACTACGTTATTGGTTACTCATATGTTATACAGCTAGAACTGTTTATAAGTGGAATTTCAGTAAGATTTTGTTATTATAATTTTAATTTGCCAGTTTTAAATATAAATGTTGTTTATCTGCGAGACGCCTATGCATATTGTAATTATAAAATAGTTATGAAATTTATAATATGAAAATTGAATATATTTCCGAAATTTATTTTTAACTTTTGACCGAGCAAGGCAAAGATAGTTTTGAGAATGGTAAAACTATGTTTAAATGTTGAAAATTTGTTAAAAGCGTAATGTAACCCGTAGTTTCGAGTAGCTCAGAATATGTAGACACTGATATAAGGCCCAGCTGATGCTTTACGTTAACAGCGTTACAAATGCAGTGGAAGAACATTCAAAGTGTCATGCTATGAAGTTCAATCCCTTCTGTCAACATATTGGCCTATAACAACGTTATTTTTGTACAACATTTAATCTATAAATATAAAAAAGGATGTTGGTATATTTTATGTTTATATGCTCCAATACCACTTAACCGATTGCGATGAAACGTTGTATGGTCATTCCAGTTGACCCGAGCAATTTGTAACCACTAATAAAAGCCCTAGGACATTAAGGCTATGCCCTATAGTTAAGTTAAAGTTACCATGCTAATATGGAGGAAAGATTGTTGGGTTTCACACATCTAATATATAAAAGTCAATGTTTGTACGTCTGTCAGTTCGTATTGTATGTGCTGTCATACCGTTCATCCGATTGCTTTGAAATTTTGCTTAGTGACACAGGTTAACCCTGGGAAGGTTATAGGCCATAAACCGAAGTCCTAAGACATTAAAGGGCTTTGCCCCAATGGAATTCAAAGTTTCATCGTTGATCTTAAAGAAGATTTCTTTTGTTTTAAACAGATGGTATCTATAACTTAAAAATATTGTAAACAGCTGTTTATCATTATGGAAATAAAAAACCTACTTGAATGGCAACTCTCATAATGGAAATAAAAACCGACTTGAAATGTAAATCTCTTTTTTCGATATGCGAGTGAGCGTAGTGAACCATCTCATATTGAAAATGAACGAGTATTTGACATAAAAAAATTCAATGCCTCTTCTGCGGCAGCAACGCGCCGGGTACCACCTAGTTACTAATTAAAAATATTGTAAACTGCTGATTATTTATTTATATAGCGAGCTGTAATCGAAATATTATGAGTGCAGATTTTTAAACAAAATTTTTTGCGTAGCAACGTGCGTCGGGAACTGCCAGTACTATTTAAATAAATTTAAACAAATTTATGTGAATTTATTTAGTGAATTTAAAACATCTATTGATTGAACATTATTAGTATACTGCATATTTCCGTTATAAGTGTAACATGTGTGGGCTGATTATCAAAAGATGTTGCTCCAGTTACATTTAATTTTTGTATTAATTACAAAATCACTTAAGACAGATTTAAGTAGATGACACTGAAAATGTCAGAGCTTTTTTCAACTACACTTTGCTTCAAAGTAATCTACACGTTTGAAAACAATAGCTGTCACCATTTATTCACAGTCCCGTTTATCCGATATGTGTGTTTCGCTGGTTGAATAAATAAAGAATTTAATTTAACTGTAACGGGCAAAAATATTTTACCTGTGGGCTAGATTGTTTATTGTTAACGCGTGTTAATAAGCTTCTTTTGAACCATACATTTTCCGATTTAGCTATGGTTAGTCACTCTTTTGTTTGATTTATTTATTCTTTGATATTTTATTCCTGGTTATTTTATCTAACATATTAAAGCATTATAAGTTACTATTAATTCATATTTTCCCCCCTAAAACCAAAGGAACCTACTGAACACACTACCTATGCAACTTACTATACTTATACTACTTAAGTAACTTATGTATATATATACATTCAATGAATATTCTATTAGGCTTAAAGCTTGAAGATATTTAAACTTTTTAAGCTTCTTTGGGAAACATAATTTAATATTATATCACTAAATAAAAGCTATTCAACAGGAAACAACACGTTCATCTTATGACACACTTCCACTGTGGAAGTTTAAAGATAAGGGTAGTTTATTTATCAAGCAATCTCAAAACTTTGTCTTTGAACACGGCCTCTCAGTACATTTGTTAACAGATCTACAAGTGGTAGTTGAAGTTGTTGACATTTAGTTTACTTCTACATCTGAAAGGAGTATATACGACTTTATTATAACTTTGCAAAACGTTTGGTAAATGTGATCCTAAAGTAATTTTTTAAAGTGCTTAAAATACAAAAGTTATTTTTTCTTTTACAAAGAAATGAATTACTCCGTATTTAGTGAACGAGAACAAAACGACTGCAGCTTGCGCGCAGATCATTAGGCATACATAGTTATACTGAAATATAATACCCCTGTAGCAGCAAACCTGCGTACTCAGCGAATTTCCAATGCATGTATATGTATCTTAATACCACATAAAACCACATATCAAGTTTCATCAATATACATTCATAAATAAACGATTTATGCCATTTAAATTATTCTCCATAATAATAACATGACGGCGGAGTATGCAGGTTTGCTGAAGCAAGGATCACAAAAAATGGGGTTTTATACAAATATCAATTTAACTCATGTAGGTAAAGCCACATAACAAATTTCATTAATTTATTTTCATAATGAAGGGAGATAACACGTTACTTATTCTCCATAAGAATAACATGGGGCTAAGTACGCAGGTTTGCTGCTACGGGAGCCTTTGGTAAAAAAATTGTTTTTTTGAGCAAATATCAATGGTCCACAACCAGATGAAGCCGTATACCAAGTTTTGTCAGTATACGTTCATAAATAAGCAAGATATACAATTTTTATTTTCCTCCATAAGAATAACATTAGACAACGTACTGTGTTTTGCACTTTCAATATCTCGGTAACCAGTTGACGTAGAGAAATGATCAAAATACCAAATTGTGTGTTTTAAGCTAAAACCAATGGGAACAACTAAAATTTGACTATTTCCAAAATTATATGTAAAAAATTCGAAAAACCCATTTTTGTGGTACAAAACCCACCCCAAAATACCCCTTCGGATAGAGCGATCTGGCTGATTTTCGAACTTAAAGTCATAAATGTTTCTTTACATGTTTATAACAAATTTCATCAAAATCGGATGATTTTTACGAGAGTTATCGTGCTCACGGACACACACACACACACACACACACATATATATGTATGTATATATATATATATATATATATATATATATATATATATATATATATATATATATATATATATAGATACAGTTTCGAACGAATGGTGTTTTTGGGGTCTGGGGACCTCAAAACGAAAAGTTATCATGGTCCCGGGCCTAGGTCTTACCATGCCGACTACGGTAATAGCTTCTTCCGTAGGGGAAATAGGGGAAATTCGCTAAAATCGAATAACTGAGACATCATTTTTCGTTTTCAAAAGAGACATCTAGTAAAATATTCTAAGCTAAACAAATCTACTTGATTTTATCCTAATCATGATACAGTTTTATCATTACAAATTTGATTTTTAAAGGAAAATGTTAATATATCATTGAAGCCTATAATCAGTTAAAACATTACAGTTGAGCGATAAAGTTGTTACTATGAAAGATCCGAAAAACTTTACAGAGGGAAGTTATATTCCTCACAAATACTTCAAAATAATTAAAGTACTTAAAATATGTATAGATACAGCATTGTCATGTATTTATTATTTTAGTATAGTTGTGTGTTGTAATTTGAGTGTTTGAGTATGTTGTGTAATTTTGTAACAGCTTAACAATACTTTTTAACTTATGAATACTAAACTAGCAGCAAATGATTCAGTTTGAATCATCAAGCTAACGAATATGGGAAATATTATACAGTCATGAATAAAAATATAGTAACATTATTTATAAAAATAAGTCCTTAGGCTTTACGGTCAAAGTGCGAAAAGTATTATGATCATCAGCTATACGATTGTCCTCTTAGTTTAATGATGACAATTTCCTAATAGTCGTTTATAATACAACTTGTAAATATTTGTACTAAAAATTTGTAACACAAATATCTGCAAAATGTGAAGTGTTATTAGCATGCATTGCAACCTGGATTGCATTTTAGAATTTAATTACGAAAAAATAATACAGCGGGAAGGCTCCAATTATCGATGTGGCCCGCGGCCAGCGTTAGTGTGAAATATTCACGTCCATTTGGACCCTCACTGGCCGCCTAATAAAACATCGGCCTGCGTTTAATTGCGGCTTTACAATGTTGATCTACACAATGTTTTATTCGTGAGTAAAACCACAGTTAATTTAAATTTTATAATAATGCGGTCAAGCCATGTGTAAGTGATAAAAGTTAGAGTCATATTATAAAGGAGGTTCGTATCTTGTACATTTATAAGACCAGGTTTTTCAGTCATTTAGGCTTTTTCAAGCACAAATTCTTATACACAGTGTACATATCGATCATAATATTAGAGATATAAGACAACAGTCTATATTTAAACTGAGGTGTTACCATAAAATAGTTTGTACCTTATAGTCTTTCATCTAACGTGACTTGCTTAACACTATTAGATTTTTCAGAAGCAAAATGACCGAGCTGAAATGAAAATTTTTATACGTATTTAAGTTATATTTTGATTTGTTACGTTTTACCAAATCCAGTTTGTTTGAAGATAAATAATCATTAAATTCTCAAATATTTTAAATCAGTTTTTATGTAAATAAATTATTTTTAACAATTCGTATAATTATTTTGTTATCCAAATCATAAACGTATGTTTTCGTACGTCACTTTAGCATTTTGTTAAATAGTGTAAATATACCTTGAAATTGCATTTGCATTGTGTTTTCGGTTTGAATTAAAAAGGTTGTACATTTTAAACCAAGTATTTATAAACCAAGAAACAACTAGATTTTTATTTTTACGGAGTTATAATGAAGTTTTTCTACATAGAGGTAGTCATTCAACGTAAAAGAAGATTAGTAAGATTCCACGTAGCTCTGATATATTTAAAGGGCCGTAACTGAAACACATGAGGGCTAGGAGGGTTTATGGTCGTGTGAAGCCGTGTATCACCTGGCCCGGCCCTGATATCATCTCTCAGGTGGTAAGCGCTCCCTAATGGCTTCCTGATATCTGCAATGTGTAATAGAGGAACTCTTGATCACCATACGTGTTATGCTTTAGAGGTATAACTATTTGGTGGTTTGGCACTAATAAGAATGATTTGTTTTTGACTTTCAAATCCTTAAAAATGGTCTTCGTTTGATATGTAAACGTTGTAATAATTTAAATTTTAGATTTACAGTAATAGTAATTTTATTCTATTTGCAGTAGCCTATTACGGGAATTGATTGGTGCTGCGCTCTAGTAGCAAAATATGTAACTAATGACCGCGGGCGTCTACGGTTCTATCCGCTAGGGGCGCGGACTGAGTGAAAAACCTTAATATCGCCGCCAGGCCTTTGGTCGTGTTAGCTGAGTTGGCTACGTCGTGGAAACACCTTGGCCAGGTGGTGATACGATGTTCGTGGGTTCGATTCCCGCACACGACCAAAACTGACCAGTTGTTTTAAACTCTCAATGAGTTAACCGGTCTGTGGCAACGTTGGTGGGAGGGCCCAAGTAAAATAAACGGTGGCAGGCTTGCTTGGAAGTTGACGGGATCGGTTAATTCTTTGAGACTTGCACATGGTCAACACTGATTTTGCTAATTTTTACTTATGTCTACTGTATGTGACTTTCTAAACTTAAAAAAAACAATATTTTAATTAAAATACACCATTAATCCATTTAAAAACACCAATTTTATTCTACAAATTAACAGGTTAATAAAATTCCAAGTAATAGAGGTAGTCATTCAACGTAAAAGGAGATTAGTGAGATTCCACGTAGCTCTGATATATTTAAAGGCCGTAACTGAAACACATGAGGGCTAGGAGGGTTTATGGTAGTGTGAAGCCGTGTATCACCTGGCCTGGTCCTGATATCATCTCTCAGGTGGTAAGCGCTCCCTAATGGCTTCCTGATATCTGCAATGTGTAATAGAGAAACTCTTGATCACCATACGTGTAATGCTTTAGAGGTAGAACTATTTGGTGGTTTGGCACTAATAAGACTTGATTTTGTTTTTGTTTTTGACTTTCAAATCCTTAAAAATCGTCTTCGTTTGACATGTAAACGTCGTAATAATTTAAATTTTAGATTTACAGCTACGTATAACCCTTCTGTAAATATCCATTAACAATTGTGGGAACTGAAATTAAATACCATACTCTAAATTGTAACTACTAAAACGGTCCTTTCCACCAAACTCACTACATTTAATATATTTCATTTACACTTTAATGCGTTCCAACTAAGCTTATACATAAGGAAAAAGTTCGAAACTGTATGAACCCTTTGAAATTATCGAATTAATTTATTGATACACTTATAAAGGATTTAAAAAGACCTGATGGCATGCATTAGGTGCATTTAGCGGTGTTAAAATATTTCCAAGCTGTTATAAAAAGATTAGACATTTGGGATGTCCACAATTTACTAGGGTGATAATTGTGGAACCAAATGGCCGGAGTTATTTAACACTGAACGCTGGCACGGGCCCACGATCGGCCACTGATCCAGCCCCAAAAACAGTTTTGATTGAATAACTAATAGGATCTGTTATTTTGAGTTTAAAATAATTTATGTTCTTTGAGAATATAAAACATAATTTGACTATATTTAGTGTAGTTTTTTTATGTAGATTATGATATGAGTTTAAGAACTACATTATATAAATTGGAAAAATTATATTTTATTTAATAGCGTAGTTATTGTATTTATGATACATACATTTCCGTGAAATTTATATTTTCATGTAGTAAACACATCAAAGTTAGTCGTTTTAACAATCTGTGTAGCTACCGGCAAAATCTCTTTGTGTTTACATAAAATATATATTTAATCTACAAGCCTGTCCATCTGTCCAAATGTGTTCTATCAACATTTATTTTGTCAGTTATGATAACTTATAATTTATGATTTGTATATGAAAATAAAATGTAGGAGTTTACATAATATAACAGTAAAAATTGCAAATTGATTGGCCTCACACAATTATAAGTATTTGATATTGGCTGTAATATAACCTATAAAACATTTTTTATGAAAACCTACCTTACGTTTTTACCAAAGGTTCATCATAAAGATTGCACTGCATGAATAAAGTATTACATGAGCCGGCGGCGTATACTGGTAATGTTTGTGCGGGAGAGAAATAAATCGACCGATTTGATTTTAATAGCCGTAATATGTTTCACCTAACGTTTACAGTTCTCTGCTATATTTTCCGTCAAATAAATTTACACCGGAGTTTATTTTATTATATTTAAAGTAAATTTAATATGAAAACCCGTTATCAATTGTGTAATTAGTGATTACTAATTTGATAACGACAAATTTGTTAAAATTTGGTTTATTTAATGCACGTGGAGGGGCACATCACATGCCTACTTAATAATTTAACAAATCACCCCGTCCCTCAAAATATTGAACCCTTTTCAAATTCATTTCCTTCGGTTTAACTCATTTTTTTAACGAAAACTCTATATAGTACACAGTCCATCTTATGCCTCCTTGTCCTTATATCCACGGAGTTGTTTCCTTTGTTTTGCAAATTAGCTTCCTACAATATGAACAACAGATTTTAAAGTATCTGGTAAGTAGGGACCATATATAACAGTTTAATGTCACCACGACTTCAGGATTTTAATATTTAGTTAATAGCTACTATATCCACATAATATCAACTTAAAATATTAACAAATTATAATTTAGAATTTATTTTGTTTTATAATATTTACTTTTTCACCACCGTAGCTTGGACTGCTATTTACAGTGAGTCGCGAGTATATTTTCACAACGGTTTGGAAATCATTCGCTTGGTTTAGTATATTCTAAAACGGTTTGAGAATCACTGTTGTATATATTTATTACACTTTTTTGTATTTCAACTCTGTGAAAAACATATTTTACTTCACATGTAACTGTTTGTTGTGCGATTAATCTGAATCCATTTTTTTATTTACGTAGTAAACAGTTTTAATATTTTTTTATATAATATTGAAATCATATGTTATTTATTTAAGCACTTTGCTAAAGTAATTGTTATTTATCTTTGTTACTAATAAGGAATCTACAGGAAGTATTAGAATACATTTTTTTCAAGTTTCATCTCATGTTCCACTGTCTGGTTTGCTAAGTCAATTCTTCTCATCTCAATTAAGACAAATCACTATGGAAGGTTAATGACACAATTGTCAAACGCATTTGTTTAAGACCAAAAATAATCCTCACACCATCTCAAGCTGTGATATCCGACGGTCTTCTGATGACGTTGGTGAAGAAGAAAAGTCGGGTCATAAGAGCTTACTCTTATTAAACATGAAGAAAATACCCCCGTAGCAGCAAACCTGCATACTCAGCGAATTTCCAATGCATATTAATTTATATTAATAAAGCCACATACCAAGTTTCATCAATATACATTCATAAATAAACGATTTATGACATTTTAATTATTCTCCATAAGAATAACATGGGGCTGAGTATGCAGGTTTGCTGCTACGGGAACTATCAGCCAAAAAATGGGTTTTTGTGCAAATATCAATAGGCCACAATGAAATGAAGCAATATACCAAGTTTTGTCAGGATAAGTTGATAAATAAGCGAGATATACAATTTTTCTTATCCTCCATAAGAATAACATTGGACAACGTACTGTGTTTAGCACTGTCAATATCTCAGTAACTAATTGACGTAGAGCAATGATTAAAACACCAAATTGTGCGTCTTTTTAAGCTGATTCCAATGGGAAAAAATAAAATTTTACTTTTTCAAAAATTGTATGTAAAAAACTCAAAAAACCCATTTTTGGGGTACAAACCCCCCCAAAATGCCCCTTCGGATAGCTCGATCCGTCTGATTTCGAACTTAAAGTCATAAATGCTGCCTTACACGTTTGTACCAAATTTCATCAAAATTGGACCTTTTTTACGAGAGTTATCGCACCCACGGACACACACACACACACACTCACACACACACACATATATATATATATATATATATATATATGTATATATATATATATATATATATATATATACAGTTTCGAACGAATGGTGTTTTTGGGGTCTGGGGACCTCAAAACGAAAAGTTACCATGGTCCCGGGCCTAGGTCTTACCATGCCGACTACGGTAATAGCTTCTTCCCTATAGGGGAAATTCGCTAAAAGGACACTGGGGTTTACACACATGAAGAAAGTAGGGACACTGAGGCTTACACACATAAAAAATGAAGTAAGGACACTGGTGTTTACACACATTACACTTGAAGAAACAATTGTTATTGAAGTCTGATCGGCGAGATTCTGGAGTGAAGCGCCGCGTTCTCAAACGGTATGGACTCGGCAGACTGCGTGTCACACGCGGACTTCTTCAACGTAGTTCGCACAGGCAGAAGTGCAACTAACTGTGCAGATGAATGTGAACCATCCCCAGTGGCACCGCCTTAGTGTGACTTCCCTTTTCCTTATTGGTCTCAACTCGTAACTTGGGCTTTTGAGGAAGCACTTCACTCCAGACAGCCGCAGAACATATACTAAAACTATATTTTTCTATGTTTTAAGTCTGAGAGCTGCGAAAACATTATCCTTGTAAAAGATCGTAAAACATTTTATAAAATAAAATTTTAATTTTAAAAGTGTTAAAATTTGTATGAAGTCGAAATTACCGTACTTATAGCATATAGTAGTAACATTATCGACGATAGATTTGTATTTCAGTTTGACGGATATTGAAACAGTACCTTGTGACCAAGCTTTTCCAAAAAATTACATAACGTTTTGACAGGTCATTATTTTATTTTTTTATCTGTTGTGTTATTTTGTTATAATTTGAAACTCTACAAGCCAAACATTAAAACGTAAAACTTTTTTGTATCAAATTTGAGTTGGCCTGAGGTTAAGATCGTAGGTCCCAGTTAAGGTGCAATGGGTGTTGTAGTCCTAAAACGCCTTAATTCCAAAGTTATAAGAAAATAGCAAAATCCTTCCACTGGATTCTGAAAGAAACTTTCCGATCGACAAATCAACAGACATTGCTTGCACTGGAGAATAGGACTGCTAGACCACAGGATTTTTGTAATCAACTGCGTGGTTGGCGTAATATAAAATGTTAGTATTTGTATATATTTTTCAGATTTAAAAATAAAAATGCCATAATTTGTTATAAAAACACGTCACAAAGAAAACACTACTTTACATTTAAAATTATAACGGTTGAAATCATTCTATTAATATCCAACTGCTTACAGTCAGTCGCCAACACCTTAATTACCAGTAGCTCCATTCACTACGGTGTAGAAGTGTTAATTGGAAATTTTTCAACTCTAGTAAATAGATCAGGGCGACCTCATTTGATCGAAACGCTTACTGATTTTGTTTTTGATGGAAAGTTGACAGGTTGTTTTTAGATTATTATAAAGTCAACAGTTTACATTCAAGTGCTACAAAAATATACTATCTCCCTTATGCAATAATAAAAAAACATAGTTTAAAAAATTTGGATTCGATTAGTATTTTATAGTAATAGTCAATATCAACCACGAACAGCGTTAAGTGGTTCTTCTCATTCTCGCACTCTTATTTGTAGTTGGATTGATTAATAAACAGCTTTTATGTTGATCCTTGAGTTTCTTCTGTTCTACCTATTCAGAACCAATCATTCAGAAAACAGCTGTTATGTTGTGAGTTTCTTCTCTCCTATTTATTCAGAACTAATTCTTCAGAAAACAGCTTTTATTTTGATCCTTGAGTTTCTTCTGACCTACCTATTCAGAACAAATTTTTCAGAAAACAGCTTTTATGCTGATCCTTGAGTTTCTTCTGTCCTACCTATTCAGAACCAATCTTTCAGAAAACAGCTTTTATGTTTATCCTTGAGTTTCTTCTGTCCTACCTATTCAGAACCAACCTTTCAGAAAACAGACTTTATGTTTATCCTTGAGTTTCTACTGACCTACCTACTCCGAACCAATCTAAAAAAAAACAGCTTTTATGTTTATCCTTGAGTTTTTCGTCCTACCTATTCAGAACAAATCATTTGGAAAACATATTTTATGTTAATACTTGAGTTAATTATGCCCTACCTATTCAGAAAAATTCTTTAATTCTCTCAAATCCCAAGGGTTCAGAGAAGGTATCTCACGATTTCCAGACCCAAAAGATCCTCAGAGGTGGGCCACGATTTAAGTATAAAATCCACCATTATTGGTACAGAACCTTGAGCGTATAGAATCATTTTTCTTCTGTGCAAAGGCCCATATGAAGGAGATTTT
The DNA here is from genome assembly GCA_963675035.1 of Allygus modestus. NCBI lineage: Eukaryota > Metazoa > Arthropoda > Insecta > Hemiptera > Cicadellidae > Allygus > Allygus modestus. The sequence goes on from OY776115.1 coordinate 10,352,766, forward strand.
AAACAGCGAAGAAGGTTTCAATTGTAAATGGGCAATACAACTTAAAAAATATTGATCGAGAATTATTGAAATTGGGACTATCTTACAACTGTTATAATATGATAGGCAGGATGAGTTACAACTCATATTATTTTGATAGGCAGTAATGTTTCTAAAAGCTGTTTATCTGAATACAAACGTAATATATTCTGTAAAAATACCATGCTGTAGTTTGAAATATGTGGTTTCATTTAGAACGTTAAAGGCACATTTTAGCGAATTTCCCCTATAGGGAAGAAGCTATTACCGTAGTCGGCATGGTAAGACCTAGGCCCGGGACCATGATAACTTTTCGTTTGAGGTCCCCAGACCCCAAAAACACCATTCGTTCGATACTGTATATATATATATATATATATATATATGTGTCCGTGAGCACGATAACTCTCGTAAAAATGATCCGATTTTGATGAAATTTGGTATAAACGTGTAAAGCAACATTTATGACTTTAAGTTCGAAAACCAGCCAGATCGCTCTACCCGAAGGGGTATTTTGGGGGGGTTTTGTACCCCAAAAATGGGTTTTTCGAATTTTTCACATATAATTTTTGAAATATTCAAATTTTAGTTTTCACCATTGGATTCAGCTTAAAAAAACACAACTTTTGGTATTTTGATCATTTCTCTACGTCAATTGGTTACCGAGATATTGAAAGTGCTAAACACAGTACGTTGTCTAATGTTATTCTAATGGAGGAAAAGAAAAATTTTATATCTCGCCTATTTATCAACGTATACTGACGAAACTTGGTATACGGCTTCATCTGGTTGTGGACCATTGATATTTGCTCAAAAAGACAATTTTTTACCCAAGGCTCCCGTAGCAGCAAACCTGCGTACTCAGCCCCATGTTATTCTTATGGAGAATAAGTAACTTGTTATCTGCCTTCATTATGAAAATAAATTAATGAAATTTGGTATGTCGCTTTACCTAGATGAGTTGTATTGATATTTGTATAAAACCCCATTTTTTGTGTTCCTTGCTTCAGCAAACCTGCATACTCAGCTGCCATGTTATTCTTATGGAGAATAATTAAAATGTCATAAATCGTTTATTTATGAATGTATATTGATGAAACTTGGTATGTGGCCTTATGTGGTATTAATATACATATATATGCATTGGAAATTCGCTGAGTACGCAGGTTTGCTGCTACGGGGGTATTGTTTTATACATAGATTGTCGTAATGCAACACACACAAATGCGCTTCATTCTAACAGGAAAATACAAAATGTCCGTATGAATTGTATACAACATTAACACTCTAAGAAGTGTGTAGTGGATATTGTAATAATATTTATTGTAAGTGCCGTATAATTTACGCATTCCTTTAAACAGTTTTTTTTGTATTGGTTCGAACACGATTTTTTAACCATCGGTTAAGACTGATTAGATAATACACCTAACACGTTATTAAATTTAAGGCATTATTTCGGGCATTTTTCACCACTGATTAGACAAAACAAATTGGAAATTCTTCTCACGTGAAGACGGGATCAGATTCCACATCCCGAAACGTCACGAAAACAACTTTCTCTAATCATTTGTGAACGATTGTGATTTGTGGTGTAATTTCTTACATAACATAAACTCAACATCACAAACAATGAATGTTAAACAAAGAAACCCGATTAAAGTTGTCAAAGAATGAATTAACACAAGCACAGAAACTCGAATGATTTGGAACATCCAAGATGAGGGCAGCCGATACGATGGATGCTGGGTGTTTATAAATCACTGCCTCTTATCGCATGCTTCCGCGTCCGATCAGTGGCTATTGTTTCACACTTCATTGCTGTACCGACAAAGGTGGGATTGTTTTTATTTTATCCTCACTTTACAAATTATAGAGATATTGAGCTAGTAATGTGGGAAACGGGACTCAGATAGTTATGTTTAGTTATGGTTTTAACAATTACATACGTCCACAGAGCTAATTCAGACTGTTAGTTCTGTTCAAAAGATATATATTTTATCGCTTATACCTTAGTATATCCTTTCTTGTCTTATCATAATATGGATAAAGGTATAAAATACATCTAAGTAACAAAACAACTATTTTGACTAAAATTTAACGTAAACATTTTAACGCAACTTTTTTCTTTCCTATAGGGCACATAATACTCAATTATCTGATACAAATCAGAAAGAAACAATTTGTTTGTGTTTCCTTGAACCATATATTTTTAGCGTTGTGAATGTTACTATTTAAAGAAACAGTCCACTTACTTAACTATTTTAAAGTAATAAGTTATTCATTTTCATAATGTAATTTTGCTAAAAGGTGGGCTCTTTCAAAACTATTAGGTTCACATGGATAGCTGGCCAGCTTACGAATGCAACGAGAGTAGTTTTTTATTTTGTATATGATTTTTAATGAATTAAATAGTTAATTTTTATTTTTGACACTCTTCAAAAATACTACCCAACAAATTTTTGAAACTAATATTATCTTACTGAGAGTGAATTTGGGGGAAGAATAAAAACATAAACCATTTAGTTAACTCCGTTTATTAACTGAGGTTTAGCGGGCAGGAACTAACTACCCCTAACCGTCACCGTTTTGGGTGAAATACACTCGCCCGAGCCCGTTCGAATCAAATGGTCCATTTCATTTGTTTGTATTTACATCTTCCGGAATCCAAGCGATTTAATACATTCTAACAGTTATACGAAACACATGGTTTTTACATTTATAAGAAACTAGCAGTTACCCGGCGCGCGTTGCTGTGCCAGCTTTTTTTGGTGGAATGTGGATAAAAAAATAAATATTTTAAGTTAAGTTAAAATAAAAAAGTTAATATAAATTCAAGTAACACAATTCATTCAAGTAACAGAATTCAAAAGATAATAAACCGGCCAGTTTTTACATTTCTTTGTTTACATTGTGTTGTTTCATTTAAACAAATGACAGTTTAAAGAAACTTTGAATATTTTTAATTACAGCTGTTAATTTTGTAAACACTAAATTTCTAAAACCTGACACTGCACCCTTGTATGCCCTCTGGGTTGGAGCCCTTTGGACAGATTTGCACCAAACTTCACACAAACCATCCTTGAATAATGCTTAATAATGCCTGAAAGTTTCATTACAATCTGTCGAGCGGTTTCGAAGTCCATAGGCTACATACATTTATACATACATACTTCCTCTTTTATAGATATAGATCTTAATATATAAAAAAGTGGTGTTAGTTAGAAATGTCATAACTCAAGAACGGCGGAACGTATTTAAATGAAACTTTGCACACGGATAGTTTATTACCAGGATTAACACATAGGGTACTTTTAACACCGGAAAACTTGAAGGAATCTGCCCCTTTGGCTTTAAAGTTTACACGTTATTCCTTATGGGAACATATGTTTATCATTTTCTGCTTTTAATTAATAAACAGATATCCCAGCTTCGATAAAACAGCTGTTTTTGTAAACAAATTTTAAAGTTTAAATGTTATTCCTTATGGGAACATGTTTTATGGAAACTCTCATAATAGAAATAAAAAAACTACTAGAATGGCAACTCAAACTCTTTTTCGATAGGCGAGTGAGCGAAGCGAACGAGCTCATGTTGAAATTGAACGAGTATTTGACGTAAAACGAATTCAATAACATTAGGACAGGGCAACGACTGTCGGGCCAGCTAGTTGTTATTAAAAAGAGATTTACAACCTTTATTGACTCACTATACCGATCACACTGTCTACAGATCTGTGCGTGTAACGTATCTAGCAAAGCAAGGGGTGAGCCGGAGTTCGAGATGTACGGTACTGATATAATTGTCTAGCCACGACTTGGATTCGAACTCGTAACAGAACCGATGTCATGGATTTAGAGTCACCTTGATCATTATGACAACAACTTACCCTAGCAGTAATGCTAGAGTATTTTACAACATAATTTAAATTGCAATTAACCTCTTTAAAAATATAACGGAGTCCAAAAACAAAGCAATGGGTTCATTAAATAATAAAACAAAAGTACAAAAACAATGATCATGCACTAAGCGTTGGGATTACCTCTTTTTCTTAAGTTCTCTCTTAAGCAAACATCAATCCCCTTTGCGATAAGCTTTTCTTCAGGAAGGTTTTATACTTTTAATCGTAATACAAATCTTCTTAAGTGGCATTCGCTATCAAAGTTTGGCTCCCTATTTTTATATTTGAACTAGCTGTTCCCGTAGGTTTCGACCCGCAAATAATTTATAAAATCCATGACAGTTGTGTGTGCTGCATTCTGTGGTTAGCCCGTGGAACTACTACGAATCAAGATCAGCTGTTTGTATTTTCATTAGCTCAAACAAAAATGAATGTCCGTAAGAAATACTTGAGAACTTTGTCGGGATCTCTGGCGGAGCCCTAAGGTCAAATGAGGATGAAAACCATTTAGTTTTCCTATTTTATGCCTAAAGAATCAGTGTACAAAATGTCAGCTCTCCACCTACAAAGGAAGGTGGAGAATTAGTGATGAGTGAGTCAGTCAGTCAGTGAGTCAGTCAGCCAAGGCTTTGCCTGTTATAGATATACAGGGTGTCACAAAAAAGTGTGATGGGCTATACAGGACCTAATTCTACATGCAAAAATAAGTCAAAAATGAACAATAACATTTTTTGGATTTCGGCTTAGTTTAGCCGTAATCCGCCATTTTGTTTTTTTGGGAAAATATTTATTATTTCAAAAACCCAGTGAGATATGTTTACGAAACTTGGCAAAAGTGTTTACACTAAAGTAAGTAACATTTGTATAAAAAAAATATTTTTTTACCTTTCCAAATTTCAAAATGGCGGCCATTTGAATTATTTTATGCCAAATTTTATGAAAACCGGTACCTAAATCAAAATTTTTCAAGACACAAATTTTTTTGTATTTATTATAACAAATCCAACAAAACAAAAATGAATAAAATCGGTTCATAAATAAAGAAGCTGTGTTTATTTTAGTGTAAAATTTATTAAATGTAATGTAATAATTTATGTAATGTAATTAAGTAATTTCAGTCTAAATTACTAAAATAAACACAGCTTCTTTATTTATGAACCGATTTTATTCATTTTTGTTTTGTTGGATTTGTTATAATAAATACAAAAACTTTTGTGTCTTGAAACATTTTGATTTAGGTACCGGTTTTCATGAAATTTGGCATAAAAAAATTCAAATGGCCGCTATTTTGAAATTTGGAAAGGTAAAAAAATATTTTTTTTGTAAAAATGTTAGTTACTTTAGTGTAAACACTTTTACCAAGTTTCGTAAAAATATCTCATTGGGTTTTTGAAATAATAAATATTTTCCCAAAAAAACAAAATGGCGGATTACGGCTAAACTAAGCCGAAATCCAAAAAATGTTATTCTTCATTTTTGACTTATTTTTGCATGTAGAATTAGGTCCTGTATAGCCCATCACACTATTTTGTGACACCCTGTAGATAAAGCTCGAGTCCAGATAGTTTAGTATATTTTAGTCGTTTTTATTTAGTAAATTATCACTCAGTTAGAATTAGTGTGTTTAGAAATACGTTATTCATATCTTTAAACAAAACAAATAAGCTTTTAAGTTGATAATCCTGTATCGACAAAGTTTACCAACAACTATTCCCGGTTCGCTTTGTCAAAGTTGATTAAGCTTATCATTGCTATTTCAATGTAGGTGACAGTCGGTTCAGTTCGTTTGTAATCGCTATGTATTTTCCAAAGCCAGTGTTCTGTTACTAAGCAAGATTATTTATGGTACGTTTGTTAACTAACATAAGAATAATAATTTCTTTCGTTTCTAACACGTGATTTACTCTCCATTCAATTGTGATGCAATTGCCACCACAGTACTTAATGATAAAAATGTAATAAGTAATTTGTCCAATTGTTAAACTGTATCCACGCTGATGATATAAGAAACATTTAGCAACACTCTGAGCAAGCGTTTGGCAAGTCTTCTGGTGGGTACCAGAGCTCACTTCACTAACTGGTTAGATATATTGAGCAGAGGTCAGGTTAAGCAGGTGATCGCTTTGAAAATATAATACAGGAATTTCAAGAACCGTCTTTACACTCTTTGAATTACAAACTAGAGTCGGAAATGTATACTTTGCAATCAGTCTGAAGAGACTTCTAAGTACATGATGCTGGACTGTAAGAAACAAAGGGTATTAGTTCATCTAACTAACACACAAGGGACACTCAATAAGCTTCCGTTGACGTGTGAGGATCTTTGAACCGTCAGATATTTGATATATTTCCCTTCAGCAAGACATAGCATAACGTAAAAGCTGGTCACTTAGAATATTAGAAATAAACTCCACCAACAATTGATTTAACTATAAACCTTGGTTTAAACTAATAACAGTTTTAACTAGGAACAATTCTGAAAAATACAATTTGTAATGGTATTTAAATCTTAATTTAATACGATGAGAACCATGAAACTGAATATAATATAACCCTTTGTTTGCAGAAACATTTTACGTTATAGCTCAATGATGAGTAGGAAGATAAACATGGACTTAAATGGAAGAAGATATTTCACACTAAACACCCGCCCCAAGCCATAATCAGTCTTGTGACGAAAATTACCATGTTTGATGACTAACTGAAGTATTTAGAATGTATTTAAGCTAAAGCTAAGAGAAATACTTAGTAGAAATAGGAATATGTTTAATAATTGTTGTATGATACTACCTGTGTTATCAATTTACGAATTAAACTAAACAATTTAAGAATGATTCCTAATAAAATCAGCTTTTTTCGTCTTCGCCTTTTTTATTCCGTGTGAAACCAAATAAAAACTGTTGATGTACTTTTTCATAGTAGAAAAATCTGGATTAACTCATTTTACTCTAGTAAAATTATACTATTAACAATCATTTACGAAACTGAATGTGAACCGATCCAAAAATAGTTAGTACATTTGAACTAATTAGCAATGAGAGAAGCAGAGAGAATGCTGTGGTTAAAGCGCGTTGATTTGGTCCTCAAGGTCAGCGGTTCGATCCACACCAACCACTAATGGTAACCGTGTGGTAGTACCTCATTGCAACTGACCTAAGCTGTAGATCTACAATTCAGGAAATAATTAATATATCTCTGAGACAAATATAATTACCTCTAGATAAGATAGATCCGCTAACTTCAATATTAACTAATGTGGTAAATAAACCAGCAATGCGAAAACAAGGCATACACCAACTTTGTGTCATAAATTATCAATGCTCCAAAGTACAGCAAAACAGTGTTTAAACGTGGATTTGACTTACTGGAAGACTAATTAAAAAGGGAAAACGAAAGGGAAAACGAAGGGAATTCATTTGTTATCATGCCGAGAAAATTGAATAAACCCCACATAAACTCGTCCACCATACAGGAAATGTTACCAAGCGGAACACTTCCTCTCCCTCGGTGAACTTAAACTCACGATGATCTGCAAAATGAACTAAATGTTTCATCACTCGCTAAGCGGTTTAAATGATTTAAAACATTAGTAGGAGCTAAAATTATACCTGACGTAGTATCATATAATGATTGCAAAGATTTATAAAATATTAATGAAACAATCTAACGACCCTTCAGAGAATCCGTCACTTCTGCGTTGTTTTATTTTCTTATTGTAAGAACGAATAATGATGCAAGCACAATTATAGACTCCTTATTTGCATAAATATGAGTATAAGTATTCCAGAATCTCCGATTATTTCTGATTTATATAATACTTTATCTTTACGATCGAGTTTAACTGACAACTAACAATCATGGGCGGAACTGTTCTTATATATAGGTTATTATATACTCTTTATACAGAAATCATAAATACAGTATATTATATTTAAATAAAGTAATAAGATTAGTAAAATAAAATTGATTTTAATTGAAATTTAATTATATCTTTAGCCAATTGAATTCACTTAAAACAAGGCAGAACTCAAATCAATCGTAATAATATGAATATATTTTTAGCGAATTTCCCCTATAGGGAAGAAGCTATTACCGTAGGTCTCATGGTAAGACTTAAGCCCGAGACCATGATAACTTTTCATTTTGAGGTCCCCAGATGCCAAAAACACCATTCGTTCAAATTGTTATATATGTATATATATATATATATATATATATATATATATATATATATATATATATATATATATGTGTCCGTAAGCACGATAACTCTCGTAAAAAAGGTCCGATCTTAATGAAATTTGGTACAAATGTTTAGAGTACCATTTATTTGAACGAGTTCGAAAACCAGATGAATCGCACCATCCGAAGGGGGGTTTTTGGGGGGTTTTGTACCCCAAAAATGTGTTTTTTGGGGTTTTCATATGTAATTTTAATTTAAATCAAATTTTATTTTATACCATTGAATTCAGCTTAAAAAAACAAACAATTTGGTATTTTGATCATTGCTCTACGTCAATTGGTTACCGAGATATTGAAAGTGCTAAACACAGTACGTTGTCTAATGTTATTCTTATGGAGATAAAGAAAAATTGCATATCTCGTTTATTTATGAACATAAACTGGCGAAATTTGGTATATGGCTTGATCTAGTTGTGGCTTATTGTTGTTAACACAAAAAAACATTTTTTCGCTTATGGCTCCTGTAGCAGCAAACCTAGGTACTTGGTCCCCATGTTATTCTTTTAGAAAATGTTTAAAATGTTATATATCGCTTATTTATGAATGTATATGGATGAAACTTGGTATGTGACTTCACTAAGATGACTTCTATTGATATTTGCATAAAACCCCATAATTTTGTGTGCCTTGTTGCAGCAAACCTGCGTACTCATCCCCAATGTTATTCTTATGGAGAATAATTAATATTTTAAATATCGCTTGTTTGTGAATACATTTCTTATGAATCCTGTTAAGTCTTTTAATGTGTTATGTTATATATTCATTGGAAATTCGCTGAGTATGCAGGTTTGCTGCAACGGGGGTATTTAATTATTCGCCATTTTATTTTTATGTATGGGTTGTATAAGGTGTTGTACTGCATTGTGGGAATAAAAGTTGTTTCTCTCTTTCTTTCTTTATATTTATACAGGACAGCAATAGTACATTCTGATTATTATAATCTAACAGAGATGCACGATATTACTAATCAAACTCCCTTAATGGAAAATAACTCCACTTTTAAGACCAAACAAAGTCAGAACAAAATATTTTAACAGCTAAACAAAGAGGGATTTATTTAAACTTTGTTTTTGTATTTATTTTGAAACTTATTATAGTATTATAGTTAACTTATTAGTTTAACTTATTACAGTTAAGCTTTATTAAGTAAATCAAATACTTTTTAAGAAATAGGTGCAAATAAAACTCTTAAGAGGTATAGATTACACTATTCAAAATACGTTAATTCCTAATTCGTTCTAATGTGTGATGTATAACGTGGGATATGTTCCATTTTTAACGTTGTATCCATCGCATGATGGATTTTCCTTATTAAAAATAAGGAACATATAGTTTGAGACTTATTTAAACATGTAGTACAATACGTTATTGTATAGTGGAATTATTTTGTTTATACTTTAAAGTGTTTAAGCTAATGTTTTCGTATTGTTTAGTTTTATTGATATGTATATTTAAATAACCACCTTTCAGTGGTAAATCAAGTACTGTTAGAAGAAAAATAAATAAATAATCATTATAAACATAGTTTACTAATTGTACTTATTGGATTTTAAACATGACAATTATTTTATACCTGCTTGATGTTTAACTCATTTATTAGCTTTCAAAGAATTTACTTAATTGGTATGTACTAAAAAATACTTTCTTCAACGTTATCCTGTTATTTTAAGTAACTGTTATGTTTGTGAAATCGTTCTGTAATCTATAAACTCTGTTCCCTTAATTTACACCGTTTCCATACATACTTTACAGGATAGCACTTCCATAATGGAGAGTTAATAATTTAAGATAATGGTATAGTGATAAAAAAGACAAGCTTTAGGCTTTAGCATTATCACGCGACCCCTGGGTGATAAGCACCGAGAGGATTATGGAAAACCATGTTCTCTATGATTAAACAAATCGTTTGTTGAAATCTTACATTCTAAATAATATATATTCTAAATAGTTTTTAGTATAGCTTCCAGAGTATACACGTTCTCTTGTCAACCGTTTTTGATAACTACAACTGTCCACAGTTTTCCAGTTTCAACTCTCTTAAAACTGTTAACAATATTTCTTTAATTAGGGATTTTCATTGTAGCTTACGGTAATTTAAAATTACAATGTTTATTAATGTACATAAATTTAAGTTGCTTATGTTTCCAACAAATCAATGCAGCACCTGTAACACAGTGAAGTAACAGTAAACTACGCTGCGTTATAATTCAAGGAAAATATAACACGTTTATCAAGAAAACTGGAAGCTGACAAAATATTCCTGTCACCTGATAGACTTGCAAATTGGTGTTTGCCTAACAGCTTCCCGGCTGGTTGTTTTCTCTTCTGAATATCAAATTGTTAGTGAAAAATATTCTAGCTTAGTTTTGTGTTGGCCAATATTTAGTTCATTTAGTTACTATAATGGATACTATTTCGTTGATAAATTTTATTATAGATATATATTATACTCTCTATTTATCTGTTATATTTTTAAAATCAATTTTATTTTTATTTGAATAATATAAACATTATCAATGTAGTTTGAAGTATTTCCAAACAAAAGTTACCTCTAAGGCACTGCACGTATGGTGATCAAGAGTTCCTCTATTACACATTACACGTGATATCGCAGATATCAGGAAGCCATTAGGGAGCGCTTACCACCAGAGAGATGATATCAGGACCAGTCCAGGTGATACACAGCCTCACACGACCATAAACCCTCCTAGTCCTCATGTGTTTCAGTTACGGCCCTTTAAATATATCAGTGCTGCGAGGTATCCTACTAAGCCCCTTTTACGTGAATAAATTGCCCTATGGACTGCGTGAACAGTTTTTAAAGGTTTTCTTACTTATTTAGATGTCTAGCTGTTTCAAAGCCCATTAAATTAACGAGGAAAAGTTAGTTCTTTAGCTATACAATTAGTCATTTACAATCTAAATTATTTCACGTCTGTAAATAAAAATATATTACAAAAAGGGTATGCCTATTAAAATTGGTTAAGGTTGTACAGTATTTATGTGCATTTGAAATAGTATTTGGTTGGTTTTCCATTATTGTTTTGTTGCTTTAGTTATTGTTTTTATTTGTTCAATTAAACTGTGTGTTTAACGGTACTAAATGTAAAATATAAAAAAAAAACATTCCTAGAGGTAAAATTATACTTTTTTAAGCATAAAACACTTTGTTAAGAAATCTCACACAGTCATAAATTAAAGGATTTATTTATTTCTGTTTCTTTGGACTGCATATTATGTCTTTTAAAACACTATGGTATCAATGTAAGAGTCATTCCATGTTGTGTCATTGTTTTAATCAATTTACGGTAAACTTTGACTAAAATTTCTTTCAATGTAATAAATAATCCTGTTTATTGGAAATCGTTTCTTCTCAGCATAAGCCATTATTTTAATTATGAACTCATTAATCATGGGCTTAAATCCTTATAAACTAATGAAACCTATATGGGGAACCTAATGAAGCATATTTTAAATGCATACTGCAAAATAAATCGTATGTTTTATTTTAATAAACCAAACAAAGTCAATGCCGTCGTGTAAGTATACGTTGTATTCCCACCAATTGGACACAGACCGATGCTCGAATAGGCAGACAGTAAGGGCCCAAATGAACGCAGATATTTCACGCTAAACGACGGCCGCGGGCCACAATCAAGCCTTGTACCTTCCATCGGTTTACTGGTTTATTTTAGAATTACGTTAAATATCGAACCTCTTACTGGCAGATCTCCAGTACCTATTGTGTTTGTATAAATCTTTGTTTAGAAAAACTATTTACTAACACATTTACAAATACTACAGTCACACCGAACATGCGTACTCAGTAAACCTCCTATGCGTATTATACGTGTACTGAATCCACATAAAGTCGTATTTTTTGTTGTTGTTTTTACCAACAAATATTTATAACTAAGGGATATATAGATTTTATTAACTGTAATAAGAATAAATTAGACTAATTATTTGTATTACACCTTGAAGCCAAAAAGATACTCAAATAGAGTTAAATAATAATTACAAGAACAATTTAATTTATCATACATTTTTCTAACAGTGAAATATATCTGGAAAATTGTAATTGCAGTTGACTTTAGTGACGACTTAACTGTTAGGTTCTGTAGAGGAGGATCTTCCCGGATCAATGTACTAATAATAACAAATCGTTTTATATTGCCAATAAAGTGAACCTCTAGCTAGTTGAAGTTTTCATAAAATCAACTATATATTTGATTTAATTAAGCTTACATTATTTATACCGTTTAGTTTTGTTTGTTTAAATAAATAAATTTTTTTCAACCTAACAAATAACCTAGTAGCGTAGCTACATACACACAAAAATAATGTGAAACCTATCTTCTCATAACTATTTCAATTTATTTGTATTATTTTGCTGATTTATTCCAGTGGCATGTAAGAAGAAATTTGTAAACATGTAGTATGCATCACGTAAACCACTATTTATCTACTTTAACCTGTAATCAGTTCTTTTCTTATGACATATTTTGATAATTATTTCAAGTTGAATAATCATATAAATTAATTATTTTATATTTTCAACAATTTAGTGCTGAAAGAAATGTTATACAGCAAAATTATTTTACACTAATGGTTACAAATTTGGTGTTTTTAAATCATTCAACAGCTTCAACTAAAACCATTTTGAACCAAAGACAGGACAATTAACTCCGGGTTTCCGAGTTTCGAAATGAAGCAATCTAGTCCCTAAATGTTCCAAACTACCAGGGCACGAACTCCGTCAACACACCAGCCTAGCAGCCCACCTGGGGTGGTCGTGATATGGACTTGGGTCCAGTCACGAACATGGGAGATGGCTTCACGGTAAACCTATTCAATTAGTAACTAATTTGATCGCTCTAGGATAGGCTCAGGTTAAACTGCAAGTCTATTATTACTGTAAACGATAAAGGGCAATAAGAATAAACAAGGATTAGTCTAGAAGTCAAGGATAAGTCTAGTCTTTTTAATAGGATTAGTCTAGAAGGGATTACAGTGCCTAGTTTCATATTTATCATTACATATATTTATCATAATTGTATAAATTGTGAAAAAAACTGTAACTCCCAAAAGGTCTAATTGATACATGACAAAATAACACTATCTTTGGTCTTACTCAATTGCAAACTTTTTCATTAGCTTATGAATAATCACATAAGTATTGTCTGTCTGTCTTTGAGCGGTTTGTAATTGATTGTATACTTGTTATTGAATGTAACAAAACACATTAGGAGATTTTACTTTAAATGTTTTGCCCACCTCTCACTCCACTCCACTTAGAGAACGTTAAGAAATAAAATAATACAAAAAATTCTTTGCACAACATTTGTTTTACCAGTATGAAATTGGATGCTTTTACTAACCAATATATCAATCCGTCTTTTCCACTCAAATATCTAAAAAAAAATAATTAAATTTACAGAATGTTTTACGGAATTTATTTTAAATGCAGTTTATTCATATTGCCTCTAGGATTGAAGTTTGACTCAAATTAAACTTGGGTTCGGTCTCGCTGTTTGGACTTGTCCCTGGCCAACCAAACTAAATAAACGTTTGCTTTGTATGTTCCGTCCGTTTGTGCTGTGTCATTGTGTAAAATATGTGACAACGTGTTGTTAATTTAACTTTTTATACCGGATTATCGAAATTAGTAGTCTGCTAGGAAACTTGCTATATTTAAAGTTTAATTATGGAGTATAATTCCTTAATTTTAAATGTTTTTATAAGAAACATAATTTTGACTGAAATTTCCTTTTACACAACAATACAAAGTAATGGTTGCCATAATTGTAAATTTCGAATGAAATATTTTAGGAAGCAAATTTGTTTTTGAGCTTTGATATTTTGTATTTCAAATACATTATGTTATTAAATTATCATTGAGATTAATATTAAATAATATACAAGTAAGTGACTCCTATGGACTAATGTTAAATAAAACTAAGTATCACATATGTTAACGATAGTTAATATAAAGTAGGTAAGGTCCTGTAACATACAATACTTGTTGAACACGGAATAAATTGCCAGTCACTGACGAAGGGTTAAGAGTAACGGACTGTAGAACCATGATAGTGGTTCTTTCGTGGGTTCGAATCCCAGTCCTGGCTAGTCAATTTGATCAGTACTGTTTAACTTATACCATAGCGCCTCACACTTTTAGCGAATTTCCCCTATAGGGAAGAAGCTATTACCGTAGGTTGCATGGTAAGACTTAAGCCCGAGACCATGATAACTTTTCATTTTGAGGTCCCGAGATGCCAAAAAACACCATTCGTTCAAATTTGTATACATGTATATATATATATATATATATATATATATATATATATATATATATATATATTATATATTATTATATATATATAATATATATATACAACACAACTTCCTTTCAAAACCAAACTTACTATTCTGCCATTAAGCTTTTTAATGTTCTCCCCCAAATCCTGAAAACTCAGGTGGATGTTGTAACATTTAGATATAGACTAAAAAAATACTTGATTGAAAAAGAGTACTACAGTGTTAAAGATTATATATCTGAAAGAAGGGATGTTTAGTTGGAAATGAATTATGTATTTTAGCAGTCTGTTATTTTAGCTATTTAAGTTTGTATTTGTGACGATTGTCAATGCTGTATTTATATAGTCGTGTGACAGTAAATTATTCTTGATTCTTGGTTCTATACATATTTTCATATATATGTATGTCCGTAAACACGATAACTCTCGTATAAAAGGTCCGATCTTGATGAAATTTGGTACAAATGCGTAAAGTAAAATTTATTTGAACGAGTTCGAAAACCAGACGAATCGCACCATCCGAAGGAGGTTTTTTCGGGGGGGGGGGCTTTGTACCCCAAAAATGGTTTTTTTTGGGATTTCCACATGTATTTTTAATTCAAATTAAATTTTTATTTTTGCCATTGAATTTAGCATAAAAAACAAACAATTTGGTATTTTGATCATTGCTCTAAGTCAATTGGTTACTGAGATATTGAAAGTGCTAAACATAGTACGTTGTCTAATTTTATTCGTATGGAGGAAAAGAAAAATTTCATATCTCGTTTGCACAAAAATATTCTCGCCTATGATACCCGTAGCAGAAAACCTAGGTACTTGGTCCCCATGTTATTCTTATGGAAAATAATTCAAATGTAATAAATCGCTTATTTATGAATGTATATGGATGAAACTTGGTATGTGACTTCACTAAAATAAGTTCTATTGATATTTGCATAAAAACCCATTATTATGTGTTCCTTGTTGCAGCAAACCTGCGTACTCATCCCCAATGTTATTCTTATGGAGAATAATTAATATTTTAAATATCGCTTGTTTGTGAAAATATTTCTTATCAATCCTGTTACGTGTTTTAATGTGTTATGTTATATATTCATTGGAAATTAGCTGAGTATGCAGGTTTGCTGCGACGGGGGTATTTTTGCTTGACACGTTTCATTCACAACATGGTTGATTCCCTTGTACGTGCAAAGTGTAAGATGAAAAAGGTCGTCAACCTATTAATGATATTGCAATAACTTTCTTTTTTTTCCAAGCGTTCATACAATTTCAGTGGTAAATGACCATACCTTCACAAGCTATCGGCAAGATTATATATTTATTACATTGTAACGATAACTTGTAAGTGGTAATATGAAGACATTTATATATAAGGAGAATGGTAATTTAACTAGTATCGTTTGGTAAGGTGGGCCGGGTATGCAGATAAATAACTTCCAAACACAGTCTGTTTATGTTCAGATGGACATAAACAAAACTCATTTAACTTGAGGAAGTTTATTGTTTGAGTTTCTTACTGTGTTTGCTATTCAGTTTGTAAACTTAAATTGAGAAAGATCCACAAACATTTGGAGGACCCATATTTCAGTCAGGCTTGCTTAGTAATATTTTAATTGTGTTAAAGACAGAAGAGACTATATTTTATTATTTTAAAACAATATTAACTGTAATATAAATACATAACTACATAAGGAGTATAAATAAAATGTAGCATTTTACTACTAGGATCGAGCTCATTAACTAAGTTCATAAACCGAATATTGTTAGTAATTAAATGATCTTCTCACTACTGTTTGAAGTAAAAAATCATTTCATTTGTATTTGATTGCATTAGTATTTTTGTACATTTCCAAGACTAGACTATGTTGGGACGGTAAAATATTTGATTTATTTATAATTTTAAGTTCGTATATCTTTTATGACAGTTATAATTTATTTTGATCATATCTGCCATTGTTTTGCGTCCCCTTAAAATATTCGATATAATAAACACATTACCGAAAACCCCAACAAATATTTACTTACTAAAATTATAGCCAGGAATGTAGGCTACATATAAAACTACTATTGTTTTTCATAATAGTAATAGTTAAATTATGTAATCGTGAAACGTTAAACTACATGGCAATTAATTATCACAACCTCCTAAGGATCTACTACCGCTTGCGAGAGTTCGACACATGGGTAGAAAAACGTTAACAAATCCTTAACTACGATATGCTAAAAGGATGTAGTAGAGATTTTTTTATTAATCACACAGTCAAGCCATTTACATAAGAAACCCATCTTAAATGTAAATAAGTATTTAACACAGCATTAATAAATTTATTTCGGAAGATAATTTTTCGTAGAATAGTAGACAGTTTTAGTAATAATTGTAATAGCAAAAGGCAAGAAGTGCTCAGATAAATTCATGAACAAGCATAAGATATAACAACAGTGGCATGCCTATAATTACATAAAAAAACAGCTTACACAAATACAATGACTGTATTGTACTGGCAAATAACAAAATACTATTGAAACTTATACATGTAGACTTCTCATTGCCATTGTAGAATCTGTCCCTAGTTTTGTGTGTGCTAGGATTAAAAGAGCACGTAGTTGACACTAATCACCAACAGAGTATAATGCTGTCAACCATGACTTATCCTCTCAAGGAGGGGATAATACAACAGTTGGTGTGTCATGAAGCAAACATTAGTTAATAATGACTTGCTGTCTGGGGTGGAGATATTTGAAAACTTAACGTAAATAACTAAAATAAATAGTTGACAGCAGCACAATCTATCAGCGACCTAACCAAACTACGTCCACTTCAAATTCGGGCAAACACTAAAAAAGGGTCAGTAGGGCCATACCGTATAGATGGGATGTCTTCATCAGTATATATAGTCAATGCTTATATTATAAGACAACAGTGAATTAATTTGCAATGTGCCAATAAATCGCGGTATGTATAAAAATGCACCATGAGTGTTTTTGTGACAATTAATTGAGAATAATGAGTAACTTCCATAATTTCAATAAACAAAATAAATAAACATGTACATTCAAAAGATTATCAAAGATCTATTCTATAACGTAGCTTTGATGACGATACTATTTGCCTTAGTAAGGAAAGCAAGTAATGGGCAATATTTGATACTAATAGAAGGATATGCATCCAGATACAATCTTATGTCCTTATTATTTTATTGCAAATTATATAAAGCCGAAGCTTTAGAGTGCAAGGTGAGGAGATTGTGGAAATGAAGCATCATTTTGAGCGCTAACTATGAAGCTGGTTGCTAACATTCCTCTTGAAATTAAGAGGGAGCAGTTGGAGGGAAGGCCAGTCTTGGTGGCAAGAGAGCTTCCCAACCTCACCATCATTGGACCATAATGTTGGTGTTCGTGGAAGCTGCTTTGATAAAGAGGAATAACACATCCTTGAACACGCCGTACCTGGAACTCTTAATCAGTCTCAGTGGAACTGAATAGTCAATGTGGTTGTTTGTGAGGTTTAAGAGTAATAAGAGGTCAAAAGTCTTCCTTCTTACTATCAAGAGATTGAGTTACAAGTGCTTGGCTCCAGTTGATTAGATGTAATGGAATGTTGTTCATACCCAACCATATTATCTTATAACAGAATTAAATTTAGCTTATACCCACAGATATCTACATAAATTAGGTTAACACTTGTTAAACATTCCGCATGAGTCTTAACCATTTGGTCCTAAAATATAGTGCATAGTGAACGTTAAACAAAAGACGTGGCATGTACGAATCATCTTAGTAATATTTTTAAAAAAGGTGTTATTTATTTTAGTAGGCATTTTAAGGTTTAATTTACTTTAGTTAAAGAAAACGATTTATCAAATTAACAACGAACAACTTACTCCATATATTCGTTTTCGAGTTCATATTTGTTTTAAATGAATAAGAGATGTAAATACTTTAAACATCCCTAACATTGGAGTTGACTATTACAGTCTCCCAAATTGCGCTATGGTGTCTCTAATCACATAATTTATATCTTTAGGAATTTCCATACAATCCGCTTCGACGGAAATTGAAAGAACAGTCAATTAATTTTGGAAACAATAATATGTGGTTAGTCAAGGGCAAATTTAGAAAAATATTAACTCGAAATAAAACAGGTTTTCATACCTTTCCGTTGTCAATTCTTTGTTCACTAGTAGATGTCTAGTTTTGGGACTACTGTCCCATTATCAAATCTGGTGTATCCATCGAGATTAAAAGGTAAACTTATAGTTACAATTTAAACACTAACACAACACAAAAAGACGGTACCAGATTTGATAATGGGACAGTAGTCCCAAAACTAGTCATATGCTAGTGAACAAAGGATTGACGACGGAAAGGTATGTAAACCTGTTTTATTTCGAGTCAAACTTCAATCCTAGAGGCAATATGAATAAAAATATTAAAACAAAAAAGGACATTTATTTAAAAGTAAATTATATCATTTGATTTTCGATAACAGTTTTGATCAACTTTTTTCAAACATAAACTAAATACTATCAGGAACACTGTACATGGAGATATTGGTGGCCTGGATATTATTTTAATATGTACCAACATTGATTTGATTGTATATGCCAAAACGATTTATACATATAAATATATATATATATATATATGTATGTATGTATGTATATACACCGGTAGCCCTTTTTATATTTAAAACAATATTTATTTTTAATTTAGTTAATATGAGTACTTTAAATATTCAAATGTAACATAACTTCTTATGTATTATAAAATTTGAAAGGACAGGCTCCTGAACAGTCTGGAGCCGAATCGATGCTCGCAGTGTAATGAGCGCAGTGTAACGGGCCAACTTGGAGTGGTTACATGGTCGGCTCGACGTCCTACTCTCGTGTTCACAGACTCTAGTCAATACCATCCGATAGTCTTATAATACTGTATCAATCTATATTAGCCGATTACTTGTTAAAATAACATTTTATGTATGAATCACGCTAGGTGTGGAGAAGCATTCTTATGTAAACAAACATTTATGGATATCTACGGTTGTTAGAAGAACAGCGAATAATGGTTGATTTAGCTGGTGTTGAATTCTACCTACAGTGATATCTGGGTACCTCGAGATAAACTATGTGAAGTACCTTGATATATTAATTTAAGCTCTGGTGCATTTTTATTCAAGAACCATTACATACTCTGAAAGAATAGAACATAATTTATGCATAAATATATACCATTCCCTTGCCTTCAGATGGTAAATAAAAAGGATCAGATCTTTTATAATTACTGTACTAGAAAAAAAATATATAAATTCAAAATAAAAATGATTGAATAATTTATCGCTGTAGTCTCAATGGTTTACAGTTTGTTTTTAACACGTGCTAAATAATAGTGCTGGCAATTAAGTATAGATAAAAATATACTCGTGGGTAATTCAGAAAATGTGTAAAAAAATTTTATAATTACGTTAGTTTCAGTTGTAACAATTGACTAGTTTGACAGTGTGAGCCATCAAAATTAACTTCTCTTTGTTTATTCTTCTAACGATTAAACTCTTAAACGCCCACGTTTTTCTGCTTCACCGATGTCTATAAATTACGAGTTTGTCACATTTTCAATTAAAAACCTGAGTGTTTTTATCAAACTTCAAATCAATGCGAAAGCTATATTTTTTCAAGAAATATTTACTTTATAAAACGAATTCCAGAATTAATTACCAAATCGTACGTTGTATAAAAAGTGTAATTTAGTAACCTTAGTCTACCTAATGTGTTGAACACCGCACACCTAATAGATTGTATCGTCTCGGTAACTATACTGGATTTTATATAACTATATATATAAAATGCGACTCTTTTTAAATGATGTTCCATAAATTTTAAAGTATTCTAAGGAGAGCCATTACGGAGGTGGCTGCTGCTGGGGCTGAATGGACGCTATATTTTAACGTTAACGCTTTAAAGAAGAAATCGACCATAAAGGACACTTTTAAAATTTACGATTTAGACACTATTTCAGTCGCTTCTGTATTAATTTCCCTCGCCCGGCTTTACTGAATACTCCAAATTTGTATCGTATTTGATCACTACCTAAAGTAGGTTTTGAAACTACGTATAATTTATGGCTGATAATAAATTGTGACATGTTATATGCATTTGTTTTACGTTGAGTAAATTTCATTTTTAAATCCTTTAAGAATTTTATTTGATATCCAAATATCGTACTAGTTTCACCAGGCAACTTGGCGGACATAATTGTTGGAGGCATTTATGTTAGGTGCCGCCTAACCAATTAATAAAGAACAATGATCGAAAATCTTTGTAAATTTTACTTGCGGCGGGAGGAGCCTTACGCACACAAAAACACATTTTGCCTTGACTTATCTTAAAAACATAGAATAATTAGTCAATCTGATTAATGATTCAACC
The DNA here is from genome assembly GCA_963675035.1 of Allygus modestus. Lineage (NCBI taxonomy): Eukaryota > Metazoa > Arthropoda > Insecta > Hemiptera > Cicadellidae > Allygus > Allygus modestus. Next base: position 10,373,666 of record OY776115.1, read on the forward strand.
GCATGAACAACAGTCTGGAATATAAAATATTGCAATCTATAATTGTTTTTAAAACTTTTTAAAACTCAGCAGAAATATTTAAAAATGGCCAAGCATTTTTTATTTTGTTAGAGGGTGGGGTTTTATGGGTAGTTAAATTTTTACAAATATTCATTTAGTTGTTTTATAATATTCTACCCAAGAGCTGATTTAGTGAGTTAGCAATTCAACATAAGGACACGTAAAAGATTTAGACCGAAAACCAAAGCTGTAACTCAAAACACTGATATACGGAGTCCTTTGTCCTGTTGACGAAAGCAAAACAAGCGTGGTCCAAGTGATAATTGAGGAGAGTTGAGATTCAAATTTTCTGTTTCTTTTACGTTAAATGTATTCCCTCTAACAAACGCTGTCGTTTTATTTTATAAACGAATTAACGATTCTGTTTCTTTCAGGTATGGCGCTGCGAGTTTTTCCATTCTATACTGGGATTAGGTTTGTAAATATATTTTCCTATATAGAGTTTCCTCAATGGAGGATTGCACCATTTGTATGTGGCTTTGAATTGCCTCTTCATTATGCTTTTAGTAATAAATGGAGCATGTTTCTTTCGTCGTCAATATATAAGAAAACAAAATTAACATTACTTATATTCTATAGGTAAACATTTTTCTTTGAATAATACTTTAAAAAGGTTTAAATACAATATCATATTTCATTATGATTGCTAATTTATAAATTAATTTTTAATTGCAGTTAAATTATGTGTTTTATGTTTTTGTACTATACTGTAGTAATTGTTACTTTCATAAAGTACTTTCGTAATTAGTATGTTGGTTTCTAAACGTCAAGTTTATATATAACTCTAAGTTAAGAATTGAGTTCCACATGCGAAAGGGAGTTTGCTTGCTAAACCTGTTAGTCAAGTTAAATCGAATTTGTTTGTTTGAAGTCAGTAGCTGTCCTCACTGTAAACGGCTCCCTTTGAAGTAAAATTGGATTCAGTTGAATGACAAACAAAGCACTACATATCTTGGATCGCATTTGGGAGAGTTTTCTACTAATTTTACATGAGACACGGTTTATTTAGTGGCTAGTTATTTATTTACAAATAGTTGTACAAAATAATAGTGGTCGTTCCTTTATATTAATTAATCGTAAAATTGATCAGTTCACAAATATATCAGTGATATTTCCTGTACTTTACCCCTCTCTTCTTCATGAAAACATTACGTGGCCTTATCCTGTATTCAAATTTAAATTTATTTCAAAAGCAACGGCATTTAATTAGAGATCATATTCAAATACTTTTATGGTGAACTGGTCCTAAGCCCTTAAGTTCTTTTTCATACATATCTTCGAACTGCATATTTGCTCATAATACATTATTTTCCAAGCATTAAGAAATTCTATATGTGTATAAACGTATAAAAGTTATATAAGTATATACAAATACTTTCCCATGCCATTTATAAAAATACTTAACTGTAAAAATAAATATTGTAACTGTTATGTGTAACGTTTTATATCTGTTAGTTTGTAGAATCATTACCGTATTATATTCTTTTTATCTGAATAAATAATGCAGTTGTTAACTAAATCAAACTTCCAATTTTTTTTTATTTTTCAACTCTTTTATATTACATTTGTTACAGTAAAAGTTAAAATGCAAACTTTCTATGTTGTGATTTAGCTATAATTACGGTAAAACGTCTTTATTTACTTATAATTTCACCTCATATTCTATATATTTACGTCAAACTCATGACTGTACTCCCAGGTTTGCCGCACCCATCCTGATCAAAACCTTAAACATCTTAAAGGTTCAGTACTTGACCCAGCTGGCACTTGACCCAGCTGGCACTTGTTATTATGCTGTCAATGATGATGCTTTCTTGAATCAGACCTAACTTAAATGGTAACAAGACATCTCGTTAGCCTAACGTTTTGCGTATTGGACAACAGTTCGAGGGTCACGGGTTCAAATTTGGGATTTTTTATAGAAATTAAAGGGTTTGGACCGTTTTCCCTAAAATCATTAGTTTGTTATCTTATGAAAAATACCGTTGGCATGTCAAAAAAACAAACTTTATCTAGACCGTTCTCTATAAAAATTGTAAACAACAATAATGTGGATTTTCTCACTTAACAGTAACTGATTATATTGTGTCGGAGTAGAGTTGCCATTAGGATTATCATTACCATTAGTTTCGAGTAGCTCTGAACATTTGCACCAAAGCACTCCGCCAATCACGTGACCTGTCGATGGCAATCAACAACTACATTACCTTTCATCGACCCGACAGTGATCTTAAGAGGGACTTCCTCACCACACTATTTAATTTGTCTATGCTTTAGGCACTTTGATTCTTTTTAGCGAATTTCCCCTATAGGGAAGAAGCTATTACCGTAGTCGGCATGGGACCATGATAACTTTTCGTTTTGAGGTCCCCAGACCCCAAAAACACCGTTCGTTTGATACTGTATATATATATATGTGTGTGTGTGTGTGTGTGTGTGTGTGTGTGACCGTGAGCACGATAAATCTCGTAAAAATTATCCGATTTTGACGAAATTTGGTATAAACATGTAAAGCAGCATTTATGACTTTAAGTTCGAAAACCAGACAGATCGACCTATCCGAAGGGGTATTTTGGGGGGGTTTTGTACTCCAAAAATGGGTTTTTTGAATTTTTTACACATAATTTTTGAAAAAGTCAAATTTTAGTTTTAACCATTCGATTCAGCTTAAAAAACACACAATTTGGCATTTCGATCATTCCTCTACGTCAATTGGTTACCGAGATATTGAAAGTGCTAAACACAGTACGTTGTCTAATGTTATTCTTATGGAGGAAAAGAAAATCTTTTTATTTCGCTTATTTACGTATACTGACGAAACTTGGTATACAGCTTCATCTCGTTGAGGTCTATTGATATTTGCTCCAAAAAATTGTTTTTGCATAATTATCCAGTAGCAGTAAACCTGCGTACTCAGGCCCCATGTTATTCTTATGGATAATAATTAAATGCTCTGTCTCCCTTAATTATGACCATAAATTAACAAAAACTGGTATACGACTTCACCTAGTTGAGTTATATTGATATTAGCATAAAAACCAATTTTTTGTGTTCCTTGTTGCAGCAAACCTGCGTACTCAGCCCCAATGTTATTTTTATGGAGAATAATTAAAATTGTATATATTGCTTATTTGTGAATATATTTTTATGAAACTTGGTAAGTGGCTTTATGTAGTGTTAAGAAATTTATGTCTCCATTGTAAATTCGCTGAGTATGCAGGTTTGCTGCGACGGGGTATTTGAAATTCAAGTTGTAGGCTACTGAAAACTAAAATCCAAATAATAGAAACACGGAAAGTTGATACTCCAACAAAAGATTAACGTAGATTTAATTTGATATTATTTTCTCTGATAGCTTATACAAAATTTAAATTGTTTGACACACTCCTTGAATTAGTGTAAATGAGCTACATGATAACACTTGTGCAATGTAGCGTTAATAAGGCAAGATAAGAACTAGTGATACAGTTGACAAGCTGCCCTCCAACACGCAGCTGTTGTCCAGAATGGAGAACTTGGAAATTATCTGAGCAACAAAGCTCTCCCTATTGAGCCGAATAGGATAAATTAAGTAAGGATAATATTTGTCGAAAATACTTCGTTGATAAATGTAAATATAAACAAACTCAACTAGCACTTAGAATTACATATAATTAGTACTACGTAAGAACTGTATTTACTAACAATACTAAACATACTTTTCTTTCGTAAATAGGTAAATTTGTGTAAATAGTTTTCTCCTCTTTGTTTAAGTTTATGTGGCATTAGACTGTTGTAAATCGTGTAATATATGTGAAGGTTATGCCTTAAGGCAATTTTATTAATCCAGTGGTGTTAATGAAAAAACATCAACAATTTTATAATCAACAGACAACAACTTTGCAAAGCTCAGACAGATTTTGATGGAATTTAATTAGGAAAAAACTAATTTGCTTCTTTTCACACTACAAATTTGTAATGTATTACAAACAATTCTTGAAAAGCAACTTACAACACTGGTTATCGAAACTAAAACAACAGCCTTCTTTAAAACTTATATCGGTTTAAAACAATTAATGAGTTGTATTAGTTTAAAACTTGTACAATTGTTCTTCTATTTTTTTATAAAATAACTTTCAAAGTGAGTTGTAAAGTTGTAAAGCTTTCTAAAACTAGGAGGACATAATCTATTAAGTCTTACGGTATGATTTAAATGTTTGAATGTATTAAAATAAGCGTAAAATTTAAAAACAACATTTATTGTCAGATCTTAAGTTTAAACAAACCCCATATTGCATTATCAACCAAAGATGGGGTTTGTTGCAATGAAATCAATGTACATTGATTTCACAGTATAACAAATTTAATTTGCAATTTTTTGTTCAAAGGGATTGATTTCAGAGCGTAAACAATTTAAGTTTTCAATTGGTTGTGTGATAGGAATATGGAATAATAATCACTTTCCTATGAGCTTTTTTAATGCATCCAGACTGGGAAAGTGAAGAAGAAACTTTTTAAAGAACCTCACTTAAATTACTCAATTTAAGTTAGTAAACTGAATTTCAGTTATAGAGAGGGGCGTAAACACTGGGCTTTTTAAAGTTAAATGAGATTTGGTTTTGTCTTTCTAAACACGCCCTTCAGAAGCTTCACTAATATAATTTTGTTAGAAAAACCTTATATAAAATAGTTTAGAGTTTACCATAAATAAAAGGTTTCATCTGAAGGTGTATAAACCCATAAAATACTCTGCCCTTCTTACGATAAATAACTTATTAACTCCATCGCAATATATACTACTATATATTAATGTTATTGATTACTAATGGCCACTTTCAATTAGAGTTCGGAATTCCTATATTTTATGTCATGTTCATTCGTTTCATAACTGCGTATTTACAATCTACTGTACAATAGTGTGCAAGAGCTAACTATCATAAGTTTACAAAAAAATCGATATAATAATCTACAAATCACGCTTAGTTTTTAAACCTTACAGCAACTAGACCAGGTCATAACATCGCGCTCTGGTTTATTGCCTTTATAGTGGGGATGGCTGATTTATAACTACTATCGATTGGATTATTGATGAACAAATCAATACTATCTATATTAGTTTTGTATAAACTTAAACTGTCTTAAATATTGACAGAAATAACATAATGCAATCGTAAAACCTTTAATTATCAACGTTTAAAAATGTATTAGTAATATTCATTATTTTGATCCCATGAAAATATTGTTCTTTTCGCTAAATTATTTTTCAGTTTGTAACTTCTATAAAATATGTCGAGTCACAAATTATACTATTGACTGCAGATAGGAAATAAATTAGCACGATACTATTGATCATCAGGCACCCCTAAAGTTACTAATAAGTTCATCTGAGGGATTTCATTCATAATAGAAAGGAATAAAGGCTGATAAAGTTAGTAAAAGTAAATATAGTTTCTGTTTGAAGTGGGACTCTCAGTAAATATACAAATAAAATCGTATGCCCGATTGATAAACGGATACTGACTTACTACATTTTTATCTTTTATTACAATATTTTAGTAATAATATAATTCCGAATGTTTCCTACCCCAATAAATTATATATTTTATAACCTTGTGTTATAGGCTATTCGTTGATTTAATCCACATAATTACTCCAGTCTCCTTAAAGGCATGTTTGATGATTTGTAATCAACAATTTGTAACATGCTAGTTTTTAATATTTAAAACAAAATAATATTGATGTCTTTCAGTGAAGGGATTTCTTAAGTACTATAAATATTTGATCAGAGACCGGATCCGTCTCAGTCTTCAGTTAGACTTACATGTGATGAGTTTCGGACCATCCCGTTATCCCGTAGCTGAATTCATTGCTACGATACATCTAGTTAATGGTTGAAGATGGATATAAGCTGAAGGTAAATGTTGATAGCCTAGAGATAAGTATAACGTACATAAGGTTATCAGTCAAGTGGTCAGGGGTTGACCTACTCGACAACGCCCTCCTTGTTGAAAAATAAAGTGTCCATCCATTTTTGGAATATTTTATTTCTGACTCACCGATGATCATTGGGCCCCAACAGAGAACGACCCCAATAACGGGTTATTATTACTCTTCGCATATGGGATGATGATTAAAGTTAATGGTATAAATCGAAACCTAGCACCATATTATACTTATTCACGCCCACTTGACTGTGTATATTGCAAGAAACGTAAAGTCTATTTAGATCATGTTTGTTATCTACATAAAACTCATTTACCTAACATTCAAAAGCATAAATAATAAACTAAAGCTGTAGCTAAATTTAGCTGCTGTAAAAATCTTTAATCCACCTCGCTGTAATTGAACATCTCCCGTCTTCACCACCTCGGCATAAAAAATCTGAATAAACTAAAATAACTTGGGTAAATAATAAACACTCCTATTAAAGTATATTAAGATAAGAATAATTAGGATTATATTATGATGTGGTTATAAATATTTTGTTCGTGATGGTACAGTGCAACATTTAGTTTTATTTTATTAGTGAATTTCCTTTGGAAAGTGAACTATTAGTATGACCTGCACGGTGAAACTTAAGCCCGGGACCACCATAGAAGTTCCTAACATGACCCCCTGAACACGTTTTGGGGGGTCGTTCAAAATTATATATATATATGTCTATATATATATATATATATATATATAGACATATATATATATATACATATATATATATATATATATATATGTGTATGCACTCTAGCGGTCACATTTAATGTCCGATTTACTTCAAATTTGGTAGAGACGTTCCTTTCTATAATCTGTTGGACAAGTTCGTTGGGCAAAACAATCGGAAAACTCTAAACCCATTTTTTGGGGAATAATCTTTCAAATTTTGAGTTTTTGGGCCCAAAAAGGGTCAGAAAAGCCCCAGATGTACAATTAATGCATGTAAAAAGATGGGAATTAGAGAGGCGAAAGTTTTAAGCCCTCTCTCGTCATTCTAGCATACATATTTACCGAGTTATTAAAGAAAATGTGTATTGACCAAACACAGTACGTTGTCTTATGGGGGTTTTACATTAGAAAATCCTGTTATTCATTTGTTGGTGTACTTTTAACATCTCCAGCAACCTCACGCCTACTTTAAAGCCTGACTGGACCTTCTCCTAACCTTATAATGCACAAAATTGTATTCCCAGCATTGCAGGTAAATGAAACCAGGAGCATCAGAACAGCCAAAATATCAATGTTTTCAGATTTCAATAAAAATTTGACAAATGTATGTTTTTGCACTGATTTTGAGTTTTAAAAGTTTTTATATGGAAATTCACTTCCCTCACGTCAGCGTGCTGCGTGCGAACTCGTTTAATTTTTATGATACAACATTTCATAAAGGTTTGCTCAGTGTTTTTATATCAAGGTACACATGTAACCAGTGACTCATGTAGTCAACATAAGATATTATATGTTTTTAGAAGAGTACAAAGCACATTTTTTTAACAAAATTCATACAACTAGACGTACCAGACGATTACCACCTTATGGATCGTTTTCCATTTTGTTCTCGTTACAGTTTAATCTTGACAAGGCAAAATATTCAATTTATCGCACTCACACTTGCATTTTACATAGATTTCAACTGTGATAACAACCCTGTAATGAAAAGTCAAGATTTAAGTTAGATAAGTCAACTAACACGCAAACTGAAATGAAACGTTAGGGTTCTGCATTGCATTTTCACCACATATTGTGAGGTTTAAGATTTTAACAATAAGAATTTCGAATGCATATTGTATCTGTTTATGTAACAATTGAACTAAACTTGGCCAGTTTTAATTTGAAAGTAATTAATGCTATTGCATTCAAAACTGTTGGTGGTTCCTTATAGATAGTGCAATAAATAAAGAACAAAAATTAATTTTGATCGATTTCCTAGTTTTAAAACGAATAATCGGTCCCAGCTACAAAAGGTATGTAGAATTCAATTAAATAAAAAATTTTACAAACTCAAATAATGCACAAAAAATTACCCAGTACCAGAGTGAAAATTGGCTATTATGATGTCAATAGTAAATGAGATAAAATTAAAATTAAGATTGGGCATACCAGATAATATATTAATTTAATTAATAAAAACCTATACTAAATGTAGTAAAGTCAGCAGGTGTAGTGTTTACAGATTTTAGACAATATTATAAAAATATTTTCAGTATTATACTTCTTATTGCCAAATACTTAAAATTTGAATGAGACAACGGAAGAAAAGAATAAAAGCTGGAGGCAAACTGTTGCCATGTATGAGTAAGGTGTGAGAGACACGCCATGCTTATCCGGCCAGTGATAAGCGATTTATTATTTCAACCCCACCACGTTCTAAAAGTAATCGCTAACCTAAAGAGGTCTCAAAACCAAATTAGGTGCCTAAAGAACAAGTGTGAGTATTTTTGTATTTTATTTCTTGAAACTTAACTGCTCGTCGCCAAAGGCAACAGCCAGGCCAAGCCAAGGCCAGGTCAGGCTGGTGTGGCATTAAGCCTGTGCTCTGATCTAAACACCGCGAGGTACTGTAACGGAATCAGCTACATTTGGGCAAGCCAGCGGAGACCGCTCATGAAAAATATCACTGCAGTCAGCCGGGATCGAACCTATGCTTTACCACGGCTGACTTGCGAGGCCAGTGCTCTGACTCTGAGCTACCGTATCCGCTAGGTTTAGCTAAACATAAATAATAGCTAGCATTCCTAAGTAATTGAACTAACCGTACAAACCAACATCTAACTATGTGTAATAACAAATGTTTGCAACTATTGTGTTGATAATAATGGTAGCTGTAGAAAGATGTGCTTTTGTTTACATTGTTAACAATTTGGCAATTGAATAACATATAAAACCATACTTCATTTATTTCATATTTTAGCTGTTCCTTAGATTATTTTCTTGCGCCTACATTTGCTTGAAAATATTTATCACGGTGGATTAAATCAGGTTTTCTAAATCCTTAACTTAACAATCAATACCTAACAAGTAGTAACGTATTATTTCTTCTTTTCAGATTTGACATGTTGTTATGTACTTAAATAAATAATTGATTTTATCACGCCGGGTCACCACGCATAGCTATATATTGTTTTAACATTGTGGATTACATAGACACATCTCGTACACACAGGTAACTAAATTGTTCTGGTTAAAACTTTGACAGTAAAGCATCTATTAATCATCCAGTATTGTTTGTGCAGCGAAACCGAACTCAATTAAACTAGTTTAGTCTCCTAACAGTCAGTTTACTTTGGTTTTGAACTGTGAAAACAGATTTCTGGACAGTTTAGTTTTTATAAACGTGTTTCGAACGGATATGTTTTTTTTTATATTTCTTTACGTGTATGATAGTGTAATGTTTCAGTCTTTTGTTTTACACTAACAAACCTAACCCTAACTCCCTGTTTCTTGGCTCAGTGTATGTATAAAAATAATCTGAATGTAATACTTGTAATAAACAAGGAGAAAAATTATAAACACATTAACATTTTGGCCAGTAAATATTTCTTTGGTACTCTAAAACGTCTGCGGGTTTTAAATATCAGTACCATTTATATCAGAGACAAAAGAACTGTGTAATCACTTGATTATTTCAATGGTTATTTATCTGTGGTTTAACTATAGCATCTCAATATATCCTTCCTGCATTTTTTTATTTATTTTGGAAATATGAGCATAATTTTTACTCGAATATGTATTATATTTATTTAAAAAATATATACACACAATGATTACTACTCATGAAGATTTTAATGTACAGTGCCCAAGCTGTTAAGGAATAGTCATATAAGCATGAGGGGCCGAGGTTTGCTCGTAGAAGTTAACCTCGTGTAAGGAATAGTCATATAAGCATGAGGGGCCGAGGTTTGCTCGTAGAAGTTAACCTCGTGTAAGGAATAGTCATATAAGCATGAGGGGCCGAGGTTTGCTCGTAGAAGTTAACCTCGTGTAAGGAATAGTCATATAAGCATGAGGGACCGAGGTTTGCTCGTAGACGTTAACCTCGTGTAAGGAATAGTCATATAAGCATGAGGGGCCGAGGTTTGCTCGTAGACGTTAACCTCGTGTAAGGAATAGTCATATAAGCATGAGGGGCCGAGGTTTGCTCGTAGACGTTAACCTCGTGTAAGGAATAGTCATATAAGCATGAGGGGCCGAGGTTTGCTCGTAGAAGTTAACCTCGTGTAAGGAATAGTCATAGAAGCATGAGGGGCCGAGGTTTGCTCGTAGACGTTAACCTCGTGTAAGGAATAGTCATATAAGCATGAGGGGCCGAGGTTTGCTCGTAGACGTTAACCTCGTGTAAGGAATAGTCATAGAAGCATGAGGGGCCGAGGTTTGCTCGTAGAAGTTAACCTCGTGTAAGGAATAGTCATATAAGCATGAGGGGCCGAGGTTTGCTCGTAGACGTTAACCTCGTGTAAGGAATAGTCATATAAGCATGAGGGGCCGAGGTTTGCTCGTAGAAGTTAACCTCGTGTAAGGAATAGTCATATAATCATGAGGGGCCGAGGTTTGCTCGTAGAAGTTAACCTCGTGTAAGGAATAGTCATATAAGCATGAGGGGCCGAGGTTTGCTCGTAGAAGTCAACCTCGTGTAAGGAATAGTCATATAAGCATGAGGGGCCGAGGTTTGCTCGTAGAAGTCAATCTCGTGTAAGGAATAGTCATAGAAGCATGAGGGGCCGAGGTTTGCTCGTAGAAGTTAACCTCGTGTAAGGAATAGTCATAGAAGCATGAGGGGCCGAGGTTTGCTCGTAGACGTTAACCTCGTGTTTTAAGTAGTCCTCCATTATAAAATTATATTTAAGATTTTTTTCGGATTAAATTGTGTTTTTAGTTCCGGATGTCTTACTAGTTGTCTTCAGGGGCTTAGAACATTGCTATAAATAATAAATTAAACACTTTTATCACGCAGCTCACAAAAATTCATGATTGTACAGTTTTTCTTAAATATCCTTTTTATCACTATAATGGTGTACAGCAAATTTTAAGTTTAAGTTTAATTTTAATACTTTTTACGTTACTTGTATGAGCCCCTTCTTAAATAACGCAGAAACAACAGTAGGTAAGTATTTTCTGTTACTACTTCAATACCAAATCTTATTTTCATCTGAAAACAAAAAATAACTAAAGATAAATATGTAAGAACTGTTTTATTCGACAAACCAATTATTTGTTCACTTGAAAAATATTAGTTTATATTTTCGAGTTGTAAATCGTTGTCCTTTTTCCTTCGTAGGGAGCGAACTATCAATTGTTGTTAAATTGTTATATATTATTTATTTATTATTATTATAAAATACTTATAGTAGTTACAGAAAATGAAACCACTCGTAGTTATTGAGTGTGAATTGGCATGTAATGCGACATAGTAATATATTTGAGGAAATGTAAAAAAGGTCATTTGTAAAACGTTTTAATATATTGAAGATAAACTATTCTGACCATAATTTCAATGTTAATTAAGTAAATTAATAGTAATAATTTAAAAATATATCAAGAGAGTAGAGGATAACGTTGATATCTTTAAACAATTTCAATTTTAAGGTAGTAGGTAAGCCTTCCCCAGTGTAAACTATTCAATTTAGCAGACTATTGAGTGCTAGCGTTACATACAATTTTGTTTAAAAAAAGTTTATATTAAGTGATGAATGCGTAAGCTTTACTCTAAATTCAAAACTGTTGTTTCTACTAATTGTTTATTTGTTGAATGTAATTTTGTTTAAATATATTAGTCGATTAAAATGTTCAGTAGAGGCAAGGAATTTTAAGTTAAATTAATATTAAAAGAGTAATAATAACCAAAATTTTAACAAAAACTAAGTCCTTTTTTAACACACTTTAGTAGCTATGCAACAATGATTCTCGTTTCGATTATTTATAACTGATCCATTAAAACACAAAAGCCATTAAACATCCTCTTAGCTGATAACATGTAAAATACTGTTTCTCACTGCTTGCCAAGTCGTCGCCTGTTATCTGTTAGGCAACGAACACCATTTACAGTGTATCCGGTGAATATTAGAGTTATATTGGCTTTATATTTATAACCAAAACGATCGTAACTGCACTTAACCATTAATAAACCTTGCTTAAATAAGATTCATTGTTTCTATATTTCAAACAACGAGTGAGGCTTTAGAGACAATCTTATATTGTTTTATTGTCAGTTATAATCTTTAAATCCCTTTTACATGGTATTTGATCTATTAAAAAAATTTATTGAACATTTAAATTTGTATGTAGATTTGGATTTATTTATACTACATGATTTGTTTTTTTTTATTTCTGGTTGAGTTGAATAAAGATGTTTTTTTAGTCAGAAAAACCTTTTATATTTAATTGTTGACTTTAACTCACAGTTAATACCAGATATTAAATTGTATCATTAATTCAAAACACCAATTATTACCACTTCGTTAGGGATGTTATAATTTATTGTGTAAACAATTCCAATAAGGAGACCTTCTTATTATGAACGTTAATCATTGTTCTTCTATTGTAACAGATATATTTCAACCGTCGATGATTATACTTTACAACGACTAATATAACTAAGTTCCATTATTAATACTACTAAAATAAACGATATATGTTTTATCAAAATCATCTCGCTTTCTAAATGTACAATCTTAATTATTAGATATTTTAAATTTATGTCGCGATCTGGTTATTTACATTCCTAATCCTTACTTCCTAATCTGGATAGTTAAAACTTCTACTAATTGTTTATATAATTTACCATTGATTTTGTATTCTGAATTAAGTATCGCCTAAATAAAAATGTTAATTGCATTTTCAACCCCAATTTGTTTCCATAAGACATGTGAAAGTGTATCTACATTCTCAATATTTTTCAGTTATATGTTTAAGTGAAAGGAAAACATTGTTTTCGTCATACTGCTTCAAAAACATCTGTTTTTGACAGATGCGTTGAGATTCAAAAGTTCTTCTTTTTAGTCTTTGGATAATAACATATGTTTTGATGATCATTATCGTACTAGGACTAAAAAGATCATTGTTGATGATACTTTTGATTCGAGGTCGTCATAAATCGATTAAAATTCATTCAATTATAAATAATCGAAACATTCATTGTTATTATCGAAACATTCATTGTTGTATTGTTATTTGAAGAACAACCGATTGATTCGAACCACAATGATTGGTTTGAATGATCGACTCAACAACCGATAGATATGAATGAACCGAAGTTATGCATGTGCAACAGCTGATTGTTTCAAGAGACAAGCTGAAAGAAACATTTGAGGTTATGAAGACACAGTACGTAAATTTTACTTTTGTTTTTGTTTAAACCTTAAGTTTTTTGGCAGTATGACGAAAAATATAGTTCGTCACTCGGATCAAAAGTGTCTTTTTAATACTCGCTCATTTCCCAGCCTCGGCTTCGCCTCGGCAGTTAAACTGGAGCTCGTATTAAAAAGATCTACTTTTGATCCTAGTGACGAAATATACTATTAAATTAATTACTTATTAATTTTCTACAACATTCTATTTTTACGCCATATCGAGAGACATCCATTAGCTTTTTTTCCTGTGCTAATGGTGATGTCTAGTAGGTATTAAATGTATTTCAAAGTTTGTTTGTGTTTTTAAGTTAGAGAATGCGAGCAATATTGTGGTGGTAGATTAATATTCATTATGGTATTAGTCTAGCCACCAAGAAAACAGAAATTTATCTTGTGACATGAATGCAATATTACAGCTCCCAAATCCACCGGATTATGAACAATGCGCAAGCTAACATTTCTTGTATCATTACATTTTTTTTTTTTATTTCAAAATAAGTTCCCTTAAACATAACATACAAAATAACAAAATATTGCGAATTTTTTATAAACAACAAAAGTTAAAATCCCTAGCAGAAAGATTTTTGTTATTTATTACATACGTTAGATACCAATATTCAAAGTAATTAATCTCTAAATATTAACGTTGATTCATTTCCTCCAACAAAGAAGAATACCTTATAGACTTTTCTTCAGATTAACATAGTTGAAGTATATACTTTTATGAAACGGTGTTTTTTTAAGATCGTATACAAAAATTTGAATTCAAATTTTTATATTTATTAAATATTATATCAAATATTACATAATTGTTATACAATTTTATAAATTTGTTGACAAACTGTACCATCTATTTTTTATGTTGATGTACTTTCTTTATCTTTTTTAAACATACAAGTATTTGTATAACTCATTGGTTTATTACTTTTTCCTGGTAATGATATATCGCTAAAATTTCACTTTTTCTGGTAAAATTTGTAAAAAACCTAGAGAAATATTAGCACTGTAAACTTTCGTCAACTAATTAGGTTGTTGAGGACCGCGTTTTAATGAATATGTTAATTATAATCTACGTAACCCATCTGCTGAAAAAATACTACCCAATGCCTAATAGACTTGCAATTTAGTGTTTACCTAAATGGCATCCCACACTGCTTGTTTTTCGTTTGAAAGGGGTTTATATTTGTATTAACAAAATTAAAATTTGATTTGTATATTTATATAGATTTATATTTAATAGACGAGTCACTGATTTATACCTGAACAGTGAATATTAGTTTTCCTCACATACTGTTGTCTAATTATCTTCTAATTATAAATGCTGTCTAATTATAAAAAAGGATGTTGGTTTGTTTGTTTGTATATATATTTGAAGTTTATGGACTCAGACACCGTTGGACCATTTGCCATTAAACTTGGTATTTATATGTACAATTTCACGGGGAAGATCCATTTCGCCCTAACTCAATTGGGTTCCTCCCAAGAGGCCCAAAAGAGTTCCCATATAAACCTTATGGAAATATATTGTTGTTTACATAAAAGCTAAAGACATGTTTAACAGGTGATCTTGGTGATATTGGTTTTAGTTGGTAATAGTCAAAGGCATGACAACGTCTGCCAAGTAACAGCTAGTCTGTTATAAACGCACACTACCTAATATAACACGACAAAATATATTGATTTTCCATGGAAAATGATGATGTCAAGTGACAGCCAGAGCATAGTTTTAGCGAATTCCTCCAATAGGGAAGAAGCTGTTACCGTAGCTCATGGTAAGACGTTACCCCAGGACCGTGACAGCATTTTGTTCAAAGTTGTATATATTTTATTTACATGTGTTCGTGGGTACGATAACTTCCGTAAAAATGTCCGATCTTTAATAAATTTAGTAAAGAGGTGTAAAATAGTAATTATTTGTCGACTTTTTTCGATCAGTGCGCATTACTTTACCACTCGCTAGCTAATAAACAGCTGATTGTTTGTAGCTTTGGACCAAGCTTACTAATTCGGCGTTTATAACATCAATTTCGTGAATTCCCCACATTGAATAAAATGATTATTGTATGTTATTACTATAAGTATCCATAATTGCAATTGCATGAATGCTTGGGTATGTAATTAGAGTGTAATGGGTCCTTATCGTGGTAGGAAAATTACCACAAAAAAAATTATTTTTCGCTCTTAGTACTTAAATTACTATTTCACAACACTGTAATGGCAGCGGCTACTTTTAGTATCATCTGTGGATGCCAAAAATAATAATTTTCAACTCCAGATCCGGAGAAAACCGCTGGAGAATTTTTCACACTGTTATAGAAAGGTCACACTTTTAACAATAGTAGTGATGCATTAGTAATCAGCTGTTCTTATTCATTTGGTTAACTGTATAACCTAGAAAGTACCTGGGGGCCGAGCTTTGCTCGGGGAAGGCCAGTCAGTTTGTTTAGATAACGTGGAGTAATATTTCACCACTACCCCCTAATGATAATCAGATTTTTATAACTCATTTGCCTCTTTTATAAATTTGTAAGTTCACTCCAGTTGTTATTTATAGCTCAACGTCCCTTTGATTTATTTTACTACTCTATGTATGCAATCTTTACTCAAATCTTTTAATCTATGCTCTCAAGAAACCACATGTTAATAATCATAAACAACATGAGTATTATTTTGACAGTTTATTAATTGATTATAAACAGCTGTAAAAAATATTTTTGTTTTGATTTTATACCCCATAAGCCCAATGTTAATGTTTTTAACTCTTCATTTTTTTTTACATTATTTGATTTTTCCTGGGGTTGAGACCTGTCTAGAACTTATTTTTATCCCAGAAGTTAGTTATTTCCAACATTGTAAGGAAATCGTTGATGCCGTTATTGAGATCAGAGTCGCAAGCAAGCAAACCTTACTCATATTAGAGTATAGGATTCAATGCATGTATTTGAAACCAGCTGTTCTTGCGTGCCTTCAAAATCAACTGTACTTATCAATATAGTTAGTAGGTAAACATATAAAACATGTATACAC
This sequence comes from Allygus modestus, assembly GCA_963675035.1. Classification (NCBI taxonomy): domain Eukaryota; kingdom Metazoa; phylum Arthropoda; class Insecta; order Hemiptera; family Cicadellidae; genus Allygus; species Allygus modestus. The sequence goes on from OY776115.1 coordinate 10,390,069, forward strand.
TATAGTGTCATTATGTTATGAGAAATATTAATACCCGAACGTGATAATAATTACTGAACAAATAGGTTTCATTATTATTATTATTATTGACAGGGTGATGGAAAATATTGTTCAACTCGTACATAAAGTATTTCGAATTTTATCAAATTCGTACGGAGAATGCCACTTTCGATACTAGTGATGAAATATAATAAAACATCTAAAAGCAATAAATGGAAGGTTTTACAACAAAACCGCATACACATATATGTATGTAAAACCTTAACAGATATCCTTTGAAAATGGCATACCTATAACCCTGCAATAATTTTACAGAAACTATTGTAATGCATATAAACCACTTTCCCGTAGTAATCAAACTTTGATTTAAAGTTAGAAAGCTAATTTGATTTTAAAGTAATAGTCAAATTTATGATTTGCATTTAAAATCTCCTAAGCAATTCGTTTTGCATTTCAAAACCGATTTCAAATTCAGATTACTGCGGAACTTATAGAAACTCCAAACTTGTCGCAGAGTTGGTTTCCCTGCTTCTTGAAGTAATTTTTATCAATGTAGCATAATCGGTTTGATTTTGTTTATTTAAAACAGTGTAACATGTTTAAATGTTTATTAAAATATCTTCATATCATACAATACCAACAGCGTAGAACTAAAAGTTTGTGAGTTTTTTCTATGTTTTACGATCACGTTAAAACTACCAAACCCATTGATCTCATATTTGGTAGGAAGGGAGCTAATATTCTCAAGAAACATACAGGCCTCTTTTATTAAAGAGTTTTAAGAATCCTTAATGGCTCAACCCTATTGGTTTTTAGGTTCCTCACGTTAATCGCATGGCGTTAGTATTTAATTTACCACTTGAACTGAAATTAGGTAAAACGATAGCTGTTTTACAAAAGGCATGCATAGACTAGCTCAACATCCATGTTTTATTTTGGGACTCAACCACATTGGCTCTCAAATTTACCATGCAAATGTTATGGACATGAGAATTTACTGAACCGTCTGAGCTGAAACTGTATAGGAAGCATTTAGAGCTCCGCCCTACCAGACTTTAGGCTTATCATAATACTCTTATGGAAATTTGTATTTACTGAACCGTTTGACCTGAGATTTGATTGTAAGCTGTCACATTATAGGCAGAATTAGCCTTCCCCCTTATCTAAAATCGTTTTGACCTCCGTCCCACGGGCATTCAGAGTTTACATGTTAATCTAAGACTAGTTAAGTAAGATAATTTAGCTCATTTTTTAGTTTATACTTCTACTTTATATAATTAAAAGCAAATATAACCCAACGTAATATAGCAACATGGAGTGATACCAGTGTTTGTAAAATATTGTTTGTTTAAATACTAAGGCTGAATATAATGCTATGGAATGAATGTAGGTTACAAGCATAAAGACACATTATTATTATTGGTAATACAATACTATTTAAATGTAATACCACGCCAAGTGTTCTAGTATAAACTATATATTTCAAACTTGTGAAGACTGCTACACGCTGCAAACATGTAACTCTTTTACTTTCTTAATACGACTTTTAAGTATTTGGTTTATTTACACACTTCCAAATAATAAATTAATAATTTTTTCTGTGTCTAAATAATTTTAGACTTACTACAACACTAGTTATTCCTACTTTAGTAGTTATAGACGGTGTAACATATTTTTAATGAACAAAACGCCAGCTAATCTAAATAAACTAATCTAAAACCTAGGAAGTAAAATCTAAAGGAATACATCATTTGCCCTGGTTTTATTAAAGGTAAATATATAGTAGTAATGTTGATCTAGAGTTTATAACAGCCAGCAAACTACCCCCCTAACTACATTGGTGGGTCACGTGACCTGCCAGACGATAACCAAACGACCGTCGCCTCCCTGTCATTACCCACTGGATAAGCCCAATTACTCTCTTGAGTGTTTTAACACGTTAATGCACTGAGGAGTAGAACATGGTATTACAATTTTATCACAGGTAAAAATTTCTACCTAAAATCGTAAGTGAGAAAGGTTTTCCTGTGGTTGACATTAGTATTGGCACTTCTAGTTTTCAAAAGCTTAAAATATGTTTGCAAAATATTAAATTTTATCATCACGAAAAATTATAGTCATACGAAATCGTCCTTTAAGTTTTAAAATATGTTATTATGATACTCCAGATTCCTATGTGACCCTTAGGTTACGGCCACGCTAGGTGACCTAGACGCCACGACAGAGAAAAAATGTTGAAGACTGAATCAAATGGAGGAGGCCCCGCTAGGCGACCCGTGACCTGCGACGGCAAAACGGACGCGTCTGGTAGCGTTTTCTGGTCGCGGCGACGAATACGCTCCCCATATTATATCATGGAATCGGCCACTACTTGGCGACAGGTCGCGCTACATGTCAATCCCCCCCCTTATTTTCTTGAATGATTATTTGGGTCAAATACTTTATTATTGACACAGTTTATTAGTGCTTAATAGTATTTTTCCTGTGTTCATACAAACTCCATTGGTAGGACGATTAGCAACTGATTATAACTGATAATAACCTATATTACAGCTATTAATTAAATATAAATGTATTTATATTTTAAAATGTCGATATAAAGACCAATATCGAGCTTCTTACTACTTTTTAGTTTATCTTGTAATGAATTTATATTTTATAAAATATTTAACTAATTTAAAAGTTCAACTGAAAATTAATGGATTACGCTCCACAAAAATAATACTTAATTTAAACTTGGAGTTCAGCTAAGAATTATTTTAAGATAAATACAATAATATAACTCATTACGGTCTTAAATTAAACTAACGGTTATACATTCTTCAGATGAGATTGGAAGGTGAAACTTAGTGCCCTTTTTAACTATATCGTCGTTAATTTTCGACATTAGTTTGTCAAACAACGCTCCAATTATAAGAAAATACGAAAACAAATGATTTTAACTAAGAAATGCTATTATAGTGGGAAACTGTCCGTGTTTTAAACGGACCGCATTCTCGGTGAACTCCGAATCTATGATTTCTCTTATTTTTCAAAAATTGTCTTACTGCAATCATTAGCATAAAATGCCCCTCATTCATGGAGCCATCTTGATGACTGCGTCACTGTTGTAGTGACTGCGCCGTAGTGGCACCTCCCTGCGACTCGGTCGCGAATAAAATAATTGCGGTGACCAAGTCGCGGCGTCCAGGTTGCATAGTGCGGTCGTATGCACTGTTTAACTAACGTACAGTAATCCCGATAAACCACTGTTGGAACGAATCTATAACACGCTTGGTCAAATATTACGAGTATTAAGAGTTTATAGCTCGTGCAATGTGTGTAAACTTTATGTGAATTGTATCACATTAGTTTTACCGTCCAATAAAGATAAACGTTGCACCACTCACTTGGGATAATAGTTTCGTAATGATCCGTTCCTTGATTTTTTATAGGTAGAGAAAATATATTGTGCTCGAACTAAAATAAGCAGTTAGGGACTTCCTGTCTAAAAGCTGCAGTGGCAGTTTTCCAACGGGTTTCCAACGATACCTCTAGGTCAAGACATCCATCTCTGTGTTTCGCACACAAGGACCACTCCTCCTCCTGGCCGTTCCTCCTTTGTTTGTAGTATCTCTACCATAATAGTTACCGGAGGGAAGTCTCCGATCGTGTTGTCTAGTTGCCTCTGATTTTTGTCCCAGCGAGTCTGTCGCAGGCGAAGAACGTATGATACATATCATCCGCTGCTAAAAAAAGAATAATTTCTTTCTTAGCATGTATTCTGCTTCTAGCAGTATTGTTACAACTAAGAAGGATAAATAAAATACATCTTACAACACTATAAAGTATATTTACACTTATACTCTACTTACATACAAAACGGTAGAATATACACAAAACTGTTAATTATGTAAAAAGGTACAAGAATCATGTTTCAGCATGGAAGAACCGAAAACCGGAAAGATCGAATGTCGTAAAACACCTCCTGGAAAATTGCCACTCATTGGTAACAATTGAAGACAGTTTGAATATTCTCCTTATTTGTAAGAAAGGAAATGCAATAAATGCATAGGAAGAATTGTTTATTTTTAAGGAAAAATGTAAGGATAGGGATAAATTGATCAATGAATAGGTCAACCTCGACTCTGGTGGTACTTATCGCATCTTGTTTCCGGAACTTCCGGTAGCCAATAGTATACAAGCCGTTCGCCATCTTGTTTCTGTCATTCTCTGATTGGGCCTGATGATGACCGGTGTAACTGGTTGAAATCGATCGCCTTTTACCCTCTTTTGTGTATATTTTACTGTCTTGTATGTAAGTACAGAATAAGTTTAAGACGTATTTTATTTATCGTGCTTGAAAAAGAACCAAAAAGTTGAAATCCCAACTGTACATTGTGTGTATGTAACCTATCAACATGTAAATTAAATTTGGCCAATCATCAGATGCTTATGGACGATTTGTGTCAACATGAGCACATTTGATTAAAGTCCCAAAATTCCAGAATAACCTGGTCTTCCATAAACATCACCATTAAGTATTATACCATACAATTTGTTCACCTAAACTAAACTAGTTACAGTAATTTGTGGAAAGTTTGAAATGCCATTGATATAAATCTCATTTGTCTCTGTAATTCCTCTTACGATATAATTTAACGAACAAAATCGGATACAAATTATATAAATATCTGTTTAATACAAAGATAGGGCTTAACCTATCGTGCGGATGGTTAGTAACTTTAACTATCCAAATTCCTAAAAGTTAATCTAAGTATTTTTGAAACTCATAATAGCGATACATTTTAATATATTATTGATTTATTTAGACTTCACCTATCGCTTCTAGTGTTTAAAACCACACCACGTTTCGGGAGGTAAGGGAACTCCTCCCGTTATCAAGTGAACCCTACTTACATCTATTATCAAGATCTTACACCAAGGTGTAAGGTGTCTTCAAGTCCAAATAAATCAATAACAAATTAATTTAAGTGTTTAGAAAAAACATATTTGACATAACATTGGTTTGATTGACATTTAAGAGACGCAAATACTTTTACAATCTTTATATTTTATACATAGGGCAAGTTCATTATACCTTACCAAGCCTAACTACTTCACACTGCAGTTTGTTGCTTCTGACAGTTAAGCACTAATTACGTGGCTTGTCAGTCGGTCAGTAAAGTTACAACGTTGCCCGTCACATCCCTGTAATCACCTTACTCTGTGTCCGCCTCCGGCTCACCACACTGCAGTTTGTTGCTTCTGACAGTTGAAGCACTAACTACGTGGCTTGTCAGTCGGTCAGTAAAGTTACAATATTGCCCGTCACATCCCTGTAATCACCTTACTCTGTGTCCGCCCCCGGCTCGCCACACTGCAGTTTGTTGCTTCTGACAGTTGTAGCACTAATTACGTGGCTTGTCAGTCGGTCAGTAAAGTTACAACATTGCCCGCCACATCCCTGTAATAACCTTACTCTGTGTCCGCCCCCCGGCACGCCCCCCGGCACGCCACATTGCAGTTTGTTGCTTTTGACAGTTGAAGCACTAACTACGTGGCTTGTCAGTCGGTCAGTAAAGTTACAAAATTGCCCGTCACATCCCTGTAATCACCTTACTATGTATCCACCCCCGGCTTGCCACACTGCAGTTTGTTGCTTCTGACAGTTAAAGCACTAATTACGTGGCTTGTCAGTCGGTCAGTAAAGTTACAACATTGCCCGTCACATCCCTGTAATCATCTTACTCTGTGTCCGCCCCCCGGCACGCCACACTGCAGTTTGTTGCTTCTGACAGTTGTAGCACCAACTACGTGGCTTGTCAGTCGGTCAGTAAAGTTACAACATTGCCCGTCACATGCCTGTAATCATCTTACTCTGTGTCCGCCCCCTGGCACGCCACACTGCAGTTTGTTGCTTCTGACAGTTGTAGCACCAACTACGTGGCTTGTCAGTCGGTCAGTAAAGTTACAACATTGCCCGTCACATCCCTGTAATCATCTTACTCTGTGTCCGCCCCCGGCTCGCCACACTGCAGTTTGTTGCTTCTGACAGTTGTAGCACCAACTACGTGGCTTGTCAGTCGGTCAGTAAAGTTACAACATTGCCCGTCACATCCCTGTAATCATCTTACTCTGTGTCCGCCCCCGGCTCGCCACACTGCAGTTTGTTGCTTCTGACAGTTGTAGCACCAACTACGTGGCTTGTCAGTCGGTCAGTAAAGTTACAACATTGCCCGTCACATCCCTGTAATCACCTTACTCTGTGTCCGCCCCCGGCTCGCCACACTGCAGTTTGTTGCTTCTGACAGTTGTAGCACTAACTACGTGGCTTGTCAGTCGGTCAGTAAAGTTACAACATTGCCCGTCACATCCCTGTAATCACCTTACTCTGAGTCCGCCCCCGGCTCGCCACACTGCAGTTTGTTGCTTCTGACAGTTGTAGCACTAACTACGTGGCTTGTCAGTCGGTCAGTAAAGTTACAACATTGCCCGTCACATCCCTGTAATCCCCTTCCCCTGTGTCCGCCCCCCGACACGCCACACTGCCTGCAATAAACTGTGGTTACCTAATATAAGGGTTTGATGTTTGAATTGTAGTACTTTAAATTACAAATATTGCTCCTCTTTCGTTTCCATACTTACACCTATCTTTACTTAGCAGAAAAAAGGTAAAACTAAATTTTGTTGCGTCCGAAAAAATTATGCAAGTACATTATTGGTATCTCGTAAATTAACAGCTTTACTTGTATTCTGAGGTGAGTTAGGTATGTTATTGAAAATTGTATTTTAAATAATTATTCAGTAATAGATACATACAAATTGAAGTGATAAAAATAATCACTTTTTAAGAGTTAAATGACCACAAAGACAATTATTGGGTGTGCGGAAAGATTGCATTGGTCTTAACCGGCTTGAAACATTCATGATGCAAAATCAAAAAAGAATTATGAAACTTTAATGTTTTATCACTTGTAAAAAAATATTAAATTGACTCCCAAACACAATAAGAAATTAATATAAGGTATTGAATGAATAAATAAAATATAATTGGTTATCTAATGTATTCATGCAGATAGCTGTGAATAGTGTAAATTAATTATTGTTTACTAATGTACGGTATGAATAAAAGATAAATTTTGATATTAAAAGTCAAAAGCCCTATTATTTACATAATAAAATAACTTTGAATTTAAAAGTCCTTACCATATCATACAAATATATAAATTAAAGAAAGTCAGACGGTGTTGCTTGTCTGGGAAGAGAAGTATAATTATTTATTTTGAGCACATCTTTTATGCAGTATAAACACCCGATATGAATAAGAAGCCAAAGGCTAGAAACAGTAAGCAGCCAACGTAAACATTGCCTTGCAAATACTAATAAGAAGCTTGCTTATTTTAGAAGTTTAATTTTAAAACCAAAAAGCTTTACTGTATTCTATTTACATTTGTTTACTTATTTTCATCATGAGAATATATTTTCATTTATTATTCTAGAAGGTATAATATTTATGACTTTTGTTTCAGGTATGAGTCTGAAGTATGCACGTAAGTTTGTTATAGTACTATGCAGTTTGTTTTAGTACTATGCAGTTTGTTATAGTACTATGCAGTTTGTTATAGTACTATGCAGTTTGTTATAGTACTATGCAGTTTGTTATAGTACTATGCAGTTTGTTTTAGTACTATGCAGTTTGTTATAGTACTATGCAGTTTGTTATAGTACTATGCAGTTTGTTATAGTTCTATGCAGTTTGTTTTATTTATTTTTCTTCATACGTACTTTAATCATTTAAGTTACTTATTTCTATATGACACTACTTCAGGCGTAAAAAACTGTAATATTTATATTTGGCTTATTTAATTTAGTTTCTAGTCTACTTATAGAAAGCGGTAAAATAATTGTTAAAAAATAAATTGTTATAATATTCAAGGTCATTATATTTTTGACATTTAACTTAAACTATTTCAAGAAATTTAAGGTTGATAAATTATTGATATACTGGTTGTGAATTTTTCCCAATGAAGAACCTGTTTTAAAAGTTCAATTTATAAGCATTAGGAATTTTCTGTTTAAGTAAAGGAATAAGTAAACATACTAGAATACAATTGCGTAGCCTTCCTACCACACTGTAAATACAAATGTTTGCATTATTACGTTCGTTTCATTACATAACTATGCTCACGTAAGTTGTTAGATTAATTACAATTTATTTGTATCTCTATATTTCAACAATTTATGGAGATCGTCTTTTGAATTCCGTAAAAAAGATTTTTTCCTATAGTATTTGTTACCTAATTTGTAGTAGACACTGCATTAAATTGATTTGTTTCCTTCCACATTATTTTACGTATTTTAAAAATTGTACGTGCATACAAACATTATGCACAAGTTTATTTGTTAATTCTACGGAACTGAGAGGAAAATAAAATTAACATCTGAAAAGGATTTATGGCTTAGGAGAGAGACAGAATACGGTAATCCCTTTCTTAATTCTTTCAAACGCCCGTGGACTTAGGTGGTGGTGCAGGGATTTACTTATTCTTAAAGTTTTTAGTTTTTGCTCATTTCAAGTTTTAAATCAAATAAAAACTATAAAAAGAACTCTATGAATTTGTTCATTAGTTAAATCTGGTTTTATATTTGTATCAATATAATGTTGGACAGTTTTATTGAAAACTATTTTTATAGATTATTTTCAATGTAAAAAATACGAAGCAAATAGATACATTTATAACGCATAATCATCATAATGTTTGATATCGCAAGTGAAAATAACAAATGTTATAGTAAAGGCATTTTTTAACACTATAGTAAATATTTAGCACTTTGACTAGACGCTGTTGTTGGTGGATGCAAATCGTTAAGGTCCTGTTAATTATGATTATGTAAGATTAAGGAGAGAACACGCGAAGCTTATCTCGCTAGTGATAAGAGATTTATTATTTCATCCCCACCTCGTTCTGAAAGAATCATGCTTCCACGAAATTTGTAAACGATAACGGAAAACAATAAATACCCCCGTCGCAGCAAACCTGCATACTCAGCGAATTTCCAATGAATTAAAACATAACACATTAAGCCACTTAACATGATTCATAAGAAATATATTCACAAACAAGCGATATTTAAAATATTAATTATTCTCCATAAGAATAACATTGGGGATGAGTACACAGGTTTGCTGCAACAAGGAACACAAAATAATGGGGTTTTATGTAAAATATCAAAGGAACTCAGCTAAGTGAAGTCACATACCAAGTTTCATCCATATACATTCATAAATAAGCGATATATAACAATTTAATTATTTTCCATAAGGGTAACATGGGGACCGAGTACCTAGGTTTGCTGCTACGGGAACCATAGGTGAAAAACTGTTTTTTGTGCAAACAACAATAAACCACAACCAGATGAAGCTATATACAAAATTTCGTCAGTTTATGTTCATAAATAAGCGAGATATACAATTTTTCTTTTTCTCCATAAGAATAACATTAGACAACGTACTGTGTTTAGCACTTTCAATATCTCAGTCACCAATTGACGTAGAGCAATGATCAAGATACCAAATTGTTTTTTTTATGCTGAATTCAATGGTGAAAATTAAAATTTGATTTTAATAAAAATTACATGTGGAAACCCCGAAAAACCCATTTTTGGGGTACAAAACCCCCCTTCAGATGGTGCGATTCTTCTGGTTTTCGAACTCGTTCAAATAAATGGTACTTTACACGTTTGTACCAAATTGCATTAAGATCGGACCTTTTTTACGAGAGTTATCGTGCTTACGGACACATATATATATATATATATATATATATATATATATATATATATACATATACAAAAATTTGAACGAATGGTGTTTTTGGCTTCTGGGGAGCTCAAAATGAAAAGTTACCATGGTCTCGGGCTTAAGTCTTACCATGAGACCTACGGTAATAGCTTCTTTCCTATAGGGGAAATTCGCTAAAACTGTTAAGATGCATAACCTATCATGCAAGCTGGATTGCAATAAACACAAACATTAATTTAAAAAGAATAAACGGTATCAGGAAACTGACACATACTTTCTCCCTTTTAGTCCAACTTTAATGAATAAATTACTTTTTATTTACCAAATATAGAATACAAAGCACGGTCGAATGTACAGAAAATCTTGTAAACAAGTTGTTTTAAAAAACATCCACCCAAATCTCTGCTTTGGAGGCACTACATAATCCATTGCTACACTCGTGGTTTTAAGAGGGGAAATGCCCCCTATTCCCCCCCCAGGGATATTAAGGGGCAACATATTTCAAATTTCCACTGTTGGCCAATGCTAACTTGACAAGCATATCAAGTTTGAATGCAATTTATCAGTATATAAGAGAGAAATAGTAATTTTTGTATTCCCCATAAGAATAACATTGGACAACGTACTGCGTTTACCGCAAAATTAAAATTCCAATTTTCTCCGCAACCAGCAATCGTAGAATAGTAATTCAAAATACTAGATTATTTAGTTTTTTGAGCTCTTTTTAATGGTGAATAGTAATATTTTTTTATACTTATGTATTTTTAAGAAAAATCCAAAAAACTTAATCTTTAATGTTTTAAGTCCTGTAATTTCTGAACCCGCATTTTTACAGACATTCGGGTGGTGTCATTTTATTGGAAAACTAAAGTTCTACAAACCACTAAAGTTTAATCAAAATCGTTAGAGCCGTTTTTGAGAAATTTTGATTTTTCATGATTTTTGGTGTTTTTTGGGGGATAATTACCCTTAAAAATCAAAAATTCCAAAAAATGAAAAAAACACCTGGAGATATTGTGGATTAGTACCTACATACCAAATTTCATAAAAATCGGCCCATTGGTTAGGGCTCTAGCTCTGTACACATCCATACAGACACACACACACACACACGGACACACACACACACACACACACACACACACAGATAGACATCACGTAAAAACCACTTTTTTGGGTTCAGGGAGCACCAAAACGAATATTTCCACTAACAACTCAAATTCGAAATTTTTTACGAAAACAATACTTTCTCCATATACTATGTATAGGGGGAGAAAGTAAAAATTTATTAAGTCTCTCTTTCTCGTAGAGACTGCAGTTTACGCTGTGTAATCTTTGTTTTTTTTGTACCTCCAATCCCTCAAGCTACCGGTTTACTTAATTTTTTAACTAATTTGAATAAATTTTTGTAAACCTGCTAATAGTTTTTATATGTGATGTGTCTGTGTACATTTTCTTGGGTCTACAAATCTGAACAAAATACTTTATAAACAGTTATAATCAATCTTATCTCACACCAGTTTATGTTATAAACTTTTATTTTATTTTTGTCGTTTTTAATAAAGAACTACTCTGTCACTTTCAAATATATACGTTTGTAAAACCGTACAAATAAACCAGTATTAAAATGAACCAATTTTGTGAAATTTGTACGTTATACTATTCTTACCATTGTTATTATGAAGCTATGCCACTTTAATTAGGAAATAATATCTAATACTAACGTTATTGTGAAACAAAAACTATTTTGTAATTTTACAGTCGTTGAGAACCCTACTGTCCCTGCTTACGTTGCCCACAAATATAAATAAATATTCTTATATCTATCAATAATATTATTATATTAGCTGAGCATGTGGACCCTGCACATACTTAGCTATTTTACTTAGCATACAACAAGTTTACATGAAGAGTCAACAAGTCGTCCAGTCTAGTTTGTGTGGCGCAACCTAACTCAATTAACTAGATTACTGATAGTTGGTATTGGTTTTAAACAGTGTAAACAGGTTTTTGGTACAACTTAGGTCTTTTAACCTAGTTTCTACAGGAATCTGTTGTTTTAGTTACATCAGTTTATTTATAGTTATTAAGAGTTTTACTATTTATATTTTAATTAGTGCCTTTTAATCTTTGGCTTTTGCATTGCATCCTGTTTAAAAGCATTACAATTTCCCTACAGTACTCTTAACAAATGTAAATAAGCTTAAGATTAAAAATTAACTATGCTTAAACAATAGTTGAATATTTTAAGGGTGATATTATTTATCTTTGATTTAGGGGATACATTTTATTTTAATTTATTTTTTGTTTTAGGTTCTCTGAAAACCTTTTTGAATCGAAAGGCTAGTTGTTCTCTTAGAATACCCAGCATTATTACCACCTAAAGTTTATACAAATTGGTATTTATTTTTGCCCAAACGGTAACGCTAGAATCATGGGGCCGGGCCACTCGTCAAAGGTCAGGCAGCGTGTGTGGCAAGCCTGCAGTAACATTGTTCAATGTGTGATTTATTGGTCTATGCATGGAGAGCGGGAATAATTTTACAATTCATTAAACAAGTAATTTCAGTTTTGTTAAACATAAAACTACCAGTAATATTACTAGGGTTAGCTTCCAGGAAATTGCAATCACCCAACTTTGGCGCTAGAAACATAAGCTATGCTTATAGTGGCATTCTCATAACAATATAGCAGTGTCAACAAAAACAACGAACAATCAAAATACCCCCGTCGCATCAAACCTGCATACTCAGCGAATTTCCAATGAATATATAACATAACACATTATAACACTTAACAGGATTCATAAGAAATGTATTCACAAACAAGCGATATTTAAAATATTAATTATTCTCCATAAGAATAACATTGGGGATGAGTACGCAGGTTTGCTGCAACAAGGCAGACAAAATAATGGGTTTTTATGCAAATATCAATAGAACTCATCTTAGTGAAGTAACATACCAAGTTTCATCCATATACATTCATAAATAAGCGATATATAACACTTTAATTATTTTCCATAAGAGTAACATGGGGACCGAATACCTAGGTTTGCTGCTATGGGAACCATAGGTGAAAAATTGTTTTTTTGTGCAAACAACAATAACCCACAACCAGATGAAGCTATATACCAAATTTCGTCAGTTTATGTTCATAAATAAGCGAGATATACAATTTTTCTTTTTCTCCATAAGAATAACATTAGACAACGTACTGTGTTTAGCACTTTCAATATCTCAGTAACCAATTGACGTAGAGCAATGATCAAGATACCAAATTTTTTGTTTTTTATGTTGAATTCAATGGTGAAAATTAAAATTTGATTTTAATACAAATTACATGTGGAAACCCCAAAAAAAAACATTTTTGGGGTACAAAACCCACCCAAAACCCCCCTTCGGATGGTGCGATTCGTCTGGTTTTCGAACTCGTTCAAATAAATGGTACTTTACACGTTTGTACCAAATTTCATTAAGATCGGACCTTTTTTACGAGAGTTATCGTGCTTACGGACATATATATATATAATATATATATATATATATATATATATATATATACATATATAAAAATTTGAACGAATGGTGTTTTTGGCATCTGGGGACCTCAAAATGAAAAGTTATCATGGTCTCGGGCTTAAGTCTTACCATGAGACCTACGGTAATAGCTTCTTCCCTATAGGGGAAATTCGCTAAAACCTGTTACCACACATGACGCTAACCACTTTAGAGTTTCTTAAATGGCCTTTCTCTCGCTAACTGTGAATAACCCAACGTCGTATATCCAGCTGGTTTTATACGATCTTTCAGTATACACAACTGTTTCTTCACTTAGAGACCACCCTAAAGCATCTGATTATTTATATGAGGTTACACAAATATTTTCTCGAAATCATTTGTGTAAAATAATTACTAATAACAAAAAAAATATAACATAAAATAATAAAAAGAAGGTCTAAACTTATTACCGTCTAAAAGATTATTTTTATAATAAAACTCGTTTTCAAGCAAAGTTGGGCTTTAAATAATCTAAATATTTCTTGAATCTGCTACACCCTGCTTCCCCTAATATTGCGTAAATAAAATCCCCCATTTAATATTTACTTTTGCTTCATTATTACTTAATATAAGCTGCTTCCTTCTTAAAGTGAAATAACTAAATATATATTGCTTAACTAACATGTATACTAACAAAACCTGCTAAAAAATATCTTTTTTTAATTTTCTTTATCTTTATTTATTAACCTTAATTACCTCTGGACCTTCTCCTAACCTTAAAATGCGCAAAATTTTAATCCCAGCTTTTCAGGTAAATGAAACCAGGAGCACCAGAACGGCCAAAAAATCAATCTTTTCAGATTATGATAAACATTGGAATCCATTTATGTTTTACACTGATTTTGAGTTTTACAAGTTTTTATGTGGAAATTCACTTCCCACACTTCAGTGTGCTGCGTGCGAACTCGTTGTTATTTATAGCTTTTCAATATTTAAGACTGTCAGGAAAATAACAGCCAACAAACCCTGGTTGTATAACATGTTAAAGCTCAAACTCATCAGTTAGATCCTATGAAACTATACGAATCTAGAAAATTCCCTGCTGTTTTTATTGTTGTATGACTTTATCGTAGTTTGGCAGGTTCAAATTAACATGATACAAGTCTTTACTACCCTTTAACCGTGTATTAACATACGTAATACAATTAGTACGTGAGTTTACTGCTGATTTTATACTTATCTCGTTCCTTTTATATTAGTGAAACACATAACAATATTAACGAGTCGCACGCAGCACGCTGACGTGAGGAAAGTGAATTTCCACATAACAAACTTTTAAAACTCAAAATCAGTGTAAAAACATACATTTATTCCTATTTGTATTAAAATCTGAAAAAAATGATTTTTTGCTGTTCTGATGCTCCTGGTTTCATTCACCTGCAATGCTGGGAATACAGTTTTGCACATTATAAGGTTAGTAGAAGGTCAGGCTTAAAAGTGGGGTTGCTGGGGATGATAAAATTACAACAACAAATGAATAACAGGCTTTTCTAATGTAAAACCCTATAAGACAAGTACCTTGTTTGGTCGATAAACATTTTCTTTAATAACTCGGTAAATATTTATGCTAGAATGACAAGAGAGAAATTAAAAGTTTTTCCTCACTAATTTCCATCTTTTAGCATGCAGTAATTTTACATTCGAGGCTTTTCTGACTCTTTTTGGGGCCACAAACTCGAAATTTGAAAGATTAATCCCCAAAAAAGGGCTTTAGAGTTTTCCAATTGTTTTTCCCAACAACCTTGTCCAACTGATTATAGAAAAAAACGTCCCTACGAAATTTGAATTAAATTGGACAAGAAATTCGACCGCTAGAGTGCAAACAAAAATATATATATATACATAACATTTTGAACGACCCCCCAAAACGTGTTCAGGGGGTCACGTTAGGAGCTTCTATGGTGGTCCCGGGCTTAAGTTTCACCATGCGGGTCATGCTAATAGTTCACTTTCCACAGGAAATTCACTAATAAAAACTATGTGTTGCATAGTTTATATTAATACTATGTAACACATAGCATTTATAATAAGCGGGGGCAAAAAACACGTGATAATTTTAATTTTATTTCATCGAAGTAACCCAAACTGATTTAAACCACTTAAAAATTTGACAGATTTATAATATGTATTTTTTTAGTACCATTTCAACAACGTTGAATATAACGCGCAAAATTATTTTACAATATGCATATAATTATTATAAAACATGGCTAAAGAGGTAAGGTGGTCCAGTGACTAGTTTGAAGTTCTTACAAGTTTAGATCTTATTTGAATTTTAAATTGGTTTTCAGATGCAAAACGAATTCCTTATGAGGTTCCAAATGCAAATCATGGATTTCACTTGTAACTTCGAGATAGAGTTAGTTTTTATGATTCAAATAAATTTGTGGTTTTCTACGGAATAAAATACACCCTTATTAAATTTTAGGTATGAGTATTTATCGCAGTTGACATTATAAATTGCTAAATATATGTATTCAAAGATGTGTATCATTAAATAGTTTTTCTCATATCACGATTTAATTTCATAAAGTTAACTGAATATTGAACACAAGCGAAAGATGATATGTAAACCTTTAATAAAACAGCAATTCCAAAGAACATTTAAGTTAGCAAACCTAAGCTTCGTTACTTTTTGTCTAAGATTGCTGCTCAGTACCAAACTAGAGTGTTAGATTTGTAATTTTATCCTCTAATTCGTTATGTTAGTAGATTTTTTAGATTTTATAAGTTAAAGTAACGATTCATTTTTTGTCCACTGTGTCTGACAATGCAATTTCCAACACAAAATGTCTACCTGTTAAAAAAAAACTATTTTTGGAGACGTAGTTTAAAACGATGTAAAATCCAATATTCTATCTACTATACTGATAAAAAAAGAAGCAAACTTTTCTTTTTTTAAACAAAAATGTGCATATTTTACACCGTAAAACAAACAATTCAGGCGACATTCAGGCAAACAGTAATTTGCAAGTCTATTAAGTGCGGTGAATATTTTTGTAAACAGATCAGTTGGCTTGATTAATGTTTGACATGTTCATTAAAGCGCGGCTTGCAGACCGAACCTTTGATAGAGGTCGTTATTTACCTTCCATGTTGCAATTAATATACATAAACTTACTACAGCTGCATTACACATAAACGCAATCCCTGATGGCTGATAAATAAAATATCCTCCACTTCAGTAAGCGAGGTACACGATATGACTATTTCAACATACATTTATCTTATCATTAAATAACTGTTCCGTTTTTGTTTTTGTTTTTTGTTATAGTATAACAAATTTCGGTTTTTATATTTTGAATTTAATTTAGTCGAGTAAAACTTAAAGGTCACATGTGCTTATTGAAATGTTTTATGTAAACATATTTAGACTCTTTGATAATTTCATAGCCTTGATATTAATACACAAAAACTGCATTATTTATACTTATCCATGAATATTAAAAATATAATTTTAAAAAATTGAACAAAGAATTTCAGTATCTGATGTGTATGATTTTTTAAGGTTTAAAGGCACTCTGATTTAGGCACATTTAAATTTCTTATTACATTACTGGCATTTTAATCCTAGTAGGGAATACACTGTTATGAAGTCTGATATAATCTTAAAAGTATAAATTTTGATATTTTATAGCTTTGCGGCAATGATTCTTATTCAGATAGCTTTATAACCGAGCCTTATCAAAAGCCATTAAACATTTTCATGGCTGATAAAATGTTATACACTGAATCACGCTGCTCGCCAAGTAGCCACTGATTATCTGATGGAAATAAAACACAGTAAACTATTCGAGCAGAGAATGTTAAGGTTTATATGATATATTTTAGAAAGTAATTATCAACACTACAGTAATATTCTTTGCTTGGTACACAAATTAATTTAAATTGTCTACATATTAAAGATTTGCGCTTTAGACAAAAAAATTCGTAAGACAAATTGAATTCTCTTATAATTATTTACTTTCAATGCACCCAACAATCTAATTTATTTTTTGTTTACAATATAAAAAAAGGAATATCCTATAATTATTTTTACACTATAATTTTGTTATATTTAGTTTATGAATATGTTTTACCATTGCTGTCTTATTAAATATTTTGCTAACTTAAATAGAAATAATAGCTCACTTGTTTGCTTAGTTTGCTCAGTTTAATAAGTATCCTCCTCCAAAAATAAAAATCAACCTCTTCTATAAATTAAAATATAAACAACTACTTGTATAAGCCATTTTAATATGCAACTTCAGGAACTACTAATCACATTAAAGCGCAATCACATTAGTTAGGACCTACAATATTAAATTATATTTCTCAAATATTCTGTGATTTTGTCATGGTTTTCTGTTGCATGATTTTACCGTAGTTGGTGGCCAGGTTCAATTTTATTTTTAACCAGTTTAATTTAATTTTCCATTAGATCAAAAGGCTATTTCGAAGTATTAAATCAACTTCCTCGTGTATTGTATTTATTTGACTTGGAAACCTAAATTTCAACTTGTTTAGGTGAATTTAATATTACAACGCCATCAGATTACTTTAAGCTCGTGAGCTCTCCAAGTTGAATTATGGCTTAGGAATTAATTTAGTAATATCTTTATGTACTCTGCATTAATTTATTTGTTAAAATTTGTTTTCTTCCGCCTACAAATAGTATGTGGTTTCATAAAATCACATTTAATACGCCTTTTTTGTTTTAAGGACATTTAGTGTATAAAATCATAAAAGTCATCTATATTTTATCGTTCGAAACCTTTACAATTTCAACGTGTATAAATATGCGAGATAAATAAGTCCGTTAATTATTGTTTTTTATTTCGCTCCCAGTTTTGGTCTTGGCTTAATTTTTATAAACATATAATAATCATCTATATAAGCCATCTTAACAAATAAATGGATATTTAAACTTTAGTTTAAATATGAAATATCAAAAGTAAGGTTGTGAACTGCGTTATAATGAACATGTTAAATATTAATCAAGCCAACTGATCTGCTTACGAAAATATTCACCGCACCTAATAGACTTGCAAATTACTGTTTGCCTGAATGTCGCCCGCACCGCTTGTTTTATGGTATAAAGTATGGAAATGCTTTTTTAAAGTGTTAAATTGTGCTATTTTTTTATTGAGATAGCTGATGAAACATTAAATTAAATTTGTTTGTGTTTTCTTGTATTAAATTTAACTTGTATTTTAAATGTTTAACTTTTTAGTGGTTTTTAAACAACGGAAATTTTCGTGAACTAGAACTTTGACGTTCGCCTGTTGAAGATCCCAATAGTGGATTGAATCCGGTCGACTTTCGAGGAAAATAGAATCACTTGACGATAAGGTCATTTAAACCAGTACACATAAATTTAAACATTAAATCAATTTTTTAAACTACATCTGTGAAAAAAATTTGTTTCGTACACCGACGCCTTAAGCGCTTCTTGACGCTCTAATCACACATCGCACACAGCTGTTTCTGTTAAGTGAACGAACAAGTCTGGTGCTAGATTGTTCTTTAAATGAGCAGAAAAATAATCTACACATCTTCAATAACCGGTCGAAGTGTCCGATATTAAATTCAATAGATTAAACAGAATTCACCGGAACTAAGAAATTGGGAAGAATTAAAACTACTTATTGATAGAAAACATTTAATTTAAAGAGACTATTTATATCACTGGTTCCAAATATATAAACCTAAAACATTTATACAAATTAAAAATACCCCCGTCACAGCAAAACTGCGTACTCAGCGAATTTCCAATGTCTTAATACTACATAAAGCCACATACCAAGTTTCATAAAAATATATTCACAAATATGCTAAAAATACAATTTTAATTATTCTCCATTAGAATAACATTGGGGATGAGTACTCAGCTTTGCTGCAACAAGGAACACAAAATAATGTGTTTTTATGCAAATATAAATAGAAATCATTTAATTAAAGTTACATACCAAGTTTCATTCATTTACATTTACAAATAAGGTATATATAACATTTGAATTATTCTCCATAAGAATAACATGGGGACAGAGTACCTAGGTTTGCTGCGTCGGAAACAATACGTAACAATTTTGTTTTTTGTGAAAACAACAACAAACACAACCAGATGAAGCCATATACCAAGTTTCGTCAGTTTATATTCAGAAATACGTGAGATATAACATTTTTATTTTCTCCATAAGAATAGCTTTAGATAACGTAACTTACTGTGTTTAGCACTTGCAATATCTCAGTAACCAATGGATGTAGAGCAATGATAAAAATACAACATTTTTTTAAGCTGAATTCAATGGTATAAATTAAAATTTGATTTATATATAAATTGCATGTGAAAACACCAACAAAAATATTTTCAGGGTACAAAACCCCCCTTCGGATGGTGCGATTCGTCTGGTTTTTGAACTCGTTCAAATAAACGATACTTTACACATTTGTGCCAAATTTCATTACGATCAGACCTTCTTTACGAGAGTTATCGTGCTTACGGACACACACACACACACACACACACACATTTATATATATATATATATGTATGTATGTATACACATATAACAAATTGAGCGAATGGTGTTTTTGGCATCTGGGAACCTCAAAATGAAAAGTTATTATGGTCTTGGGCCTAAGTCTTACCATACCACCTACGGTAATAGCTTCTTCCCTATAGGGGAAATTCGCTAAAAATTTAAACAATATTCAAACATCTCTGAACAAGCATTACAAATACCTACTTATCAAAATTACTACGGTACGTGTGAATACAAAATGTATTTATTCCCTCATAAACCACAACTTTATTTTAAAACTAACTCTAACTTGAAGTTACGAGTAAAATTCATGATTTGCATTTGGAACTTTATAAGGAATTCGTTTTGCATCTAAAAACCAACTGAAAATTCAAATAAGAACTAAACTAATAGGAATTTCAAACTTGTAACTAAATTGGTTCTCCTTACTTCTTTATTCGTGAGTTATCATAATAAAATTCATTTCATAAATAGATTTATTTATATTATATTTAACAATGTTAACATGAAACTGAGAAGATACATATTTTAAAATGATTCACAGGTGATTTTATCGCAAACGCAGCCTACTTAGATGGACTTAAATTATATGAATTGCTGGTTTATTATATTTTATGTCATATATGTTTTTTTATTTAATGTTTTATACAGTTCCTAAATCTTATTTAAAAAACTAACATTGTGAGGTATCGATAATCTTGACTGATAATCGGAGATACGTATTGTTATACAATGATTAAATTGATGTCCACGTTTCATTGTGAATATTTGCAAATTTTGATCTTCTATACAGATTGATATTTTCACAATATTTAGTTATTAACATTATTGTTTGTTTTAATGAAAAGGGTACCAGAGTTTTGGCTAAGAAATTGTAGTTTACAAAACACCGTATGATTTCTAGGTTGTATGCTTATTAAATAATAGAGATATAATTGTTGTCTTAGGTTCAATAACGCGTAGCAAATTACTACCCTACCTACATGGCTAGAAGTTATTTGACCTGTCATAGGCTGCATAATTGACTATCCGCTTCCCTATGATTATTCTCTTGAATCATTCCTCCCCCCTCTAATTGCGTACCCAATTACTTACACAGATCCGTTTGCAGTACTCGGTTTTAAGGGGAGGTAGTACAAGACATGATGAATACCCCACCACTATTCCCCTCCAACAGTTGACAAAGGTTGCGTGCATTTAATTGAATTTAACCAACCATTCTTTAAAATTTGAAAATTAAAGAATACAAATTTGAGAATTTGTTTTTATACATTCATATTGGTAAGCTGATTGTTCTTAGGCAGGTAAATGGTCAGTCATAAATGCGCATGCGCAACTTAGATCTTTATTACATGGTGAAGGACCGAATATACATTAAGTTAATGCTATGCCAAATATTTATATCTTATTTATATCCTATTTATATCTTATTACAATATTTAGTTATTTTTAGCGAATTTCCCCTATAGGGAAGAAGCTATTACCGTAGGTCTCATGGTAAGACTTAAGCCCGAGACCATGACAAATTTTTTTTTAAGGTCCCAAGATGACTAAAACACTATTCGTTCAAATTTATATATATGTATATATATATCTATATATATATATATATCTATCTATATATATATATATCTATATATGTGTCCGTGAATGCGATAACTTGAGTAAAAAACGTCCGATTTTGATGAAATTTGGCTCAAATGTGTAAAGTGACATTTATGACTTTAAGTTCGAAAACCAGAAAAATCGGACTATGGGAAGGGGGGTTTATGGGGGTTTTAAATTTTCCAAAAATCAATTTTTTTGCATTTTTCACCCTAAAATTTTTGAAACAGTTAATTTTGGTTTTAACCATGTTATAGAGCTTAAAAAAACAAATAATATGGTATTTTGAATTATTAACCTAGGTTAAGTGGTTGTGGAAAAAATCCAAAAAAACATGCTCATAAAATCTCCCATGTTAATCTTATGGGAAAAAGGTTTTTGGCTTTTCCTCAGTTAGTTTTACTTTAAAATTCACATTTGCTTTTACCAATCACTTCAGCTCCACAAAACAATCATTTTGGTGTTTAAATTGTGATTCTACGTCCAACCGTTGCAGAGATATTCAAAGTACTAAACACAGTACGTTGTCCAATGTTATCCTTATGGAGAATAAATAAAATTTGATATCTCGATTATTTATGAATGTATATTGATGAAACTTGGTATGTGGCTTCATGTTGTACTGGTATATTGATATTTGAACAAAAAACAAATATTTTGTTGGTTGTCCCCGTAGCAGCTAACCTGCATACTCAGCCCTAATGTTATTCTTATGGAGAATAAGTAAAGTTTTATATCTCCCTTAATTATTAACATAAATTAATAAAACTTAGTATGTAGCTTCACCTGGTTGAGTTAAATTGATAATTGCATAAAAACACATATTTTGTGCTCCTTGTTGCAGCAAACCTGCATACTCAGTCCTATGTTATTCTTATGGAGAATAAATAAAATGCTATAGATCATTTAGTTATTAATTTATTTTTATAAAACTTGGTAAGTGCCTTTATGTGGTAGTGAGAAACATATATATTCATTGGAAATTCGCTGAGTACGCAGGTTTGCTGCGACGGGGGTATTTAAGTTTACAACCTTTTTTCCGGAATTTGTGAAATAAAAGCTATAAATTATTAGATATAGCAGAAAAAAATATGTTTGAATTTATCGTACCTCATATTAAATATCTTAAAGACTTTCAATTTTAATACATTTAATATGAGGTTCTAGCACGATAGAGCATAAGTAATATATTTTCGATTTATATTTTAATCAATACGATATGATCTTATTACTGCGTAGTACAATATGACATTCTGCTGCTCCAGATGTTTTGCGATTCCCTCTGTGTGGGCACCTTTGTACTGGATTAGAACTTACGTTTATTTTCTTTTAGGTCTTATAACACGAAGTTTTATTCCATTATTTTGCAATTTAATTATTTAATTACTTAAATACCTCAAAATACATACTACTTAAAATAATACCATGAAGGTTTAATTAAAGATTCTTTTGATTCTTAGAATTTTGTTTACAAATATAATGGTTCTATCGATGGAACTCGTTTTTTATATAATAATAAAAATGCAATATTATTCATTTACGGCTCGTAAAGACAGTAAATAATATTTTCCAACAAAGTTCTAGGCAGTCAAATTAAAATGTTTAAAACAGCTCTTTATCATAACATTTGTATTATTCTATTGCACAGAAATGTAAAACAATTATTTTACACACAAAGCTAGGTAAACGCCTTACAACTTTACCTAGCCTAATTACGTCACACTTCAGTTTGTTGCTCCAGACAGTTGTAGCACTAACTACGTGGCTTGTCAGTCGGTCAGTAAAGTTACAACATTGCCCGTCACATCCCTGTAATCACCTTACTCTGTGTCCGCCCTCGGCACGCCACACTGCAGTTTGTTGCTTCTGACAGTTGTAGCACTAACTACGTGGCTTGTCAGTCGGTCAGTAAAGTTACAACATTGCCCGTCACATCCCTGTTATCACCTTACTCTGTGTCCGCCCTCGGCACGCCACACTGCAGTTTGTTGCTTCTGACAGTTGTAGCACTAACTACGTGGCTTGTCAGTCGGTCAGTAAAGTTACAACATTGCCCGTCACATCCCTGTTATCACCTTACTCTGTGTCCGCCCTCGGCACGCCACACTGCAGTTTGTTGCTTCT
Source organism: Allygus modestus (assembly GCA_963675035.1). NCBI lineage: Eukaryota > Metazoa > Arthropoda > Insecta > Hemiptera > Cicadellidae > Allygus > Allygus modestus. Next base: position 10,413,666 of record OY776115.1, read on the forward strand.
GACAGTTGTAGCACTAACTACGTGGCTTGTCAGTCGGTCAGTAAAGTTACAACATTGCCCGTCACATCCCTGTAATCACCTTACTCTGTGTCCGCCCTCGGCACGCCACACTGCAGTTTGTTGCTTCTGACAGTTGAAGCACTAACTACGTGGCTTGTCAGTCGGTCAGTAAAGTTACAACATTGCCCGTCACATCCCTGTTATCACCTTACTCTGTGTCCGCCCTCGGCACGCCACACTGCAGTTTGTTGCTTCTGACAGTTGTAGCACTAACTACGTGGCTTGTCAGTCGGTCAGTAAAGTTACAACATTGCCCGTCACATCCCTGTAATCACCTTACTCTGTGTCCGCCCCCGGCTCGCCACACTGCAGTTTGTTGCTTCTGACAGTTGTAGCACCAACTACGTGGCTTGTCAGTCGGTCAGTAAAGTTACAACATTGCCCGCCACATCCCTGTAATCACCTTACTCTGTGTCCGCCCCCGGCTCACCACACTGCAGTTTGTTGCTTCTGACAGTTGTAGCACTAACTACGTGGCTTGTCAGTCGGTCAGTAAAGTTACAACATTGCCCGCCACATCCCTGTAATCACCTTACTCTGTGTCCGCCCCCGGCTCGCCACACTGCAGTTTGTTGCTTCTGACAGTTGAAGCACTAACTACGTGGCTTGTCAGTCGGTCAGTAAAGTTACAACATTGCCCGTCACATCCCTGTAATCACCTTACTCTGTGTCCGCCCCCGGCTCGCCACACTGCAGTTTGTTGCTTCTGACAGTTGTAGCACTAACTACGTGGCTTGTCAGTCGGTCAGTAAAGTTACAACATTGCCCGTCACATCCCTGTAATCACCTTACTCTGTGTCCGCCCCCGGCTCGCCACACTGCAGTTTGTTGCTTCTGACAGTTGTAGCACTAACTACGTGGCTTGTCAGTCGGTCAGTAAAGTTACAACATTGCCCGTCACATCCCTGTAATCACCTTACTCTGTGTCCGCCCTCGGCACGCCACACTACCTGCAATAAACTGTGGTTACCCCAAGCAAGATAAATAACTAATAACAACACATTTCACCATTTTATCACATGCTAAATAAACTAAAACCAAACTTATCATTTCACTGATTTCTACATTAAAATTTATTGTCATTATTCATTTATCTATAATTGTTATTAATTCAAATGTTTTTCATTTAAATTATAACTCATGAAAATTGTGATGCAACAAAAAAAACATCTTTATGTGTTGTTTTATTTTAAATTCTTCTTAATACTATAACTTTTTCCCATATAACACCCACAGTGCACTTTTTACCCCCTTTAACTGTTTTTGTGTTTTTACCTTCGATATTGTCCAATGATACGTACTTTGTACTAGACCACCAAAATCACTTTAAACATCATACATTATAAAAAATTATAATCCTTTTTCAAAATGATGTGCGAATTAATATAATGTTCAACAATATAACATTCATGCCATATTGACATGTTTAAAGCAAAAATATATCACAGTAAAAGTTAATAAACATTATGGTTTAGGTTTCAATTACTTTTGTTAGCAAAAGTTAATTTATTTTCTTATTTTTTTCTGAATCACCCGTGTTTTTGGGGGGCTATATATTTTATTATTTATTTAAATGTTAATTTTATTACTTTGTTACATTAAGTTATGCATGCTGTATGTTTTGTTTATTGTTTACAATTATGTCTAGGGTTTCGGCGAGGGCTCAGGCGATGAGGCGGCACCGAGTGACATCGACATTCCTCCAGACGACACGAACGTGAGTTATTTAATTTTTATTTATTTATTTTATGATTTGAGTTCCGACTTGCGCACAACTGGTAACAATCTTATCCCGCTGGCCATATAAAACCTATCGCCAGATTCCTCTTCTCTAGCGATATCTAAGTTATCGTAGTCATATTAAAAAATCATCAGCTAAGTTTATAATTTATGTAGCAATAGTAAAACACCGTTACTATACGACTTTTGGTATAGGGGCCCTCGTGGGGGTTTTATACCCCAAGATATCAATTACGTAGTTTCACCAATTTCAAAATGTAGATCAAGTAGTCAATCTGAGCCTAAGGTCTTAGACTAGTTGTGTTCATTTTCCTATTAATGGGTAAATGTATTAAGTGCAATTAATGTAAAGTAAACCATTTATTATAAGTTCCTGATTAAAATAAATACTGTACAATATGGATATAAAGTTAAGTTCCTGATACCAATAGCTGAGCTCTCCCATTCAGTTAATTTAGGTTCAAGGTCTAGTTTATGCTCCAGCCATGTAACCAGTAGTTGTAAAGCCAACCCATCTGAATCAGGACGGGGAATTCGATAAACCAGGATCTAGAGGTGGGGTACATTTCCATGTTACAGCTGATCATTATCTACTTAAAGTGAAACACAGCTCTGGGTTGATTATGATTCGATCTTTGGTGATTCCGGTACCTTCCAATAAATACTTTTGGTAGGACTATTTTGTTTTATATTAACTTATTTCGTTTAGTTCATCGTCCAAGTAAGTAGTAATAGCTAAGTAGTAATGCCACCAACCCTTACCCCCAAGTAAAGCCCGATAACAGGGCTCACTTGTTAGGAGTGCAACACAGAATAATGCCCAATTACATAAAGCTTCAATCATTTACGACAAATGGTTATAGTAGATAATAAAATAGATGAAATTCATTCTTCATGCAGTCATGTTATAGTCACTTTTTTACGACAAAGTTAAAACATGCTCACGAACTTAATTGTATAAACATATCCTAGTGTGAAGTATTATACTTGACAACTTGACCATCAATGATTTAACTTAGTATACTGCCCTGTTTTGTTGTTAGTTAACCTGTAGCAAATTCAATTAATTATTAGTGAATTGTACAATGTATATGTTCACACAAATTTAAATTGTTTTTGTCAATATGAATGTTTACCCAAGAATTTCGAGCCTTGTCACATTATTTCATAATGTCATTAAAGTTTAACTCTCAAGTAATATTGAACTAACCTGATTTTATCACTTGTCGTATAAAACTGCACAAAGAAAAATAGTTTGTAAGTTTTTCTTCAGATTATTAACGGACCGTTTGACCGGAAAAAGGTAAGAATAATATCTTCAATAAAAGGATTGCTCAAATTGAATTAAATTTCCAGCATTATTTAAATTTACCATTAAATTATGGATCAGCTACATAAAATCCCTGTAACCATAAGGTGCTGTATACATTTCCCGGACGAAATACAACCTTTATGGTTTTGTTTTAGGAAATTCAAAGAAATGCCTATGTGGTGAGAGCTCTTTTCATAAGACTTTCTTTATGAGCTGAGAGTTATTTCTTCGTTCTCTGATATTCGTAGAAGTATAAAGACTTCTCACTGAAAGTATAGCCAATTTCAAAGCCTCAATTTCAAGGGCTTCTTTCATAAACTTGTTTCGACAGTTCTTGACTTTTTCAACTTATCTTTTAATCGATATTTCTGATGTTATCGTAATACTTTAGATCATTTTTGAATTAAAAAATATAAGGAATATATAATTCTAACTTTGTTAGGAAGTAAGAAAGGTAAGGTAAAATTAGAAAATTAGTTGACGTGATTTTGCGTTAGAATAAGATAAGGATGAACTATTAAAACACAAAGCACGAAACGCACACGATTTTAATATTATACTTTAAAACAAGTTTCAAATATGATAATGGAAAACTAATTTTGCCTAACCATATTAGCTGAAGTCAGTTACAAAAAAGATTTTAGGGGTAGGTAGTCTACTTAAATTGTCGTATTTTTTATGGTTATCAAAATATATTTTAAGTTTGTTATTTTGCTATTAAATAAATATTGTTGCTCCGTTTCCTAACTCTAATTACATGATAATAGAAAAATCATTACAATAATAATTGTAACGTTTAAATTGTATTCACGCTTTATAGCTAATAGTGTTCTAGAAATAGAGGCCTAAAAGATCCACAGTAGTTTTTTTTGTTTTCTAAAAATACCATGTTATGGATGTATAGGATTTTTATATGGATAAAATGAATCCTTCGGAAACCAATTATAATAGGCCTACTTCAAATATAAGCCGTAAACTAAAATACGGTTAATTTTATTAGAATAAATTAGTTTTTGTTTTTTTTGGGTGGTCTTTTTTTAGGCAATTTTTGGGGATAGAAATGTTTCTGTAATTAATGAACAAGTTATGTTATATATTTTAAAAGTTGCAGTGCTTTATGAAACTTAATTTTATTTTTTATTTATATGTAAGTAATAAATTCATTATAACGATCTTAAAATTTTGAAAATCGGGAAATAAGATATTAGCTAAATGATGTTTTATTGCTAGTAACCATACCAGTTTTTCATCATTACATTATCGCTACTAACTTCTCTCTTCAATTATATTTATTTTTTAACGTTTACAACCAAACAAATATTTAAGTTTATTTTTTGATTTATTTGGACTTTACCTATTGCTTCTAGTTTTTAAAACTACACTACGTTTTGGGAGGTAAGTAAACTCCTCCCGTTATCAAGTGAACCCTACTTACATTTGTTGGATATAGTTGCATGACTAGTTCCCAATGCTCACCTTGGAGGCATGCGGTAATCTCTATGAGAATATCGTACTTGTGCCCGTGTAGCATTCTACTTTAGCTACTTTATTTTAGTAAACTTACAAAATTTATTTTTACTATTCTTCTTTTTGATAGATTGCGGACGAATTTACTAAGACAAATTCCCTTGATTCTGCTTTCTTTGCAGACTTAAATTTACATTTAGAACTCAACATTTCTAGCATTTGTTCATTATCAGTTGTAGTACTCTTCATAAACATTTAATTTTGTTTCTACATGTTTGTTGATACATATTTTCAATGATTACTTATTTATCAGATGATAACTTGTTATTTTAAATTTATATCATGTAACTTCAGTAATTGTATTACATTAGAAGGAATTTCCAAATTGTGTAATTTATTTTGATAATTAACGACTAAGATTACGTTCGTATAAAAGATATCTAACCCACTGCAGCGTGTTTTGTGGTAACAGTCTAAACCATAGTGTACCTACTCAATATGGTGAAATAAAAGTAACCTACTTTTATCTTACTTATAATGTTACGTACCTGTATAAATATACCTTTTTCCTGGACGAATTACATTCCCGTATTTGTGTTGGAATAAGTAAAACCAGACCAATACGGTAATGAGTAAACATAAAAAATAGTAAGTAAATTACTAGTTTGTTCATTATATGGAAATGTAAACATGAAACTTAACTTTATAACAATAATACGTAAGACCATGTATTACTTATATGATTTTTTTAATGTAATGGATTATAATAATCGAACTATTATTTGAAAATATAGTGTACTAGTTATTAATAAAATTCTTCTTCCTAACTTTTATTTGTCATACTTGTTACATACTGCCATTGAGATATAATTGTGCATACACAATTATATCTCAATGGCAGTTATATTATATTTTGTTAGTGTTTAACTATTGACAGAACGATGTTCAGTTAAAACTGTCAAACTGTCAAAGTTATATTGGACTAGACAACTAACGAGGACGTAATATCTCAGAACTTTCCCGCTGACTATTTGCTAACATTGCGGCCAACTAAAACATAAATTATTGTCCTTCAATGTATTTGTTCAGCTTAATTTAATTTAATTTTACTAAATCAATTACAAGTTAATTTAAATAAATTTACATTTCCTTCATTTTTATTTTTTTATTATGGTTGTGGATTTTGACATTAGAACCTATCCATTTAAAAATGTATGTATTAAACCTGGATATTACCTGTACAACTTTTGATACTTGTTTTAATTGAGAGTTAAGTTGTTATTCCAAACTTTAACATAAAATAATGTAATCGTGTACAGATTAGTTATAATTTAACTGATAACAAAATTGTATTAAGATCAATATGAGATTATCATATATCAGCAAACCAGAAAAAGCAACTTAAATGTTAGTTATATACGGCCATTGTTATCTGTTCTTTTTATATTTTATAATCATGTGCATCCTACAGAATATAGTTTCTGAGTGTAGATTTGCGTAGTACAAACCTTCAAAGATATATTCTTCTATTTGATCAAATCAGTGGCTTTAAAATTGTGTCAGTTTAGCTGTATTAAACGGATTCATCGTATATTCTGACAAAGAATAAAAAGAGCTCTTCACTTCTCGTTCATCAAAGGTTAAGGTTCATTAAAGGCTAAGCTTTAGAAATCGTGTTAATTGAACCGTGATTTGAAAGATCCAAGAAATTCTTTTCTTTCATTTAAGAACCTCATTTTTTATGCATTTTGAGACGTTGCGCTGTAAAAAGAAACGCAAATATTAGTTTTAATTTTTATCCTAACTATCTATAAATTCTCTTTCATTATTTTCAAGATCAAAGATCCGAAATATGTTGTGGTAACTTCTGTTTTGCCATCTTCATCATATTAAACATTAAATCAGAGTGTAGCATGAAAACAAATTTTCAATTAGGAAAAATGAGGTTATTAAACTTGTTTATCTATTCAACCCACTAAGTTATTTCCGTTGACAAAAACAAGTTTGACTAAATAGTTCTATAAACACTGGAATTAATTATTTTATTGAATTATAGTTTATAAATATCTTTCAATAGCTTTAAAAGGGGCTATTATGGTCAGAAAATGTTTAACGTAATTTAAAAACTGTCTTTTAAAGCTTCATATTTGAAATATATACATTTTAGTTTTTATTCCAGCTGTAACCAAAGGAGTGGATAACATAGTGTTGATTCGTCAAAGTCGCTAATGCTGTGGAATGCGTTAAGGCATGTACCTACTTGCGAGAGCCCCTTCTAGTACCCACATTGTATATGGAAGTTTCTATTTATTATCTCCTTTATTTAACATTATTTAAATTCATGAAAGGTGTTCTAACTTTTAATAACACCTGTTTTTATACAATTGTTAAAAATGACGCAGAATATTTGTAAGCCATCAAGTGACTCAGTTCTTAGTTTCAAAATATGTAAATTATATGTCAGAATCTGACGTATAATTTACATATTAAAATTAGGCTCCGATCTTTGCCACTGAAAAAGTTGTTTTAACTTTTTTGATTTCTGTAATTTTTAAATTAATACAATTTTTAAACACCTTTCTATAAAAGTTCTTTGGACAATAATGAAAATGTTACATAGAAAACTACCTTTGAATTGAAAGAATATATTTTAAGATTACACAGGATTACCTATTCATTCGCAAACACCGGCTGCTGTAGTAACACCAGAACAGAACCGCACTATCCTATGCAGTGATTTGAATAATAATGATGCCGTTGTTGAGTTTTGTAAAACCGTAAGTATATTTTATAAAATATTGGCTAGAGTCATTTGTATGCTTTTAGATGAAGTAATATGAGATTTTAAAATTTTACGACGGTAAGGACTTTATATTAGGTAAATTTATAAATGTATTCAAATGATGAAGTTTGTTAGTTAATTTAAAATCATTCAAAAATAATGTTCACAGAAGGAATAATGTTTTTATGAACGTATTTGAAAAATGATTTTTGAAATTTTGAATTCTAAACAAGGTGTTTACGTTACATTACTTATTTTTCGTGATAAACATATTATTTTTACATAATTATAGACTAAAAAATTAACCATCTAATGGCTAGACTTTTTAATAATTTTAAATTTATCATCAACCCTAAATAATATATATATATATATATATATATATATATATATATAATTTAACAACCATATTAGGCAGACGGATTACTTTTATCTGCAAGGTTTCAAAGTTAAACTATTTCAGAATAAATACATAATTCCATTTAAAACTATTACACACATATCTTATATCACAACCACTTTGACCTAACATGGGAGTGTCAGGAGGGGGAGAGAACTACATTCGCATATACAGCCATTAGTACATATGTACATGAATAAACCCGCCGGTATGGCCGGATAACTGGACTCATTAGTATGCCACTTGTCCCGCATAATCTCTACACAGCATGATTTATGTTACAGGAGCCATCTGGGATAGTATTTTTATTATTATTTCGTGATTCAGTTTGTAATGAAAAAGGTCCCCATTTTTCCATCAATTTAGGATTATAATCCTAGTTTTATTCTACAAACTATCGTTTTTGTAGCTGTGTAATATATAAGTATCATCATTTATTACACGTCCTACGGAAGGATGTATAATCAATGGTATCATGTATAGTAATTTTTTAAATATGACTATATTATCTATTGTGAAACCAATGAAAATGTCCTAATTAGTCCATTATTGTAGGATGAGAATCCTAGTTTAATTCTACATACTATTGTTTCTGTATCTGTGTAATATGTGAGTATTCTTTATCGTATACATATATTATATTTTTACTGTATTTTTGTATCGCTCTGCAATACACCGTCACATACTCATAGTTATTTAAAGGCAATAATAATTCAATAATACAATTGTGTGATAAGGGTACGATTGGTGAGTTTTGTTTTTGCAATTGAATAAAACCGACGTTTTTGAAGGCAAGAAAATGTACTGATATACCAATGATCAATTCCTCCAATTTGAAGTACAGTATCAAAAATGCTGTGCCTAAATCAGGTCTAATTATACTGAACTTGTCTTATATTTAATCTACAGGAATAGTTTAAATCGTTATTCTTTCAAAATAAATCTTGAATATACATCGATTTGAATCTCTTAATATCTCTTGATTTGATTGGCTTTAGTGATGAAGCTCCTAAAGCAAACATTTTATCCGAGTGACGTTTTAGGAATTTAAAATAAACTTTATATTTGTTTATATATTGAACTGTCCAGTTTACGATTGACTTAATTGAAAATTCAAACATGAATAATAATAATATTTATTTATTAAAGGGTATGAAAGATTTGGTTTACATTTTATATACAAGACAAAATACAAGACTTACTTGCTTTCAAAAGGTAAATCTTTCAATAAACTTTGCCAAACGGCTATAAAAATAAAATGTCTTGTAATAAGTATAAAATATCTTACTGTACAAATAAATCATACAAATGAAATATAGTGTAGTAGTTTAATAGTTGAAGGTTGTCAATACAACCACAATAACTTGAGTTTATTGAATATTCAAAATACAATGTAAATTAAGAAAAAAAAACACTCCACAATACCTACTGCTATACTCGTTGTATGATACCTTTTATAGATTATCATACATTGCAATATATTTGCAAAGAAGTATAAATTGTATTATATATAATAACTAATATTTCCACATTTAACGTAATATTACTCCCCATTTCCTTTAAACTCGAAAACATCATACTGGTATATTATTTTACATTTAAAAATATCACCAACATATTAAAAACAGATAATATGTCTTTACAAACAATAATAAATTTAGAGTTATTTAAGTTTACCAATATTTCAGCCCCTTACCGCAGTTAAATCTGTTGGTAAATCCTGAGATTTATGTGAATGTAAAATAAACCTAACCGGTTATAAGTTTTTAACCGTTTCTTAGATACGATATAGTTTTACTTCGAAAAAATATAAATGTATTAGGTTGTGATATCATTTCTCAATATAAAATAAAATATGTAGTTTTGAATTATTTTAGATTTAATTAACGAGACGATTATCTTAAGGGAAAACTATTTCTAGGTTGCAATGAAGTTTTATCAGGGTTTCTAATGTTTTAAAAAGGTCCTATAGTTTCCCTATTTTTAGCAACATTATTTTTATGGCGAACTTTTAAATCAGACCGTCAACCAAACTAATTAGCTCACATTAAAACAGCTTCTCTAGAATTGTAAGTTTAAGTAAATAACGTTTTATTTAGCATTAAACATGTGTTAAGTGAATTCTCAGTTCTTTCATTTTTAGAACGACAAAATATATTTTAGAATATATATTTTTAATCATCAGATTGAGCTAAAATAATTACAAAGGTCAGATGATGGAGTAATAGAAGGATCGTGTAACTTAGTTTTCCCTCAGTCAGCGATCAAATTAGACAAGTCTCTAACAGCTCATTTGGGTTGTATTTGAGTTGAAATAACAGAGATCTCTGCAGAGATATCAGCTGTCCAGTTTGTAGTATATAAGAAGTTTTAAAAATAATATATTTTTACATTCAAGTGATGTATGTTTTGTATATTCGGTTATTTTAGAGGACTAAAGAGCGATATGTTTATGATACGAATGTTTAGTTAGGTGTTCTTTTTTATAATTCAAAAAGCCATATTATATAATAAGATGATTTGTTAAAAAAATACATCTCCACGGTTTATGAAAAGATCCCTTCGGAAGAGTTGTGGTTAATGAAATAATCTTATAAAGAAAAATATTCCTGACTAATGTCTTTGAATAAAGTTTTCTTTATATAAATCTACAAATCTTCATCTGGCCGAAGCGTAGTGGAGGAGTATTAAATTTCATGGAAATGGACTACTAAAATCATTTTTCACAAAGTAATATCTGCATATAGTAAAGTGTGGTTTTAATCTAATGAAGTTATATTTAAAACAATTAAATAATTATTGGGTTGAAAATTAGTGTAATTCAAACTAAAGTTGAAACTGTTACTTACTTCTACAGATATTATCGTATTTTACTTTTTCTATGTCCCAGAGAGATTAGTTTGGACACAAAATGCAATTTAGGGAAAGTGGCCATAGCCCATAATATAGTTGACATTCCGGGAATCGAACCTTTGATCCCCTGAAAAGGTTTAAGAATCTTAAGGTTTAGATCATTCCTTAGACAGGATTTTATACGGTTTAAGTTACTGTGCTTATTAATGTCTTAAACTAAATAAAATACAAACAATTTAAAAACCGTAGATGAGTATGATTTACCACGATACTTTAAGTAAAGACACATTTCAGATAAAATAAAATACAACATATAAAACATAATAAAACCATTTATTGTACTTTCTTAATGTTATACTTTATGAAATGTCCAAACGGTGTAATGCTAAAATGATTAGTTATGGATAATACACAAAACTACAAAGTGATTTTCTCAGATAAAACAAAAAAGGTCAAATAGAGAGAAGTAAAAAAAAGGTAAACTGCCACGTACTCTCTAAATGCTTCCTATACGTGACTTTTGGTTGAGTCTAAATAAATCTGACCCAACGATTACCAACTTCAGCTATGAAACTAAACTTGTTTAAAAAACTAGTAATAACAATTGGTTCTTCTGCGTCTTACATTTAGCTTCGACAAAGTTTAATATGATTTGCGTACAATGTATGTTATTGCAGTTGACTAAGATTGGAATCCATATAATATTCAAACTATATATTAGTTTGTTAATAGTGCTAAGAGCCTTTTCAGCTTTTTTGGTTGCACAGCTTAAGCTTATGTGACGCTTAGGTTTATGATCAATATGTGGATCATAAAATCACGATTAGTGTTTAAATGTTCTCTAAATGCATAGTATAATCATGTGTACCAAATTATATATTGGTGACATTGAATCTTACTCATTAATATCGCTGCAAAGGCAACAGTTTCGATTCTTCGAGTGGTCGCATGATTCGTTCAGTAAAGAATTGGACGGTTGTTCAGTCTGTCGATGTATTAAAGATTTAAAAGACTAGTATAAGAAAAAGTTAAAATAAAAGTAGAAGTAGAACAATGTTAAATTAATTACCAATTCCACTTCTTAACATTTACCACTCTCTTCCAAAAGTACAAAATTTATGCACCCAAGTTTAAACAGTACTGCACTTTTTGTTACTTTAAACAAATCTTATTACTTTCCTTACTTACTTACTTTACTTTATTCTATAAAGTACGTACGAAATCGCAAAAGTTTCACTAATGTTCCCGCTGCTGATTACGTATTCACGTTCACGTGTAACCGCTTAATGTACGCACGAATGCTAAAACTATAATCAGCCACGTTATGATTTGAATTTTAATTACACATCATGACTATGTTAGCCACATTAGTGTGGGTGTTTGGTTTTAATTACAAATATAATTGTAAGCTGGAATTCTAGTTTCACATTAATAAATTTAATTACTATTATTTCATTGGGAAATTATGTATACAGTTATGATGTTAACTTTTTAGTTTTTATGAAGCAGTTATCAAGCAGTAAAATGTATGCAGTAAGTGTTCTTATTAAAGACCGAGATGTTATTAAACATAAATAATGTTTTATTTATTTTCTTAATTTTTCTTTAGGTTGACGTAACCTTACTATATTGATATTTTCATGAAATTCTGATCTGAGGATTGTGGCGATATTGAATAAACACAGTTATGCTTTTACTGTCCTCTTTAGACAATGGTAAACCATATACTTATGTTTTAGTTGGCTATTATTTTTATTTTGTACCACATTTGGTACATATTTTAATATATTATCTAACCGTAAACAATATAATTAGATGTGAAACGCTGTTATTACTACGTCACAAGTGCCAGCTGCGGTATTCGCACGGGAATATAGAATCTGCATCATAACGTGCAGAGATTTGCATATTGTTTATCCCTATTTAACAACTACACTGCAACGCTCAAGTATACTTATAATTAATATTCGAGTGAAAACTTTCATTTATCACCTTATTAATTTAATAACTCATACAGAATCTTACTGTTTGAGTTGAATGTTGAAAGATTCTGCTATTAAACACATGAATTGGGTTAACAAAGGCCTAAAATATATTTACAAATTTAAATAATGACCATTACGTAATTAAATTGTATACTGGGTTTGGGTTTTGTACTCCAACAATTTGTTTTTGAACTGTTTACGTATAATCATTTTTAAAGCTAAACTTGAGTTTACACTATTGGATTCACCTTAAAAATAAAACAATTTGGTATTTTGATCATTGCTCTACGTCAATTGGTTACCGAGATATTTAAAGTGCTAAACACAGTACTTGTAAAATGTTAATCTTAAGGAGATTAAGTAAAAGTTTATATCTTGCTTATTAATGAGGACATATTAATTAAACTTGGTATGTGGCTTCATATTGATGTAGTTTACTGATATTTGCATAGGAAACCTATTTTTTGCTGTCCCCTTGGCAGCAAACCTTCGTACTCAGCAGCTATAATAATATTCTTATGGAGAATAAGAAACATGTGATATATTGCTTATTTATGATCAAAAATTGGTAAAACTTGGTACGTTGCTGCATCTAGTGGTGATCCATTGGTATTTGCATAAAAAAAAAGATTTTTGTGGTCCTTGATGCAGCAAACCTGCATAACTATTCCTAATGTTTATATTATGGAGAATAAATAAAAGTCATATATCTCGCTTGTTTATGAACTTGGTTTGATGAAAGTTGGTCAGTGGCTTCATGTCTTAGTGAAGTACCACATGAAATTCACTGAGTATGCAGGTTTGCTGCAACGGGGTATTTCATATAACCTTTACTTGATTCCAAGAAATGCATTTAGTTGGACATGTTTAACATCTACATAATAATAACAGAATAAATCTCCTATTTTTACTTTACAGTTTCCCAGACCTTTTCATTTAAAGTATTTTCCAGGATTTTATATTCATATAATGGTAAAATGATTGTTAACCCGTTCAAAATGCATTACCCTACAAATATATGATAAACATATTAGAGAGAGAATTATGTTTGTAATGAATTTTGCACCCATTAGTACATAATATTCACATAAACAAGCAGCCACATATGGACCGGATAACTGGACTCATTAATATGCCACTCGTCCCGCGTAAACTCTGACAAAGACTAATACATTTCTAATATATGTAACATGATACATATGGTTTTCCTCTTTAATGTGTTATACATTTAAATTTCACTTTTCTTTATAAGAAGTTGTATAAGAAAGGTACAAATCCGATACGTATTGTAGTAATGCAATCTTAGCCTGATTTAATTTAAAACCATAATATTTTGGTTGTTAAGATATTGCTATTATTGTTAATACTATTATATTACAAAAATAACTAGAAATCTATTCCTTAGTTTACATGCCAAAAAACACTCGTGCCTTTTTCGTGACTAATATAAACTAATTTATCATTTTGTAATATCAGATGCCTAGATTATTCTCTTTTGAAAAAAAACACGGCTGGTTCCTTTACCCAGCTACATAGACCTAATGTGATCACATCTAATACTACAGTTTTAATTAGATCAGAACATCGGATAAATAATTCAAATTTAGTTCTCATTATTTTTGGATTATGACCATATAGTCCCTCTACTGGTATATGATATAGGTTCAGTTTATATCATACTATTACTGATGTAAAACGTTGTTAATTTGTGTTTAAGAGGTCCGTTTATGTATTATCAATTAGGTTTGTCTGACAATTACGTGATTTACGGTAACCAAGGAAAAAACTATCAAGAACATGGCAAAAAGTATTTGGAATTATTTCCGTTCAACAAAGGAATCTTATAAATGCAAGAATAGTCAATATAGCACTTCCCAAATGTACGATTAAAGGTAGAATTATAAAATTATAAAAATAAAACCTAAGCATACAGGATACATTTTTTTGTATTTTGAGTAGAAGCAATTGGTGGTTGGCCGTAAGAAGGTCAGTGGTACGACATACTTGACCCAAGTGAAGTGGCTCTTGGTCTGCAGTTCTTTGGTCTAGTATAAAGTGTTAATCGATGTGTTAAGTTTCTTGAATAGAAGGCAATTTTTAATGTTCCATTAAACCATAACTTATTCTTTAAACTACAAAACTAAAGCTTAATTAAATTGATTTACCCATACATGTTTGTACATTATAGTGTATTTAAAAATCGTCAAGTTCTCTTTATAATAAATGTTGTTGTTAATATTTTAACAGGTTTTGTGCTTTTACTGTAAAATAATCCTGGAAAAACTTAATCGTAACGTAATAATTTGTGAACTGGATTGAAATAACTTTGTATCAATTAATCTTATTGCCCTTGTTGTTTATATTATTCATGAAGCGACTCCTTACGAGGAAAATTATATATTTAGTACATTGAGGCCTTAACATTATTTTTGATACTTTAAAAGACAAATTTAAGTTATATTCTGCTTGCGTTCCGAAACAAAATATATTGATGGAAGTGTTTGCATAACAACTTCATAACTGCAATATCAGACGTCCCTTTAATAGGTTAAAATTATCTTGCCAGGATGAGTGAATATAGATTTCATAACCTAAAACTCAAGTAGTGCAGGAACTACCAGTACTTTCCTATTTCTAATCAATCAGAGTTTCGTCAAGAGGTTATATGTGCTATATTTATTTAAAAAGATATATTGAGATAAATGCAATTTTATAAGAACTTATTTTTATGATAATATGTTGTTAGTATCAACCGAAATTTCTACAATTATTAAAATAGTTTGTCTAAGTAGATTTATTTCACGTTAACTATATTTATTGTAATTTTAACTCACAGTTAAGCTTAAAAGCTAGGCTAATTGGAAAGGATCATAGATGGAACAAATAAAACGAGCAAATAACTTAGTTTTCCCTTGGTCAGTGATAAAATTGGTTGAGTCTCTGACAGCTCATTTTAGTTGTATTTGAGTTGAACTAACAGATCCGTGCAAAGCTATGAACTGTCCAATGTTAAAGTAATGCTTCACGTATTGTAAGGATTGTTTGACACTGTAGTGATGCATATCTAAAAGTAATTGGAAAATGTAGCCTATTATTGTATATCCTGCTCATAGCGTAAATAAAAAAAATAGTGAAACATTTTTAGTTAATTAATACATTTTTGTATTTAATATGAACTCTGAAACATTAATTAATTATTACTTTACTATCCATACTGTTTCCATTTCCATGGATGTTTTTAGGGTCGTTTTGGTCTGATTAAATCAGTTTTCAATGTAAACAGGTACAGCGACGATCTGCTACAGAACCTAAGCTAGCAGGGTCCTTTAAAGTCTAACAAATTTCCTTAGATAACCTTGAGGTTTAAAATCATAAAAAAGCAACTTAGTTGAAATCCTGCTCAAAAAAGAAATTTCGTATTCAAATTGTTTTAATGCCTGCTCTACAAACTAAATATACTTATTGCAAACGAAAACCCCAACGCAATTTCACCATCAAGTTTTCATTAATGCTATGGGTAAGTTTAACTTTAGCACCTATATAGAACAGGATTAAGTTAAATATTGGAAAATCTTGAAAAAGTATCATTTTTTTAAACTTGAAATAACACAAAACAAAACATATTAGGATTTTTTATTTAAATTCAATCAAATCAATCAGAGAGAAGTGAAAAATAACTAAACGACCACGTACCTGTAAAACGCGACAAATACGTGATCTTCAGTCGAGTCTAAAGAAATCCCAATCAACGAGTACCAACTACAGTTACCAAACTAAACATGTAGTTTCTAAAACTTTTTCTTGATTTAAAATGATGAAAGGTTATATAAAAAATACGCTACTAGACTACAACTAAAACTAAAATAACGCAGTCTTAATTGTAATTAATAAATTATTTTAACTAGATCAGTATGTAATTTAAATTTTAATTGGTATTGCAATTCAATTGTCAACCTATGTTATGGTAATAACTTATTTATTAAAACTAAACAACTTTAGTTTGAGTAATTAGATTTTAATTTATAATTTACGTATGAATTAAATATTAAGGATTTTAAAAATAAATAACTTGAAAATATGTATTCAGTTAGATGCTAAACCTACAAAATTTGATTATTCTTGTCAACAAATATATTATTTCCTCATTGTTAAAGTAAGAGATAACGATGGTAACAGGGACTACAGTAATAACACTTAGCAGTTTAAAGGCACAAATTAATGTTTCTCTTGATAAAAAAACCGCTTATGTATGGATTTTATGTTCCCGCTGCAGTAGTTATGTGCTCATACTAATTTGTTCCAGCGTTATCTACATGGCAATGGCTGATTAATAATCAGTCTTCTTATGATTTTAATGCTGATTGGGTAACACTATGTTTGCCACACTTTTAGTGTGGTTTATCTTAGTTCAAATATATTTAAGTTAGGATAGCTTAAACTCTACAAACTATTGCTTGTTGGTGAGTCGTTGTTGGTAACAGTGGTGAATGTCATAACCAAGGCAGTGTCCCTGTGGGCTGTAGTCCCAGTCTCGGCTAGTCAATGTTATCAGTACTCTACAAATTATTGCTTGTTGGTGAGTCGTTGTTGGTAACAGTGGTGAATGTCATAACCAAGGCAGTGTCCCTGTGGGCTGTAGTCCCAGTCTCGGCTAGTCAATGTTATCAGTACTCTACAAATTATTGCTTGTTGGTGAGTCGTTGTTGGTAACAGTGGTGAATGTCATAACCAAGGCAGTGTCCCTGTGGGCTGTAGTCCCAGTCTCGGCTAGTCAATGTTATCAGTACTCTACAAATTATTGCTTGTTGGTGAGTCGTTGTTGGTAACAGTGGTGAATGTCATAACCAAGGCAGTTATCCTGTGGGCTGTAGTCCCAGTCTCGGCTAGTCAATGTTATCAGTACTCTACAAACTATTGCCTGTTGGTGAGTCGTTGTTGGTAACAGTGGTGAATGTCATAACCAAGGCAGTGATCCTGTGGGCTGTAGTCCCAGTCTTGGCTAGTCAATGTTATCAGTACCCTACAAACTATTGCTTGTTGGTGAGTCGTTGTTGGTAATAGTGGTGAATGTCATAACCAAGGCAGTGTTCCTGTGGGCTGTAGTCCCAGTATTGGCTAGTCAATGTTATCAGTACCCTACAAACTATTGCTTGTTGGTGAGTCGTTGTTGGTAACAGTGGTGAATGTCATAACCAAGGCAGTGTTCCTGTGGGCTGTAGTCACAGTCTTGGCTAGTCAATGTTATCAGTACTCTGCAAACTATTGCTTGTTGGTGAGTCTTTGTTGGTAACAGTGGTGAATGTCATAACCAAGGCAGTTATCCTGTGGGCTGTAGTCCCAGTCTTGGCTAGTCAATGTAATCAGGACTCTACAAACTATTGCTTGTTGGTGAGTCGTTGTTGGTAACAGTGGTGAATTTCATAACCAAGGCAGTGTTCCTGTGGGCTGTAATCCCAGTCTTGGCTAGTCAATGTTCTTAGGACTCTACAAACTATTGCTTGTTGGTGGGTCGTTGTTGGTAACAGTGGTGAATGTCATAACCAAGGCAGTGTTCCTGTGGGCTGTAATCCCAGTATTGGCTAGTCAATGTTATCAGTACTCTACAAACTATTGCCTGTTGGTGAGTCGTTGTTGGTAACAGTGGTGAATGTCATAACCAAGGCAGTGATCCTGTGGGCTGTAGTCCCAGTCTTGGCTAGTCAATGTTATCAAGACTCTACAAACTATTGCTTGTTGGGTCGTCGTTGTTGGTAACAGTGGTGAATGTCATAACCAAGGCAGTGTTCCTGTGGGCTGTAATCTCAGTCTTGGCTAGTCAATGTTATCAGTACTCTACAAGCTATTGCCTGTTGGTGAGTCGTTGTTGGTAACAGTGGTGAATGTCATAACCAAGGCAGTGATCCTGTGGGCTGTAGTCCCAGTGTTTGCTGGTCAATGTTATCAGGACTCTACAAACTATTGCTTGTTGGTGAGTCGTTGTTGGTAACAGTGGTGAATGTCATAACCAAGGCAGTGTTCATGTGGGCTGTAGTCCCAGTCTTGGATAGTTAATGTTATCAGTACTCTACAAACTATTGCCTGTTGGTGAGTCGTTGTTGGTAACAGTGGTAAATGTCATAACCAAGGCAGTGATCCTGTGGGCTAGAGTCCCAGTCTTGGCTAGTCAATGTTATCAGGACTCTACAAACTATTGCTTGTTGGTGAGTCGTTGTTGGTAACAGTGGTGAATGTCATAACCAAGGCAGTTATCCTGTGGGCTGTAGTCCCAGTCTAGGCTAGTCAATGTTATCAGTACTCTACAAACTATTGCCTGTTGGTGAGTCGTTGTTGGTAAAAGTGGTGAATATCATAACCAAGGCAGTGTTCCTGTGGGCTGTAATCCCAGTATTGGCTAGTCAATGTTATCAGTACTCTACAAACTATTGCCTGTTGGTGAGTCGCTGTTGGTAACAGTGGTGAATATTATAACCAAGGCAGTGATCCTGTGGGCTGTAGTCCCAGTCTTGGCTAGTCAATGTTATTAGGACTCTACAAACTATTGCTTGTTGGTGAGTCGTTGTTGGTAAAAGTGGTGAATATCATAACCAAGGCAGTGTTCCTGTGGGCTGTAATCCCAGTATTGGCTAGTCAATGTTATCAGGACTCTACAAACTATTGCCTGTTGGTGAGTCGTTGTTGGTAACAGTGGTGAATGTCATAACCAAGGCAGTGTTCCTGTGGGCTGTAGTCCCAGTCTTGGCTAGTCAATGTTATTAGTACCCTACAAACTATTGCTTGTTGGTGAGTCGTTGTTGGTAAAAGTGGTGAATATCATAACCAAGGCAGTGTTCCTGTGGGCTGTAATCCCAGTATTGGCTAGTCAATGTTATCAGTACTCTACAAACTATTGCCTGTTGGTGAGTCGTTGTTGGTAACAGTGGTGAATGTCATTACCAAGGCAGTGATCCTGTGGGCTGTAGTCCCAGTCTTGGCTGTTCAATGTTATCAGGACTCTACAAACTATTGCTTGTTGGTGAGTCGTTGTTGGTAACAGTGGTGAATGTCATAACCAAGGCAGTTTTCCTGTGGGTTGTAATCCCAGTCTTGGCTAGTCAATGTTATCAGTACTCTGCAAACTATTGCTTGTTTGTGAGTCGTTGTTGGTAATAGTGGTGAATGTCATAACCAAGGCAGTGTTCCTGTGGGCTGTAGTCCCAGTCTTGGCTAGTCAATGTTATCAGTACTCCACAAACTATTGCCTGTTGGTGAGTCGTTGTTGGTAACAGTGGTGAATGTCCTAACCAAGGCAGTGTTCCTGTGGGCTGTAGTCCCAGTCTTGGCTAGTCAATGTTATCAGTACTCTGCAAACTATTGCTTGTTGGTGAGTCGTTGTTGGTAACAGTGGTGAATGTCATAACCAAGGCAGTGTTCCTGTGGGCTGTAGTCCCAGTCTTGGCTAGTCAATGTTATCAGTACTCCACAAACTATTGCCTGTTGGTGAGTCGTTGTTGGTAACAGTGGTGAATGTCATAACCAAGGCAGTGTTCCTGTGGGCTGTAGTCCCAGTCTTGGCTAGTCAATGTTATTAGTACCCTACAAACTATTGCCTGTTGGTGAGTCGTTGTTGGTAACAGTGGTGAATGTCATAACCAAGGCAGTGTTCCTGTGGGCTGTAGTCCCAGTCTTGGCTAGTCAATGTTATTAGGACTCTACAAACTATTGCTTGTTGGTGAGTCGTTGTTGGTAAAAGTGGTGAATATCATAACCAAGGCAGTGTTCCTGTGGGCTGTAATCCCAGTATTGGCTAGTCAATGTTATCAGGACTCTACAAACTATTGCCTGTTGGTGAGTCGTTGTTGGTAACAGTGGTGAATGTCATAACCAGGGCAGTGTTCCTGTGGGCTGTAGTCCCAGTCTTGGCTAGTCAATGTTATTAGTACCCTACAAACTATTGCTTGTTGGTGAGTCGTTGTTGGTAAAAGTGGTGAATATCATAACCAAGGCAGTGTTCCTGTGGGCTGTAGTCCCAGTCTTGGCTAGTCAATGTTATCAGTACTATACAAACTATTGCTTGTTGGTGAGTCGTTGTTGGTAACAGTGGTGAATGTCATAACCAAGGCAGTGTTCCTGTGGGTTGTAGTCCCAGTCTTGGCTAGTCAATGTTATTAGTACCCTACAAACTATTGCTTGTTGGTGAGTCGTTGTTGGTAAAAGTGGTGAATATCATAACCAAGGCAGTGTTCCTGTAGGCTGTAGTCCCAGTCTAGGCTAGTCAATTTTATTAGTACCCTACAAACTATTGCTTGTTGGTGAGTCGTTGTTGGTAACAGTGGTGAATGTCATAACCAAGGCAGTGATCCTGTGGGCTGTAGTCCCAGTCTTGGCTAGTCAATGTTATTAGGACTCTACAAACTATTGCTTGTTGGTGAGTCGTTGTTGGTAAAAGTGGTGAATATCATAACCAAGGCAGTGTTCCTGTGGGCTGTAATCCCAGTCTTGTCTAGTCAATGTTATCAGTACTCTACAAACTATTGCCTG
Organism: Allygus modestus; assembly: GCA_963675035.1. Lineage (NCBI taxonomy): Eukaryota > Metazoa > Arthropoda > Insecta > Hemiptera > Cicadellidae > Allygus > Allygus modestus. The sequence goes on from OY776115.1 coordinate 10,434,782, forward strand.
TTGGTGAGTCGTTGTTGGTAACAGTGGTGAATATCATAACCAAGGCAGTGATCCTGTGGGCTCTTGTCCCAGTCTTGGCTAGTCAATGTTATTAGGACTCTACAAACTATTGCTTGTTGGTGAGTCGTTGTTGGTAAAAGTGGTGAATATCATAACCAAGGCAGTGTTCCTGTGGGCTGTAATCCCAGTATTGGCTAGTCAATGTTATCAGGACTCTACAAACTATTGCCTGTTGGTGAGTTGTTGTTGGTAACAGTGGTGAATATCATAACCAAGGCAGTGTTCCTGTGGGTTGTAATCCCAGTATTGGCTAGCCAATGTTATCAGTACTCTGCAAACTATTGCTTGTTTGTGAGTCGTTGTTGGTAACAGTGGTGAATGTCATAACCAAGGCAGTGTTCCTGTGGGTTGTAATCCCAGTCTTGGCTAGCCAATGTTATCAGTACTCTGCAAACTATTGCTTGTTTGTGAGTCGTTTTTGGTAACAGTGGTGAATGCCATAACCAAGGCAGTGTTCCTGTGGGCTGTAATCCCAGTATTGGCTAGTCAATGTTATCAGTACTCTACAAACTATTGCCTGTTGGTGAGTCGTTGTTGGTAACAGTGGTGAATGTCATAACCAAGGCAGTGTTCCTGTGGGCTGTAGTCACAGTCTTGGCTAGTCAATGTTATCAGTACTCTGCAAACTATTGCTTGTTTGTGAGTCGTTGTTGGTAACAGTGGTGAATGTCATAACCAAGGCAGTGTTCCTCTGGGTTGTAATCCCAGTCTTGGCTAGCCAATGTTATCAGTACTCTGCAAACTATTGCTTGTTTGTGAGTCGTTGTTGGTAACAGTGGTGAATGTCATAACCAAGGCAGTGTTCCTGTGGGCTGTAATCCCAGTATTGGCTAGTCAATGTTATCAGTACTCTACAAACTATTGCTTGTTGGTGAGTCGTTGTTGGTAATAGTGGTGAATGTCATAACCAAGGCAGTGTTCCTGTGGGCTGTAGTCCCAGTTTTGGCTAGTCAATGTTATCAGTACTCTGCAAACTATTGCTTGTTTGTGAGTCGTTGTTGGTAACAGTGGTGAATGTCATAACCAAGGCAGTGTTCCTGTGGGCTGTAATCCCAGTCTTGGCTAGTCAATGTTATCAGTACTCTACAAACTATTGCCTGTTGGTGAGTCGTTGTTGGTAACAGTGGTGAATGTCATAACCAAGGCAGTGTTCCTGTGGGCTGTAGTCCCAGTCTTGGCTAGTCAATGTTATCAGGACTCTACAAACTATTGCCTGTTGGTGAGTCGTTGTTGGTAACAGTGGTGAATGTCATAACCAAGGCAGTGTTCCTCTGGGCTGTAGTCCCAGTCTTGGCTAGTCAATGTTATCAGTACTCTACAAACTATTGCTTGTTGGTGAGTCGTTGTTGGTAACAGTGGTGAATATCATAACCAAGGCAGTGTTCCTGTGGGCTGTAATCCCAGTCTTGGCTAGTCAATGTTATCAGTACTCTACAAACTATTGCTTGTTGGTGAGTCGTTGTTGGTAATAGTGGTGAATGTCATAACCAAGGCAGTGTTCCTGTGGGCTGTAGTCCCAGTCTTGGCTAGTCAATGTTATCAGTACTCCACAAACTATTGCTTGTTGGTGAGTCGTTGTTGGTAATAGTGGTGAATGTCATAACCAAGGCAGTGTTCCTGTGGGCTTTAGTCCCAGTCTTGGCTAGTCAATGTTATCAGTACTCTACAAACTATTGCTTGTTGGTGAGTCGTTGTTGGTAATAGTGGTGAATGTCATAACCAAGGCAGTGTTCCTGTGGGCTTTAGTCCCAGTCTTGGCTAGTCAATGTTATCAGGACTCTACAAACTATTGCTTGTTGGTGAGTCGTTGTTGGTAACAGTGGTGAATGTCATAACCAAGGCAGTGTTCCTGTGGGCTGTAATCCCAGTAATGGCTAGTCAATGTTATCAGTACTCTACAAACTATTGCTTGTTGGTGAGTCGTTGTTGGTAACAGTGGTGAATGTCATAACCAAGGCAGTGTTCCTGTGGGCTGTAGTCCCAGTCTTGGCTAGTCAATGTTATCAGTACTCTACAAACTATTGCCTGTTGGTGAGTCGTTGTTGGTAACAGTGGTGAATGTCATAACCAAGGCAGTGTTCCTGTGGGCTGTAGTCCCAGTCTTGGCTAGTCAATGTTATCAGTACTCCACAAACTATTGCTTGTTGGTGAGTCGTTGTTGGTAACAGTGGTGAATGTCATAACCAAGGCAGTGTTCCTGTGGGCTGTAGTCCCAGTCTTGGCTAGTCAATGTTATCAGTACTCCACAAACTATTGCCTGTTGGTGAGTCGTTGTTGGTAACAGTGGTGAATGTCATAACCAAGGCAGTGTTCCTGTGGGCTGTAGTCCCAGTCTTGGCTAGTCAATGTTATTAGTACCCTACAAACTATTGCCTGTTGGTGAGTCGTTGTTGGTAATAGTGGTGAATGTCATAACCAAGGCAGTGTTCCTGTGGGCTGTAGTCCCATTCTTGGCTAGTCAATGTTATCAGGACTCTACAAGCTATTGCTTGTTGGTGAGTCGTTGTTGGTAACAGTGGTGAATGTCATAACCAAGGCAGTGTTCCTGTGGCCTGTAGTCCCAGTCTTGGCTAGTCAATGTTATCAGGACTCTACAAACTATTGCTTGTTGGTAAGTCGTTGTTGGTAACAGTGGTGAATGTCATAACCAAGGCAGTGTTCCTGTGGGCTGTAGTCCCAGTCTTGGCTAGTCAATGTTATCAGTACTCTACAAACTATAGCCTGTTGGTGAGTCGTTGTTGGTAACAGTGGTGAATGTCATAACCAAGGCAGTGTTTCTGTGGGCTGTAATCCCAGTATTGGCTAGTCAATGTTATCAGGACTCTACAAACTATTGCTTGTTGGTGAGTCGTTGTTGGTAACAGTGGTGAATGTCATAACCAAGGCAGTGTTCCTGTGGCCTGTAGTCCCAGTCTTGGCTAGTCAATGTTATCAGGACTCTACAAACTATTGCTTGTTGGTGAGTCGTTGTTGGTAACAGTGGTGAATGTCATAACCAAGGCAGTGTTCCTGTGGGCTGTAGTCCCAGTATTGGCTAGTCAATGTTATCAGTACTCTACAAACTATAGCTTGTTGGTGAGTCGTTGTTGGTAACAGTGGTGAATGTCATAACCAAGGCAGTGTTCCTGTGGGCTGTAATCCCAGTATTGGCTAGTCAATGTTATCAGGACTCTACAAACTATTGCTTGTTGGTGAGTCGTTGTTGGTAACAGTGGTGAATGTCATAACCAAGGCAGTGTTCCTTTGGCCTGTAGTCCCAGTCTTGGCTAGTCAATGTTATCAGGATTCTACAAACTATTGCTTGTTGGTGAGTCGTTGTTGGTAACAGTGGTGAATGTCATAACCAAGGCAGTGTTCCTTGTGGCCTGTAGTCCCAGTATCGGCTAGTCAATGTTATCAGGACTCTACAAACTATTGCCTGTTGGTGAGTCGTTGTTGGTAACAGTGGTGAATGTCATAACCAAGGCAGTGTTCCTGTGGGCTGTAGTCCCAGTCTCGGCTAGTCAATATTATCAGTACTCTGCAAACTATTGCTTGTTGGTGAGTCGTTGTTGGTAACGGTGGTGAACGTCATAACCAAGGCAGTGTTTCTGTGGGCTGTAGTCCCAGTCTCGGCTAGTCAATGTTATCAGTACTCTACAAACTATTGCTTGTTGGTGAGTCGTTGTTGGTAACAGTGGTGAATGTCATAACCAAGGCAGTGATCCTGTGGGCTGTAGTCCCAGTCTTGGCTAGTCAATGTTATCAGTACTCTACAAACTATTGCCTGTTGGTGAGTCGTTGTTGGTAACAGTGGTGAATGTCATAACCAAGGCAGTGTTCCTGTGGGCTGTAGTCCCAGTCTCGGCTAGTCAATGTTATCAGTACTCTGCAAACTATTGCTTGTTGGTGAGTCGTTGTTGGTAACAGTGGTGAATTTCATAACCAAGGCATTGTTCCTGTGGGCTGTAATCCCAGTCTTGGCTAGTCAATGTTCTTAGGACTCTACAAACTTTTGCTTGTTGGTGGGTCGTTGTTGGTAACAGTGGTGAATGTCATAACCAAGGCAGTGTTCCTGTGGGCTGTAATCCCAGTATTGGCTAGTCAATGTTATCAGTACTCTACAAACTATTGCCTGTTGGTGAGTCGTTGTTGGTAACAGTGGTGAATGTCATAACCAAGGCAGTGATCCTGTGGGCTGTAGTCCCAGTCTTGGCTAGTCAATGTTATCAAGACTCTACAAACTATTGCTTGTTGGGTCGTCGTTGTTGGTAACAGTGGTGAATGTCATAACCAAGGCAGTGTTCCTGTGGGCTGTAATCTCAGTCTTGGCTAGTCAATGTTATCAGTACTCTACAAGCTATTGCCTGTTGGTGAGTCGTTGTTGGTAACAGTGGTGAATGTCATAACCAAGGCAGTGATCCTGTGGGCTGTAGTCCCAGTGTTTGCTGGTCAATGTTATCAGGACTCTACAAACTATTGCTTGTTGGTGAGTCGTTGTTGGTAACAGTGGTGAATGTCATAACCAAGGCAGTGTTCATGTGGGCTGTAGTCCCAGTCTTGGATAGTTAATGTTATCAGTACTCTACAAACTATTGCCTGTTGGTGAGTCGTTGTTGGTAACAGTGGTGAATGTCATAACCAAGGCAGTGATCCTGTGGGCTTGAGTCCCAGTCTTGGCTAGTCAATGTTATCAGGACTCTACAAACTATTGCTTGTTGCTGAGTCGTTGTTGGTAACAGTGGTGAATGTCATAACCAAGGCAGTGTTCCTGTGGGCTGTAATCCCAGTATTGGCTAGTCAATGTTATCAGTACTCTACAAACTATTGCCTGTTGGTGAGTCGCTGTTGGTAACAGTGGTGAATATTATAACCAAGGCAGTGATCCTGTGGGCTGTAGTCCCAGTCTTGGCTAGTCAATGTTATTAGGACTCTACAAACTATTGCTTGTTGGTGAGTCGTTGTTGGTAAAAGTGGTGAATATCATAACCAAGGCAGTGTTCCTGTGGGCTGTAATCCCAGTATTGGCTAGTCAATGTTATCAGGACTCTACAAACTATTGCCTGTTGGTGAGTCGTTGTTGGTAACAGTGGTGAATGTCATAACCAAGGCAGTGTTCCTGTGGGCTGTAGTCCCAGTCTTGGCTAGTCAATGTTATTAGTACCCTACAAACTATTGCTTGTTGGTGAGTCGTTGTTGGTAAAAGTGGTGAATATCATAACCAAGGCAGTGTTCCTGTGGGCTGTAATCCCAGTATTGGCTAGTCAATGTTATCAGTACTCTACAAACTATTGCCTGTTGGTGAGTCGTTGTTGGTAACAGTGGTGAATGTCATTACCAAGGCAGTGATCCTGTGGGCTGTAGTCCCAGTCTTGGCTGTTCAATGTTATCAGGACTCTAAAAACTATTGCTTGTTGGTGAGTCGTTGTTGGTAACAGTGGTGAATGTCATAACCAAGGCAGTTTTCCTGTGGATTGTAATCCCAGTCTTGGCTAGTCAATGTTATCAGTACTCTGCAAACTATTGCTTGTTTGTGAGTCGTTGGTGGTAATAGTGGTGAATGTCATAACCAAGGCAGTGTTCCTGTGGGCTGTAGTCCCAGTCTTGGCTAGTCAATGTTATCAGTACTCCACAAACTATTGCCTGTTGGTGAGTCGTTGTTGGTAACAGTGGTGAATGTCCTAACCAAGGCAGTGTTCCTGTGGGCTGTAGTCCCAGTCTTGGCTAGTCAATGTTATCAGTACTCTGCAAACTATTGCTTGTTGGTGAGTCAATGTTGGTAACAGTGGTGAATGTCATAACCAAGGCAGTGTTCCTGTGGGCTGTAGTCCCAGTCTTGGCTAGTCAATGTTATCAGTACTCCACAAACTATTGCCTGTTGGTGAGTCGTTGTTGGTAACAGTGGTGAATGTCATAACCAAGGCAGTGTTCCTGTGGGCTGTAGTCCCAGTCTTGGCTAGTCAATGTTATTAGTACCCTACAAACTATTGCCTGTTGGTGAGTCGTTGTTGGTAACAGTGGTGAATGTCATAACCAAGGCAGTGTTCCTGTGGGCTGTAGTCCCAGTCTTGGCTAGTCAATGTTATTAGGACTCTACAAACTATTGCTTGTTGGTGAGTCGTTGTTGGTAAAAGTGGTGAATATCATAACCAAGGCAGTGTTCCTGTGGGCTGTAATCCCAGTATTGGCTAGTCAATGTTATCAGGACTCTACAAACTATTACCTGTTGGTGAGTCGTTGTTGGTAACAGTGGTGAATGTCATAACCAAGGCAGTGTTCCTGTGGGCTGTAGTCCCAGTCTTGGCTAGTCAATGTTATTAGTACCCTACAAACTATTGCTTGTTGGTGAGTCGTTGTTGGTAAAAGTGGTGAATATCATAACCAAGGCAGTGTTCCTGTGGGCTGTAGTCCCAGTCTTGGCTAGTCAATGTTATCAGTACTATACAAACTATTGCTTGTTGGTGAGTCGTTGTTGGTAACAGTGGTGAATGTCATAACCAAGGCAGTGTTCCTGTGGGCTGTAGTCCCAGTCTTGGCTAGTCAATGTTATTAGTACCCTACAAACTATTGCTTGTTGGTGAGTCGTTGTTGGTAAAAGTGGTGAATATCATAACCAAGGCAGTGTTCCTGTAGGCTGTAGTCCCAGTCTAGGCTAGTCAATTTTATTAGTACCCTACAAACTATTGCTTGTTGGTGAGTCGTTGTTGGTAACAGTGGTGAATGTCATAACCAAGGCAGTGATCCTGTGGGCTGTAGTCCCAGTCTTGGCTAGTCAATGTTATTAGGACTCTACAAACTATTGCTTGTTGGTGAGTCGTTGTTGGTAAAAGTGGTGAATATCATAACCAAGGCAGTGTTCCTGTGGGCTGTAATCCCAGTCTTGTCTAGTCAATGTTATCAGTACTCTACAAACTATTGCCTGTTGGTGAGTCGTTGTTGGTAACAGTGGTGAATATCATAACCAAGGCAGTGATCCTGTGGGCTCTAGTCCCAGTCTTGGCTAGTCAATGTTATTAGGACTCTACAAACTATTGCTTGTTGGTGAGTCGTTGTTGGTAAAAGTGAATAATATCATAACCAAGGCAGTGTTCCTGTGGGCTGTAATCCCAGTATTGGCTAGTCAATGTTATCAGGACTCTGCAAACTATTGCTTGTTTGTGAGTCGTTGTTGGTAACAGTGGTGAATGTCATAACCAAGGCAGTGTTCCTGTGGGTTGTAATCCCAGTCTTGGCTAGCCAATGTTATCAGTACTCTGCAAACTATTGCTTGTTTGTGAGTCGTTTTTGGTAACAGTGGTGAATGTCATAACCAAGGCAGTGTTCCTGTGGGCTGTAATCCCAGTATTGGCTAGTCAATGTTATCAGTACTCTACAAACTATTGCCTGTTGGTGAGTCGTTGTTGGTAACAGTGGTGAATGTCATAACCAAGGCAGTGTTCCTGTGGGCTGTAGTCACAGTCTTGGCTAGTCAATGTTATCAGTACTCTGCAAACTATTGCTTGTTTGTGAGTCGTTGTTGGTAACAGTGGTGAATGTCATAACCAAGGCAGTGTTCCTCTGGGTTGTAATCCCAGTCTTGGCTAGCCAATGTTATCAGTACTCTGCAAACTATTGCTTGTTTGTGAGTCGTTGTTGGTAACAGTGGTGAATGTCATAACCAAGGCAGTGTTCCTGTGGGCTGTAATCCCAGTATTGGCTAGTCAATGTTATCAGTACTCTACAAACTATTGCTTGTTGGTGAGTCGTTGTTGGTAATAGTGGTGAATGTCATAACCAAGGCAGTGTTCCTGTGGGCTGTAGTCCCAGTTTTGGCTAGTCAATGTTATCAGTACTCTGCAAACTATTGCTTGTTTGTGAGTCGTTGTTGGTAACAGTGGTGAATGTCATAACCAAGGCAGTGTTCCTGTGGGCTGTAATCCCAGTCTTGGCTAGTCAATGTTATCAGTACTCTACAAACTATTGCCTGTTGGTGAGTCGTTGTTGGTAACAGTGGTGAATGTCATAACCAAGGCAGTGTTCCTGTGGGCTGTAGTCCCAGTCTTGGCTAGTCAATGTTATCAGGACTCTACAAACTATTGCCTGTTGGTGAGTCGTTGTTGGTAACAGTGGTGAATGTCATAACCAAGGCAGTGTTCCTCTGGGCTGTAGTCCCAGTCTTGGCTAGTCAATGTTATCAGTACTCTACAAACTATTGCTTGTTGGTGAGTCGTTGTTGGTAACAGTGGTGAATATCATAACCAAGGCAGTGTTCCTGTGGGCTGTAATCCCAGTCTTGGCTAGTCAATGTTATCAGTACTCTACAAACTATTGCTTGTTGGTGAGTCGTTGTTGGTAATAGTGGTGAATGTCATAACCAAGGCAGTGTTCCTGTGGGCTGTAGTCCCAGTCTTGGCTAGTCAATGTTATCAGTACTCCACAAACTATTGCTTGTTGGTGAGTCGTTGTTGGTAATAGTGGTGAATGTCATAACCAAGGCAGTGTTCCTGTGGGCTTTAGTCCCAGTCTTGGCTAGTCAATGTTATCAGTACTCTACAAACTATTGCTTGTTGGTGAGTCGTTGTTGGTAACAGTGGTGAATGTCATAACCAAGGCAGTGTTCCTGTGGGCTGTAGTCCCAGTCTTGGCTAGTCAATGTTATCAGTACTCCACAAACTATTGCTTGTTGGTGAGTCGTTGTTGGTAACAGTGGTGAATGTCATAACCAAGGCAGTGTTCCTGTGGGCTGTAGTCCCAGTCTTGGCTAGTCAATGTTATCAGTACTCCACAAACTATTGCCTGTTGGTGAGTCGTTGTTGGTAACAGTGGTGAATGTCATAACCAAGGCAGTGTTCCTGTGGGCTGTAGTCCCAGTCTTGGCTAGTCAATGTTATTAGTACCCTACAAACTATTGCCTGTTGGTGAGTCGTTGTTGGTAATAGTGGTGAATGTCATAACCAAGGCAGTGTTCCTGTGGGCTGTAGTCCCATTCTTGGCTAGTCAATGTTATCAGGACTCTACAAGCTATTGCTTGTTGGTGAGTCGTTGTTGGTAACAGTGGTGAATGTCATAACCAAGGCAGTGTTCCTGTGGCCTGTAGTCCCAGTCTTGGCTAGTCAATGTTATCAGGACTCTACAAACTATTGCTTGTTGGTGAGTCGTTGTTGGTAACAGTGGTGAATGTCATAACCAAGGCAGTGTTCCTGTGGGCTGTAGTCCCAGTCTTGGCTAGTCAATGTTATCAGTACTCTACAAACTATAGCCTGTTGGTGAGTCGTTGTTGGTAACAGTGGTGAATGTCATAACCAAGGCAGTGTTTCTGTGGGCTGTAATCCCAGTATTGGCTAGTCAATGTTATCAGGACTCTACAAACTATTGCTTGTTGGTGAGTCGTTGTTGGTAACAGTGGTGAATGTCATAACCAAGGCAGTGTTCCTGTGGCCTGTAGTCCCAGTCTTGGCTAGTCAATGTTATCAGGACTCTACAAACTATTGCTTGTTTGTGAGTCGTTGTTGGTAACAGTGGTGAATGTCATAACCAAGGCAGTGTTCCTGTGGGCTGTAGTCCCAGTATTGGCTAGTCAATGTTATCAGTACTCTACAAACTATAGCCTGTTGGTGAGTCGTTGTTGGTAACAGTGGTGAATGTCATAACCAAGGCAGTGTTCCTGTGGGCTGTAATCCCAGTATTGGCTAGTCAATGTTATCAGGACTCTACAAACTATTGCTTGTTGGTGAGTCGTTGTTGGTAAAAGTGGTGAATGTCATAACCAAGGCAGTGTTCCTTTGGCCTGTAGTCCCAGTCTTGGCTAGTCAATGTTATTAGGACTCTACAAACTATTGCTTGTTGGTGAGTCGTTGTTGGTAACAGTGGTGAATGTCATAACCAAGGCAGTGTTCCTGTGGGCTGTAATCCCAGTATTGGCTAGTCAATGTTATCAGGACTCTACAAACTATTGTCTGTTGGTGAGTTGTTGTTGGTAACAGTGGTGAATATCATAACCAAGGCAGTGTTCCTGTGGGTTGTAATCCCAGTATTGGCTAGCCAATGTTATCAGTACTCTGCAAACTATTGCTTGTTTGTGAGTCGTTGTTGGTAACAGTGGTGAATGTCATAACCAAGGCAGTGTTCCTGTGGGTTGTAATCCCAGTCTTGGCTAGCCAATGTTATCAGTACTCTGCAAACTATTGCTTGTTTGTGAGTCGTTTTTGGTAACAGTGGTGAATGTCATAACCAAGGCAGTGTTCCTGTGGGCTGTAATCCCAGTATTGGCTAGTCAATGTTATCAGTACTCTACAAACTATTGCCTGTTGGTGAGTCGTTGTTGGTAACAGTGGTGAATGTCATAACCAAGGCAGTGTTCCTGTGGGCTGTAGTCACAGTCTTGGCTAGTCAATGTTATCAGTACTCTGCAAACTATTGCTTGTTTGTGAGTCGTTGTTGGTAACAGTGGTGAATGTCATAACCAAGGCAGTGTTCCTCTGGGTTGTAATCCCAGTCTTGGCTAGCCAATGTTATCAGTACTCTGCAAACTATTGCTTGTTTGTGAGTCGTTGTTGGTAACAGTGGTGAATGTCATAACCAAGGCAGTGTTCCTGTGGGCTGTAATCCCAGTATTGGCTAGTCAATGTTATCAGTACTCTACAAACTATTGCTTGTTGGTGAGTCGTTGTTGGTAATAGTGGTGAATGTCATAACCAAGGCAGTGTTCCTGTGGGCTGTAGTCCCAGTTTTGGCTAGTCAATGTTATCAGTACTCTGCAAACTATTGCTTGTTTGTGAGTCGTTGTTGGTAACAGTGGTGAATATCATAACCAAGGCAGTGTTCCTGTGGGCTGTAATCCCAGTCTTGGCTAGTCAATGTTATCAGTACTCTACAAACTATTGCCTGTTGGTGAGTCGTTGTTGGTAACAGTGGTGAATGTCATAACCAAGGCAGTGTTCCTGTGGGCTGTAGTCCCAGTCTTGGCTAGTCAATGTTATCAGGACTCTACAAACTATTGCCTGTTGGTGAGTCGTTTATGGTAACAGTGGTGAATGTCATAACCAAGGCAGTGTTCCTCTGGGCTGTAGTCCCAGTCTTGGCTAGTCAATGTTATCAGTACTCTACAAACTATTGCTTGTTGGTGAGTCGTTGTTGGTAACAGTGGTGAATATCATAACCAAGGCAGTGTTCCTGTGGGCTGTAATCCCAGTCTTGGCTAGTCAATGTTATCAGTACTCTACAAACTATTGCTTGTTGGTGAGTCGTTGATGGTAATAGTGGTGAATGTCATAACCAAGGCAGTGTTCCTGTGGGCTGTAGTCCCAGTCTTGGCTAGTCAATGTTATCAGTACTCCACAAACTATTGCTTGTTGGTGAGTCGTTGTTGGTAATAGTGGTGAATGTCATAACCAAGGCAGTGTTCCTGTGGGCTTTAGTCCCAGTCTTGGCTAGTCAATGTTATCAGTACTCTACAAACTATTGCTTGTTGGTGAGTCGTTGTTGGTAACAGTGGTGAATGTCATAACCAAGGCAGTGTTCCTGTGGGCTGTAGTCCCAGTCTTGGCTAGTCAATGTTATCAGTACTCCACAAACTATTGCTTGTTGGTGAGTCGTTGTTGGTAACAGTGGTGAATGTCATAACCAAGGCAGTGTTCCTGTGGGCTGTAGTCCCAGTCTTGGCTAGTCAATGTTATCAGTACTCCACAAACTATTGCCTGTTGGTGAGTCGTTGTTGGTAACAGTGGTGAATGTCATAACCAAGGCAGTGTTCCTGTGGGCTGTAGTCCCAGTCTTGGCTAGTCAATGTTATTAGTACCCTACAAACTATTGCCTGTTGGTGAGTCGTTGTTGGTAATAGTGGTGAATGTCATAACCAAGGCAGTGTTCCTGTGGGCTGTAGTCCCATTCTTGGCTAGTCAATGTTATCAGGACTCTACAAGCTATTGCTTGTTGGTGAGTCGTTGTTGGTAACAGTGGTGAATGTCATAACCAAGGCAGTGTTCCTGTGGCCTGTAGTCCCAGTCTTGGCTAGTCAATGTTATCAGGACTCTACAAACTATTGCTTGTTGGTGAGTCGTTGTTGGTAACAGTGGTGAATGTCATAACCAAGGCAGTGTTCCTGTGGGCTGTAGTCCCAGTCTTGGCTAGTCAATATTATCAGTACTCTACAAACTATAGCCTGTTGGTGAGTCGTTGTTGGTAACAGTGGTGAATGTCATAACCAAGGCAGTGTTTCTGTGGGCTGTAATCCCAGTATTGGCTAGTCAATGTTATCAGGACTCTACAAACTATTGCTTGTTGGTGAGTCGTTGTTGGTAACAGTGGTGAATGTCATAACCAAGGCAGTGTTCCTGTGGCCTGTAGTCCCAGTCTTGGCTAGTCAATGTTATCAGGACTCTACAAACTATTGCTTGTTGGTGAGTCGTTGTTGGTAACAGTGGTGAATGTCATAACCAAGGCAGTGTTCCTGTGGGCTGTAGTCCCAGTATTGGCTAGTCAATGTTATCAGTACTCTACAAACTATAGCCTGTTGGTGAGTCGTTGTTGGTAACAGTGGTGAATGTCATAACCAAGGCAGTGTTCCTGTGGGCTGTAATCCCAGTATTGGCTAGTCAATGTTATCAGGACTCTACAAACTATTGCTTGTTGGTGAGTCGTTGTTGGTAACAGTGGTGAATGTCATAACCAAGGCAGTGTTCCTTTGGCCTGTAGTCCCAGTCTTGGCTAGTCAATGTTATCAGGACTCTACAAACTATTGCTTGTTGGTGAGTCGTTGTTGGTAACAGTGGTGAATGTCATAACCAAGGCAGTGTTCCTTGTGGCCTGTAGTCCCAGTATCGGCTAGTCAATGTTATCAGGACTCTACAAACTATTGCCTGTTGGTGAGTCGTTGTTGGTAACAGTGGTGAATGTCATAACCAAGGCAGTGTTCCTGTGGGCTGTAGTCCCAGTCTCGGCTAGTCAATGTTATCAGTACTCTGCAAACTATTGCTTGTTGGTGAGTCGTTGTTGGTAACAGTGGTGAACGTCATAACCAAGGCAGTGTTCCTGTGGGCTGTAGTCCCAGTCTCGGCTAGTCAATGTTATCAGTACTCTACAAACTATTGCTTGTTGGTGAGTCGTTGTTGGTAACAGTGGTGAATGTCATAACCAAGGCAGTGATCCTGTGGGCTGTAGTCCCAGTCTTGGCTAGTCAATGTTATCAGTACTCTACAAACTATTGCCTGTTGGTGAGTCGTTGTTGGTAACAGTGGTGAATGTCATAACCAAGGCAGTGTTCCTGTGGGCTGTAATCCCAGTATTGGCTAGTCAATGTTATCAGTACTCTAAAAACTATTGCTTGTCGGTGAGTCGTTGTTGGTAACAGTGGTGAATGTCATAACCAAGGCAGTGTTCCTGTGGCCTGTAGTCCCAGTCTTGGCTAGTCAATGTTATCAGGACTCTACAACTCGCACTGTAACGGCCTACCCCTTATCCGTCAATAACGGTGAACTAGATACCGACCACGCGTAAATATTTAGTCTATGTGTAAAAGCAAAGCAAAGCAAAAAGAGGCAGTTAATTTCTTTTCAAACAATTGTCATTATTATTTGTACCATATTGTCTTATTATTATACATATTTTGAACAATTCCAAATGTATATAATTTAACAATTAATAAGTTTAAATAATTAATTTGCATTTAGTTAATCAAATGTTATTTAATTTCATACTATCATTCTTTACTTATAGGTAATGAGACACATAAATTAGAAAGATAAACAGCTAAGTACTCGACTGGTTAGACTGGGAAATTTGGGCAGCTCTCTCACATCCGGAGCGGAAGTCGGAGTCTGACGGATACCGGAAGCAGGTCGAGAACCACAGAACGGTAATCCCCCTTGAGCAGACATGCTGGGCAAAGATTTGTTTTCTAAAATTATAAATTTATTATATAAATATTTACACTTAAAAATATGTTTTCCCTAATATTCACATTAAGAAAAATTCGGAGAACACAATGGAAATGTTTACTGATTCAAATTTTACAATAACTTTAAATTTGTAGATATTTGCAAAGCACTTTTTTATTGTTTGGGACGGATTTAAATTTTACTTCAACGGTTTATTTCAATAAATACAATCAATTTTATATTATATCACAGGAAGTTTGAACCACATCTATTACTAAATTATACTTCCGACAAAATTAAAGAAAAAACTTAAGAAAAATAAGTAAAACCATTTGAAATCATTTTAATATATTAAATATATCACATTTATGACATTTAAATAAATAGCTAATGTACTATAACCGTCCACTTGCTTTTTTATTCGCAATAAACAAGATCTGCAATTCAGCTTGCATGTTATTTATGACAGAGTATTTTATTCTATCTAATAACCTAATATCAGGTAGCTATGTGTTTTATTATCTTTCATGACGATGTAATTCATACTTATAACTTTTAACAATACATTCTCTTCTTAAAGTTTTACATTTTGAACATTATCAAATTATAATTACGCTTATAAATATTTTTTAACGATCTTTTTAGGTAATATACTTTAATTTTAAACTAAATATATTACATATTTCTGTATGACGTTGAAACCAATAAATTATAAATAATTTTTACACTTCTAAGACATTTATTTGAATGAGTGAGTTTTGTTCTACGACTCTTAGAAACGTAGGGGGTTAATGTAATTGCAGATATGTTATATGACAAAGAGTATCACACACGGGTCGGACGTGCGTTCTGTTCACATGCACGTGGACGTGGCTTCATGAACTTCCTGGTACGTGACGAGACTGCAGATGTACCGTATTGTACGTCGGGTTCAGTACATGAAGGATTTCACTTTGATTTCATACTTGTATTCTAATACAATTTGAAACTAGTTTACTACAAGTTGAAACTTTTATAATATTTCAAACATGATCGCGCAAAAATCTCAAATATTTTAAATAAATTTACAGAGTCAAAACCATTTCTTTTTATTTAGCTTCTTCTTTAAAATCCCTATAATAATTCGTTCAACAAAGTTTCAGAGTAAGGGTTTTTGTTGTTGAATTTTTAATGTAGATTGTCTACTTTCAAAGCTTTTGAGTATTTTGGGAACTGACAAACATTCTGAATCGTTACTTTAACAATAGTCCAGAACTATAATTTTTAGATCATTAAACTTACAAAGCCTTTAGGCAACAATGGAATTTAAAGTATAATTTTATTATAAAAATAGTTTTTGAAATCCCTGCACTAATTTCAAATTAGTTAAAATACTTACTTATTATAAATTATTAATGCACCGAATAATTACATGATTACTTTTATTAAATGAGCCATTTCATATACTTTACTTATTTTCTTTCAAATAAGGATATAGAAATCCCCTTCAATATTTACAAAATAATAAATACAAAATAATTTCAACGTTATTAATATTAGAGACACTGCGTAGTTGTGCGGCACCACCCACTTTGAGGGCAATATCCTAGTTAAACAATCTGCCCCCTTGTGGGTAGAATACTGATGACGCAACCCCATACGTGATGAGACCTAACTAATGACCAGCACAGAAACAATGTATAAGTTACAAAAGTGACTGAAAAATAGGGGTAAAAGTTTAACTTTTTATTTATACCCTTAAAGTACAAAACCAATATTTTCAAGCATACTTGTCGAACAAAATGGTTTGCTGCAGAATTCGAAAGCTAAGTATACTATAAAGTAGGTTTCTTGTTGGAAAACAAAATCAAGATCGAAAAATAAAATATAATACCAGTTACACGATAACGTACCTTGTTCGCTAAATGCACTATATGCGTGATGCGTGTGCTGTGGTTTAGTCCAAAGACGTCTCATCCAATTATTATCAATTTCAGTTGCTAAATAAAAGATTTAGTTTGTAATTCAAATTGATAATTATTCCTTGGTTTGATACATCAGGATAAATCGATGGATATAACATATTGTACGTGGCTTATAAATGTGTTTAATTGATCTGCTTAAGATGTCGTGTTAAAATAATTTGGAAATCACACATTGAATCGTTTAAATAATTATTCACAGTTAAATGTAAATGTAACCTTTAGGATAATTTTATATTAATTAAAAAAATAAGCGTGGGTAAATGCATGTTCAATAAAATAATTTCCTTTGATGAATTTATTTTCCTTTAATTTTTTTTTATTGTACATGCATTGAAATACCTGGTAATGTTCAACAAAATTTTCGGTACAGTAAGTTTTGATAAATGGACTGCCTTCCTGATATTTCACAGATGTAAGTTAATGACTGCAGTGGACAAAATTAATGCTTCCGTAGGCCAACAGATCAGTCAGGTATGTAACTGATGTCCTCACTGCAGCTGTTAAACATTAACGTTCATGAGTGGCTGTTTAATTTGTGTACATTATAAATGTATAATCTGATGCCGGCATGGTGTGCATGTTGATTGCATATTATCACTGTTTATATTAAGTTAGCATATTCTCTTTGACTGTAAAATAATGACTGACTAAACATGCTAACGTAAGGACATTTATGTATTTAATTAAAACACAAAACTATTATACTATTTTAGCATAATTAATCATTTTAATCTATTTGTGAATAAATAATAGTCTTTTAAAAGTTACAAATCTTGAATAATCTAACAACCTAACTACTATTAATACATGGATGATATTAATTTAAAATTTATAAGGATATACAGTATTAAACTTATTGAATTTTAAACAAAATTATTAAACTACGATTTTTTCTAGGTGCTTAAAAAATATTTTTTTTGTTATATAAAAAATATCCTTTTTGTAATTAAAAAATTTGTGGACATTTTAAAATTACTTTGATTTCGTAAATTTTAAATGAATATCATTCATACATTAATAGTAGTTAGTTGTTAGTTTATTCAAGGTTTGTAACTTTTAAAAGCCTAATATTTATTCACAAATAAATTAATAATATTAATTATGCTAAAATAGTAGAATCGTTTGTGTTTTAATTAAATACTATATTGATATGCTAACAGTTTAACTTAATCTAAATTGTTTTATATGCACTCCAAAATATATAGATAATAAATCAAAAATATAAAAGGCAAACCAAGTACCAAACTGGTTGGACCGGTGGACCGGGCTACTGAGAGCTGCTCTGACATCCGGACCGGAAGTTGGGGCCAGACGGACACCGGAAACAGGCCGAGCATTGCCGAACATTTTACCCCGTGTAGTGGCAGCCTCAGTAAGGGTTTTTGCTAAACACTTAATTTAGATAATCTTCTTTTCGTAAAACTGAAAGCAATATTCAGGAAAATTATAAAAGAGATCCCAAAAGATAGTAGAAGTAGTTTATATTATATATACACGTATTGAATTTCTTTTTTTATTTTAATTTTTTAATTGATTTACTAGATATCGTTCATTATTTATTTGCCGTCATAATTTTAAATAAAACAAAAATTATAGTTTGTTTTTAATCTGTGGCCTTAATTAAACAACTGATGGAAATAAAATTATTCGCTGTGCAACAGACCATGTAATGTCTCGGTAATATCCATGGTAACGCACAGGATTATCCCGTCATTCTTGTGCGCCGGCTGCAGTAGTCAATAGGGACGAGAGCCGCATTACCGCAGCAGAGATTTGCATAACAATATTGTTGTCTGTCCTGCACTATATTGCACCTCTCACCTGATAACATTGCAGTTGTCCGTTCTACTTGTTTATCCCGCTTAAATACCCGATTTACAATTTATTGCTTTATTTCTTATATTGTTACGTTACTGTGAATATTAATTATTTTTTGAATCGATGGATTAGCATTATGTATTTTACTTTTCTGCTAAAAACATAATTTTGTGTTGATATTAAATTTCAATGTTCTACGCTAAACTTGATGTGTTTGAGTTGTCTAAATAATCTTGACACTTAATTTTAAGTTTTTTAAGTACAAGTTTTCTTTTTCAAATTAAATTAAATACAAATATTGTCGTAGTTCTAAGCAGTCATTAAATGGAGTGCGGCTGGCCTTTGTGTTTCAAACTGATTACCGGTTTAAATTTGCTAGTGTTGAATAGTTTAAAATGACATACATTTAATCCTAATATTTAATACACAAATAGATTTTTTGTTGTCCCGCTGAGATCTCAGGAACCACTGAGCTGACTTTAATGATTGAAGTATCTATAGAAAGGTCTCGATTCTTAGATTTGCAGAAAATCATTTAAATTAATATCGTCCTACAGAGCCCCAAAAGGCATTCCAAGCTGCGATGTTAATCTTATGGAAGAACAGTAATTATTGAAATTGAGAATTTGACAACTGTTAAAGGTAAAAAACACAGAACAAAATCAAGATCAGCTATTTTAAGCTAAGCTCTGGAATTGCATCAAAATTTTAACTAATAGAACCGTATATGTTTGAATTCAAGCAGCTTAATTTGCTAGTTTATATTATTGCAGTGAATTCCAACAGGAGTCAATAATATTAAAACTAAATATATGTTCGATAATACGTGGTTACTGCAATCCAAGAGATTTGACCAAAAGTAATTTATGGCTAATTGGCTGCAAAGGTTACAAAACAAAATGAACAGTTCCGCGTTTTTATAATTACAAGACAATGGGTTTAACCTGCTTGAAATACAGTATAAGACACACTTTATGACTCGCACCACAACCCAGCTTGAGGGCAATGACGGAGCCTCGTAGCAAAACAACAAGCGTCTCCCTGGTGGATAGAATACTGATGACGTCATCCCATACAAGATGATGTTTACCTTAGCGGCACCACAAGGTAAACGACAACGTAGAATAGTTTATTAACAAAGGCGAATATACGAATAAGTACAAAATTATATGATGGTGAAAATGGCCTTATATGCTTGATAGTTTGATGGTTCTTGTATAGGGATTTATCCCTGCTTGGTTTACAATATATAATAATGTACAATATTTAGTAAATCAATTAACAAATTAAAGTAACAAAAATAAATGTTATTATTTTAATACGGCATCTTAAGCAGATCAATTAAACACATTTATAAGCCACCTACAATATGTTATATCCATCGATTTACCCTTATGTATTAAACCAAGTAATAATTAACAATTTGAATTACAAACAACATCTTTTATTTGGTAACTGAAATTGATAATAATTGGATGAGATAACTTTGCACTAAACCATAGCACACTCATCACGCATATAATGCATTTAGGCGTACAAGGTACGTTATAGTGTAACTTGTATTACATTTTATTTTTCGATCTTGATTTTTTCTACAATGAAACCTACTTTATATAGGTGGTTACTTAGGTTTCGAATACTTCAGCACACCATTTTGTTGGACTAGTATGCTTGAAAATATTGGGTTTGTACTTTAAGGTTATAAATAAAAAAGTTAATCTTTTACCTCAATTTTTCTGTCACTTTTGTAACTTATACATTATATCTGTGCTGGTAATTAGTTAGGTCTCATCACGTATGGGGTTGCGTCATCAGTATTCTACCCACAAGGGGGCAGCTTGTTTTGCTAGGATATTGCCCTCAAGCTGGGTGGTGCCGCACATCTACGAAGTGTCTCTAATATTACTAACGTTGAAATGTTATTATTTTGTAAATATTGAAGGAGATTTGTATATCCTTATTTGAAAGAAAATAATTACGTAAAGTGTAATAAATGGCTCATTTAATAAAACAAATCATATAATAATTCGGTGCATTAATAATTTATACTAAGGAAGTATTTTAACTCATTTGAAATTAGTGCAGGGATTAAACAAAATATTTTAATAATAAAATTATACTTTAAATTCCAGTGTTGCCTAAAGGCTTTAGAAGTTTAATGATCTGAAAAATAAATTTCTAGACTCTTGTTAAAGTAACGATTCAGAATGTTTGTCAGTTCCCAAAATACTCAAAAGCTTTGAAAGTAGACAATCTACATAATGAAATCAACAACAAAAACCCTTCCTCTGAAACTTTGTTGAACAAATTATTATAGGAATTTTAAAGAAGAAGCTAAATAAAAATAAATGGTTTTGACTCTGTAAATTTATTAAAAAATTTGAGATTTTCGCACGACCTTAATTGAAGAATTAGAAAAGTTTCAACTTGTAGTATACTAGTTTCAAATTGTATTAGAATACAAGTATGAAATGAAAGTGAAATCCTTTATGTACTGAACCCGACGTACAATACGTTACATGTGCAGTCCCGTCACGTATCGGGAAGTTCATGAAGCCCCACGTACATGTGAACAGAACGCAGTCCGACCCGTGTGTGATACTTTTTGCCGTATAACATATGTGCAATTACATTAACCCCCTACAATTACTAAGAGTCGTATAACAAAGCTACGCATTTAAATAAATGTATTAGAAGTGTAAAAATTACTTATAACTTATTGGTTTCAACATCATACGGAAATATATTATATATTAATTTTAAAATTAAAGTATACTACCTATGAAGATTGTTAAAACATTTTTATAAGCGTAATTTTAATTTGATAATGTTCAAAATGTAAAACCTTAAGAAGAAAATGTATTGTTAAAAGTTAAAAGTATGAATTACATCGTCAAAAAAGGTAATAAAACACATAGCTACCTGATTTAAGTTATTGGATAGAATAAAATACTGTCATAAAAAACATGCAAGCTGAAATGCAGATCTTGTTTATTGCGAATAAAGAATCAAATGGACAGTTATAGTACATTAGTTATTTATTTAAATGACAGAAATGTAATATATTTAATATATTAAAATGATATCAAATGGTTTTATTTATGTTTCTTAAGTTTGTTCTTTAATTTAATAAGATCATAACACAATAATAGATGTGGTTCAAACTTCCTGTGACATAATATAAAATTTATTTTATTTATTGAAATAAACCGTTGAGGTACAATTTAAATCTATACCGAATAATAAAAATGTGCTTTGCAAATATATAAAAATTAAAAGTATTTGTAAAATTTGAAGCAGTAAAAATTTCCGTTGTGTTCTCCAAATATTTCATAATTCGAATATTAGGCAAAGCGTATTTTTAGGTGTAAATATATATTAAATGAATATAGATATTTTTATCAAGAGATTTTTGGCCAGAATGTCTGCACGAGGGGAATTGCCGTTCAGTGGTGCTCGACCCACTTCCGGTATCCGTCAGACTCCGACTTCCGCTCCGGATGTGAGAGAGCCGCCCCAGTTTCCCTGTCCAACCAGTCGAGTACTTAGCTGTTTATCTTTCTAATTTATGTGCCTCATTACCTGTAAGTAAAGAATAATAGTATAAAATGGAATACAATTGGATTAGTTAAATGCAAATTAATTATTTTAACTTATTAATTGTTAAATTATATATTTACATTTGGAATTATAAAAAATATGTATAATAATATGACAATATGGTACAAATAAATATGATAATTGTTTGAAAAGAAATTAACTGCCTCTTTTTGCTTTACTTTGCTTGTACACATAGACTAAAGATTTACGCGTGGTCGGTATCTAGTTAACCGTTACTGAAGGGCAAGGAGTAATCCATTACAGTGTGAGTTGCAGAGTACTGATAACATTGACTCGCCTAGACTGGGAGTACAGCCCACAGGAACACTGCCTTGGTTATGACATTCACCACTGTTACCAACAACGACTCACCAACAAGCAATAGTTTGTAGAGTTTAAACTATCCTAACTTAAATATATTTGAACTAAGATAAACCACACTAAAAGTGCGGCAAACATAGTGTTACCCAATCAACATTAAAATCATAAGAAGACTGATTATTAATCAGCCATTGCCATGTAGATAACGCTG
The DNA here is from genome assembly GCA_963675035.1 of Allygus modestus. Lineage (NCBI taxonomy): Eukaryota > Metazoa > Arthropoda > Insecta > Hemiptera > Cicadellidae > Allygus > Allygus modestus. Next base: position 10,456,588 of record OY776115.1, read on the forward strand.
GAACAAATTAGTATGAGCACATAACTACTGCAGCGGGAACATAAAATCCATACATAAGCGGTTTGTTTATCAAGAGAAACATTAATTTGTGCTTTGAAACCACAAAATATTCTTCTTCTTTTATTCCCGGTTACCATTGTTATCTCTTACATTATCAATGAGTAAATAATATACTTTTTGAAAAGATTAATCAAATGTGTGTTTAGCATCTAACTGAATATATATTACCCACTTATTTCTTGTTAACAATCCTTAATACTTTATTCATACGTAAATTATAGATTCAAATCTAAGTACTCAATCTAACTATTTCTAATTACAAGGAATAATTTATTACAAGATAGGTCGAAAATTTAATTGTAATAGCAACATTTTAAATAAATACTGATCTAGTTAAGATAATTTATTAATTGCAATTAAGTCTGCGTAGTGTTAATTTTAGTATTTTACAAAAACTATTAACGTTGGCTATTAACGTATTTTTACAAAATTTCCATAATTTTAATTCTAGAAGAAGGTTTAGAAACTACATGTTTAGTTTGGTAACTGTAGTTGGTACTCGTTGATCGAGATTTCTTTAGACTCGACTGAAGATCACGTATTTGTCGCGTTTTACAGGTACGTGGCCGTTTAGTTCTTTTTCACTTCTCTCTGATTGATTCCATTGAATTTAAATTAAAAAGGGAAGACTAAGTTACTTGCTCGTTTTATTTGTTCCATCTATGATCTTTTGCAATTAGCTTTAACGGTGAGATTAAATACAACAAATGTAGTTAATGTGAATTAAATTTACTTAGACAAACTGTTTTAATAATCTGTGGAAATTCGGTTGATACTAACAACATATTATCATAAAAATAAGTTCTCATAAAATTGCATTTATCACAATACATCTGTTTAAATAAATATAGCTTATAGAACCTCTTGACGAAACTTCGACTGTTTAGAAATAGGAAAGTACAGGTACCTGCACTACTTGAGTTTTAGGTTAGGATGTCTATTTTGTCTCATCCTGGTAAGATCATTTTAATGTATTACAGGGACGTCAGTTATTGTAGTTATAATTTATTAATGCAAAAAAATCCATCAATATATTTTGTTTCAGATCTCAAGCAGAATATAGCTTAATTTAGTCTTTTAAAGTATCAAAAATAATGTCAACGCCTCAATGTAGTAAATATCTAATTTTCCTCTTAAGGAGTCGCTTCATGAATAATATAAACAAAAAGGGCAATAAAATTAATTGATACAAAGGTATTTCAAACCAGTTCAAAAATTATTAAGTTATGATTTAAGTTTTTCCAGGATTATTTTCCAGTAAAAGCACAAAACTTGTTAAAATATTAACCATTACATTTATCATAATAATAACTTAAAGATTTTTAAATAAAATATAATATACAATCATGTATGAGTAAATAAATTTAATTAAGATTTAGTTTTGTATTTTAAAAAATAATTTATGATATACTGGAACATTAAAGAACGACCTTCTATTCAATAAACTTATAACATCGATTAACACTTTACACTAGATCAAAGAACTGCAGAAAAGAGCCACTTCACTTGGGTCAAGTATGATGTAACACTGACCTTCTTACGGCCATTCACCAATTGCCTCTATTAAAAATACAAATTTGTTATCCTCAATGCTTATGTTTTATTTTCAGAATTTTACCTTTAATCATACATTTGGGAAGTGCTATATTGACAAATATAACAAACTATTCTTGCATTTATAAGGTTCCTTTGTTGAATGGAAATCATTCCCAATACTTTTTGCCATGTTCTTGATAGTTTTGCCTGGGTGACAGTAAATCATTGAATTGTCAGACAAACCTAATTGATAATATATAAACGAAGCTCTTAAACATAAATTAACCACATTTTAAATCAGTAATAGTATTATGTAAACTGAGCTTATATCATATACCAGTAGAGGGTCAGTATGGTCATAATCCCAAAATAATGAGAACTAAATTTGAATTATTATTTCGAAATTCTGATCTTACTATAAACTGTAGGTTTATCAGATGTGATTATAATTGGGCTGTGTTGCTGCGTGAAGGAACCAGCAACGGAGGAGAAAAAAAACGAGGATATTTTCGTTTGTGTCAAATGAGAATAATCGAGGCATCTGATCTTACGAAATGATCAATTAGTTTATATTCGTCACGAAAAAAGCACGAGCGTTAATCGACATCTTAACTATGCAATAGTTATTTTTGTAATATAATATTATAAACAATTATAGCAATATCTTACTCGAAAACCAACAAATTATGGTTTTAAATCAAATTAGGCTGGGATTGTATTACTACATTACAGAACGAATTTTTACCTTTGTTATACAAGTTCTTATAAATAAAAATGAAATTTACATATATATAATACATTAAAGATGAAAACCATATGTATCATGTTACATATTTTGGCTATCTTTTACTCTCTGTCAGAGTTTACGCGGGACGAGTGGCATATTAATGAGTCCAGTTATCCAGTCTATATGCGGCTGCTTGTTTATGTTAATATTATGTACTAATGGGTGCAATATTCATTACAAACATATTTCTCTCTCTTATATGTTTATCATATATTTGTAGGGTAATGCAATTTTAATGGTTTTAACAATCATTTGACCATTTTTTGAAAATAAAATCCTGGAAAATGCTTTACATATAAATGTAGGGGAAACTCTAAAGTAAATATAATAGATGTATACAATTATTATTAAGTAGATGATAAACATGTTTTACTTCAACTTAAAAGCACGTCTTGGAATCGAGAAAAGGTTTTGTGAAAACAAAGGGCTATACAAGGTGCATGAAGCTAAAAACTAGTATGATACATTGAAGGATTAAGACCATTTACGAATAGAAACTCATATTACGTAATGCTAAATATTTTTTAATTTACTAAAGTATTATAGACTCTTGTTAATCCAATGAATGTTTAGATAACAAAATCATTCAACGTTTTAATAAACAAATAATGGTTCAGTTTGAGTTATTAAACTAAAATGGTGATAAATCATTAAAACTATATTTTTACACTCGAAAATTAAATACAAGCATACTTGAGCGTTGAAGTGTGGTTGTTAAATAGGGATAAACAATATGCAAATCTCTGCACGTTATGATGCAGATTCTATATTCCCGTGCGAATACCGCAGCTGGCGCTTATGACGTAGTAATAACAGGGTTTCACAGATAATTATATTGATTACAGTTTAACAATATAGTAAAATGTGGTACAAAATAAAAATAATAGCAAACCAAAACATAAGATTAAGGAATGGCATTTTCTGTGGTCATAGTTGATGCCAAAAGGCAACTTTTCAGACAGGGAGCCACTTCAAAATCCAAGTATATGGTTTATGTTTATCTAAAGAGGACAGTAAAAGCATAACTATGTTTTATTGAATATCGCCACAATCCTCAGTTTGGAATTTCATGAAAATATCAATATAGTAAGGTTATGTCAACCTAAAATAAATTTAATAAACTAAATAAAACATTATATGTTTGGTAACATCTTGTTTTTTTATACAAATACTTACTGCATACATTTTACTGCTTAAAAACTACTTCATAAAAATACTAAAATGTTAACATCATAACTATAAACATAATTTCCTAATAAAATGTAAATAGTTAAAGTTATTATTGTGAAGCTAGAATTCCAGCTTAAAATTATATTTGTAATTAAAACCAAACACCCACTCTAATGTGGCAAACATAGTCATGATGTGTAATTAAAATTCAAATCATAACGTGGCTGATTATAGTTTTAGCATTTGTTCGTACATGAAGCGGTTACACGTGAACGTGAATACGTAATCAGCAGCGGGAACATTAGTGAAACTTTTGCGATTTCGTACGTACTTTATAGAATATAAAGTAAAGTAAGTAAGTAAGGAAAGTAATAAGATTTGTTTAAAGTAACAAAAAGAGCAGTACTATTTAAACTTGGGTGCATAAATTTTGTACTTGTTGAAGTGAGTGGTAAGAAGTGGAATTGGTATTTACTTTATCATTATTCTACTTCTACTTTTATTTTACCTTTTTCTTATACTCGTCTTTTAAATCTTTAATACATCGACAGACTGAACAACCGTCCAATTCTTTACTGAACGAATCATGCGACCACTCGAAGAATCGAAACTGTTGCCTTTGCAGCGATATTAATGAGTAAGATTCAATGTCACCAATATATAATTTGGTACACATGATTATACTATGCATTTAGAGAACATTTAAACACAAATCGTGTTTTTATGATCCACATATTGATCATAAACCTAAGAATCACATCCTACCTGAGCATAAATTTTTCAGCCAAAAAGCTTAAATGGCTCTTAGCTCTATTAACAAACTAATATATAGTTTGAATATTATATGGATTCCAATCTTAGTGAACTGCAATAACATACATTGTACGCAAATCATATTAAACTTTGTTGAAGCTAAATGTAAGATGCAGAAGAGCCAATTGTTATTACTAGTTTTAGAAACAACTTTAGTTTGATAACTGAAGTTGGTAATCGTTGGGTAAGATTTATTTAGACTCAACCAAAAGTCACGTATAGGAAGCATTTACAGAGTACGTGGCAGTTTTCCTTTTTTTTACTTCTCTCTATTTGACCTTTTTTGTTTTATCTGAGAAAATCACTTTGTAGTTTTGTGTATTATCCATAAATAATGATGTTAGCATTACACTGTTTGGAAATTTCATAAAGTATAACATTAAGAAAGTACAATAAAAGGTTTTATTATGTTTTATATGTTGTGTTTTATTTTATCTGAAATGTGTCTTTACTTAGAGTATCGTGGTAAATCATACTCATCTACGGTTTTTAAATTGATTGTATTTTATTTAGTTTAAGACATTAATAAGCACAGTAACTTAAACAGTATAAAATCCTGTCTAAGGAATGACCTTAGGATTCTTAAACCTTTTCAGGGGATCAAAGGTTCGATTCCCGGAATGTCAACTATATTATGGGCTATGGCCACTTTCCCTAAGTTGAATTTTGTGTCCAAACTAATCTTTATGGGACATAGAAAAATTAAAATACGATAATATCTGTATAAGTAACAGTTTCAACTTCAGTTTGAATTACAGTAATTTTTATCGTAACAGTTGTTTAATTGTTTTAAATATAACTTCATTAGAATAAAACCACACTTTACTAAATGCAGATATTACTTTGTGGGAAAATTATTTAAGTAATCATTTCAACGATTACTTGAATTACTTGATTACATTTAGTAGTCCTCCACTGCACTTCAGCGGATGAAAATTTGTAAATTTATATGAAGGAAACTTTATTCAAATTTAATAGTTATCATTTTTTTAAATATTATTTCATTAACTTCAACTCATTCCGATGGAACTGGATCCGTAGGTTTTCTGCAACAAGGGGGATAAGAATTGTGTTGTTATACTAATATTAATTTAACTCAACCAGGTGAAGTTTCATACCAAGTTTTATTTTAGTTTCGTTTTATGTTCATCATTAAGGGAGATATCCAACATTACTTATTCTCCATTTTAATGACATGCCAAAAACACATCCCCCAAATTTAACTTACTGTATATTTAAAAATACGCCTTTGCTGATGGGTGCCTGCGTGGGGCAGTTTGCTGAGTATGCAGGTTTTGAATATCAACCAAAAACATTTGTTTGGTACAAATATCAGTATACCAAAACTAGGTGAAGCCACATACCACGTTTCATCAATATACATGCATAAATAATGGAGATTTCAAATTTTATTTATTCTCTATAATGATAACAGTGGACAACGTACTGTGTATAGCACTTTGAATATCCTCGCAACGGTAGCTTGACAATTTAAACACCAAAATAATTGTTTTTTCAGAGCTGAAGTTTATGGTGAAACAATCGTGCAGCTTTTAGTAAAACTAACTAAGGAAACGCTATAAATCGTTTTCGTATATGATTAACATGTGACATTTTATGAATACGTTTTTGGGTTCTTCTCCGCAACCACTTAACCTCGGTTAATGATTTAAAGTACAAAATTATTTATTTTTTAAGCTCTATAATTTGGTCATAACTAAAATGTAGTGTTTCTAAAATGTTAGGTTAAAATTGAAAAAAAAAGTATTTTTGGAAAATGATATTGTTGTGAAATAACACTACAACAATGAGATTTATATAAATCAGCTGTTACTAACATGGGAACATGGGGTATTAGCCTAAGGTAGTGTGCTTTACATTTAAATGGGCCAAAACACTCAAAATTACTCATTCTCGGATGGATAGCAGCTAAACGGATGATCGGTTCTTAAATTTTACAGAAAATCTTTTTTTGAATTTAAAATTTCTACATATTTTGTATTAAACATTTTTCCCATCTCTAACCGTTTTCTTACAAAACATACTCAAAGTGGAAACATTAGAAAATTAGAGATATTACTACCAAACATGTGCCTCCAAAACTAAAAAAAAATTGTCTGAGAATTTATCGTCAAGAGATTTAACTAAAGTCTGAGGTCGAGTATATTACAAAATTTAAAATATAGGTTATGTTACACATCAGATCGATGGACCATCGACCCCCTACCATTTATAAATTAACAACGGTTCGATGGTCCATCGATCTGATATGTAATTGAGCCTCTACTTTTATTTAAAAACTTTTATAATACAGGTTCTATTACACATCAGATCGATGGACCACCGACCTTCTAATATTTATTAAAAAAGAACGGGCCGATGACCATCTATCTGATGTGTAATAGAAACTTAACGTAAATGCTTAATTTATTTGTTGTAGGTTCGATGGGCCACCGAACCATCTTGCTTAAATCTATAAAAATAAAATAACAGGTTCGATGGGCCTTCGGACCAAACTTTAACAATTCATTTTTAATTTTTAATTGGTTCGATGGTCCATAGAGCCAATTCCTTATTAAATAATATTATAGATCGCAATAGGGCGATGGACCATTGAACCAAAACGTATTTTTAAATTAAGATTCTATGGTCCATCGATATGATGTGTAATAGACCCAGTACCAAAGACATCTTTACATCTTAGTGATGTTATTTGAACAGCTGAGGGCTGGACGAGCGAGTTCCTGGCGCAATGTCGTTCTTTACGCCTCAACCGGTCGGTAAGGTTAGGTAAAGTAAGGGTTAGGACAAGGGTGAGGGGGAGAGGTTCGTTAAGTAAAGGCCCTCTGTAAGTTAATTATTTACTTACGGTCCAGAAAGTACTTCAATGAACAAAAAGCTTTTATTAAAAGAATGAATATTACAACTTTTTTAATTTACTGTAGTTTATATAAGTAAATTATTCTGTATTCATTTGTTCATTATTTATGAAATAAATACATGTTTTTTCATAAAATGATTACTGTGACAAAATTATTATATCACATCTTTGTTAGTAATCGAAAATATTTGCATAATAGTACGTACTAAATGTTAATATTGTTCCCTATACTACAGTACAATTAGTTAATATAGTAGCAGCAGTTACGGCAAAGGTAGTTTTTCTATTTTCAGTAAAGTATAGTACAAAATAATGATTACCTTCCTATTTTAGCTTTTATTAAGAAAAAAAAATTAAACTACAGTATATTTATTGTTAATATAATATTATTATATCAAAATATTAAAACAGAAATATATATTACTAGCTATAAGTATAACTGTATTAACAAATAAAATAACTCAGGCATGCTCTAAGAACCTGTTATTTATATTTACGATGAAATCAATGCGGAAAACATGTGTTAGAATAGAATACACACATTTATTAAAATTTCAATAGCGGTTTTTAATGTTTATTTCGCATTAAAATCAAATTGCAATTCATATTGTATATTTATTGTTATTTAAAGTAAACAAAATACATTTTTATAATAACATCACAAAATGAACGTAAAATATAACCACCACTCCTAATGACTCAAAAAGCCCCCGATCTGGAAGGGTAGACAACAATGTTTTCTCATTCATATAGGTCTAGTTGAATTAAGGGAGATGCCATACACTTTAGTATTTAAAAAGGCTAGACTAAGCTTTTATTGACATTAAAAGATCCATTAGTCAGTTTGCACAAAAATTCTCGTAAGTTACTAAATAAGTTTATCATTGAAGACACATAATACATTTTATAACTAAATTGCATTCTCTCATCCTGTTAAGCCAATAACGAAAAATTTCACAACGTTTTCTGTAGAACTAAGCAATATAACAAAGAGCATACTAAATGTACTGTTAGCCTAGTTGAGTTCTCAAACCCTAATACAAAGCTACAACAGTCTGTGCACGTTCACAGGTAACGGACTCCTTTGTAATACAGTGTGGGGAAACGCTCCACATGTCTGTTAGGTTGTACGAAAATCGCGCCCAGTGACAATAGCGCCCACTGGGGAATGTGTGTAAATCGCGCCCGGTCTAAAAATTGACTACCCCTCAAGACATACCTGTCCCATGAGTCACACCTCCGCACCGGTGTCCTGTAAATCGCGCCCAGTAAAAATCGCGCCCAAGTGTAAATCGTGCCCAGCACAATCTCTACCTGGGGTATTTCTGGCTAAAACGGAATTCCTAAATAAAAACAATTTATGTACAAGTTAAATAAATAAACTGATTCCCATCACACTTTGTTCAGGCTGTGGACTGGCTAAATGACAAAAGTAATATTTCGACATTTAGACGTGTTTAAAATCAGCTTAAAAGCATCGTCAATTTTTTTGTTTTTCTTATTTTATATTTTTTTTGGTATTTTTGTATCTTAAGATAAAGACTTAGTCTCTGCAGGTGGGAGATTATTCTCAAACAAGTCCTGATGTCACCATCTTCCTCGTACTTTTTTACTGTTTTTCCAGTCTTTCGTCAAGTTTCATGTACTTCTTTTTTCTTCTTTTGCCTTCCATATTCAACTCTGACCTCATAAATACACTCGCTGAGCTTTCTGCTTCTTTCTTCATACAGTCGATCACATCTTTGATTTTAGGGTTTGGTTTCCCAAGAAGGTTGTTAATCTTGTTGTGCCAGCCTTCTACAGCATTGATGGTTCGATGACGCCTCCCGTAGCAGGTCCAAAGATCGATTGGGATCTCAGCATTTTCTAACCATCTTTCAACAAAATTATCGAAAAATTCCGTAAGTCTGGGGGCGGAAATATAAAATATTTTCACATATTTTAGGTGTCGTGGAACTTTGTCTTGACCCTTGTAAGTTTCTTTCTTCGTCGAAGGAATTCCGTTTTAGCCAGAAATACCCCAGGTAGAGACTGTGCTGGGCGCGATTTTCACTGGGCGCGATTTACAGGACACCGTCTGTTATTAGGAGTGGAAAACTTGTTATTCGTCAAAAAGTTTGTTATGTTTGTTATCTGAAATATAAATTTATAAATTTTAACCATTATTGCTCAAATGACTTGTTAAATCAGCGAGTTAAAAATTTGTCTTAAAAGTTATATAAAATTGAGTATATGTCGAAAGGAAAAGTAAAGGATCTGTAAAGGTTTTTGGCGTAACTAATTGCTGTTTTTAATCATTATTTATATGTACTTTGAAAAATACAACCTGGTTCTGTACCTTTTGGTGATGTCCAAAGTTTTATTGTAAACCCTCAAGTACAGACTTAACCTAATTCCTTAGCATTTATTAGCGTATTACTCTTATTTTAAAATAACTTTATCATTCTAGCGGTTTACTATTGACATTATAAATATGAAACCAGTAAACTAACATAAAATAAGTAAAAAACACACTCCCTTAAAACACGAGTGTGGAAGGGGGTATTAAAATTATTATTCTGTGGCCTTAGTGCAAATATCCAGGGTGTCCCAGAACTCTTTACGACTTTTTCAGGTTTTATTCCTGAAAGTTTTTGACTTGTCTTGTTTATTCCATAGACAAGTCAAAATATCATATTCAAAATTTCAAAAACTCAAAAGTTTCTCGTATGGCCGCCATTTTTTCCCCAACATAAATTTTAATGCAAAAACGGCTTGATGTAACAAAATGAAATATGGTATATAGCCTCATCATAACATTTTTTAGAATGTTTATTTAAAAAATGGGGCTGCTTAACAATTTTAAACGTAAATATCCCAAAACGTGCAGATGAAATAATAGTTTTATACGTCAGGTTTCTTATAGAAAACTCTATTAAAAATTTAACCATATCAAAATTAAGGAAATCGGTTTATAAATAAAGGAGAAAAGACATTTTTAAGAAAATTTGATCATTTCAATACCAACTGTTATTATGTAATACCACTGCTAGTGAGCCGCGTCAATTTCTTAAAAACGACTTTTCTCCCTTATTTATGAACCGATTTCCTTAATTTTGGTATCGTTGAATTTGTAATTGGGTTTTCCATAAATAAATTGACAGCTACAACTTTTTATCTTATGCACTTTTTGAGATATTTACGTTTAAACTTTTTAAGCATCCACCATTTTTAAAATAAACATTCTAAAAAAAAAATTATTTTTTCCGTAATTAGGTCTATAGGTGTAGCAATAGTAAAATATATTTTCCTTAATAGAGAACTATAGAAGCTATTGTTTAATAATCTAGGTAGTCTATTTTGTCTCACATTAAACGATTTTATCAGGTCTGTCAATAACATAAATGTCTCCGGGGTCAAAATCCATTATTGGATATTTAAAAAGTACTCATTAACATCAACTTTTTAAATATCAAATGAGTTTTGAAAAAATACACAACACGATAATATTCGAGCAATTTATAAAGTTTCTACTGGCTAATAATCTTTCATGTTACTTACAAAATTATATTTATGTTATACAATAAAACACTCCTAATAGTAATTCACGACTTTTGAAGATATTACAACTTAATTTACCCTAGAAATAACCTCCGTAATGTATGATTGCCATTTACAGCTGAGAGATTACACTAAAGCAGTTCCTAAATCAAATTTCCAGAGTTGTTGTTTCTTTTCTGAGGGAGTTTGCCCTTTTTTGGCTTTGAAATGTATTTGTATTCTACGAGTTTATTTGTAATGCCACATAATAATTTCATCAAATGGTCTGTTACAACTGTAAACATTTATAAGACGATAATATGTTGTATATTTAATCATTTAAATTTGAATAATGGTTTCTAACTCCTTTTATTCAACATATCGCTTGTTTGATGGATCGGAATAGAGCAGTGGATTGGGCCTACATTTGTAACTACTGTTAGGCCCAATGTTAAATAATTTTCAAAAAATGTATAAACTGTGATAAAAGACATGAAAAGCTAAATTGGTACACTTACTGGACGAAGACTGTTTTCTTTAAAATGTTCTTCATGAACATTGAACGTGACAATTGAACTTTGAACATCTGTGTTCATTATGAATGTGTCTGTGTTTAAATGTGTGATGTTAATTTAAATGTTGTGGTCACTGTATTGTTTTGAATGTTTTAAATGTTGTTGTTGTTGATATTCTTTATAAATGTTGTTTAATTTTTATCGTTAAATTATTCATCATTCTTGACTATATATTTTGCCTACCACAAATTTTACCAATTTCAGTAGATATTTCATATTTAGAACTCAAACATAAATTATGTTTTCCCTTGCAGCTAGATAACAGTTTATCTTATAAAAACACATATAACTTACCTGTAAATTAATATCTATTACTTATTTTTGATTAGCAAAAAATAAATTACCTATAAATCAGTATTAATACTTATACTTGATTAGTGATATCGATTACTTAAAAATATGTAATTACTACGCATGCTTGATTAGTGGTAAATCAATAACTTATAAATCAGTATTATCAACATATGTTTTATTAATTATATGTTTTCTAATTCAGTATAGCTATGTATATTTAATCATCGTGTTTGATAGAGGGTCTCCAAGAACTGAGGATAAAGATAGTATATTGAGTTTTATAAAAGGGATTTATTTTTAACCATCTGAAATCCTTTTTGCCCTTTCCCTGTTGTTCCAAACAAATATATTTGAGGTCTTTGTGACGTCGAGGCAGCAAAGAACCTTTGGGGAAGGGCAAAAGCAAATGTGGTTCCATTGACTTCCTCTGGGTCTGTGAGTGGTTTCCACTTTCTATTCAAACTAAAAAAAACCTTTGGGTTTTCAAATAAACTTGAATATGTACAGACATTACAAATTTGTGTGTCTAAGGTACATCGAATTAAAACTAACTCCCTTTACTCCATTTAGATCTAAAACCAGATTTTGTTTATTTTAAATTTAAAACCCCTTTTTGTAAGACAAACAAGGTGGGATGAAAATGTATATAAGATAAATGTGTATATATTTAATTAAAATCACACATATGCATAGGTATAATTTGGGGGATAAAATAAGACGTCTTACAATACTTAAGAATATATTTATTTACATTTATACTGATTTACAACACAGACGGTAATATATTCTTAAATGTTGTAAGACTATTTTATTACGTCCTTTTATTATTTTCCCGTAAGTAATAACAACACGGAACATGCTAATCAAAAATTGGTATAGGTGTATTGTTTCTGGAAAATTGCAATCAACAAATTTTGTATTTGTCGCACCTCAAAAGGTAATAGATGTTATTAACGATATAACATATTGAAAAAGTGATTTTTTCTTTCTGCAGGTTTGGACAAAACAATGAAACTCCATAAAATTATTTTCATTTAGGACTTTTAAGAATGATTCAATAGTTAAATCTTCACTAGAAGTAAGCAGGTTGACTAAGGAAGTCTTTCATATGTATTGCAACTAAACCAGATACAAATTTGGATGGTATATTTAGAAAACATTTACTAAGTTAACGTTGTAATTTATATTTGTTTATACTTATTGGTTATTTGTATTTATTTTGTGTCAAATATTGATATAGATAGCATTAATATCGTTAACAACTATTTGTTACAATATCGTATTAAATGTATATTTGTTTATTATTTCTCAAATGATGATACAAATAATAAAAGCATTTACAAATTTATTATTTCTTGTATTTATTTATGAAAATATACTTTATGCATCTTAACGCTAGTAATGAAAGATATTATTTGTGAGAAAACTAATTTCATATAAAATGTCCCATTTTGCAAATGAGCCTTATTACTGCGGCTCTTAAATCACATTTGCTCGACAGTTGTTTCGCCTTCCAGGATTCCTCAGAGGGTCTGCCATGAATATTAATATAGCAGTTTTCGCTGCTGACTTGCAACTTCACTTTGCTCAACTATACGCAGAACCTCAAGCAGTATTTTGTTATAATGGTAGTTATTTTATCATGAATTGGCAGGCTAACAAATGTTGTCTTAGTTTATATACAAGTATTCCGAATTGTAAAAAATAGTAATTCAATAACTTGGATTTAAATTTGTTCGTAGTCACTTTGGGGCTGTTTTCGTATTGTTTTCGGAATATCGTAACAAACATGGTTTACATGAATAGTACATATTCTACTTTTGTTCCTAAAAAAGGTTCAGAGTAGAGAATATAATAATTTGATTAAAGATCACGGCCAAAGAAGGTTTTCCAAAGAAGGATATATCCAACTGAATGAAAAATACTTCATCAAGATAGCATTGTATTACATTTTACTGCTTATATTACAGTAATTGTAGTACCTTTAGGTTTCAAATCTAAAAATCGTTTCCGAAGAAAAAAAGGGGGCTTCATAATGATAGTACATATATCTCAAAATGTTAAACCAAACAGGCATGGATCCCTATACAAGAACCATAAAACCATCTAGCATATGAGGACATTTCCTCCATGATATCATTTTGTATTTATTCGTATATTTGCCTTTGGTAATAAACCATTTTAGGTTTTCGTTTTCCTTGTGGCGCCGCTAAGGTAAACATCATCTTGTATGGGATGACGTCATCAGTATTCTATCCACCAGGGAGAGGCTTGTTGTTTTGCTACGAGGCTCCTTTATTGCCCTCAAGCTGGGCTGTGGTGCGAGTCATAAAGTGTGTCTAATACTGTGTTTCAAGCAGGTCAAACCCATTGTCTTGTAATTATAAAAACGCGGAACTGTTCATTTTGTTTCGTAAAAATGGCTTAAATACTTTGGCATTGGCATTGGCATAAATGGCTTTTGGTACAATCTCTTGGATTGCGGTAACCACGTACTATCGAACATATATTTAGTTTTAATATTATTGACTCCTGTTGGAATTCACTGCAATAATATAAACTAGCAAATCAAGCTGCCGGAATTCATTTATATAAGGTTCAATTAGTTTAAATTATGATGCAATTCTAGAGCTTGGCTTAAAATAGCTGATCTTGATTTTGTTCTGTATTTTGTTACCAATAACAGTTTTCAGATCCTCAATTTCAATGATTACAGTTCTATAGATACTGCAATCATTAATGTCAGTTCAGTGGTTCCTGAGATCTCAGTGGGACAACAAAATATCTGCTGATGTATGAAATATTAGGATTAAATGTATGCCATTTTAAACTATTCAACACTAACGAATTTAAACCGGTATTCAGTTTGAAACACAAAGGCCAGCCGCACTCCATTTGATGACTGCTTAGAGCTACGACAGAATTTGTATTTAATTTGAATTTAAAAATAAACTTGTACTTAAAAAACTTAAAACTAAGTGTCAAGATTATTTAGACAACTCAATCAGATCAAGTGTTGCGTAGAACATTGAAATTTAATATCAACACAAAAATATGTTTGTATCAGAAAAGTACAATACGTATGCAATGCTCATCGATCCATTCTTATTGAATAATTAATATTCACAGTAACGCAACAATTAAATAAATAATGTAACAAATTATAGATCGGGTATTTAAGGGGGATCAACACGTAAAACGCGTTGATAAACAATGTTATCAGGTGAGAGGTGCAATATAGTGCAGGATAGACAACAATACTGTTATGCAAATCTCTGCTGCGGTAGTTCGGCTCTCGTCCCAATTGACTACTGCAGCCGGCGCACAAGAATGACGGGATAATCCTGTGCGTTACCATGGATATTACCGAGACATTACATGGTCTGTTGCACAGCGAATAATTTTATTTCCATCAGTAGTTTAATTAAGGCCACAGATTAAAACAAACTATAATTTTTGTTTTATTTTAAATTATGACGGCAAATAAACATTTTATGATATATGTATTATCATTATAAAGCCCCCTTTTTTTCATCGGTTTTGATTTTATGATTTAAAACCAAAAATTATTACGGTTTCTGTCATATAAGCAGTAAAATGTAATACAATGCTAACTTAATGAAGTATTTTTCATTCATTTGGATGTATCCTTCTTTAGAAAACCTTCTTTGGATGTGATCTTTACTCAAATCATTATGTTCTCCACTCTATGAAGCTTTTTAAAAGTAGAATATAAACCATTCATGTAAACCATTTTTAGCAAGTTGCAAGTCAGCAGTGACAACTGCTATATTAATATTCATGTCAGACCCTCTGAGGAAGCTGGAAGGCGAAACAACTGTCGAGCAAATGTGATTTAGGAGCCGCAGTAATAAGGCTCATTTATGAAACGGGGCATTTCATATGAAATTAGTTTCCCAAAAACAATATCCCTCATTAAATTTTAAGATTGACTGCGTTATTCTAGTGTTAAAATATATTTTCATAAATAAACACAAGAAATAATAAATTTGTAAATGATTTCATTATTTTTATCCTCAGCTGAGAAATGATAAACAAATAAATATTTGTTATAATATCTAAACAAAAAGTTTTAACAACATTAAATCTATCCATATAAATATTTGGCACAAAATAAATACAATTAACACTTGTCCAATATTGCATATAATTAACATAGTAATAATAATTTATAAATATTACATTTATACGATGTTATCCCTTAACAACTCTACTACCTTAGGGGGAGGGACAAATACAAAATTAGTTAATTGCAATGTTCCAAAAACAATACATTAGATCTATGTAAGTGTGTGATTTTAATGTCTTAAATATATACACATTTGCCATATATACATTTTTCATGCCACTTTGTTTAGTTTACAAAAATTGGTTCTAAAATAAAAATAAAAACAATCTAGTTTTAGATCTAAATGGAGTAAAGGGAGTTAGTTTTAGTTTTATGTACCTTATACACACAATCTTTTTATGTCTGTACATAATAAAGTTTGTTTGAAAACCTAAAGGTTTTTTAGTTTAAGAGTTGAAGGTGGAAACCACTCACAGACCCAGAGGAAGTCAATAGAACCGCATTTGCTTTTGCCCTTCCCCACAGGTTCTTTGCTGCCTCGGCATCACAAAGACCTCAAATATATTTGTTTGGTACAACAGGGAAAGGGCAAAAAGGATTTCAGATGGTTAGTAAGAAATACCATTTAGATGACTCGATATTTTCTATTTATTACACGTTTCACTTTTTAGAGATAGGAGGAACACGCTGATTATATATGTATAGATATACTGAACTATAAAATGTATCACTAATAAAACATAAATATGTAGATAATACTGATTATAGATCTGACTAATCAAGCAAGCGTAGTTAATACAGATTTTTAGTTAATCATTGTATTACTAATGACGCATGTGTAGTAAATACTAATTTATAGGTCATTTATTTACTTATAATTAAAGATGTGTAGTAATACTGGTTTATAGACAATTTATTTTCCGCTAATTAAAAATATGTATAAAATATTAATTTGTGGGTAAGTAATATGTGTTTTTTTAAGCTAAACTATTGTCTAGCTGCAACAGTAAACATCAATTATGGATGATTTCTAAATGAAAAACATCTACTGAAATTTTTTAAGATTATAGAAGACAAAAGATATAACCAAAAAAATGTATAAAGAACATCAACAACAATAAAAACAACAACATTTAAAACATTCAAAACAACACAACAACGTCAACAACCACAAAATTTAAAACAACATCACAATTTAAACATAGACACATTCATAAGAAACACAAATTTTCAAAGTGCATGTTTCAGTTCAATGTTCATGAAGAACATTTTTAAAGAAGACAGTCTTCGTCCAGTAAGTATAACATTTTAGCTTTTCATGGCCTTTTTTACAGTTTATACATATTTTGAAAATTATGTAACTTTGGGCCTACCAGTAGTTAAAAATGTAGGCCCAATCCAATTCTCTATTGCGGTACGTTATACAAATATTAAGTTGAATGAAAGGATTTAGAGAACATAAATCACATCTAAATTATTAAATATATATTATATTATCGTCTTTAAAATTTCCCAGGTTTATAATACCACAAGGTAAAGTTATTATGTGACATTCCAAATAAACTCGTAGAATAGAAATACATTTCAAGGCCGAGAAAAGTAAGTAATGAAGACAGCGACGACAAATGCCGTGGTAATATTCATGACAATCTCCCTCAGGGAAGAAACAACAGCTCTGGAAATGTGATTTAGGAACTGCTTTAGTGGAAACTCTTGCTGTAAAATGGCAATCATACATTACGGTGGTTATTTCTAGGGTAAATTAACTTTTAATATTTTAAAAAGTCGTAAATTACTATTAGGAGTGTTTGATTGTATAACATAAATATCATTTTGTAAGTAATAAGAAAGATTATTAGGTAGAAGAAACTTTAAAAATTGCCAAACGACTATTATTGTGTCGTGTATTTTACAAAAGTTGTTTGATATTTCGAACGTTGAGTTTGTTAATGAGAACTTTTCAAACATCCAATAATGGAATTTTCACCCCGGAGACATTTAGTTTATTGACAGACCTGAATAAATCTTTTATTAGAGACAAAATAGACTACCTAGATTATTAAACAATAGATTATATCGTTTTCTTAATAGAGAACGATATGAGCTATTTTTTAATAATCTATGTAGTCTATTTCGTCTCTAATTAAACTGGTTTTTGAGGTCTATTAATAACATGAATGTCTCCGGGGTAAAAGTTCCATTAACGAATATTTGAAATTTTTTTATTTCCGTTTAGCTCAAATAACATAGTAATGCTATTGTATTTAAGAGATTGGATAGGTGCAAGTAGATATTGTGGAACGCTCAGACAATTTTGCTTTGCACTCGGTCAGTAGTTAAATAATAGTTAATGAAAAAGATTGTTTATGGTTTTGACGAGCGTAAGTATATTTTTAGGGAAAGAAAAGGTTTCATAATTAAAATATTAAATTATGAAATTATGAATTTAAAAATTAAAATATAAAATAAATATTAATATATAAAATATAACAATCAAGAGTTTAACAAATTAAAAGCAATGTGCAGATATATTTAACAGTCTTTAACCGTACCTTTGACACATAAATTGTTCTAAAAAATAAAATCCTAAACAGTGCGCTAATATTCAGTCTAATTCAGTCTGAATAAATTCGTTTGACAGTGTACTCAGATAAAACTCTAGTGAAACGATCAAAGTTTGATAACATTTTTGTTCAATAACAAGAAACAAAGTTACACAGTTATATTTGCTCATACACAGTCCTCTTTGACACTAACTCAAGTTTTACTTCAATCAAGTTAACTTCAAATATTAAGTTACACATCTCATTAAATAACTATTAATACTTTTAATTTCTTTTCAAGTATATTGTATATTTATATGCCATATATTAGAAACTATAACAGTCTTGCTTATATTAATAACCTTTTTTTATATTTTTTGTACTAAGGTCACAAACTGTGATTTAAGTACACCTTTTTAAACTATTTTTTTACAAATACGTTTTTCCTAGTATTTCGTATTACCTTACTGGTTTATATTGGAAAGTTTCATAGTTGGAATGTCGAAGGTTAATTTTAAAGCAAAAGTGGTACACTAATCAGTGGTAAAGAATTAGGTTAAGTCTTTACTTGACAGTTAAAACACTAGATTTATCCAAAAGGCATAGAACTACGTTAATTAATTCAAAGTATACGTGAATAATGATTTCAAACGCAATTAGCTACGCCAAAATCCTTTACAGAATCCTTTACTTCTTCTTTTGTCATAAACTCAAGTTTATATCACTTCTTAGTCAAATTTGTACCTCGCTGATTTAAAAAGTCATTTGAGTAATAAAGCTAACCTTGATCATTTCTTAGTGATTTTTTATTTCAGATAACAAACATTAATTATGACGAACAAATATAAGTTTTCCACATCTAATAACACACATGTGGAGCAATTCCCCACACTGTATTACAAAGGAGTCCGTTACCTGTGAACGTGCACAGGCTGTTATAGCTTTGTATTAGGGTTTGAGAACTCAACTAGGCTAACAGTACATTTAGTATGTTTATTGTTCTATTGCTTAGTTCTACACTAAACTATGTGAAAATTTTCGTCGCGAAAGGGTTATGTATATTAGTAATGCTTCTTTGCACTTTTATATATTTATATTATATAAACACTAAATATTGTTTTTTCCATTTTAAGTTTTGTTAATTCGTTCAGTTTGTCTGTAAATGAAGATAATCAACACTTGGTATTACTCTACGGAAAATATAAAAATTACCATTGCCATAACTATGGGTAATACATCAACACTATGTATATAGTTTGGAAAATAATATTCTGTTTTAAGGTCTCGTAAATACTGTTATGCTACTTGTATATTCCATTACTAACAAAGATGTGATATAATAATCTTGTTACGGTGATAATTTGAATGCATTAATTATATAAATATTAACAAAATTTATAATGATTGATGTAACTTCTAGACAAAGAAATTGGGATAAGATATTCATTCTTTTGATTCCATCTTGCCATTAATTAAAGTACTTTCCGAACCAGAAGTAAATAATTAACTAAATTAAAGGGCAGAGGACCTTTACTTGTTAAACCCCTCCCCCTCACCCTTGTCCTAACCCTTACTTTACCTACCCTTACCGACTTGTTGAGGCGTAAAGAACGAAATTGCGACAGGATCTGGCTATTCCAACCCTCAGCTGTTCAAACATCACCAAGATGTAAATTAATCTTTTTACAGTATTATTAATCTTAATGTTATACATAGTTTTTCTGAAATATAATGTGAAAATAGTGCACACACACGTAAGTGATGTATTGATTAATGTAATCAGTAACACATACGGAAATGAATATAGTTAATTTTAAATACTTATAATATTTGTCTCACGCACTTAACACAATCATGACGGTTCCAAACTCTAATTTACTTATTCACACACAACAATAGACATGCATTTAACATGTAAATAGATCCCTGCAAAACAATGCTTCCGTGCATGCACCGAGTCGCTAATATATGACATAAGTAAAAGTCCAAACTTCATTTGTGTAAAACTAAACCACATCATTGTTCACATATATTTAGGCTACCTAAAAATTAAGGTTTATTTCCAAAATATAAATACCAGAAATTTTGATACCGCAGAACTAATAACGAAGGTATTTGCAGTTAAAAATGCCCTAAATATATACTGAATAAAACGTAATTGTAAAGGAAAAGCACATATTCGACCCTTATACATACTAATCATGTTTGACCGTCAAATTATCCGTTGTTTTTTACTTATTAGAATGATACTACAATTTAACGTTGTATAGCCGATAAAACAACTTTAATATTTGTTAAAGTACTGATATTCTTCAGTTTTACTAAATCAGAAAAGTATACTTTTGAGAACCGCTTACAAAGGTGAGAAAACTCATGACTTTTTGCAATGACATATTTATTGGATATATAACTGACCTGTTTCAAATTAATATTTTAAATTGCGGCACTCAATGCTAAAAAAGAAAGCTTTTGATTATTACAAATAATTTAACTAAGTAATTTTTGTAATACAATTTTAATTTCCATTACAACATTAATGCAATAAAGATATCAAAGCAACTAAAAACAGTAACAGACTTATATACTATCTTAGTGTGTTGGTTGATTCCAATTTAATATTTAAGTTACTTTAAAAATATGTTTTAATATTTTTGGAAATAATATAATGGAAATCACACTTAACGCAGTCGAGTACAGAGAGAATTGAAATGGGTTGGAAATGCGTTGGATATCGGTCGATATGAATATAGGTAAAGCCACTCAGCAATTCAGCGTCTCAGTGCTGACGGTGGTGTTCTTGTAAGCGTCTTCGACTGGAAATAAATTATTTGTTTCAAGAGCTTTGTTAAGTTTAATATTAGTTTTGGAAGTTCTTCCTATCTAGTATGGTATTAATCTAACTAATTTGTAATGAAATGTAATTTAAATAGTTATTTAAAGTAGTTATCTAGTGGATTGACAACAAGGTATGTAAACTAATTTTTTTAATCAACCGATAGTGTGTTCTTAATAAAGGTTTTTTACATTTCCGTTACCAGATGATTTTAAAACTGATAGAAAATTGTATCACCTAATTGCCATTGATAGAACATATTGCCAACTTCCATAAGTGTATATTTTAAGACAAATATGAATTTTATGTTTGTTGAGGCGTCCTGTGTATCCTTTAAACTTACAAAGAATGATTACTTGTGTATGCAGAGTTATTATTAAATAATGTTAACACCAAGCAGTAGTTTTGGAAGCTATATTTCAACTTAAGATCTATTAGACGATTTACGAATTCAGGTTTAATCTTGTTCTTTCATTTTGGGTTCTCTATTCGAAGATGATTGACACTCTAGACTTCCTTGACAGTTTAGAGATTAAAAACCACCTCTTCACAAAGTTTTTTCCTGAAAAAGGTTTGTAAGGAATGTTCTGTGAAAGTTGAGTTCATTAAGAAATATAAACAGGATAAATAAAATAGTCTTACAACACTATAAAGTATATTTACACTTATACTGTACTTACATACGAGACGGTAAAATATACCCAAAATATGGTACAAGGCGATCGATCTCAACTAGTTACACCGGTCATCATCAGGCCCAATCAAAGAAACCTAGGGTTATTCTCTGATTAGACCTGATGATGACCTGTGTAACTGGTTGAGATCGATCGCCTTGTACAATCTTTTGTGTATATTTTACCGTCTTGCATGTAAGTACTGTATACGTGTAAACATACTTTATAGTGTTGCAATACGTATTTTATTTATTCTGTTTAGTTTTTACAACACGTATCATGCTAATAAAGAAATTATTTAAGAAATATAACAACACACATATATGATGTGTATACAATTTAGTATCGTACGAGATACAGCATAATGATACTACAATTCATACCAAAATACGTTGTGATATTTCTATAAACCACGCATTTATGGTACAAAGATACTTACTATCAATTTCGTATGTTCTTAAGTAGAATACAAACTTTTTTAACAGACACAAAGATACTATTACACTACATAGCTATTATTCTCTCTGAAAAAACGTTTAGTTCATATTAATTGATTGGCGTTGTAAAATTAGATAGCTATTATCTAAAATCATAACCCACAACAGATAATGTTTCGCTTTTGTGTTGTGGTACTTTGTGTTTATGTTAACTAACGGAAATCTCTCCATGAATAAATCAGATACCCATGTGACCCTTATGTGACGTTTTATCAACGACTGCGTGTATCATGGAAGCTATTTATTAGGTGCATAATTAGCTTATGAATATTAAATATCTCATTTCCAGGCAATACAAGTGGCTTCTAATCAGTTAGATGATTGGCACGATACATTGTATTTATTTATGAATTAACATGACAGTCATACCAACATCAGCGAATATGGTTTAAACAATTGTTTACATGGTTGGCTGGTACATAATAGAAACTTTGATATGTTTAGACTAAAAACCGGTTTTTAAAATGTATAAAACTTTATTAAATATCTATTGTATACATTACGATGTAAAGTAAAATTTATTTATATTACTAAGATTTTTACGGATTAAAACTTAAATATTTTATTTTAAAAAGTGTGTTACATATTACACGGCAGTTATTAACTTCATTTATAACTTGGTCAGTGTGAAGAATTCATAAGCTAATCATAATAAATATGTTTAGCAATACGATGATATGTAGTAACATACATCTGTAATGATCTATTGTTTTTGTTTTTTAATAACTTTTTGTGGTTGATAAAGAGAAAACCTTGAAATATTGCAACGAAATGGTGTTTTTAAATCAAAATACAACCAGCGTTTCGATAGGTGACAGATCTCACCAGACGCAGCTCGTTTCCAGTGTTTAGGAGGATTTTAAATATGAAAATACACCCTATAGTGATTCCGCAGAGTTCCGGGCTGGTGGATCCCCCTCATGGAGAGGGACCGGTGCCTTTTGTTTCAGGTGATCGCTGTTGTTTCGTGAGGTTCCAGTGGGCGGGAAAGTCCCTGGCCCACTGAGGCTGCTTTAGGGCGCTTGGGCCCTCTTCAGCCGTCGGATAGGGTTGGTCGGTGAGGGGGAGATTGACACACTGCAACAGGACTTTTTTGCCTGCTAAAGTGGTCAGGGGATGGTTTGGGGGTTGGGAAGATGAACACACTGCAACAGGACTTTTTTATTTTGTTTATCTCCATAGAACTCCAAGGTGGAGAAATTGCCACCTGGGCAGCTGGAAGAGTCCTCATCTGCTCCGAAAGGCAACGGTTCTTCTCCATGAGGGGGTTCGTGCGGAACCAATTGGGTGTTTATCTCCATATTTAATGTCCTCAACATCTACAGGAGGCAAGCTGCGTCTGGTGATTGGCAGCGCCAATGACAAGATCTGTCGCCGACCGGAACGCTGGCTTTAATAATTTCAAAACAAAGCTGTCGCAACAATAAATTGAAAACATTAAAATTGTGTTAATTCCTTAATTATTTATATATATATATACATAAATTATGTATATATTATATATATCATATATATTATATATATATATATATGTATTAGCTAACAGTATAATAGCTTGCAGTTAATAAAGAATAGTTGTTCAGATTGTAACTGCATCTGGATGTTACACAAACGTAATGTTCGTCAATCCAGCAAATTACCTTTGCCAAAAATATTGTGAAACCAAAAACGTATGACGCTTCTTAATTTTTTAACGCATAGTGATTATAACAAAGACCAGAACAATTTCATCAAATCTTCCTACTGCTTACGTATTGCAGAAAAATCTACCGGGGACAGGGGAAATTTTCAAAAGGTTTCTGGCAGTTCTTATATTTCTAAAATAACATTTTTCTTCGAGTGTTTGGAATAACAACTGTTATTGATAACATCTATTAGATCTCACTACATTATAAAAATGTATGTATTAGAAACTAAATGTTTTTGGTAAAGATACAACATTATCGCAAACACCCACATTATAATTATGCAAATCTGTTCGTGCAACAAGAAGCCGCTCTCGTTGTGAACGCTACAGCTGCACTGCATAACCCAGTTATTATGTTCGTAAATATTATCATAGAAAAATGATATTATCTTTCAGTCAAAACGCTTTCGTTACTAATTAATTTACATTTACTTTACTGTACATTCCCGATTATTGTACCTTTATCTTTTGATACCACCTTTGATAAATGGACTTGGCCAGCACAAAGAGATGTTTTATTTCATAACTACCATTATCATTTTTTCCTAAGCACATTTTCGTAAGGTAAAGCTAAATGGTCTTATGTTTTAGCACAATATTACACCCATTGCGATGAATCTGGAGTATCAACTTTATTAAATTGATTACTGTTTCTCACTTCTCATCTCGGTGTTTGTGTCACAATTTTAAATGTATTTCTCTTTATCTCAACGTGTCAGTTAGATACAAATATAGAAATTTCCGGAAAGTAAATTTATATATTAGTCTTAACAATCAAAATATAAAAAAGATTGTTTACTTAATGAATTTTGATTCTCATGATGTATTGTATTCTTACAATGGTTTTCATAAATAAATCGCTTTTTCTTTATTTTTATTTAACAACTTATATTATTCTAGAACCAATAAAAAACTATAAATACGTTAATTTCTGGGATTCTAAACTGCTCTTGGAAGTTTCTAATCAGTAAAATATATAACTTACGGAAAGGTTCGACATCCAAGCTGCTGTACTGATTTGGTTTCTAACTTAATTTCATATATCTAATTAATAAGTGTAAACCGGAAGAAGAAGCTTGGTAAGTAGTCAATTTTATTAGTGAATTTCCTTTGGAAAGTGAACTATTAGCATGACCCGCACGGTGAAATTTAAGCCCGGGACCACCATATAAGTTCCTAACGTGACCCCCTGAACATGTTTTGGGGCGTCGTTCAAAATTGTATATATATATATATATATATGTGTTTGC
This sequence comes from Allygus modestus, assembly GCA_963675035.1. Lineage (NCBI taxonomy): Eukaryota > Metazoa > Arthropoda > Insecta > Hemiptera > Cicadellidae > Allygus > Allygus modestus. The sequence goes on from OY776115.1 coordinate 10,481,797, forward strand.
ACTCTAGCGGTCGCATTTTTTGTCCGATTAACTTCAAATTTGGTAGGGACACGTTCCTTTCTGAAATCAGTTAGACAAGTTCGTTGGGCAAAAGAATCGTAAAACTCCAAACCCCTTTTTTGGGGATTAATTTTCCAAATTTCGAGTTTTTGGGCCCAAAAAGGGTCTAAAAAGCCCCAAATGTAAAATTAATGCATGTAAAAAGATGGGAATTAGTGAGACGAAAGTTTTAAGCCCTCTTTCGTCATTCTAGCATAAATATTTACCGAGTTATTAAAGAAAATGTGTTTAGACTAAACACAGTACGTTGTCTTATGGGGGTTTTAGACTAGAAAAGCCTGCTACTCCTTTGTTAGAGTAATTTTATCATCCCCAGCAACCTCACGCGTACTTTCAAGCCTGACTGGACCTTCTTCTAACATTATAATGCGCAAAATTGTATTCCCAGCTTTGCATGTAAATGAAACCAGGAGCATCAGAACAGCCAAAAAATCAATGTTTTTAGATTTCAATAAAAATTGGAATACAAGTATGTTTTTAGACTAATTTTAAGTTTTAAAAGTTTTTATGTGGAAATTCACTTCCCTCACGTCAGCGTGCGCGTGCGAACTCGTTCTACTTTGCAGGGTGTTTCAACTGTGGTTTATAAGGGGCAATTTAATCTGCATAAAGCATATGTATCCGTAGTATGTAAACCAAAGAAAGCAGTGAACATGTCCTGAATTGTGGGTGTGTTAAAACGGTTAATAATTGACAAATATTCTTATCATTATCTACGTATTAACAAATTTGTAAAATTCACCTACTATCACAGACTGATAATAGTTTAACTAAAAGTAGCATACAATATTTTTTGCATCTAAATGTTTGCTTGGAGGGAACTAAATATTATTTAAAACTCGGTCAAGGAAATTGTAACAGGGACTGAACCTCAGAGCACCAAAGGGATCGGGAGTGCTCAGAAGTGCAAATGTGTTTAATTTTTATTTCCATGAATTTGGAACGAAAATACACCTATGTTAAACGTTAACTAGTTTAATTCGAATAGAAAAATCACTTACCTTTAGTCGATGTGTAAATAAATTACATTTAAGGCGTGTATGGCAGATACAACAAAAAACTATCTAAATATTTCAGACCGTAACGTGTAACGTGTTAAAGTTACGGCAGTTCTTTTAAAAGTGGAAACATTTTAAACTTATTAACACATATTTTAAACAAAAACTTTGTAACTAGAGTTTGGTATATTGACTGCAATAAATTATTCATTGCAATGTTATTATGTACGAATACGATTATATGTAATAGTTTGAAATACTTTTATCTGTGCTGAGAGATATTACAATTAAAACCAATACACGAGTGAGAGTTATATGTATGTGTGTATATATATATATATATAATATTTATAAAGCTAACTTACTTTCGGAATTAAGAAATTGTTTAAGTTGGAACCAAAACATGAAATGTTGTTTTCCATTTTCATAGATTTAAAAATATATAAATGTTTTAATAGAAACTGTGTAAAGATCTTTGAGAGAAACAATCTGAAAGCAGAACAGAAGATTTGAATATTTTTTTATGTGCCAAATAATGTTAAGGATATATTTTCAGAAACGTCTTAAGTACGGTAGGAGTACTTACCGGCATAGCCGGTATGGTATATACTACGAACTGACTGCGTACACGTCCAATGTAAGGGAAATTTCACTTCGCTACCGCTTAGGTTAGGTTGGGTTAGGTTACGTTACGTTAGGTTAGGATAGGTTAGGTTACGTTAGGTTAGGTTAGGAGGTTTTCTGGCTCTCAATTTGTTTTAAAAATCACAGGAAAAGTAACGTACGGTGCATAATTTGGAACGGACGTGAACAGTAGCGGCTCACGTCGGACGTGTACGTAGCCTCTGCCTATATACTAACACAATATACGTACAGTATAAAAGTTTTTTTCTTTGCTCTTAACATAATTTAAACATTTTTTTCCCCTGAAATTCGTTGGCCCTTTAGATAATAAATCGGTAAAACATGTATATATATACATAGTAGTATCAAAATGACTTGTAGAAAATGTAGTTATACCTCGGTAAATTACTAATAATATGTTGAAGATTGCTTTAAGGATCATATTACAAGAGCAGTACTCTGTGATTGGTCCTTCTCAGCTATGCCAAACAAACAGTCGGTGGCTTGAAGGGCCTTGTAGGGTCAAAGGGCCTAAAAACTTCGGAAACCAAATGTGGACCCTTTGACTTCCTCGGTTTCTGTGAGCTTTAACGAAACCCTTCGATGTTAAATGTATCAATCAATAGTTGACGACTGGTTTAAACTGGTTCTAGGAGTTATTTTTCATTTAAATTTTTGTATAATGCATACAAAGTTAAGGTCACATTAAATTTGTAGGACCTTTTTTCCCATGACAAAAAATATATAAAAATTAAATATACTGTATAAAATCAGAGTTTTTTAAATTTGTATTTTTATATTTGTTCTTGCTTTATATTAAATTAATTCAGTTCTTGAATAGAACCTCATGAGTCATAAGAACACAAAAAATCGTCTTCGTTTTTAAAACATCTAATTTAACTCCAGAGATAAAACTAAACTAATTAAATCCCATATTAACTTAGGAAGCACAAGGAATCCCAGCATAGTGTTAGGTTTTGCGAGGGGTTTATTTTTATAGCCCTGTATTTTGTAATAAAAAAACATCTGGCCATGTGTGTTACCTAGACTAATTAAAAAATATAGTCGGGTAAGTATAACTGGTATAAAAACAGTAAATAACCAATAATTGTGATTACTATCAAAAATGAATATATTTAGATGAAATAAAATTCCAATAATGTACTTTTTTGCAGATTATTTATAATCGAGTAATTTTGTCCCTATTGCAATCAGTTAGGATCAGATAAATATTTGTTTAGAAATCCCGTTCTAGGTCAAGTGGTGGTGAAGAAATACGCAGTAAAACACCCATTGTTATTCTTACAGGGAATAAAGTGAAATGCAGCCATGCTTTTGTTTACTTCTTCAATAGTTGCATAATATCTTAAATATTATGAACAAACAATTTGAGGATTTAGATCTTCCGTGGTAAAATTATTATTTTTTACATTTACTACTTTGTTTATTTCCGTATAATTACTTTATCTGCATCAAGTTATTTGATAATTTAGACAAGTGTCATTGTTTTTAGATATAATTATTCCTATTAAATTTCTATTGTGATACTTTATTCTCATGTAAAGTTCTTACCTCATCATTATTACGATCATATGTTAATATGTTATGTGTATGTGTTAATGTTTTGTATTCTTGCCTGTTGCAGGTATGTAATCATTTCTGATGTTACGTAAGTAGACTTAGACTAAAGATAAGTAAACACAATATATTAACTCGGAGGATGTCGTAGAATTCCACGTAAAAAATATCAAACAATAGAACGGAAATAATCTACTTTAGTACCACGTGCAAAGCAGTAATTGATTTGTAATTAGGTATAGCATTTAAACCTTATGCTAATTTGAAGATTATGCTACTATATATGCTACTACATACGTAATACAATTCCTTATTACTCTACAAAGCAGGAGCCAGAACCACTTTACCATGCAACCCATCTGCACAGAGGAGTCCCTAGGTCGTGTTTCTATGTATAATTACATACTGAGCCCCTCCTGATGTGGCGTTAATGTGATTTAGATATTTATATGTTGGCCTACTCCTAATAACTAGTTATATGTTTCTCTTAGTGAAATATTTTTGTTCATGGTCAGACTATTTAGCTACATAGAAAATCGAATTTTTGACTTTAAAAAGTTTACATTGAAAGATATTTGATTCATCGTATTTGCGCTGTATTAAAGCGGCGTATATCACGAAAACTAGTTCCCAGTCAGCCTAAAGTGTTATAATGGGAGTCGTTCAAAAAGTAGTCGATAATATTTATTGTCTCCGGGATAACTTAAATTAACGTTTGAAAAGAATTGTTTACATCGCCAGGAGGTGAGAGTTGACATAGTATTATTCTCATCTCACAAGGGAATCGTCGGAATGGTTCCCTGAAGGGCTGTACTCTGCCTGACCGACACAAAATAATTGAAAAGCATTGATAAACAGGTCCGTACTAAATCTGCTTAGTTAGATAAGTTAGATGTGTACAAATAACCCTAGTCATCACCCTCAGATAATAAAAAGAATTTAAAAAGTTTAGAATGCTGGAAAATTATAATAGCAAGTCACTGACCACTTAACTGTAACTTAAACAACTCTGAATAAATAAATGCGTCTACCTCTAAAGGTGTTTCCCAAGGTACATTCAATAACTAGATAGTGAACTGAGAAACTTGTGAGCTTGGTGCTTTAACAGGTAAATACAAGCTTAGAGTGGCTCCTAGAGGAGCAAAGGGCTGCAAATGGTCCCCAAAGCAAATATGGTACCTTTGACGCTCAAGTTGTCTTCTAATGTAATCAGATTTGTGACCCTAATAGATAGAATATATAAGTTAATAAATAGTAGCTCTAGAGGTATTTAAAATAAACTTTGATTTATGTTTGCTTTCCTGTTGAAATATACGACGGATTGACCACTTTCTTTTTTTGGATTAACCAGTTTTATCAATACAAAAATAGTTTTGCAAGTTTATTTGCTAAAAATCTAGTGCAACGGAGATGTTTTAGTAATGACTTTAAAAATTAGTATTTAACTTTAAAATGTTCAAAAGAAACTTATCTAGCCTTAAGTAGAATATTGTGTTAGTATTCTTTGGATTTATAGTAGCATGCTTTTAGCGTGTAACATTAGTTAATACAATACTATTCATTACTCTTTCGATATCCTAATTCTCACACCCCCTTCAACTATGTTTGTATTGAAACTGGCACTGTCATTTTTGCCATTTGGTATGTGTTTTAGAGAAAGAAAACCGGAGGAAATATTCCAGATCGATACTTTGTGTTATGGTAATGATTAACTAATACATCAGCTTAAGTATCTTTAATATTATCAAATTTTATTCAAGCTTATTACAAACCTGGAAGATGGTATTGAAGGTCCAACAGTTTTTTTTTGTATTATCATCACCTGAATAAAACAATTAAATATTAAACTTAAATTTAACTTAGTACATGAGACTCTGCACTTAGCGCTTATGAATTTAAAGTTGGATAATCTTGAATCTTTTTTATAACTGCAACGTTGTCGTGCAGTAATAGTTTGTATGACACATATCATCCCTGTGTTTATTAATTCCTTGAAAACATATCAAACCATTTTAAAGGTTATCGAAGATAAAATACGTTGTCCTCTTTCATCTTAATATACCATCTTAATACATAAGTTTTTTTGCAGTTTTCAGATTTCAAGGTACTCATTTTAACTGGGCCACTATTTTTATCTCAGGGAATTGAAAATTGTGAATAAAAAAAGAGTAGCGACTAATTTAAAATGATCAAATGTAAACTCCTAATCATTTTGGGGGTAATTTTACGATATATGTATTATTTGGCATTCACGAGTATAGCGGGTTACGATATAAACACGGTAAGATAAATCGGTTTACCATTACCATACCATGCCATAACTATTGCCAAGCGTAAAGTATATACAAGTCTTTCCGTATTAACGGACTCATAGATCATTAATAAAGTACCAAACATTTAGAATTCTCAACAGTTTCCAAACAGGGAAGTTTGCTCGCTACACAGTCAAAAGACCATCGCATCAACTGCTGCCGAGTCCTTTGAGACTCAGAGCTCTTTAACAATTTGAAATACCAAACATATGGTCCATGCACAGGATAAGACTGCTAATTAAATAATTGTACATTGGTGTTTAAAAACATAACTGTTCTCATGCATTGTGTAACATAACTATGTGTTGATTATACCTGTTGCTGAATTTAATCAGTTAAATACTACTGTTATTTTCATCAGACTACTTGTTATTTTGTTATTTCTCTCAGCTTGTTTTGCTGTATTTTGGAAATCACTATTTTCAGCTGTCTCCTTTTTGATATTGATTAAATATTATAATCAAAGCATTACTAAAATTATTTTTCCAAATAAAATTATTTGGAAAAATTGAGTCATTCCATAAAATAAATAAATACAATGCCATGATTAAACTGAGTATTTATTAAATACATTTGTATGCATTAAGTCCAAAAATAAAATATTTACTCCCGTACATATGTTATTTAGCGAATAGGAATGGAGGTAACCTTGCCAAAAAGGTTATTCCTTAAAAGATTTTCTGATATAATTTCACGAAATTGGAAGTATTTCATGGCTTTCAGCATTGCTAGAGGATAAATAAATGTTAAAATATTAGGATTTTATATTTTATTTTATTTTCGAAACCTCACACTATCGATGAAGTAAGTCTTGAGGAACATTCAAAACACAGCACAGGTCTAAGTAACCCTCCTTCACACTCGCAACAGCTTAAGCTAATGGTGATGAAGTGACATAGGCTTAGCTTAGATGTGACCTTCATCATTATATGAAACACTGCGTAGATTCATAGCTGGTTAGTTGTAGACTATTGTAAATTTACGAAACGACATCGTCTATGCATTAAAGATTTAACTTTTAATATTACCTTGCGTTTTGTAAAACAAATAATAGTCATAACTCGGTGATAACACGGCATGTATACATGCTGTAGAGAAATTGCATGAATACATGCTTTTATGAAATTGCATATATACATGCAATTATTTACCAACTGAAGATACAGCAGTGGCAATGCTTACCAGTGTGAATGTAGGCAGCAACAGTTTTCTATGCAGATTGAAGCATAAACTTGGTTTATCGATGCAATTTACGTAGAAATGACTATGATCAGCGAATGCATACTCAATATTTCAATGTTATGAAATGCTTATAACACCAATGTCTCATATTTACAAAAGCACGTGAATTAATGAATTGCGAGTAAATTTAATCATCATTTTATGATAGTGTGAATAGTATAATGGTAACAGTATAGTATATTAAAAGTTTTTTTATATTTTGTTTTATTGCAAGCTAGTAACCATTTTGAAGTTGTAGCTTGATCGAGGACTGACATTATTGTTTGTAAATAGTGGGGTAAAAAATATGTTTCCCAATTTTTGTAAGTTATTGAAGAATTGCTTTTAATCTCAATTAGGTTTTAAAATTATTTTCAAATATTTTAAAATGGAAACAGTAAATTAATGTATGGATAAATTACTCGTCGTGATAACATACTCGCAGATGTAAATTTATAGTAAAGTTGTATGTTTATTAATACCAAACATTTTAAAGTTACTAATTACCAGTTAAACAATTTATTCTATAACATTTTTTACGACCACAATTCAACAATATTTTTATTTATTTTATTGACATAATACACATTTGAACATCACTGTAGCGTTTGAACATATAATACGCTTTACTATTAAATCTATAACAGGAAAAATAACTACTGTTGTTATCAATAAAAATTAATCTCTAATAAATGCAATACTAAGGAATGTTTAGGCTGTAAAACCGATATAGCTCACTACAGTTAAAGTAGATTCTTGGATATTTTCAACAACCAGATCACGTGCGCATAGGGTAGCAAGGGTCGCTGAGGTTTGTTTGTAGTTACGTTATCGTGGAAGGGTGGTCGTTGTAATTATACATTGTTGCCCACACTCAGGGCAACCTCTCCTAGGGACTAGATTGTTTTCAACAACCAGATCACGTGCGCAGAGGGTAGCAAGGGTCGCTGAGGTTTGTTTGTAGTTACGTTATCGTGGAAGGGTGGTCATTGTAATTAAACATTGTTGCCCATACTCAGGACAACCTCTCCTAGGTTTACACCAGTGCTTCTTGTGGGTCTATGATTTTGGAAAAATATACTTTTCTAAAAAATTTATATCGTTTATAAAACAACCTAAAACATCTATATTTCGTGAACATAAATAAACCAAACTCCTCGTCAGTTCATTATGTAATGTTTACATAATGAGTATTTATATATGCCAAGTACACAATATTTACTCGAAATACACTGATGTTTAACTAAATTTGTGTTTTTCCTAAAATCTTTCCAGGAAAAAATCAATACTGATCTTTATAACGTAGAAGACACTTTTTTTTAACACTCCATCATCAAGAAGTAAAGGTGTTGCTTCAGTACAAGTGGTTGTATGGTGGAAGAGGGAAGAAACAGAGGATTAAGATTAACATTGTTTCCAAATATATTGAATCCAATTTTAATTAAGTTGGTTATGCGTTAGTAAAATAAGCAATCTGTTTCTGTGGATCAATAATTTATATCTTTACATTGTTTGCACTGTAGGATCAGGCAGATAAAATTGTTTATGAATAGTATCATTAGATTAATTGAAGCATTTTTCGCTTTGCAGATTCCTTGTTAATATTTTAAAAAGGCATGTAATATGTACTTTTAAAATTATATATGTATTTTTTTATATGTTAGTGAGTATTAGATTTAATATATTAGCCTTTTAAACGTATAAAGTTCAAGTGAGGGAAAGTTCATGCTTCTTGTATTCATTTTATGTGACACTAAAACATTCCCTCATCATGAAATGGGAGGTTTTCGAATAGTTGGAATACACATTTCATCACCAGCGGTTAGTTCTCAATTTCTCAATTTCATGATCACAACATTGACTAAGTACATTGTATAAGACTTTGTCTGATAATTAGTATTTGCTGATACCGAGTAACCTACAATTTTCATTTTATTTGTCGGTTGCATTACTTGGACAACTTAACGTTACAAAATATTGGGTACTGATACTTCAACATAGTCTATATCCCATCCAATTAGAGTCACATCAGTCAACACTGTCATTCTCTTCTTCCTCAAGTTGCTGACTATAATTGGCTGATTTCACCCACTCCACTTCAACTGACCGACCAACAGTTTGAGTTAGTTTTGCAATTAGTGAGCGCTTCGGTTGGTTCTGGAATGTCCAAGTTAGTCGGGAGAACTGATTAAACAGTTGTACTTATATGAACAACTTTTTCAAGTTTAAATTGTATTACTGAGACAATTCAGCCCAATAATTAATACGAGTTAGATAGATAGTTTATTTGAATGGATACAAATCGAATTTGTGTTTATTATGTTTATTTTAACTGAACTGTGCGAGTCGCATAGTATTCAAATCCCTTTTTACATTTCTTTATATAATATTTGGTCACAAAAATCATTACGGTGTTAGTTTTAAGATTGTTTGTACATCATTAACAGTATACATTTCAGTTACTTTCCTAGATAAGAGTAAATTTTCGACATACAACAGCTCGTCCATCACCCCAACTCTAAACCCCTTGAATATTAGATACAGCATAGAATAACAAACTAAATAGTGTTAAATACTTTGTCAAATCTGGTTTAAAATTCCAAAACAACGTAATGTAATTATTAGATAGACTTAGATAGCCAATGGCAGTGGCCGTGTTTACTTTACAAGAGGTGTAACTGTTATTCAGTACAGCATATTTTACTGTAATCCCAGATAAACATACTGTAGTATCACTTCTTGCAGGCGAGGCTAAGCCACACATAAACTGTGACTTCATAGTCCGGTCACGCCACAAGAGAAATGTTGTTTTGTTGTACACGAGTGCTTTTATTGCCTCTTTACTTGCGCCCCTGTCCACAACACACGTATGACCTTGTATAGTTTATAAGTTTACATAAAAAGAAAACTAGAGATCATGCCCTTTGCCAATTTACCATCAATAACTATACTTTGAATGGTTAAAGTTGAATAATTTGAGATCAAAGGATTTTGTATCTGAATTTTCTTAACGTACAAATGTAATATTTTTATAGAACTACCCACAGTATTTCTGTATTTTAAAATATAAAGAGGACCACAAGTAATTTTAAATAAGACTAACATCGTTACACATCCACAACATGAAAAAATAGCTGTGTTACGTACAAGTCAGTTTTTATCCACTCAATGTGCGACAAGTAAAAGCAATCTAAAATGTAAGTATCAATTGAATTGTACATCGCATTTAAACACTTAAATATTAGAAAATAATGTAGCAAATAATTCTTCAAACCAACCACTAAGTCAGAGATATAAGCTAGGCGAACTTCTGATTTAAGTGCTTTGAGAAATCTTAATATATTATTTATTCAGTAATGATAATTTCGTGGTCCGGTTTATGGCAATATAAACTACCGTTTTAGAACTTTAAAACTGTAGATATTGTGGTCTATGACTACCATAGTACGTAAAGACTTTATTTAATTAGCAGACATCAAGCACGTGTTATTAGGGACAATTGCTATTTTATCCAACACTATTATGGTCTTGCATTTAAGAATGCACTGTCGCAAATCGGACATTAAAAAGGCTATTATATTATAAGAAACAACATTTTTCATTTTTTCTAGTAGAACAAAAATTTAAACACTGTCCTAGATGCCTTTTCTGACTCAGTTTCCGTATTTCCTAAATTTCGTTATACTAATTAAGATCTTTAGTTTAAAGTACACTTCTATTCTCACTTACATTCTGGTTTTTTCTGACCCCTTACCAGCAAACCCTTTGTTGATGTCGAAACTAGATCTGGGCTCTTTTTATCGATGTGGGACGTTACGTTGTTTGACCTAAAATAGGGAAAAAATAAATGAAAGAGACCTGAGGGATGTAATGTCTAGGGACTCTTTAATTATTTTTTTACTACTTTAGATAAAACAACGTAACGTGACACACCGATAGAAAGAGCCCGGATCTAGTTTTGACATAGCGTTCGTGTTTTATCAACCCAAGGGTTTGCTAGTAAGAAGGTAATTGTTCCTGCTGTCTATAGTACCTTGGTAGTGAAAGTGTAACTTATATAGTGACTGTGGTGTGTGTTATGCTGAAGATTTTCTTAATAATGGTTAAAAACTATGATTTAAAATATAGGTCAGAAACTCACCGTAAAATGTGGGTCATTAGTATCCAGGCTACTGTCAAGTTGAACTGTCAATAATTTCTCAACATTTTCTGTCAAGTTCGTTCGTTAGACGCTACAAAGGACTAAGATCAAAAGCTCCTCAAAGTGATCTTAACTTGAACGTCCCTGAGAATAAAAGTGGGCAGTATGAACTCATTTCAATTAATCTTATGTTAGTAAAATCCATAGAACATTTCCCGGGTTGTTACGTGCACAAATCAGTTATTGAACGATTTTATAATCATACCCATTCACCCCAGTAATATATGTTGTGGTTGATTGATTAATTAGGAAAACGAACTGACCCAATTAAGAAACAATGTTGAGCCCGCATAATTCAAGAGTGTTTACTGTTCTCTTCTCCACCGACGTGCAGAAAATTACTGTAGTTTCTGAATACAATGCTCTGTTCTATTTCCAAACTCACTCTGAGCATATTTGTTATGAGTGTTATGAGTATGAACGTGGTGGCTGTTTCCGCAAAGTCTCCTTACTAATAATTATATTCTTTGCAACAATAATACACAAGCAAACCGTATTTTTATTTTATTTTTTGTTTTTATGGCACAGTATTAAAATAAAACGGTATTCTATAGTATTGTTTGAAAAACGTTAACATTTAATTATTTATTATCTTTACAAATTTAACTGTTAGAAGTATTAGTTTTTCTTGAATACACGTTTATGATTTCATACGGTCTGCAAATAAGTTAATAGGGAAATCCAACTGGTCTTTCATATCCAATCTCGTTTTGTGGAGTTCTCTGAGGGGCGTAGCCTAACATGGTATCTTAGTTATTTAATCTGTTAAAACTAACTTCCGGACTAACTATAATTTTTACAAAACGCATTTAGTGCATAAGTACGACGTAAATTTAATTATTTTTATAGGAGCTAAACTTTTTCATAGCCATTAGCCTAACTTAATCTCCATGTTTCACAAATTATAAATAAAATAGGGAAGCGATGTATTTTCCTTTCAGTCAAATGCAACTGGGATGGGAGTCCCCACCAAACGCTAAAGAGGGAATTTACATATTTAAACTAGCCGATCTACATTATACAGTTTAGTAAGTTCATCTTTAGATTTCTGAGGTTCTATCGTAGTTCCAAGTTATTTACAAGTTTTCGTGAATAATTGTCTGATTTTACTTACCCTTTTCCAACAGTCTGACCAAGTGACCAACTTGTGTTTGATTTACTTCTGTAATTGGATGACTCCATATTTAGCTATCTGACATGACTTAGTATGGAAACGGAGGACTAGTAGTCTAGGGAGCTAGGATAGTTGTTGAATGTATGACTTGATATAGAAATAATTATTTCAAGAATAGAACTTATAGGGAAACAAAAATTGTATTTGTGGAATTTTTAAATAAAATAATGTAATTAAACTCTTATCATCTGTGCCCATTTTATTAACAATTATAATAAAATTCAGTAATTACAAAAAACAAAAATCATGCAGGAGACAGCTTTTGGAACCAAGGAAATTTGCAATGGCATTAATTGGCTGATTTTAAACCCGGTAACATTGTATGAGAGCCTGGAAAACTAGTATTATATTTAACTCGTTTATATTCCAATTTTAATGCCTGAGTCTCCCCCCTCAATAGGTCTAATTGTATGTATTTGTAATGGGCATTGTCATATCCATATTAATTAAGTAAACATTCATTAATTATCTATCAAAAACAAAAATAAAATACACATATAATCAAATTTATATAATTTTCAAAGTACAAACAATAATACTGTTTGAATTTTATTGAAAATACGTAATTTTAAAATTTGAATAGTATTGTGTAGTTTAAACACTTTTTCCCGTGGGTACTAAATGTTTTTAGTCAAAAACTTGGATCGAAATGTATGTAGTGCTGTTTACAAATAAATATTTGAATATTTATTGATAACTGTATTGTTTAATCTGATGGAGACAGTTATTAAATATAGTGAGATTGTGTCAAATACCCCTTACACCTTAACATTCCAATTCTGGTCACGGCATATGAGAACTGCATTGTTTTACTGTTCGTTGGTCTTTTTAATGTTACTTACACCCTATATACGACTACTAACGTAAACTTCAATTGACCATTTTATTACAATTTAAAAATCATGTCAAAATGTATTTATTGACTGGTATGGAGATAAGTCGTTCAAAGTCGTTCAACTTAGTACTAATATTTCCAAAAACAATTTTTTGTATCAAGTATGTGTTATTATATCGGTAGTGAATATACTAATAATGTTAATAGCTGTATAGTTAAGTTATTATTATTGTTATTTATCGAAAAAAAAACATAATATTAAGTGTCTTGGATATCACCTTTAAATATGATCGCTATACCAAATTTCGATGCATTTTTCTTTATTAGTCTGCCTGATAAAAATATTTGAAGTATTAAAATTGTACAAAGAGTTGATAATTTGCATAACATGAAAATAAATATATTCATTTTTACTTGTTAATAAACTCTGCTTGGTTGTTTTTTTGTCAAGATAATGCTATAGTCAAGGTTCAACACAGAAAATGTTAAATGCGTCAACAGATTTACAAATTATAAGAGTGAAACTAACTTATAAATTACTTATATTAGGTAATCTAACTAACCACAATTAATCTAATTAATGTTTAAGTAATTTTTACTTTTCTAGGTGTAGTTTTTGTTAATTATGTAATTTGTTAATCATGTTATGTATTATTATTTGTGTATACATTTTGATCCACTAGACAAATTTGATGTCAGTATTCAAAATCATAATATATTTACCCTCATATACTATAGGTACAAGTGAACACTTTGTCTGAGATTTTTATAACTCTCTTGCACATAATCTCTTAATAGTTTTCAACAAGTTCAAAGTATAGCTTTTCTACGAGCCACAAGCCCGTAAACAATGCTATAATTCTGTTGCAGTGTTGCAGCAATGTATCACGCTTGATTTCAATAATGAAAAACACAAACTAGCGGTTGGTATTTATTGCCATTACATCAACTTCACCCCAGTATGACAGTTATTTGATTAGTCAACTATGGAGCTGAGTCGTCGATAGTTTCCACCAAAGTTGGCTCGTTAGGCGGCACTAGACTCTGAGATCAAAAGCTCCACAAAGTGGTCTAAGCTTGAACTTCCCCTGGCTCGATAAGCATCCAAATGGATAATTGTGTGATAGTTATTGATTTCAATAATTCTTTTGGATGGTTATATTTAACTATGTAGACATTTTTGCTGTAAATAACTGTGCAGTTTGTAGTTAGTAATGTTCTCTTATTATTTTTTAAGTTCTTTAAGTTTCTAAATAAATGTAAATATTTATTGTAAAACAACCAAGTAGATCTAAAATATACGCAATTACTATATTATGGATGGTGTTAAATGTGAAATACCATATTTACGCCATACTATACATCACCCATACTATGGACACGTTGTATATTAAATAGAGCAGATGTATAACTGAGACTTGATTGATAAGTGATAAGTTTATATGATCGTGTGTGTGTAAACGGGTACAGTGATGGGACGAAATCATTGATTTTTAGGACTCTTACACGCTTCTCGTAAACGCTTTTGGAAAATATGACAAATTACAATTTTGTTTAGGCATTTTAAGATTGTAACACCGTAATAAATTAGGATACATAAACGTTTTACGGGATTAATCCTTGAATATATCTTTAAAATACTGGAGAATCTATGTTATACATTTGTTTGGTTACCGTAAATATTCAAAAAGCCAATCAGAGACTCTTCATATACCAATTAAAACACGATAACATCCTCTACATTAGTATATATTCAACCTACATATGGGATAAAGTTCATTTACGGTATAACAAAAAATATGAAAGCTCGCTTAGAAATAAGAAATTACAAACATGGTTTTATACAATATAATATAATGTACAAGCAAACAAGATAAAAACAAAAACGTCTTACAACACTACAAAGTATATTTACACTTATACTGTACTTACATAAAAGACGGTAAATATACAAAAAGATGGTACAAGGCGTTCGATTTCAACCAGTCACACCGGTCATCATCAATCACAATCAGAGAATGACAGAAACAAGATGGCGACATTATTCTGGAACATCGCATGCAATTCAGTCCTGTGTTGGTGGTTTGGTGTTAAGTATTTATTGTCGTTTTTAGTTTTATATATCCTGTTCAACTGTAACAACACGTATCATGCTACTAAAGAAATGATTTAATGTATAAATGCAACAGTTTCCCTTAAATATATTTCCCTCAGAAAAAATGTTTTCGAGGATCGAAATGAAAGCAGTTTTGATATATCTTTAATTTAGTTTCGTGAACTCTCTGCAGCAACTTGTTTGATTTTCTATTCTACTCACGTATGGGAAAATCCATAAAGTCACTTCTCCATGAACACAACCCGTATGTGGCTTGGATATTATTAGGATAGACTAAGATAGCATACATATGTCTTTAGTATATAGTATTATGTATTTAACAAACTAAAATACAACAAAAATACTTTAAATGGAACTGTATAAATCCAACAAACCTTTATTCACCTTATTATTAGTGAATTTCCTATGGAAAAGTGAACTATTAGCATGATCCGCACGTTGAAACTTAAGCCCGGGACCACCATAGAAGTTCCTAACATGACCCCCTGAACATGTTTTGGGGTGTCGTTCAAAATTATATACATATATTTATATATATATAAATATATAAATATATATATGTATATATATTTATATATATATGTTTGTATGCACTCTAGTGGTAACATTCTTTGTCAGATTTACTTAAAATTTGGTAGGGACGTTCCTTTCTATAACCAGTTGGAAAGGTTTGTTGGGCAAAACAATCGGAAAACTCTAAACCTCTAAAGGGTCAGAAAAGCCGTGGACGTACAATTAATGCATGTATTAATATGGGAATTAGTAAATCGAAAGTTTTGAGCCCTCTCTCGTCATTCTAGCATAAATATTTACCGAGTTATTAAAGAAAGTGTATATCGGCTAAACACAGTACGTTGTCTTATGGGGTTTTTACATTAGAAAAGCATGTTATTCATTATTTGGTGTATTTGTTTCATCCCCAGCAACCTCGCGCCTACTCTTAAGCCTGTCTGGACCTTCTCCTAACCTTAAAATGCGCAAAATTGTATTCCTTACATTGCAGTTAAATTAAACCAGGAGCATCAGAACAGCCAAAAAATCAATGTTTTCAGATTTCAATTAAATTGGCATAAATGTATGTATTTACACTGGGTTTTAGTTTTAAAAGTTTTGAATATGGAAATTCACTTTCCTCACGTCAGCGTGCTGCGTGTGATCTCGTTATCAATTACATATAAAATGAATTCATATTACATTTATGTAACTTTATTGTGTGAAAAATAGGTATATATTCTATTCCTATCCTATATTCTTTTAGGTAGTTCTAAATTGCTGTAAAATTAAAATAAGTCATCATGATAAGTCATAAAACAAGCTCATCTTTGAAAAGTTAATCTAGATGGATATTAATATCCTTTGACTTCAAAGGAAGCCTGAATAACCAAATACTCCTTTGCTAGAATAATCAAACCAGTCTTTAATTACCCAGGTGATTAGCGAATCTCTCTCTTTAAATAAAATAAATCAAGCCAAGATAGTTAAATAATTTAAAATATTTGTTTGAATAACAAAAGCTTTTAATATTTATTTTTTAGATTTTTTAAGTTTTACAACCTGTAATTAATAATTGTATTTAAAATAAATAAAACAATTAGATGTTCAAATAAAATAAGTCGTTCCACTCATCATAAAATCGATTTTGTATTTCGATCAAATTGCTAATTTCATATTAATAAAGATTACGGGATGTAATAAACGTATTTTATAATCAAAAACGAGACTTTTGAAATATGTTTATCATAAATTAATCAAATGAATATTTAATATGATCTTTAAATTCGGAATGTTAATTTTCATAAACCAAAATACCCTTTAAAAATAACGCCCGTGTTTTCAGGTTAGTTTTGCTTTTAATTTTATAAGTGTTTTTGTATAAATTGCGTAAATAATACCTAAGCAAATAAAAACAAATTAAATAAATTTGTATTTTACGTAATAATATATTAATAAGTTGAAATCGAATTATATTTGACCAATCTCTGATCAAAGTTATTCTTAGGATGTCCCGTGGTCCATCCTAATGTTATTTAAAATAACATATACATCTTAATTAAACTTTCATCAAGGTGAGTAAAGTTCCATAGTCTACTCAGAGTTTGATGAGGGTTATAAAAGTTGGCGTTGAATATAATGCGTGAAACTGAATTTACATGTATGAAGAAATAAAACATCATTTAGCACACAAATAATTATTAAACATTTTCCTGCCACGTAAATTTTTTTCCGCAGTCGGCAGTTTTTTATTATTATTTTTGAAATACAAACACTTTATAATATTCGGATCAAAGCTTGTTATATAAATTTATTTAAAATATGTTAAAAATTATTTATATTGTATTATTATGGTTAAGTAGTAAAAAAAATATATGGTGGTCAATATATAAAGCATTAATTTATTAATATATAAAGCTATTAATGTATTTTGTATTTGTATTTCAATTTTGTTTATTGAGTTGTAAATATGATTGTCTGTATATATTACTAATAAAGCATTCAAATGAACTTTAGTCCTAAAATTATTCATCACATTAAAGAAGGTAATGCAATAATGAATTTATGTTAAGAAGGTTAACTTAATAGAAGGAAAAGGGTAGGAAATAAGCCAGGTTCCACCGGTGTTTCGTATTACAGGTTTAACGTTAGCTATTTCATGTGATAATAAACCTTTATCAGGACAATAAATCTAGAACGTTTCGTTTTTAAGACGATTCAATTAAAGTGTTTTTATACTTGACGATGAGTTTTATACATTTTTAAACTGTTTACTACAATACACATTTTTATTCTAAATATACTGCTACATGTTATATGTTATATGTTTATATGTTACACTGCTACATTTGTCTATGTTTTACAAATAACCTCTTTTTAAGTTAAAACAATAAATATAATTAAAAAACATTATATATTTTGTTCCCATTTTAAAAAATAATAGTAACTTAACTGTTTCTCAACCAAAATTGTGATATAGTTTAGATTTAAACAAGTACTACTGTAAGTTTATCATGCATTTCGTTAGTAAATCTAAGCATTCATATTTAAAAAATATACTACTTAGCATGTTTCAAAAATCTAATAAAAAACCATCCATTTTTACGGGACTTCCCCCACACTAAATTAAAGGTTTTTCAATGAAAAATCTTTGAAGAATTCGTTATAATAAAAAGCTGTTAAGACATTCTAAATTCACTTAGAAAAAATACTCTGAAGTTTAAATAGTTTCATTTTAAAAGCAGGCCTCCGCTCTACGGTTTTTTTCAGCAGAATAATAAACGTAAAGTTTGAATATTCATTTCTTTTACACAGCAAAATTCAGTTACGGACAGAAATCAGAATTGCAAATACACATGGGGTGAAAACAACCATAGTCAATTTATCCTTCATAAAAATTATAAGTGGTATTATACTTAACTTTTCTCGAATTAAATATTTATCATTACTTTCTGCAGTGAAAACATGTTAATTATTGATGCTTTTAAATACATCCCCCGTAGAAAAAAGCCTTTAAGTTAATTATTCTATGGGGAATTCGCTATTTATATTTTGTGATGTCTTATTTTCTTTCATTACACAATCGATAATTTAGGGGGGGATAAATTCAGACGGTAAGAGACTTTGGTGTTATTTTTAGTATTTAAAATAGCTTCGTGATTGTTATAATAACTTACCAACCAATTTTCGTTTAGTATAATTATTTTAAATATTTTACAATAATTAGGATCAACAAAATCAAAGATTTACTATTGGATTTTGGTGTTTAAACCAATTACATTATTACTAGTATCTTATTATTAAAAGCATTAGTTTTAGCTTCGTTAAGTAACCATATTTTTTATTTATATCAATGGCAGATACAATAGCATATACCAATTAATTAAAGAATGTTATTATTTTATTGCAATGTAATAGAAAAGGTCGTTTCTATATCGCATTAATGCATAAAATAGCTTGAATAATGTATTTGTCAAGTTTGCCTTTATCAAAGTTAGTGACATCAATAGAATTTTCAATTAGTTCGCTAAGATGTGATAACTCACATAACGTCACCGGAAGTCAGCGGAAGTGATGCTGTCTCACATTCCACCCTCGTCATCCGGACCGGGCATCCGCCTCATGTTTCTGTTGTCAACACAGTGTCTCCTTGACATGGAGATTAGTACTTCATAACGTTTATGTCCAAAGATAGAGTAAATGGTGCAACCAACTCGTATCTGTTATATGTGTAGTAGTGTATACGGTTAAGAGCAAAACTATATTCTACTATGTTGTTTCTATCTCTATCCGTAATATTGGGGATATATACTTTACAATCAGCAATAAGAAAATAAATTTTGTAAAGTTAGTAGCTCAACAGTTAGGTTAGGAAAGAGTACATCAACTGTCATTGCAGGCGCAGCAGGAGATCCAGAGCTTAACTGTCCGGGGTTCCAGCACTGGCATAGTTGCATCGGGGTCGTACAGTCACCTTTATATGCTTGCTCTTAAAACGTTCCACAGTATTAACCGTGTTTTATTTACCCTTTAACTTGAAAAAAAAACCCACACAATTATTTACTGATGGTAAATTAATTTTAATCTGGTTAATTTAACTATTACAACTGTAGTAAACTATCATTATGGATTATAATGAAACTGTATAATCTGCTCAATCAATTAGGGTCGGTTTTAATTGAAATTAAAATGTACGTTAGAGATTAGTGTAGAAGACCTTCTATTATGCCCAATAATTTACAGACTTTATTCTCACAATTCATTCTATATAAGTATACAATTTTTTGTCCCCAAGTCTACAATATTTTAATTTATTTTACTGACATAATAAACGTTTGAACAACACTATAGCATTTGAACATAAAATACTCTTTGCTATTAAATCTGTGAGAGGAAAAATAACTACTGTTGTTATCAATAAAAATTAATCTCTAATAAATACATTACCAAGGAATGTTTAGGCTGTATAACCGATATAGCTTACTACCGTTAAAGTAGATTCTTGTATGTTTTCAACAACCAGATCACGTGCGCAGAGGGTAGCAAGGGTCGCTGAGGTTTGTTTGTAGTTACGTTATCGTGGAAGGGTGGTCGTTGTAATTAAACATTGTGGCCCACACTCAGGACAACCTCTCCTAGGTTTACCCCAGTGCTTCTTGTGGGTCTATAATTTTGGAAAAATATACTTTTCTAAAAAAATTATATCGTTTATAAAACAACCTAAAAAATCTATATTTCGTGAACATAAATAAACCAAACTCCTCGTCAGTTCATTATGTAATGTTTACATAATGAGTATTTATATATGCCAAGTACACAATATTTACTCGAAATACACTGATGTTTAACTAAATTTGTGTTTTTTCCTAAAATCTTTCCAGGAAAAAATCAATACTGATCTTTATAACGTAGAAGACACTTTTTTAACACTCCATCATCAAGAAGTAAAGGTGTTGCTTCAGTACAAGTGGTTGTATGGTGGAAGAGGGAAGAAACAGAGGATTAAGATTAACATTTTTTCCAAATATATTAAATCCAATTTTAATTAAGTTGGTTATGCGTTAGTAAAATAAGCAATCTGTTTATGTGATCAATATTTTATATATTTACATTGTTTGCACTGTAGGATCAGGCAGATGAAATTGTTTATGAATAGTAACATTACATTAATTGAAACATTTTTCGCTTTGCAGATTCCTTGTTAATATTTTAAAAAGGCATGTAATATGTACTTTTAAAATTATAAATGTAACTTTTTTTATATGTGAGTGAGTATAAGTTTTAATATATTAGCCTTTTAAACGTAAAAAGTTCAAGTGAGGGAAAGTTCATGCCTCTCGTATTCATAGTATGTGAAACTGAAACATTCCCTTATCATCAAATAGAAAGATTTTTCGAATAGTTGGAATACACATTTCATCACCAGCGTTTGGTTTTCAGTTTCTAAATTAAATGATCACAACATTGACTAAGTACATTATATAAGTCTTTGACTCATACTTAGCATTTGCCGGTACCGTGTAACCTACACTTTTCATTTAATTTATCGGTTGCATTACTTGGACATGTTACCGTTACAAGATATTGGGTACTGATACATCAACATACGTCAATATCGCGTCCAGTTAGGGTCTCATCAGTCAACACTGTCATTCTGTTCTTCCTCAAGTTGCTGACTATAATTGGCTGATTTCACCCACTCCAAGTCAACTGACCGACCATCAGTTTGAGTTAGTTTTGCAATTAGTGAGCGCTTCGGTTGGTTCAGGAATGTCCAAGTTAGTTTCGAGAACTGATTAAATAGTTGTACTTATATGAACAGCTTTTTCAAATTTAAAATGTAATACTGAAACAATTAAGCCCAATAATTAATACGAGTTAAGATAACTAGTTTAATTGAATTTATACAAATCTAATTTGTTATTATTATGTTTATTTTATTTGAACTTTGTGAGTCGTATTGTTTTCAAATCCCTTTTTACATTTCTTTATATAATATTTGGTCACAAAAATCTTTACGGTGTTAGTTTTCTGAATGTTTGTAAATCATTACCACTATACATTTAAGTTATTTTCCTAGATAAGAGTAAATGTTCGACATACAAAACATACATGCTCGTCCATCACTCCGACTCTAAACTCCTTAAATTTTATTTTCAGCATAGAAAAAGAAACTAAATAGTGTTAAACTCCATTGTCAGACTTGGTTTAAAATTCCAAAATAACGTAATGTAATCATTATTAAGACTTAGATAGCCAATGGCAGTGGCCGTTTTAATTTTACAAAAGGGGTAATTGTTATTCAGTACTATATATTTTATTGTAATCCCAGATAGACATAGTGAAGTATCACTTATTGCAGGCGAGGCTAAGCCACACATAAACTGTGACTTCATAGTCCGGTCACGCCACAAGAGAAATGTTGTTTTGTTGTACACGAGAGCTTTTATTGCCACTTTACTTGCGTCCCTGTCCACAACACACACATGTTACCTTATATAATTTATAGCTTTGTGTAAAAAGAAAACTACAATTCCTGGTCTTTGCCAATTTATTATGCATAACTATATTTTGAATTGTAAAAGTTGAATAATTTGAGATCAAAGGATTTTGTATCTGAATTTTCTTAACGTACAAACGTCATATTTGTATAGAACTACCTGCAGTATTTCTGTATTTTAAAGTATAAAGAGGACCACAACTAAATATAAATAAGTCTAACATCGTTGCACATCCACATTATGAAAAAATATCTGTGTTAATCACAAGTCATTTTTTATCCACTCAATGTGCAACAAGTAAAATTAATCTAAAAATAAGTATTTTGTTTGAATTGTACATCCCATTTAAAGACTTAAATAGTAGAAAATAATGTCGCAAATAATTCTTTAAGCCAACCCACTAAGTCAGATATAGCAGCCAGGCGAACTTCCGATTTAAGTTAAGAAATATTCATTTATTATTTATTCTGTAATACAGGTAATACATATTTATTCTGTAATACAAGCTTAAAGTGGCTCCTAGATGGTCCCCAAAGCAAATACGGTCCCTTTGACGCTCAACCCAAGGGTTTGCTGGTAAGTGGGACATTAGTCCCCCTGTATATAGTGCCGTGGTGGTGAAGTTGTAACTGATATAGTGACTGTGGTGTCCCTTGTGCCAAAGATTTGTTTAATAATGGTTAAAAACTATGATTTAAAATATAGGTCAGAAACTCACCGAAGAAGATAGGTCATTAGTATCCAGGCTACTGTCAAGTTGAACTGTCGATAGTTTCTCAACAGAGTCTGACAAGTTCGCTCGTTAGACGGTTCAAAGGACTAAGATCAAAAGCTCCTCAAAGTTATCTGAACTTGAACTTCATTGATAAGATATGAACTCATTTAAATTAATCATATGTTAGATAACATATATTACAACATTTCATTGGTTGTAATGTGCACAAATTTGTGATTAAATCATTTGGTAATCATACTAATTACCTTTGTCACCTTAGTTATAGGATTGATTTATTTGAAGGATTAACTTCTATAGAAGCTATTGATAAATGAACCCTTACAATTCAAAAGCCATAAACTTTTGCGGTTCTATGTTCCACACACGTAAAGAAAAATTTAGAAAACCATTCTTCGAGAATATAAAGTTTGAACGAATTGAATATTATATTGTTTGACTGATGTAGTCTGCGAAACTACAAACATATTTTTGTTCACTATGCTATGGACGATGACCTTAACACATGACCAAATCAAAGTTTTAAAGGTAGAAAACTCTTAAACCGAATTAAGTTTGTATCTCGTATTGAAAGATTTTATTTGTTTCGGTGGCTCAGAATTTATCAACTATATAAAATTAACTCCACTTCCCTGACTTTCATTACTGTGTAATATTGCACCTTGAGTCACAAAATGGGTGTTTCTTTCAAAGATTATACTAAATTGTATGTTTAAAATGAGCTTTAGTGTGTTGTATTTTATTTTAAATTTACATTGTGACAAAATATTGTTTTATTTAACAAAATAAAATGTTAAACATAGTTTTTTCAATTATATAGTGAAATTAGTTTCAGAATACAAATCCCCGTGCCTCACCCAGCCTCAACTGCAGCATATTTGTTATGTGAACATTAACATGAAAGGTGTTTCCGCAATGTCTCTTTACTTCCTTCGTTAGCATCAAGAAACTCATGCAATCAGTATTTTGTCCAGTTAGAATTTTTAGTTTTTCTGGCAAACCATTGAAATAAAACGGTATTATCCAATACTTTTTGGAAAATTTTTGTAATCAATTTACAAAATAGAAAGCTATTTTGTGTTTTGATGCGCGTTTATGATTTCATACGGTCTACACCAAAGATAACAGTGAAAATCAAATTGGTAGTTTAAATCCGATTTTGTGTTGTAAGGTCTCTACCCTTTCCAGGCATGCAACTGGACTTTGATATGTTTACTGATCCCAAACCGTGCTACGAGGTCTACGGCACTACATTGGATGAGTGAGTGAGTGAGTGAGTGAGTGAGTGAGTGAGTTAGTGAGTGAGTAGGCGTCGCAAAACGTGGTAGCATAGTTGTTTAACTCGTTAAGACGTATTTCCTGATCAACACCGATACTGACCAAACACATTTGGTACATGAGTAAAACGTAGTTTTGATTGTTTTCAAAGCAGCAATGCAAACCACAGACAACAACAGTTAAGTGTATTTGAGTTATCCGTGATTGAAGTACGTACAAAGTTTTATGTTATTATTCACAATTCGTATTCGTATACTTTTGTACACAGGTTATAAGACTGCAACTATTCATAGCCGTTAGCTACCTACATCTAGCTACCTTAATCTCCATGTTTCACAAATCACAAATAACAGATGAAAGATATGTATATTTCCTTTGACTCAAAAGCATCTGGGTTGGTAGTCCCCAACAAACGCCAATATGGGAATTTACATATTTAAACTAGTCGATCCACGTTATGCAGCTTAGTAAGTTTCTCTTTACATTTCTGAGGTTCTAATGTAGTTTCAAGTTCATTACAAGTTCCCATGTATAATTAATTGACAGTTTTCACTCACCCTGTCCCAACAGACTGACCAACATCTGTTTGATTTACTTCTGTAATTGGATAGCTACATGTTTAACTCTGACATAACTTAGTTAGGAAACTGAGGACTAAGGAGTGTAGGTAGCTAGGATAATTTGTTAATGGAAAACTTGATAAGGAAAAAATACTTTCAATCATTTACTCAAAACTTATATTGCAACTTTAGTTGTTGTATTCTTACTACTTTTACATAACCCAATCTAATTGATCTCTTGATATCTACTTCAATTTTATTACCAATTAAAATCTTACCAAATAGTTCCATCAACAATATTTATCCGGTAGCCAAGGACATTTGCAATGGCATTAATTGATCCCGGTACTATCTTTTGAAAGGTTGGAAGACCAAAATATTATTTAATTTGTTTACATTCTAATTTATAATTGAAAGCTCCAACCCCACCCCCTTAATCAAAAAATAGAAAATAAAAATAAAAGTCGAATTGCATATATTTTAAATGAGCTTGCCATCGTCATCCCTAATAATTAAATGAATATTGGAGCTCACAGATTGTTATAATTGTTAATTTGTATTTTTAATATTTCCCAATATTAGGACTAAACATTTAGTACTTATTTATAATTGAAAATACGTTTTAATTTTACTAATACACACGACATTTACCGATTGGTTCAAACTTTTTCCCCGTAATTATTAAATGTTTTGGGAGAAGGAAACTGAGATAAAAATGTTGTGAGTGTTATTTAAAAACAAAGAGCAAACAATTTATTGGTAACCGCATTGTTTTACATCTGATTAGGACAGTTATTTCACTTTGATACGGTAATTATTTACCATATACCTTGGCGTTCCAATTCTGTTCACTACGTATGAATAATGCTGCGTCTTACTGTTCCTTGGTCCTTTTACTGCTCTTACATGCAATACGTCTACTAACGTAAACTTCAACTGACTGTTTTATAAAAATAATGGTCTAGTTCACATTATTTCAAAATTTTCCCACAGTGTATTTATTTACTGGGAGATGAGTCGTTCAGGTTAGTACTAATATTTTCCCCAAATATGATACGTAACAAGTAAGTATTTTGCATTATATCGGTTATCAATTTTGTATTGACTTATACTATTAAGAACTGAATATTTTTGTTATTATTTATCGAAAAGACAAAAAATATAATGCGTGTCTTGGCCGTTATATACCACATAAAATTTTAAATTTTACCGTTATACCAAATTTGAACGCATTTTTCAATGTATTCATTTTTTATAACCTCTGCTTAGTTTTATTGTTGTTTTTTTTCAAGATCGTGCCATAATCAAGTATATCTAAGTTATTAAGTTATTGTTTGATCAATCATTACTTTTCAAGGTATAGTTATTTTATTGTTATTTTTATTATTTATCTATGCTGTTTTATGCACAAACGAAATTGCATGTTGCTTTTAAAAGTAATTTCCTTCAGATGCTAAAGGTATGTGTGAAGACCTTGTCTGATAGATTTTTATAACTCACTTGCACATAATCTCTTAATAGTTTTCCACAAGTTCAAAGTATAGCTTTTCTTTGAGCCAAAGCCCGTAAACAGTGCTATAATAATTCTGTTGCAGTGTTGCAGTAATGTATCACGTTTGATTTCAACAATGAAAAACATAAACTAGTAGTTGGCATTTATTGCCATTTCAACAGATTCTCAGCAGTATGAACGTTATTTCATTAGCCAACTATGGAGCTGAGTCGTCGATAGTTCCCACCAAAGTTGGCTCGTTAGGCGGCACTAGACTCTAAGATCACAAGCTCCACAAAGTGGTCTAAACTAGAAATTCTCCCGGTTCAAGATGCATCCAAATGGACAACAAAGAAATATCAAGCTATCGAAATCAAACCAATATATTGGTATATGTTAGTTATTTATTTCAATAAATATTCTGGATATTTATATTTTATTACTTTTAAATTGGAAATTGCACACTGTAAATACTTGTTACGTTTGTAATTAGCCAAGTTTTCTTCTTGTTTTTGAGATTCTTAAACTTTCTAATGGTAAATAAATATTGTAAAATCAACTAGTTAGTTATAAAAACTACTTAAATACTAAGTATTGATTAGATTTAATTGTGAAATATCAAATTCACCCCAAATTAAACTATAATCATACTATAAATTTATTTTACACTAAATAAAGCAGGTTTGTAAATGTGACTTGAAATTTGTATAGGATCGTGTATGTGTAAACAGGAACAATGTTGAAACAAAATCATTGAGTTTTAGGGCTCTTTAACGCTTGTTGTAAATGTTTAAAAAAATATTATAAATTATAATTTTGATTAGGCTTTTTAAGATTGTAACACCTAATAAATTAAGATAGAATCCCGTTTTTATGGTTTATTAATTAAATATATCTTAGATTTTGTTTGTTATCATACATATTCAGCAAGCCAATACAATCCTCTTTATATGCCATTTAATAAGAGCTACCATACTTTACAATATCAAATATATATTCAACCTAGATATGTAATAAATTACAGGTATATTCAATTTAAAAATATAAAAGTTTGCTTAGAAATAATACTTTACAAATATGATTCTATACAATATTAGGTATAAATATAAGTAATTTTACATCAATCAATTTATCTTGAAGATCTTAATATTTAAAAAACAGAATTACAAAAGAGGTTGACGATTTGATATATCTTTAATTGAGAGTTGTACACTCCCTGCAGCAACTTTTGTGATTTTCTATTCTACTCACGGATGGGAAAATCCATATAGTCACTTCTCCATGAACACACGTATGTGGCTTGGATATTATACGGGTAGACTAACATAGCATACTTATGTCTTTGGTTTATAATATTATGTACCTAACAAACTAAAATGCAATTAAAATACTTAAACTGTAACTGAATACCGGTATAATCAACAAAACTTTATTCGTCTAATTATTAACAATTATATATAAAATGTATTCAAATTATATTTGTATAACTTTATTGTGTAAAAAAGAGGTAGGCCTATATTCATTTAGGTGGTTCTAAATTGCTTTAAAATTAAAATAAGTCATCATGATAAGTCATAAAACAAGCTCATCTTTGAAAAGTTAATCTAGATGGATATTAATATGCAAGACTTCAAAGGAAGCCTGAATAAGCAAATACCCCTTCACTAGAATATTCAAACCAGCCTTTAATTACCCTGGTTATCAGCGAATCTCTCTCATAAAATAAGTGAACTTTAAAAAAGTTAGATTAACCTAAGATAATTTTGTAATTAAAACTATTTGTTTAAATTACTAAAGCTTTCAGTATTTATTTTTACGATTTTTTCAAGCTTTTCCAATCAGGAATTAATAATTTTATTTGAGAAGACATAAAACAGCTATATGTACAAATAAAAGAACTCATTGTAGTTATTATAAGATATAATTTGAATTTGAATCCAATTAATAATTTAATATTATTGAAGTTCAAAGAAGTAGACCATAAGTCATCATCAGTACTAAAATATTCACAAACCGCTTTAATTATTAGGTTTATTATTGAGACTCTTTGAAATACGTTTATCATAAATTAATGTAATGAATATTTAAGTTGATCATAAATTTCGGAATGTTCAGGTTAATTTCCATAAATCAGAATACCCTTG
This sequence comes from Allygus modestus, assembly GCA_963675035.1. NCBI lineage: Eukaryota > Metazoa > Arthropoda > Insecta > Hemiptera > Cicadellidae > Allygus > Allygus modestus. Next base: position 10,510,115 of record OY776115.1, read on the forward strand.
GTAAATATCGCTTTTCTTTTCGTGTTAGTTTTGCTTTTAAAGTGTTTTTGTGTGGTAAATATTTCTTGTATAAATTCAATAAATTAAGTTAACTTCTGTTTTCAGTTGGCAATACTTTATTATTATTCGTAAGATTAATTTATTACTTTATAGTAATAGGATCAAACAATGTTACTTTAATTGGTATAAAATGTGTTTGAAATTGTTTCTATTGTATTAATATGCTTGAGAAGTAAAATCTTATAAGTAATTATATACTATATTTGTATTATCGTAACGGTTTGTATAAATAAGAGGAACTATTACTAACCACATATACATTTTCTCCCTTTATATTAGTTACATAAGGTTATATGTAACAATGAAAATTTAATAATTTGTCCTCACCCACCTAAATAGAAAATGTATAGGGCATATCACATAGCTAAATAATATATATAATTATAACTGGAATTTTATGGTGAAATTAATACGGTTTTCTTATTTCTCTCGTCCTATTATTATATAATACTATATTATACAGTATAATTGTATTAATAAAATGTAATTGTCAGAATTAATGCAACATAAGTTTATCTTATACACTAATATATAATAGAAGGTTTTTTTATATTATTTAACATAAATTATTAGAAGTAATCAAATTATGGAGCTTATCAATTAAAAATTAAAATATAATTAAAGTTTTCTAACTTTTCATACTGTTCCATTGTTATTCTTATTTTAGATGTGTTTATTAAATTGTATGTTGTAATGTATGATTATCTTTTTATATTATTAATAAATAATTATAATTTTCTTTAATCCTAACTTTTTCACCACAAAAAAGGAGGTAATGCAATAATAATTTTAATAATAATAATAATAATATTTTATAATTTTATAATTTTATAATTAGGTTACCTCAATAGAAAAAAACGGGGTAGGATATAAGGCAGGTTCCACCAGTGTTTTGTGTTACAGGTTTAACGTAAAATATTTGATGTGGCTTGAAATATAACCTTTAGCAGTCCAATATACATAATACCTTTATAATTAATAAATAATATAATTAAATAATAATTTATCTTTTGTAATTTTAATATTTTAAAACAATTTAAATCAAGTATTTGTGTACGTGACGATATATTTTATACTATTTTAAATTTTTAATACAATACACATTTATATACCAAATGTTTATATTCCTACATCTGTCTATGATTTACAACTACCCTTTAATTAAGATAAAACAATAAATATCCTTATAACAAATCTTTTTTTTGTTCCTTTTCTAACACGTAATAAGAAACTTTACTGTTTCTCAACCGAAGTAGTGATATTTTTAGTGAATTTCCTTTGGAAAGTGAACTATTAGCATGACCCGCACGGTGAAACTTAAGCCCGGGACCACCATAGAAGTTCCTAACGTGACCCCCTAAACACGTTTTAGGGGGTCGTTAAAAATTGTATATATATATATGTGTATATATATATATATATATATATATATATGTGTGTGTGTGTGTGTGTGTGTGTGTGTGTGTGTGTGTGTATGCACTCTAGCAGTCACATTTTGTGTCCGATTAGCTTCAAATTTGGTAGGGACGTTCCTTTCTGTAATCAGTTGGACAAGTTCGTTGGGCAAAACAATCGGAAAACTATAAACCCTTATTTGGGATTAATCTTTCAAATTTCGAGTTTTTGGGCCCAAAAAGGGTCAGAAAAGCCCTGGATGTAAAATTAATGCATGTAAAAAGATGGAATTAGTGAGGCGAAAGTTTTAAGCCCTCTTTCATAATTCTAGCATAAATATTAACCGAGTTATTAAAGAAAATGTGTTTCGACTAAACACAGTACGTTGTCTTATGGGGGTTTTATACTAGAAAAGCCTGTTATTCCTTTGTTAGAGTACTCTTATCATCCCCAGCAACTCACGCCTACTTTCAAGCCTGCCTGGACCTTCTCCTAACATTATAATGCTCAAAATTGTATTCCCAGCTTTGCAGGTAAATCAAACCAGGAGCATCAGAACAGCCAAAAAATCAATGTTTTCAGATTTCCATAAAAATTGGAATACATGTTTGTTTTTACACATATTTTGAGTTTTAAAAGTTTTTTTGTGGAAATTCACTTCCCTCACGTCAGCGTGCTGCGTGCGAACTCGTTTGGATTTAAACAAGTACTACTGTACGTTTCTAACGTATTACGTTAGCATAGTCGAGAATTCATTTAAAAATTACCTTTCTTGTTTCTGTTATTTCAGATATTTAAAATATAAATATCAAATATTCATCCATATATTTTATTTATATATGCATAAATAAAATAACCATCCATAGTTACGGGACTGTGGAACTTCGCTCTGTAGCTACTGCCCACACTAATACAGTTTTTTTAGGGTTTTTAATGAACAACTATTGTAGAATTCGTTATAAATAAAATCTGAAGCCATTCTAAAATTGACTTTTAATCCCTACTCTAAAGTTTAAATAGTTTTCTTTAAAAGCAGGCCTCCACCTAGAACGGTCTTATTCAGCAAAACAATAAACATAAAGTTTGAATATACATTCATTTGGCACAGGAAGTACAGAGACGTTGTTTTCTGTGGCAAAAATCAGTTACGGATAGAAATCAGAATTGTAAATACACGTGGGGTGAAAATGTCCATACTCGCTTTATCCTTAGTAAAAAATATAAGTGAATTATATTCACTTTTCTCAAACTAAAGTTTATCTTTAGTTTCTACTGTGAACATATTTTAACCATCAATGCTATTAAATATTGCCCCACTGGAATAAAGCCTTAAGTTCTTTCTTTTATAGGGAATTCGCTATTTCGCAATCGATAATTTTTTTTAAAGGAAGTAATAAATTCCACTTTGGTGTTATTTTCAATATTTAAAATAACATTGAGATTGTTATAATAACTTACCCGCCATGTGCATGTAGTTTAAATCTGTTGTATAATTTACAATAATTAAATTCAATAAAAAAAAGAATGTACAATAGAATTTTGTTTAATGCAAATATATTATTACGCGTATCTTATTGTAAGTACCTACTTTCTGGTTTCATTTGGTAACTATTATTTTTGTTTATATCGATGAGAGAGACAATAGTATGAAGAAAAAATTAATAAAGAATGTTAATGTTATGTTTTATTGTAGTGTTCTAGCAAAGTTACTGTATCACATTAACAAATAATATTGCTTTAATAATTTATCTATCAAGTTTGTCTTTATAAAATTTAGTGACGTCACTAGTGTTTTCACATTAGTTCACTAAGCCGTGTTTAACTTACATTACATCACCGGAAGTCACCGGAAGTGAGGCTGTCTCACAGTCCACCCTCGTCATCCGGACCGGACATCCGCCTCATCCGTGTCTGCGGTCAACACAATGTTTCCTTAACACGGAGATCAGTACTTCAAACCGTTATGGTCCAAATAGAGAATGGATGGTCCAATTAACTCGTGTTTGTGGTACGTGTGGCAGTATGTACTGTTGTTTCTATCTCTAGCCATATTATTGGTAATATATACACTTTACAATCAATACATAAACATATCTTTTAATATATGTTTATGTGTTGATCAAAACTTTGTTTTAATTCAAGTTAGTATCACTACAGTAAACATAAAGTTAGAAAAGGATGCATCAACTTCCATTACAGAACACTGCATGAGATCCAGGGCTTAACTCACGTCCGGGGTTCCAGCACTGGCCTAGTGGCATCGGAGTCGTGCAGTCATCTTTATATGCTTGACGTTAAATCTGTCACAGTTAATAACTGGTTTTTATTCACTTTAACTGAAACAGGTCTATACAATTATTTACCAATGGTAAATTAATTTAATTAGAATAATTTAGCTAGCACGATTTTCTATATAATAATCTTATCTTAATCATAATCTTGTGTTATGTTTTTATCTGATAACTACTTTGATAATGTCTATCAATCGATTAGTAGCCAGTTCTAAATTAAATTTAAAATTAACATGAAGGATAAGAGAAGTTGTCCCTTCATTTTTAACTTAATATGTTACAATTTGCAACCAATTGAAAATGTTTTTGTTACCATTTTAAGATGTTCTACGAATTGGTTCTAGATAGTTTAAAGAAGAACTTAACATTTAACGGTTACAAAAAAAAATAAGTGACAAAACTACAGTATTACAGTACTTTAGTCGTTTATGATCTAACTATAAACGCCTTACTTCAACAAAAGTAATTTAGATGAAATCTGAGAGAAATATTTTAATTCTTTTCGTTCTATCTGGAGGTTATTTTTTTGCACTAAAGAAGAATATATATGTGCTATTCGATTTTATTTTAAAGTGAAAAATAAATGGACGAGCCAGGCTAATAGTAGGCCCTACAAGGTATTCAAACGTCTGCTTCAACGTTATAATTAAACGTGATCATTTATTAATTAAATTTAAACGACCGAAATATTTCTAGGATATTTCAGCAGCTTCCTGTATAATTCAACCGCAGCAAGTAATGCCGCCATATATATTCCGCTCGCCTACCCCGATCCCGTTGGTTCACTGTAAGTGTACTTTTGATTTTATACCATCATGTTCCGTTTACTAATACCTTAGTACTAAGGTATCTTGCCAAATATAGATTTACTGCAGGTATTACTTATATAATCATTTTGATAATATTATTAAAATCCTCAGCCTCAATAGATTTTCTTCACAAAAATGATTTTGAACTTTCCTAACTTTTTTAACAGAATAAATCGATTCATATATTTTACATTTTGACCAGTTATTGATAGCATGGTATTCAGTCGTTTTATTTCGTATTCTTCTACTGTAATGCTAATTCAATATATATTATGTCGTAAACATATAGCTGAAGTCAACTAAATCAAACCAAAAGCCAGTAGAAAATATGTCAAGAACTATAAAAATCTTAAATTAAATTAAATTGATATAGAACCATTATTCTAAAATAAACACAAAAAATGTATGCCATATTTATTTGTTTATTGAAAACTAGAAGTAACATAATTTTCTCCATAACAGATATATCCATTTCTGTATTGTACTAATATATAATTTAACGACCACCCTAAGATGAGTCTTATTTTTAAGCGATTTCCTTTTCTTCCCTACATACAATTTGCTGATTGAAATTTGAGTAATGTATATATTATAAGATTATTACATATATTCAATTTAAAGCTTGGGCAGATTCAGCCCACCCAAATGCCTCCTCTCCCTCCTCCTTTATCTTCTTTTGGTTTTTCTTAGGAGAATCAGAATCTGGAACAACAAGAGGGGAACGTAAACAACCACAGAAGTAGTTTATTCTGTCCCACCTTTTACAAAGCTTACTGCTTCTAAGTTAGTGGACCCCCCCACCTTGTACTACGATGTTTAATGGTAGTACCTGGGGAGCTGAGCTTTGCTCGGGGGAAGGCCAGTCAGTTTGTTTAGATGACTTAGAGTAATATTTTACCCCTTCCCCCTACTGATAATCGGGTTTGTTTAGCTCATTTGCCTCTTTCCTACATGTTTAAGGTTACTCCAGTTGTTATTTATGGCTCAATGTGCCTTTGATTAATTTTACTGCTTTGTATATGTAATTTTCACTCAAATCTTTTAATCTCTGCTCTCAGGAAACCACATGTTAATAATTATAAACAACATGAGTATTACTTTGACAGTTCATTGATTGATTATAAACAGCTGTTACAATTATTTTGTTTTGATTTTAATCTCCATAAGCCCAATGTTAATTTTCTTAACTTTTAACTTTAGTTTATTTTTGATTTTTTGATTCTTCCTGGGGATGAGACCTGTCTAGAACTTATTTTTATCCCAGGAAAAAGTTATTTCCATCATTTGAAGGAAATAGTTGGTGCCGTTATTGAGATCAGTGTCGCAAGCAAGCACGCACGGACGCACGGCACGCAAACCTTACTAATATAAGAGTATAGGAGTTTCAGGTTTTTAATGGTCCTTCTGAAAAAACAGTGTTCTCTAAACAGTAAATATCGTTCTTAACATCATGAGAATTCTCGTTTCCATTATGTAGGGAAATTATGTACCACTATTTTTGTATTCATTGGAAATAATTTCAGTATTCACTGAGCATTTAAATTTAAATGTAAACTTTTACGAAAGCAAATTGATTGCCCTTGTTTAGTGAGTAATTTAAACAATAACACGTTTTATAGTTTCTATATACATTTCTGTGATAACAATTAAATCATATTTATTGTGAGAAAAGCGTGATTCTTTGAAAAAAGATGTAAAGGTATAGTTAATAAAGCAAAAATAATACTATATTTGTTTTATAATTATAATTATATTGATAGGTATAAGTAAATTACTTTGAAAAATTTCAAAACATTGTCTATATTGTGCATATCTCCATAATATATAGCTGTTAAAATTTAAATTACATTTATAAAGTACCTACAAGCATGACTTTATAAAATATATTAAATATGGCACGTGCCAATCAATATACTTCTTTAGATTGCCGATAGAATTCGTGGTAGAAGTTTGAAATGTTTAAAACCTGATTTCGATTTCCAAAGATTGAACAAACGTTTTCTTGTTACATAAAAATCCCGGATTTAATTTGCAAATGAAAAAATCAATTCCTAAATTATATTCAATTCCTGAATGTACCTATTTTAGTTTTAAATTCTTTATTTTAATACTATTTTGTGATAAACCATATTGTATACATGAATTCGTAACGATTTAAAATCTGACGGGAAAATTAATTAAATAGAAAAAATATTTTTCAGGAAAGTTAAGAACCCAATTAAAATGTGTGTATATACGGTATTGTGTTAGTGCATATAGCTTCCTTAAGACCATTGCCAAAGTTAAAAAAATATACCTATAATGATTTGGCATATCCAACAAATAATTATTGCGGAGCCCTTGTTCAAGTTCTTTCTCTCAAACCTTCTTTGTACTTGTATAACATTTGTAATACAAATCATTGGTATCGTACATTTCATTTATAAGATGTGTTTATTAACTATTTAAGATAAGTTTAATTGGCTTCCAAAAATGTTTTAAATTTTGTTTATACCTTTGTAATTTTCTTAATCTCACAAGAAATAAAGGTATGTAAAATATAGAAATTGGCTGTTTTGATAGTTATTTTCGTACAGAAATGATGTATTTTGGTTACGGTAAGTGAAGTTATTTAAAATACCTACTAAATAAATGATATTTACAAATAATTCACAATTTTATCTTGTAACTATTCCTAAATAAACAAAAATAACAATAAAAATACCTTTTACGGATGTTAATTAAACTCAGTTTCAAAATTTTCATCATTTTAAGTAAATAGAAAGCAATCTAAAGGATTTAAATTCTTTATTTACAAATAACTGGGACTTTTTCTGTGTCAGGTAAAAATCTGTTCAATCTTTGAAAATTCAAATCAGATCTGAAACTACATTTAAAATCTTCTATCACGAACTCTATCAGGAATCTAAAAAAGCCTCGGCTAGGCGTGTGGAATGTATATGACGTCATTACTGAATATGGAGCCACGGTCGGGGTGAGGTCTATGATCCTGTAAACTGACTCTCCTCTCAGTTACTAATACATTTTACAAATAGTTGTTAAAGATGTTTTAGTGAAAAACTAAACTCCTATAGGAACTCCTTAAGAGATCAAAGAGTAGGCGGTTTTCACTAAATTTCTGTATTGATAATAAAGCCAAATGGAACATACTATATAACAATATTTGTCCTTGTGAAATCTTATTTGGTCTCATGGTGATAGAAAGTCAAAAGAAGTGTGACTGGAAGAAATCGATTGGTTCATACCAAATTTCATATATTATAAAAAGTCATGCATGTAGATACTTTATAAATGTTACTTAAATTAAGTGCTTAAAATGTGAAGATATTCCCAATATAGAAACTGTTTAGAACAGTTTCTAAATAATTTACTTCTTCATCCTGGTACCCATATAAATAATAATACTAAAACAAATATTCAAATTCATAAGTTTATTTATCCTTTAACTTTAACTTAACATTCTTTTTCAAAGTATTAAAGTTTTCTCACAATAACTAGAAATTTATTTTTATAAAAGTAATGCATATAGAAAATATATAATTATTTTCAGTGGTTAAAGTACTCATTTAACAAGAGTAATTATTTTGCTTCCATACAAATTTTCATTTTGTTGAAATGTCAAATGAATTTAACAAATGAGTAGTAAATAACTGCCTTCCATAATGGATATAAGGATTCTTACGTGTGGTGTTGAGAATGATATTTACTGTTTAGAGATTACATTTTTTCAGACGGACCAATAAAGCATGAAAAATACCATTAAAAGCCTGAAAAATAAGAATAAATCGAGCAGTTTAAGATGGAGTTCCTTTAGAACTAGAAAGCCTTTTAAAAGGTGGAACAGAATAAACTACTTCTGTGTTTGTTAACAACACTGTTATTGTTTTGGATCCTGCTTCTCTTAAGTAATACACAACTGGGTAAGATAAAGAGGGGGAGGGGGGAGGTAGTCTTTTGTTGGACTGAATTTGGATTGGGTTTAAATTAAGCCAAAAATGTAATCTTATAGTATATACTTAACAAAAATTGTAATGTAAAATGTTATGTAGGAAAGAGAATGAAAATTTCTTACCCATACGACTTCGACACAATTTCCGGTAGTCGTTAAGTACTTGATTTGTACAATGCAAAAAAGAAAATATCCGATATGTAATAAATCTTTTTTATTAATAGTTTAAAACGAAAAAGTTATTTCAGTACCTAAGTGTTTTATTACACAATGAATTTTACATAATTTAAGTATATCGAAATATGCTAAATAAAAAAATATATAATTGTAAAGGTATTGGCTTGATTTATTTTAATTCAACGATATATTTAAGGAATAATCGATATTTAGTTTTGAATCTCACAAAAGGATAAAAAAAATGCTTTCATTACAAAAAAAGTTAATAAAGTATATGTTAACCAGTTTTTTTTGCTGTTATTAAGATTGCATTCATAACAATTATTGTAATGAAGGTCTTAGCATGCACAAGATGAAGATTATTATTAATGTTATTGAAATTAATAAACGGGTTCGCACGCAGCACGCTGACGTGAGGGAAGTGAATTTCCACATAAAAAACTATAAAAACTCAAAATCAGTTAAAAACATACATTTATTCCAACTTTTATTCATATGTGAAAACATTGATTTTTTGGGTGTTCTGATGCTCTTGGTTCTATTTACCTGCAATGCTGGGAATACAATTTTGCGCATTATAAGGCTAGGAGAAGGTGCAGTTAGGCTTTAAAGTAGGCGTGAGGTTGTTGGGGACGATAAAAGTACACCAACAGATGAATAATAGGCTTTTCTAATGTAAAATCCCCATAAGACAACGTACTGTGTTTGGTCGATACACATTTTCTTTAATAACTCGGTAAATATTTATGCTAGAATGACGATAGAGGGCTTAAAACTTTCGCCTCTCCAATTCACATCCTTTTACATCCATTCATTTTACATACGGGGCTTTTCTGACTCTTTTGGGCCCAAAAACTCAAAATTTGAAAGATTAATCCCCAAAAAAAGGGGTTTAGAGTTTTCCGATTGCTTTGCCCAACGAAATTGTCCAACCGATTACAGAAAGGGACGTCCCTACCAAATTTGAAGTAAATCGGACAAAATATGCGACCGCTAGAGTGCAAACACACACACACATATATACATATATACATACATATATATATATATATATATATATATATATATATATATATATATATATGTATGTTTGTGAACATACTATCTATGAGTGATTGGGCTATGTATATATATACATATATATATACAATTTTGAACGACCCCCAAAACGTGTTCAGGGGGTCACGTTAGGAACTTCTATGGTGGTCCCGGACTTAAGTTTCACCGTGCGGGTCATGCTAATAGTTCACTTTCCAAAGGAAATTCACTAACAAGTAATAAATATTGTAAATCTCTAACAGGCAAAATACTGCGGTAAGTTAGATATTAGTAAACAGAAAGTGATGGTATAAAATCAAAAGTCAATTCCGAAGTACACTTACAGTAAACCAACGGGCCCGGGGTAGGCGAGCGGAATATATATGGCGACATTAAACGCTGCAGTTGAATTGCACATGGAGATTAGAAACTGCTGCGATATCCTATAAACGTTTCGGTAATTTAAAAGAAATTTCTTATTGCTAATCTTTTATCGTATCGTAGAAGCAGATATTTGACTAGCTGGGCTTATAAGCCCTCCCCGTATACTTATAATTTTAAAATAAAAACGAGTTCGCACGCAGCACGCTGACGTGAGGGAAGTGAATTTCCCCAATAAAAACTTAAAAAAATCAAATAACGGATATAAACAAATATTTGTGACATTTTAACAAAATGTAAAATATTCAGTTTTTTTGCAGTTCTGATGCACCTGGTTCTATTTAAATGCAGTATTGGGATGGCAATGTTGTGCATTGTAAGCTTAGGAGGATGTACCATCAGGATCAAAAACCGGTATCGGGGTATTAGGAGTGATAAAACTACATCTAGATATGAAAAACAGCCTTTTCCAATGTAAAATCCCCATAAGACAACGTACTGTGTTTACTCGATTTTAATTTTCTTTAATAACGTGATAAATGATAGCGCTAGAATGATGAGAAAGGGCTTAAATTTTCGCCTGTTTACGTTCTATAACCTAGTATCAATTAATCTTAAATTTAGGGCTTTTATGACCCTTTTTGGGCCCAAAAACTCAAATGTCTAAATTTAAAATCCTCAAAAAAGGAGGTTAGAGTTTTCCAATTGTTTTGCCCAACGAACTTGTCCAACTGATTACAAAAAGGAATGTCCCTACCAAATTTGAAGTAAATCGGACAAAAAATGCGACCGCTAGAGTGCAAACACACACACACACACATATATATATATGTATATAATTTTGAACGACCCCCAAAAACGTGTTCACGTTAGGAACTTCTATGGTGGTCCCGGGCTTAAGTTTCACCGTGCGGGTCATGCTAATAGTTCACTTTCCAAATGAAATTCACTAATAAAACAAAGCACATAAATGTTTGTGTGTTAAATGTTTTATAATATCAGTAACGACGTAAGGAATTAATATAAGTTCCCCAGATTTTCATACAAAAGATCTTTAATAGGAGTAAGGTGTTTATAGTTCCATAATAAAATACTAAATTACTGTGATACTGTATTTGTAACACCTATAATTTTAAAAACCGTACAGTAAATCTTAATATTAACTTTAATATGTCCTTTCATCAATACCTTGGGGTTAAAAGGCAACAATAAACGTCACTGAGATGGTCATTTAATAGTTGTTGTGTTAAATAATAATTGATAAAATAGAGGGTAATCTACACTACTTTTTAACATACATTTTAATTCCACATAGAACTGACCCTAATCGATTGACAATGATAATAAATTATAACATTTTACTATCAGATGTAATTATAGTTTATTAAAAATGTGGTGGCTAAATTATTCAGATTAAAATAACTTACAGTTATGGAATATTCGTATAAATTTGTTTCATGTTTAAGTGAAAAAAGTTTGTTAATGCTATTGAACGTTTAACGCTCAAGAATATAAAGATGACTGTACGACCCCGATGCAACTAGACCAGTTCTGGGGATTCACTACTGAAAATGGGTAAAAATCAGGAAAAAAAATTTTTGTTATTTGATTTTTTTTGTAGATTGGGCCCTTTTATATGCAAAAAATATTATATAAGTCATGACTGAACATTATTTTCATAAAAGAAAATTGTTTATGTTACTGCACTCTCACAAAATTTAACCATGTCATGTCGTTTAGGCATAGGCCTAAGCCATATACATTTTTTTAAATATCATTTTGAAGTAGGACTGATGAATATTTACTAATTTGGTGTGTAAATAAGCTAATGTAACACGACAAAAGTTTGTAGCCAAATTAATCAGTTTATTTTCTTTTATTTCCATGGTTACGGTACACGCTCTCATTCAAACACTGTTTTCCGCAACTTCGGAATTTCATGTTTTTCAAGTCAAAATTTGATATATCTTGAGAAACATTTGAGTTACATTATTGGAATTTTTACCACTTATTCTAGACGACATTAAGCAAATATTTAGCTAGATTTAGGTCTCTAAGTTTATTAGATAATGAAATATAATTTTTTATTTTTATTTTATTTTTTCATATAAAAAAAATAAATTAAATATGTAACCGCACAAAAGGTATTAGAGATATTATAATGAATCTACCTAAATATGAAGTTTAGGCAATTGTCTTTCAAAAAACACCAAAAATATTAAAATCCATTAAGTATTTTTTTCAGAATATCAATTTTAAAATACCCTTACAAATTCACGAAAAACCTCTATTTTATTTTATTTTCCACCTATTATTTATATTTGGAGGTAAACTTATATTGTTGTATTTTTTTTACTTCATACCTCAGAAGCAAAAAAAATGTTTGAGCACTTTCCTCATAAAATAAAAAAATTCACCCTTTTCAGTAGCGAATCCCCTTAATGCTATTGAACGTTTAACGCTCAAGAATATAAAGATGAATGTACGACCCCGATGCAACTAGACCAGTTCTGGAAGCCGGGGTGTGTTAAGCCCTGGATTTCCTGCTATATCTGTAATGAAACTTGATGTACTCTTTCCTAACCGTATTTTTACTGTGGTGTTCCTAACTTTAAATTATTATATTTAACTATGTTTTTATGTGTTGATTCTAAAGTATATATTACCATCCTAAGTACCTAAGAAAATTATATACAAATACATACATTTACAAAAAACACAACCAACATTATAAGAAACATACAGTAGTACTTGCTTCGAACTGTTTTAGCGAATTTCCCCTAAAGGGAAGAAGCTATTACCGTAGGTCTCATGGTAAGACTTAAGCCCGAGACCATGACAAATTTTTTTTTTAAGGTCCCAAGATGACTAAAACACTATTCGTTCAAATTTATATATATGTATATATATATCTATATATATATATATATATATATATATATATATATATCTATATATATATATATATATCTATATATGTGTCCGTGAATGCGATAACTTGAGTAAAAAACGTCCGATTTTGATGAAATTTGGCTCAAATGTGTAAAGTGACATTTATGACTTTAAGTTCGAAAACCAGAAAAATCGGACTATGGGAAGGGGGGTTTATGGGGGTTTTAAATTTTCCAAAAATCAGTTTTTTGCATTTTTCACCCTAAAATTTTTGAAACACTTAATTTTGGTTTTGACCATGTTATAGAGCTTAAAAAAACAAATAATATGGTATTTTGAATTATTAACCTAGGTTAAGTGGTTGCGGAAAAAATCCAAAAAAACATGCTCATAAAATCTCCCATGTTAATCTTATGGGAAAAAGGTTTTTGGCTTTTCCTCAGTTAATTTTACTTTAAACTTCACATTTGCTTTTACCAATCACTTCAGCTCCACAAAACAATCATTTTGGTGTTTAAATTGTGATTCTACGTCCAACCGTTGCAGAGATATTCAAAGTACTAAACACAGTACGTTGTCCAATGTTATCCTTATGGAGAATAAATAAAATTTGATATCTCGATTATTTATGAATGTATATTGATGAAACTTGGTATGTGGCTTCATGTTGTACTGGTATATTGATATTTGAACAAAAAACAAATATTTTGTTGGTTGTCCCCATAGCAGCTAACCTGCATACTCAGCCCTAATGTTATTCTTATGGAGAATAAGTAAAGTTTTATATCTCCCTTAATTATTAACATAAATTAATAAAACTTAGTATGTAGCTTCACCTGGTTGAGTTAAATTGATAATTGCATAAAAACACATATTTTGTGCTCCTTGTTGCAGCAAACCTGCATACTCAGTCCTATGTTATTCTTATGAAGAATAAATAAGATGCTATAGATCATTTATTTATTAATTTATTTTTATAAAACTTGGTAAGTGCCTTTATGTGGTAGTGAGAAACATATACATTCATTGGAAATTCGCTGAGTACGCAGGTTTGCTGCGACGGGGGTATTTCTTATTTTTGTGTTGTGTTATTCTCATAATGTTCTATTGAGTTGTGTTATTATTGTATGGATAGAGATAGAAACAATATGGTAGAATATGGGTTTGTGCTTTAGCAGTATATTCTACTACACATACACAGACACGAGTTAGCTGGACCATCCATTCAATCCATTCTCTTTGGACCTAAACGTTATGAAGTACCAACCTCTGTGTCAAGGGAACATTGTGTTGACCACAAAGACGAATGAGACGGATGTCCGGTCCGGATGACGAGGGTGGACTGTGAGACAGCCTCACTTCCGGTGACTTCCGGTGATGTTATGTAAGTTAAACACGGCTTATCAAACTAATCAGAGAACACTCCTAACGAAACTAAATTTAATAATGACAAATTTAACATATACATTATTAAAAAATATTATTTAACTATATGATACAACAACAACGTATTTTAAAACAAATTAAATAAAAGATAAGTTCAACATGTTTTATTTAATTTTTATATAAAATTACATACGTCCTTAATATAATAGGAAAGGTTACTTAACAAAGCTAAAGAAGTACTGCACTTAATAATAGACTAGTAATAATATAATTGCTTAAAACGTCAAAATCAAACATGCAATTTTAATTGTGTTGAGAGCATGACATTAATTATTGAAAACTTTATAAAAGCTATAAATTAAATTAACTTTGGCGTGAAAGTCATTTTAACAATTTCCGTTATTTGTATACTGAAAATAGTACCAAAAATCTCTTATAGTTAGAATTTTATCAGTACATTTAAAAAATAATTTTTGACAAAATAATGAAAGAAAATAAAACTGCAAGCCATCACAACAATAATAATGGTGAATTTTATAAAGGAGATAGAACAAATGCTTTTATTTCACAGAGGAAAGATTTAATAGCATCAATAGTTCAAATGTTTTCACTACAGAAAGTAATGATGAATATTTAATTCGAAAAAAGTTAAATATAATTTAGATTAATGTTTAACTAAAGATTAAGCGAAAATGGTAATGTTTACCCCCACATGTATTTGCAAGTCTGACTCCTGTCTGTAACTGACGTTTTTGTGTGTCAAAGAAATGAATTTTCAAACTTGATGTTTATTTTTAACTTTAGAGTGTTATTTCATAGTTAATTTTTAATTATCTTAACAACTTTCAATTTTAACGAATCATCCAATAAGCATTAATTAAAAACTTATTATAATCGTCCCTAGTATGTTCAGTAGCTGTAGATTGGTTTGTATAAGGCCCATAAACATGGATTATTATTTTATTAGATTTCAGAAATAAACTAGGCATTGTTTTTATTTGAATGCTCGGTTTTACTGAGGTAATACATAAGGAACATAGAGTAGCACTTGCTTCAGTCTGAAACATTTCCTTATTTTTGTTAAGTAACAGGTAATTGTGTTATTCTTATAATTTTTTTAGAATTGTATCTATAGTTTTAATTTTAACAATGTTATTTCTAAAATCCAAAAAAATATAGGCGTGGCCCTACAAAAAATGTAGTTTATAAAATAAATCTCAGATATAACAATACTTAAGTTAGAATATAGTTAAAAAATATAGTTTTCTTATACCGATAACATTGTGTTTCATGCAACAACGTACTTTACGGTAACCCTGTAACACGAAACGTCGGCGGGACTGGCTTATATCCTATCCATTAGGTTTTTATTATTAATTAAATAACAGTTTTCATAAAATATCTAGGTAATACAGTGAAACTAGTCTTTATTTGTACTAGGTATACCATGTAGTTGCATATATTTTACCGGTGCCACACTCGCCAAATAAATCCTCTGCAGTTCAGCATTTACTCACTAACTCGTAATATATATTCCATTGCTTTACGGCTGAACAATTTACAGTGAAACTAGTCTTTATTTGTACTAGGTATACCATGTAGTTGCATATATTTCACCGGTGCCACACTCGCCAAATAAATCCTCTGCAGTTCAGCATTTACTCACTAACTCGTAATATATATTCCATTGCTTTACGGCTGAACAATTTACAGTGAAACTAGTCTTTATTTGTACTAGGTATACCATGTAGTTGCATATATTTTACCGGTGCCACACTCGCCAAATAAATCCTCTGCAGTTCAGCATTTACTCACTAACTCGTAATATATATTCCATTGCTTTACGGCTGAACAATTTACAGTGAAACTAGTCTTTATTTGTACTAGGTATACCATGTAGTTGCATATATTTCACCGGTGCCACACTCGCCAAATAAATCCTCTGCAGTTCAGCATTTACTCACTAACTCGTAATATATATTCCATTGCTTTACGGCTGAACAATTTACAGTGAAACTAGTCTTTATTTGTACTAGGTATACCATGTAGTTGCATATATTTCACCGGTGCCACACTCGCCAAATAAATCCTCTGCAGTTCAGCATTTACCCACTAACTCGTAATATATATTCCATTGCTTTACGGCTGAACAATTTAACATTGTCTTTTGATGCCTCCCTATATTCCTACTTTCCAATAAACGTTGTTTGAAGCGTCTTTTTTTATTTATGAAAATCTCCGTTATTCTATAAGAACACTTTCTTTTATCGATCTATTTTATTTCTAGAACAAAACGTTTTGGGTATTCAGAATATACCTTAAAATATAAAGCTTGCAAGTTAAATATTATTTTTTCTAAACCTAGTAATAAATTAGTGCTCGTATAAGTTCCACGCGCACTGTGTCCTGTCTTTTGACCTCTTTAAGCTTGTATTTCTAGCCGCGTCTAGGTACGAGATGCCCGAGAGAGGCAAAATGTGGAGTTTTAGTCCTTTTTTATAGATAGTATAAAAGTTAGGAGTATAAAAGTATAGTTTAAAAGTTAGTTTAACAACTGTAGTAAGTTAGTTGGTGAGTTTTAAACTGTTAAAAGTGAGTTTTAGCGAATTTCTCCTATAGGGAAGAAGCTATTACCGTAGGTCTCGTGTTAAGACTTAAGCCCGAGACCTTGATAACTTTTTGTTTTGAGGTCCCCAGATGCCAAATACACCATTCGTTCAAATTGTTATTACATGTATACATGTATATATATATATATATATATGACCATAAGCACGATGACTCTCGTAAAAAATGTCCGATCTTAATTAAATTTTGTAAAAATGTGTAAAGTACCATTTATTTGAACGAGTTCGAAAACCAAACGAATCGCACTATCCAAAAGGGGATTTTTGGGGAGTTTTGTACCCCAAAAATGGGTGTTTGAGGGGTTTCACATGTAATTGTTATTTTAATCAAATTTTAATTTCCACGATTACATTCAGCTTAAAAAACAAACAATGTGGTATTTTGATCATTGCTCTACGTCAATTTGTTACTGAGATATTGAAAGTGCTAGACACAGTATGTTGTCTAATGTTATTCTTATGGAGAAGAAGAAAAAATGTATATCTCGCTTATTTATTAACATAAACTATCGAAACTTGGTATGGTAAACTTCATCTGGTTATGTTTTATTGTTGTTTGCACAAAAATACATGATTTCGCCTATGGTTCCCATAGCAGCAAACTCGGTCTCCATGTTATTCTTATGGAAAATAATTAATATGTTATATATCGCTTATTTATGAATGTATATGGATACAACTTGGTATGTAACTTCACCTAGATGAGTTATATTGGTATTTTCATAAAAATCCATTATTTTGTGTTCCTTGTTGCAGCAAACCTGCGTACTCAACCCCAATGTTATTCTTATGGAGAATACTTAATATTTTAAATATCGCTTATTTGTGAATATATTTCTTATAAATCCTGGTACGTGGCTTAATGTCTAATTAAGACATATATATTCATTGGAAATTCGCTGAGTACGCAGATTCGCTGTGACGGGTGTATACAACTTTTATACAGTAAACCATAAAGTATTAAACACCGCCTAAACGCTGATAAAAGCAACGTATTACAACGGAAAAGTTTAATTTGCAACCTAAATGCGCCTCGTCAATATTCATTGCAGGTAACTCATTAAACCCCCCTGGTACGATCGAGCTGGACTTATTCCTTTTGCCAGTTAATTGCCAGTTTAAATGTGTATTCTTCATCCAAATCCGCATTGATACTTAAAGTAAACACAAATCATAAACGTTTTTATACCGCACATTTTTAATGTGTCCCAGCTTTTCAGGCAACGCATTTAATTAATATAAATCTTAATTTAAAACTATAATGTCACTATGATTGTCAATTGTATTAAATCACTTTACAAATTCTTTTAAAAGTTATGTATTATTAGTCTAGAATCACCATTCATTCTACTTACCAAGCAGGAAAACAAGAACTAGTAAGGTTTCGAAAAGATGTTACTTTCGTTTTTAACAAAATCACTCTAAAATGTTTAAATTTAAGGCAATAATATATTTGATAAAAAGATAACAGGTACCAATATTTAGTTTTTTTTTTTTATTATGTAAAGTTTCAATCTAATTTTAATTGTTGAAACATGTTGCTAATTATACAATTTTTAAAATATGTAAGTTATTTATTTATTTCAAATATTCCTAATACCCCCTCATGTTATCAAAACAAAAGTTTAAAACAGTATAAATGTTATTTATACTTTTAAAGATTGTTCATGCTTTCCCACTAACAAAATTTCGTACGATGCACCTTGGTGTTTTTTTCAATGCAACTCTAACAGGATTCAAAATAATAATTTTACTTTATCTCTTACCGAATACACGAAAATCCCAGTGTCCACGGATTAAAATCAAGAAGGTTGTTTCTTTAATGATAACAACCTAGGAATATAAACAAGGCCACAGTACCTCCAGCTGTGCAGTGTTTATTTTGTGTGGTACATAAACAACAAAACACCCGCCACCACCTCTACCACAGTGATAAGTACTGTTATCCAGGATTACCACGGTCCCACTAATGGTAACATACACGCGTACTTTGTTATGGTAACAGTGCCACCAGCTGTGCAGTGATTGTGTGGTACTTAAACAAAACAACACCCGCCACCACCTCTACCACAGTGATAAGTTCTGTTATCCAGGATTACCACGGTCCCACTAATGGTAACATACACACGTACTTTGTTGTGGTAACAGTGCCACCAGCTGTGCAGTGTTTGTGTGGTACTTAAACAAAACAACACCCGCCACCACCTCTACCACAGTGATAAGTTCTGTTATCCAGGATTACCACGGTCCCACTAATGGTAACATACACACGTACTTTGTTGTGGTAACAGTGCCACCAGCTGTGCAGTGTTTGTGTGGTACTTAAACAACACAACACCCGCCACCACCTCCACCACAGTAATAAGTTCTTTTATCCAAGATTATCACGGTCCCACTAATGGTAACATACACACGTGCTTTGTTGTGGTTACAGTGCCACCAGCTGTGCAGTGTTTATTTTGTGTGGTGCATAAACAACACAACACCCACCACCACCTCTACCACAGTGATAAGTTCTGTTATCCAAGATCACCACGGTCCCACTAATGGTAACATACACACGTACTTTGTTATGGTAACGGTGCCACCAGCTGTTTAGTGTTTGTGTGGTACTTAAACAAAACAACACCCGCCACCACCTCTACCACAGTGGTAAGTTCTGTTATCCAGGATTACACTAATGGATCCCACTAATGGTAACATACACACGTACTTTGTTGTGGTTACAGTGCCACCAGCTGTGCAGTGTTTATTTTGTTTGGTGCATAGACAATACAACACCCGCCACTCCTCCAACACAGCTATAGATTCTGTTATCCCGGATTACCACGGTCCTCCTAATGGTAATATACACATGCTTTGCTATGGTTACAGTGCCACCAGCTGTGCAGTGTTTATTTTGTGTGGTACATAAACAACACAACACCCACCACCACCTCTACCACAGCGATAAGTTCTTTTATCCAAGATTACCACGGTCCCACTAATGGTAATGTACACACGTGCTTTGTTGGTTACAGTGCCACCAGCTGTGCAGTGTTTATTATGTGTGGTACATAAACAACACAACACCCGCCAACACCTCTATCACAGCGATAAGTTTTGTTATCCAGGATTACCACGTCCCCCTTATTGGCAATGTACAAACACGTTTTTTTTGGCAAAGCTCGTTTTAGATTACAACTACCTTTTTTCTGTAATTTTTAATTATCCTACGTTTTCCTTTTTAAAACATACATGTTAGTTATTTATGTTACCAATATATTTATGCTTTGGCAAAATGTTATTTATTTATTATTCTTAATGTAAACATTTCATGTTGTACATCTAAACAATAATAAACACTTCGATGTTCACTCTGACGGTACATTTATTTTTTATTTGCATATACTATGATAACATATTTGTAGTTTTGTCTTATATCAAGTTTATGTTGTTATATAAACAGAAAGATAGTGGAATTTTTAACGACTATCGGCCAACAAATTACTTACCCACAGGTGCAATGGGTAATTGAGAAGGAGTAAACACTTTGTCAACTAATTATCATAATCTGAAATTTTCTTATGCTAGGCACAGACAAACTTTCGCTTAGCACTCTTAGGATAATGAGCCAAGGTCCAGCCTTATGTTAAGCCAATTTTATACTTAGTTAACCATAAACGCACCACTTGCTTATTTGCTGTTCTTATAATAAGACCTGTTATACCCTCACAACGTTTACCCTGTAGTATGCAATATTTCCATAAGCAATATTTCAAATGGCAATTCGAGTTGTATTACCCGTACTGAAAGTATTTCTTGAGCGCCTTCACGCGGGTCGTAAGAACAGTTGATGCAACTCGCATAACAACATCAACAATTAACTAGAGTAACATGGACGTTTTCCATAAGACCTGTACAGCACGGTGGATGTGGAACAGGTTATAGCCTGATCATTTCAGTGTTTATGTATTTGAGCAGGATAAATAAAATACTTCTTACAAAACTATAAAGTATATTTACGCTTACTGTACTTACATACAAGACGGTAAAATATACACAAAATATGGTACAAGGCGATCGATTTCAACCAGTTACACCGGTCATCATCAGGCCCAATCAGAGAATGACAGAAACAAGATGGCGTACAGCATATATACTATTGGCTACCGGAAGTTCCGGAAACAAGTTGCGATAAGTACCATCAAAGTCAAAGTTGACCTGTTCATTGATCAATTTATCCCTATCCTTACATTTTTCCTTAAAAATAAACAATTCTTCCCATGCATTCATTACATCTTCCGTCTTTTATGTAAGTACAGTATAAGTGTAAATATACTTTATAGTGTTGTAAGAAGTATTTTATTTATCCTGCTTAGTTGTAACAACACGTATCATACTAATAAAGAAAATATTTATGTATTTGACAAAAAAATGGTTTCAGTAAAAGTTACAATTTTAAATCCACACATTTTTTTCAGGGAGACGAAGGATTGCCTTGGGAAGGCAGTGGCACGCCTCCCTTCCCCCCACCACCACCACCAGGTATGAACATTAACCTAACTTAATTAAAATCTTACAATAGACTTGTAAGTGCTATTCGTTATGCGCATGTTAAACGTATCTGCAGAAAACACGTTTGCCCACGTTTAACATGCAGCCTATGCGACTTTTATTTTACAACCTAGTTGAAAAAAATTTTAATTTGGGAACTAACCATATTTGAATATATTTAAAAGTAAACTAATGTATATTTTTATATAAATACATCCATACTCTATACTGTGGCTTGAGTAATACTCACTACAAGTATTACAAACGAATGTCGTGCATTTTGTCCGCGTCGAAGTACACTTTATACTCTATTGTAAAATATTCTTTAGTTTCTGACAAGTTTTACTTTGAGAGCGCTTTTATTGCAAGGTAGTTATTCTCAGTAATGTTGTATACTGATGCGTACTTTTGTTAAAAACAACTTTTGTCTACGTAATATTTATACTTCGTTGAATATATTTAAAAATAATCACAGAACAAAGATTTTTGTTTTGTAGTAACGTTTCGTTGTATTGTTATTGTTATATTTTAATATTTACAATTAAGTTATTTGTTATTACATTTTTAATTTAAGTTATCAATGCAGTAATATGACACGTACTTTCTCTTTGGATGTTAAAAATAATTAAAATAATTGTGCTTATCTAATCTTAACATGGTGAATTTATTATCGTTCAATCTTGTTTTTGGTTTTATATACTTATACGTCAATTATAAATAATAGTGCAAAATGTCTATTTATAGTTTTTATTAATATCTGATAAAAATAAATAACGTGCTAAACTTTAAGAATGTGATTCGGATACTAATCAATACCTATTTGCCTCAGTAGTGAATTATTAGTAATACTTACATGAATTTAGAAGTAAAACATATATTTTTGAAAACATGTTTATTATTGTTGAAATTTAACATTACAATTTTTTGTGTTTTATATTCCGTAAATAAAAACCTTTCTTATTAATTCAACTAATATTATACATATATTTTCCAAATTCCGTAACAAAATTAGGTCTACTCTTTCGTTTTTTTTTTAAATTGTTTTTATTTAAGTCAATGACAACTTTTATCCATTTTTATCCATATATTATAGTTTAAATGTATGTAATAAACTAAAAAAAATTACGTGAGTTCATGGATTCATTACATTTACTGTACACAAACTGACAGACTGAAATTTGACTGTCAACGTAATTCATTTGCATACAAAATTAAAACCAAAAGCTCCAAGTCACATAACAATAATTTAGAAAAATGTTATTTAGATTAAAGTTATTTCTTAATCTCTTTACACCAATTTATTCAAGAAAGGTTATTTTAGGAGCCCCGCATGCATTAATTAAAAGCACTTCTTTACGAAGACAGTTTTCAATATATTTAAATTCTTAAACAATTTAATCCTATTGTTCGAACTCAATGGGCTAAGTAAACAAAGGAGAGTAGTCACTCACCGTAATTATTTTCTTAAATGTAATTTTGTTTAATTGAGAATATTTCAAATAATAATGTTTTTGTATCCCTTCCATTCATAGACATATATTTTACAATATGAAAATTAATAAATTAATACAGATATTATTCAGAAGGCACACTAAAGTTTTAAAAATATTATTTCCAACACAATTTAACCTCTAAATTTATTACTTTAGTACAGTTAAACTTCAAAACTCAGAGCTATAATATGAAAACCTATTTTCAGCAAATTACAAACATTTCAAATTGTATACGTTTTCGTTCTAAATCCTGCTCCTTTTTATTTCTGTGTTTTCGTTCTATGAGCTCGAAGCAGGGTTGAAAGTGAAAGGAACAAATCGACCAACCCTGTACTGAGAGGCTGTATGAAAACTACCCTCAGGAGAAATAGGTTTGTTTAGTCCCAAAGGGGTGGACTTTTTTCGTTCTCCCCACAATACCTTTACATACATTATTTCCACATTATATATTTCATAATGTAGTTTTATAAAATGCCACAAATGAGTTTATAATTTTTTTTTAATAACCAAATATGTATACGTTTTCAGTAAATATTTCCCGGACTGTTAATAGCACAGTAATAGTTATTAATAAATAAAAATATTTTACAAAAGCATTTAAATGCAGTCGTTTTAATACTCATAATAAATTTTAATTAAGATATAAGCAATGACATGCCCCTGTAAAATACTATTTACAAAACCCCTCATAAAACAATTATTAAAATGTAGTTAAATAAACATAAATATATTTTTAAATATAAACTAAACATCTTTTTCGATTCTGAACTACAATAGAAACACTATAGACAATTGGGAAATTTTTTTGTCGGAATACAAATTTGATGAATACCTACTAACAATAATCAGTACTCCAAGAAAAAACTCGATAAGACGATAAATGAATGGAATAGAGTATTAAACATAAATAGTGGCACTCGAGTAAAAGATATTTAATTTTGTAATTTATGCCCTTACAGCTTCTTTTATATTGGAAAAACTATTTAGGATTTTTTCCCTGCACTACTTTTATACATTCATTTTATTGCTAAGATTAAATTACTTATATGGTTTGCCATCTGTCGGGAAGTAAATGTGGTACAGTAAAATGTGGCTAAAAATAGGTTTTGCCAAAAAATAATGTTTGTGTGTGTGTGTGTGTGTGTGTGTGTGTGTGTGTGTGTGTGTGTGTGTGTGTGTGTGTCTGTGTGTGTGTATCTACCCCAATGACATCTACTGGTACACATGTATAAAAATATTGTGTAAAGATTGTGATCGTTGAACTTTAGAGTATTCAGTTAAAGATTTATTGCATATTTTCTAAAACGACGAGGCTCTTTGAAGAGATTTATTTATAATTCCCAATGTTTATTTATTATTGCATGATAGCACAAATCTGGATTTGGTATTTTATAAATCCGGTTTTGTGCTTTCATGCGACATTTTGATTTGCAGTGGTGGTTTTCCATCCACATCCATTTTACTCAATTTATTGACTTTGTAAAACAACATACTTTTCAATGATTAATGGATCTAACTATATTCAGTGTAATTTTACACTGTTAAAGCGTTGTATTACAGAGTTGACTTATTTCCTGAAGGAAACAGTGTTTTTGTATTTTGGAAAAAACTTATTGAAAAATTACAATATCCTGATCGGAAAGCGTACAGTAAAATACCTGTATCACTATCAAGAGTAAATTGTGTTTACCATAGTATTTTCTAATTGTATTTGTTCTTGAAGAATTTTCGAATAAAACCTCCACTTCAAATATATTGAAGGTTACCACGTGGCCTTTATTTGCCGTAACGTTTGTAAGGGAACGAGTTTTATTTGAAAGGAGGGATTTAGGAAAGGGTCTTAAGGCTTTAGCACTTTAACGTTTGAACCCTTTTACATTTTAGAGGTCTGGAAAAACTCCCATCAACCTTACCAGATAAATTCAAATGTTTGGTTAACAATACATGTGTAAACTTGATGTGTAAAATATAATATAAACATATTCAAAATTTCCCATCGTCTACACTGTTATAAAGCATTTTTGTACTGATTTAAGAAACCCATTGTTTTCTGTATTTGAAGAATCTGTCAAAAACACTATTGGATGATTTTACTAAAACTTATATTAATTCATGTAAATATATTTATCCACTGTTATTATAAAATATACAAGAGCGTAAAGTAGGTTTTTATCGCTTGTGATAAAACTGTCACCGCACGATATTTTTCCGAAAGTGAAAAAAGCATTTTAAACACAAATTACATACACAATTGTTCCCTCCAACTTTAGTTTTGTATTTTACACAACAGACAAAATTCATCTTCATCCACACAGTGAGCGAAAAATAATTTGTCACTTTCTAAACAAGAAACATATTTTTTTACCGCAAAAAAAATGGAGACGCAGGTGAAGGAAAAAACGTGAAAATATTTCCTGTGATGAGACAAACTGCCAAATGGTTGTAGATGTTCATCACAGAAACAAAATTAAGAAAATTACTCAAAAGGTTTCTATTAAATATTGCACAAAAAGGTTACTGACAAAAAATACACTTGTTACGTTTAACAAAGATGATTATCTGAATTGGCTTCTAAAACTGATGCTCTGTTGGCTGGATACAAATCTTGTATCCAGTCAACAGTTTTTGTTTGCCTCTATAGCAATTCCTATAAACAAATGTTTGTGTCACAGAGAATGAAAGCGTAGGCTGTGACAAATAAATATAACTTGACATTAACTTGTTTTAATCGGTTTAAAGAGCAAACATAGTATACCAGATTTATATTATTTTATTTCGTCTTAGTACGACCAGTTTAGTGCACCATCAGTGACTTCTGGCACTCTGAAAACGTAAAAGGTATTCAAGCTTTAAGTGCTAAGCTGCCAGCTTTAGTGCCCAGCAAATACTTACCTACGGTGACAGCGCTTTTTCTCTAAAAGTTACTGCAAATAGGAAAAACAGGAATGAAACTAGTCTTTCTTGTAGTAAAATATTTAGCTAACGTTTATTAAGTCCAGATACGTTCTTCATCAATATTGTTAAAATATACAAGATTACATTAGTTTATTTTGTATTAGTGAGTATTTTATTTCATATACATTTATTGTAAAAAATTCCTAGTGATGTACGAACCTGAGGTGGACATAACAAGTTTGTATGTACAATTCTCCATTCTGATGTGGTTTTTTTTCGTTGCACCAAACTTTACGGCTCAAAAATGGTAGTTTGATAGAACTTTTAACGTCCTTAAATAAACGGCATCAGGAAACTGATACTTTATCCCTTTTAGCCCAACTTTAATGAATAAATTACTTTTTATTACTAAATATAGAATACAAAGCACGGTCAAACGTACAGAAAATCGTGTAAACAAGTTGTTTTCAAAAACAAAAAATAAAAAAACTGAATTTTTTATGTTTTAAGTCCTGTAATATCTGAACCCAAGTATTTACAGAAATGCAGGTAGTGTCATTTTGTTGGGAAAATAAAGCTCTACAAATTAATAAAGTATAATTAAAATCGTTAGAGCCATTTTTGGGAAATTTTGATATTTCATTTTTTTGTGGTTTTTGGGGGATGGTTACCCTTAAAAACAAAAAATTCCAAAAAATAAAAATAAATACCTTGAGCTATCGTGGATTAGTACTTAAATACCAAATTTCATAAAAATCGGACCATTGGTTAGGGCTCTAGCTGTGTACACATCCAGACAGACAGACAGACAGTCAGACAGACATCACGTAAAAATCACTTTTTTGGTTTCATGGAGCACCATAACGAATATTTCCACTAACAACTCAAATTCTAAAATGTTGACGAAAAGAATACTTTCTCCATATACTCTGTATAAGGGGAGAAATGAAAAGCATCATGAATATTTCAAATATCAAACACAATATGGAAGGTACGTCCTTCAGTTGACAACATTATTGTACCGCATCATTAAATTCAACTCCTTTGAAAACGAAATGATGCACTCAAGTGCACTTAAATTAACTGATTTTATATGTCAAGACCTTTGAAGGAATGCAAAGGTTGACTTAAAAATAATGCTGGGAAGACAATGTGATTTCAGTCCTCTAAAGGAACTCAGTATGTTGAGCTTTTACATTTATTCGAATAGATCCCTTAAACAAAGACGTTACTGTGGTACACGAAGGCTTTCAACCCCTCCAAAGAATATTCTCTTCGGAGCCAATACCATTAATGCACAATATATATGCCTCTCCCGGGACGAGAGTACAGGCCTGCTTCAAGTCAATTGCCTTCTCTTTTCTCTTAGATAATATCGCTTTATGAACAACATTTTTTTTTATTGAATTAAAATAAAAGATGTATTAAGTCTTAAATGTTTGTTGTAGATTGCATAATTTGTTATTACAATTTCTTTGTTATTAAGTAGCATTATTGAGAAGTTACTTTAAATCGGTAGCTTTTAGCGAATTTCCCCTATAGGGAAGAAGCTATTACTGTAGTCGGCATGGTAAGACCTAGGCCCGGGACCATGATAACGTTTCGTTTTGAGGTCCCCAGACCCCAAAAACACCATTCGTTCGAAACTGTATATATATGTGTGTGTGTGTGTGTGTGTGTGTTCGTGATCACGATAACTCTCGTAAAAATAATCCGATTTTGACGAAAGTAGTTAGGGCGGGCGCTTGAGCCCCAACATTGGTCTTATGGAGAATAGAATAACATGGACTCTTATGGAGAATAGATTAACATGGACTCTTATGGAGAATAGAATAACATGGGTTCTTATGAGGAATGGAATTAGGGTGTAATAACTACCCTGTGTCTTTCTTTTGCTCCCCTTTGGGGTTGATTATTTATCTTTTGCATCCCTCTTGCAACCTTCTGTGTTTAATTATCTACCATTTTTGGTAATTATTTAACCCTCGCGTCCTTCTGTCTCCTTCACTTCCTTCTGTGTATCTAACTGCAGCTCCTGTTATCTCAGTGTACTGTAGTTGGCGGGTGTAACATTTTAAGTAACCCTGTTGGCTGGCATGTTAATCCGCGTTCTGCTCAAGGCTTGACACACCCACTACAATTTCGCACTACTATCGCCTCCAGGCCTGTCACCCAGACGGCGCTCACTACCTGTCCCCAGCCACTGCCACTGCCCTGTCGCTACCTCCTGTAACTAATAAACATATTGCATCAGCCACCTCCCCACCACTTTCTATTATCTCGCTCTCTCTCTCTCTTTGCTCCCTTCTCCGTTGCGATCTGACGTGTCCCTGCGTTTGCTGCGCTTGGCGAAGATAACCCTACTTTTCCTAACCTCACTTTCAAGTGTTCCCACGCGGGTGTTTTGTTCGTGTTTGACTTGTCTGTGTTAAGTGCGTTTTATGACTTGCTAGTGTACAGTAACATCAGTTTATTGTTTGACTTGGCTACAGTAATGATACGTCTTACGTGCTGACTAACCTCACCTCCAGTAACCTTTGAGAGTTACCATAACCTCACTTCCTTGTGTCAAGGGTTGTATCATACTTGTGTGTGTTGACTAACAGTAATATCACTTTCTGTCCTTGTTCTTTATTAAGTAACCTCACCATCTTGTTTTTCTTGGTAGTGCTGTGTTTGTATGTGCTGGCTAACATAACAGTAACCTTAGTTTCTTGTATCAAGAGTAGTGTTTTGCGTTGTATTTCATTGTTTGATTTGGTTAGAGTAGTATTTGTATATGCTGACTAACATGACCTCACTGCCAGTAAACTCAGTTTATTGTGTCAAGAGTAGTGTTGTGTTTGTATGTGCTGACAAACGTAACCCTATGCCCAGTAACCTTAAGTTTCAGAGTTAACTTAACCTTGCTTTTCCTAACCTCAATCTCACGTTATCATGCACTTGTCTTGTTCATGTCTGACTTCTCTATGTTAAGAGCGTTTTATGACTTGCTAGTGTACAGTAACATCAGTTTTGAGAGTTAATATAAACCTCACTTTCTTGTTTCAAGAGCCTTCCTTGAGAGTCTTCCTTGTTATTGGGTGATTATTAGCATTATCTAAATTGCTAAAGTAACCTATTTTTTCTAACCTCACCCATTACACTCCAAAATGTATAACCTTACTGTATTATATTAATTTTTCGTGCATGGTGTACTTCATTTTATTTTTGTGATGTATGCGTGTTTATTGTCTTGGCTAAAGTAGTGTTGTGTTTGTATTTAATTGTTCGATTTAGTAGTTTACAATAAAGAAAGTAAACATACCCTCGCTTCCTTGTGGCTAAAGTAGTGTTGTGTTGACTAACATAACCTCACTCTCAGTAACCTAATTTTTTGCCCTGGTTCTTTTGTACAGTAAATTCACCTCAGCAACCTCACTTTCTATTCCTTTTCTTTAATGCAGTTTTGGTTAGAGCAGTTTTTGTATGTATTGACTAACATAACCTCACTTTTCCTAACCTCACTTCCTTGTGTCAAGAGTAGTGTTGTGTTTGTATGTGCTGAATAACAGTAATCTCACTTTCCATTCTTGTTCTTTAATGTAGTTTTGGTTAGAGTAGTGTTTGCTACCTTCATTAGAGCTGTTTTCTGACTTTCGGTAACCTGTAGTTCTGGTTTGACTTGTGTAGTTTGTGTGTTAGTGTTTTTCTGACTTGCGTAGTAATGCAGAGGTACTGTGCTCTTTTGTAGATCCTCTGTACCTGTTCTTTTAGAGAACTTGATCGGTGACTTTAAAGTATCAGTTCCAAGAGTTACAGTTACATCATCTATCTTGTTCATTTAATATCAATGAAGACTGCTGCAAAGTAACAGTTCTAAAAGTAACCGTTCCAAAAAAAGTAACATGTCCAGCACCATCCATTCCCATTCCCACAGTTTTCAAGGTAACAGTTCCAAAAGTATCAGTTTCAGTAGATCAAACAGTGAAAAAGTAACAGTTCCGCTCTCTATATATATCTCTAACAACTGACTCCATTACCTCAGTCTGATTTCAGTCGTGACGCTGATCAGACGTATTTTGTGCTGCTCTTGCGTAATTATTCTCTTGCACAGATTATTATTGATTCTGCGTAATTCAGTTGTATCCGTGTGAGTTTGACTCTGGTCGGTGTGTTTGCTGTTTTAAGTGTTAACACAGTTCAGCTTGTTTTCAGTATTTAATTCTGTGTTGAAGGATGGACGTTTCTAAAAAGGACCCTCAAAACCCGGTAAATTTAATTAGTAAAGATGAAACCTATGTTAGACACTTTAGGCTTTACGGGACTAACACTGTTTTCAAATTCACTAAACCTCCCAAAGGTATCTCTGAGTTTGATTGGATTCGTAAAGGTTTTAATCAAATTGTAGAGACATCCAAAGCCAATGTTGCACCCACTGATTATCTAGGGTTTAAATTACAGTCTATGAATTTAAAAAGTGCTGAACCGGGATATGTATCGTTGAGACCGGTCTCTGAAGTTAGCGGTGATGTTCTCTGGGATATTTTCGGGGGCATAATTCAATCCAATTCAGAATCAATTACCAGCAGTGACACGTTTAGAGTTGATGTTACGCGGATTAACGTCCCCGTAGGTAAAGGAAGGACAAGACCCGACTTTTACAATACCTTTGATGAAGAATCTAAAGCGAGACGGGGTATTGTAGTAATTAATAATAAAGACAATTTATGTTTGGCTAGAGCGTTGGTAGTAGGCAAAGCACTCGCAAAAAATGATCCTCAGTACAAAGCAATACGTCAGGACAAGGGGAAAAGACAAACTTTCAGAGCTAATAAGCTCATAGCAAAGGCCCGTGTAGAAATGCCGGAGGAGGGTGCCGGCATCCCTGAGCTTGAAAAATTTCAGTCCCATCTTAAAAAATACAAAATTACCGTCTACAACTACGACAGGAAAGGCCGGGACGTTTATTTTGAGGGAGGTAATGAAGACGCTAAATTAAAAATTAACCTTCTCTTTCACAACGGTCATTATAATGTAATTACAAACTTAACTGCTGCTTTCGTATGTTATTATTTCTGTGAAGCCTGTCATATTCCCTACAATAACAAGGGTGAGCATCGTTGCTCTAACAAATGCCCGTCCTGCCATACCATCTCCCCGCCCTGTAAACTAGAACACGGAGGCATTACATGTCGTTTTTGTTGTCGCTTCTTCAAAAACGAGCGGTGTTTAGTAGCCCATCAAGGGCAAGTTTGTAAAACTATAAAGTTCTGCCACGACTGTAACAAAATGATTCATCCAAAAAAACGTAAGACAACTCATGTATGCGGAGAAGTTTACTGTAAGCCCTGCGAAGCGTTCAAAGACCCCGCACATCAGTGTTTTATGAGGGTAGATAGGCAAACACCGAAAGACCGTGATTTTTTGTTTATTTTCTTTGACTTTGAAACAAGGCAGGACGAGTCGCTTCCCTCAGACCCTGATAAAAAAGTTCATAAAGTCAACTTGTGCGTTTCTCAACAGTACTGCTTTAAATGTATTAATGAGGGTGAGTGTGAAACTTGCTTGGAAAGGCAAAGGGTATTTGAAAAAGAACCGGTAAAACACTTCATGGACTATGTAATGGAAATTCGAAAAAAATTTAAAGATGTTTGTGTAATTGCCCACAACGGGCAAGGTTTTGACTTTCAATTCATACTACAGTATATTATGGAAGAAACTAAATTTACACCAAAAATAACTCCTCGGGGAACTAAAGCTATTTTGATTGAAGTAGCCAACGTAAGGTTTGTGGACTCACTTAGCTACTTTCCCATGGCCCTCGCTGCACTCCCTAAAGCTTTTGATCTGCCTCCCGAGAAAAAGAAGGGCTACTTTCCCCACCTCTTCAACACTCTAGCGAACCAAGATTATGTAGGCCCTATACCCGACAAAAAATACTACTGTCCGGAATCAATGTTTGAGAAACCTCACGAAGCTTTCGAGATATGGTACGATGAACGAGTCGCTGAAGACTACGTGTTTGATTTTAAAAAGGAAATCTTAGAGTACTGTATCTCTGACGTGGAGATTTTAGCTCAGGCATGTATTAAATTTAGAGCTTTACTTCTTCAAGAATGTAACGTAGATCCTTTCCTCGAGGCTATAACAATCGCCAGTGCATGTAACTTGGCCTTCCGCCGTAACTTCTTAAAAGAAAATACTATTGGACTAATACCAAAATCAGGGTACCGACTTGCAGACAATCAGTCAGCCGTTGCTTTACAGTGGTTAACATGGGAGGAGGAGAAACGTGGAGTAAAGATTCAACATGCGGGCCGGGGCAGAGAAGTTAAAATTAATGGAATGAAAGTAGATGGGTTTGACGGTGAGCGAATTTACGAGTTTCACGGGTGTTACTGGCACGGTTGCCCGAAATGTTATCAATACAGCAGAGAAGAACCTCTGCCGGAGGATCCCTCAGACAGTTTGCATCTCCGTTACGAGAGAACCAAATCCAAAATTTCCAAATTTAATAGCTATGAAGTTGTAGAGATGTGGGAGTGTGAGTTTAAAAAATTGAAGAAGGACAACAAATTAAATCACCTGAACCAACTGTCCATTCTAAACACACTTCCACTTAATCCTAGAGATTCCTTCTTTGGAGGTAGAACGGGTAATACTAAAACGTATTGTAAATGTGAAGAGGGAGAAACAATTCAGTATGTTGATGTCTGTTCCCTCTATCCATATGTGAATAAATATTGTAAGTATCCCGTTGGACACCCTACTATTTATGTTGGAAATGAGTGCCGAGAGAGGGGTCTTGAGGTAGAGGGCTTGTTAAAATGCAAAATTCTACCTCCTTACAACCTGTATCATCCCGTACTCCCCACTAAAATGAATAATAAATTGATGTTTGTTTTGTGTAGAACTTGCGGGGAGACTTTAAACCAAGGGGAATGTTTTCATGATAGTGAGGAAAGGGCAATGGTAGGAACATGGACTATGGATGAAATTAGAAAAGCTGTAGAAAAAGGCTATGTGATCTTGGACATGTATGAGTTGTGGGAGTATGAGGTAGCCACATACGAGAAAGATGGACTTTTTACAGACTTTATTAATAAATTCTTGAAAGTAAAGCAGGAAGCCTCAGGCTATCCCGCATGGTGTAAAACAGAGGAATATAAAGACAAGTATGTTTCTGATTTCTTTGAGCGTGAGGGTATTCAAATGGAGAAAGGCAAAATTGCTAAAAATGGAGGACTCAGGTCAGTAGCTAAATTAATGTTAAATTCATTCTGGGGCAAGTTTGGTCAACGAGAAAACATGACAAAAACTGAAATCGTGAGGGACTCTAAAGAATTATTCAATTCGTTAACTCAACCAGGAAAGGAAGTAAAGTTTGTTGAAGTAATTAACCAAGAGGTTTTATTAGTTAATTGGCAGAATGTTGATGATGCCGGTGAGGCTCTAAAGACTGTAAATGTTGTTATTGCGGCCTACACCACTGCTCATGCCAGACTTAAACTGTATGAACACTTAGATGCCCTTGGAGGACAGGTCCTGTATTATGACACGGATTCGTGTATTTATTTATACCGGGAAGGATTGTACAGGGTCCCTACGGGAGATTACCTCGGGGAAATGACGGACGAATTGGCAAGTGAGTACGGGCCCGGCTCTTATATCTTAGAGTTTGTTTCTGGGGGACCAAAGACCTACGCATACCTTGTCTGGTCAACCAAAAAGCAAAAGCTAGAAACTGTATGTAAAATCAAGGGCCTCACCCTCAATATGAAGACTTCCGAAACTTTAAACTTTGAAGCTCTGAAAAAGATGGTCCTCAGTGAAGCTGCTGAAATACTAGAAATTGAAGAGAGTAGAATCAGGAGAACAAAGAGACGAGAAGTCGTTACAGTAAGTGAAATTAAAAATTTTAAAATTACAGGACCCAAGAGAAAATTGAATGATGATCACGACACCTTGCCTTTCGGCTTTAAAAAACAAAGAGTTGCTTAAAATAGCTGTCACTCACACGGGTACTGAGTGCATATACCTCTAAACATCAGCTCTATTACCTCATTCTGCTCTGAGACGCGGTACTGAACAGACGTGCCTGTGCTGTTACTGTTTGTCTTTCCTTGTAGAATGTATGTTGAATATATTACACCCGCTATTCAAGCGGTGTTTTTAAAGTTTATATCTAAAAGAAAGTTGAATGAAAATTCTAAATTTCGCATTACATCCTCAGAGTATGAGTTCTTTCTTACTGGGCCAATAGACGTATTAGAATGGCCTTTGATGTTCTCGAAGTACATAGTAGATAAAATAACGGAGAAATCCTCATCAAACACCTACATCGGAGTATTAATAAAGCATGGCGATGTTTCGGGAAATATACCATTCTTTCCTATAGGGAATTTAACACCGTCAGTTTTTGATGATCACTTTGAACAAATATTTTGTAACGTTGAGAAACTATCTGGTGTTTTACGTCTTGAAGTAACACTTGTCTCAATTCCATGTTGCTACCTTCGATAAAGGGAGTACCTTTCCCTACGGAGCAGCGTTACTCTTGTATATACCACTTGTCACTAGTACAGTTACATCATTCTGCTCCAAGTCGTGGTACTGATCAGACGTTCTTTTGCGCTCCTATTGCCTGTACTATTGAGTAAATTGTGACATGGCTGCTAAATTCTATACATTCAATAACAAGCCGGTATTGGTTCTGTTTGATAGTGAAGGAAAGCCATGGTTTAAAGCTAAAGACGTAGCTACTGCTCTAAAGCATGTTAATGGCTGGAGTGCAGTTCGTAAACATGTAGATGACAGTGATAAATTAACTGTTAGTAGTTTTACTGACGCCCAAAAACAGGGCGTTGGACCGATTGAGAAAACAACGGTTTTTATAAACGAAGCCGGATTATGTTCTTTGATGTTAAGATCAAATACTCCTGAAGCAAGACTGTTGGTAAGAAGTCTGTTGCCAGAGAAGTTTTACCTTACTTACACAAATATGAAAGATGAAAGTTCACTTTAAATGTAATTTTTTCTTTAAAATCACAAGTCCCACTGTATGTATGTGTGTGTGTGTGTGTGTGTGTGTGTGTGTGTGTGTGTGTGTGTGTGTGTGTGTGAATGAAGGTCCCTGGTGCGGGTGACGAAAAGCCCCGTAAACCTGTATGAAGGTCACTGGCGTGGGTGACGAAAAGCCCCGTAAACCTGAATGTGATGAAGGGTTTAGTAGATTGAGA
This sequence comes from Allygus modestus, assembly GCA_963675035.1. Classification (NCBI taxonomy): domain Eukaryota; kingdom Metazoa; phylum Arthropoda; class Insecta; order Hemiptera; family Cicadellidae; genus Allygus; species Allygus modestus. The sequence goes on from OY776115.1 coordinate 10,545,265, forward strand.
CGCCTGGCTAACACCCAGGCTACTCCTTTGAACAACCCGGTGTGAATGAAGGACTTTGTAAATTGAGTAGTCTAGACTACTCCTTCGAACGGTCCGTACGGTGGAGACTTGTAAAAAAAAATATAAAAATAAAATTCTCTGTCTATTTTCTAGGCTAAAATGAACGGACATAGTCTTAGTAAAGAGCCTAGAAACTGAGGACACAAAAATATTCATCGGAGGTAGCATTTTGTTATGGAGTGGCTACCACAGTGAGAGGCGATGGTTGGGGCCTCTCACCCCAGAGGTTTAGGGCTCCTGGCGATGCTCTGGGTAACCAAAAAGAACGCGCCGACGCTCCTACGGCCTAGCCTAACGGCTTACCGTGGTGTGGAAACGTGAGCGTTCAAAATTATTTCACCGGGGTTAGAAGTGGTTGGCCGGGAAATTTAAGAAGTTTTGGTCAAGTTAAATATAGTTCCTGACCAAGTACTTTCAGCGGAGGCAAGAGTAAATGACCGAGAAATTTAAAACACTACGGTCAAATTAATTGTAGCCCCCGTTAAAGTAACTTCACCGGACTTGGACATAATTGACCGGGAAACTTAAAAAGACACTACGGTAAAGTTAAATGTAATCAATGGTAAAGTATTTTTTACCGGACTCTAAAGTAAATGGCCGAGGAATTTAAGAAGTTTCGGCCATGTTAAATATAGTTCCCGACCAAGTACGTTCAGCGGACTTGGAAACTTTCGGCCGAGGGATTTAAAACACTACGGTCAAGTTAAATATAACCCCCGTTAAAGTAACTTCACCGGACTTGGACATAATTGACCGAGAAATCACATGGTGAAAGTACCTCACGGACCCCGGCAAACAGTTTAGTGGGCCTGGAATCCTTTGGCCGAGGGATTTAAGAGTTTCAGTCAATTTATGACACTGCCCTCTTAGAACACCTTCAAGCGGAATTTGAAGTATTTGACGGAGAAATTACACCGTAAAATTACAACAGACCCACCATTTTACAAAACTTGGACGCATATGACCAAGGAATTACATCGTCAAAAGTAAATGCTGCCCCGGGTTTCATGGGAATCATAAATTACCGAGGAGAAAATACCATATAATTTACCATACTAAAGATCGTATTTCACAGTTGGTCGTCTTCTGATATGTACCCATGGTGTATAATTTATGGCCAACCCTCCGATATTGGTGTTGGTTACAATCCTTTTACTAGTAAATTCAGTAAAATGATATATTTCTTTTTTTGTTGGTGTTTCGTAACAGCGTTTTTCAGTAACTGATTTAATAAATACAACTACAGCAAAAAGACAACTCTGTATTTGTTTAACTTTACAAAATACCCTACTGTCACATGCCTTTTTTTACACATTATTTTAAATTCATAAACAGAGGACTTGGCATGTAGCTAGGTCCAACACTTAGAATCATTGTAGGACAGGTCTACCCCACTTCGGGGTAGACCTACTTCCAGTGTAATGTTATGAAAGGGAGGCGTCTCGCCTCTCTTGGGTGTCGGTATAGCTTTTCTTGTCTGCTAGTTTTTACAAGCCTCTTCTCTCTTTTCAGTTAATATTACCTTGAGATTTCTAAACAGTTCAATACATGTAAAGTTTCCCAAAGTAATCCTGCTATCATAAGTATAAAGTTCTAAATATTCCTTTAATTTACATACACTACCCCATACACAACAACTAAAGCCCAGCTATTGGTCTATTTATCTAATAAACAAGGCAGATACATATCCCATTAGAACAGCTAAAAAGTCAACATATTTTAACAATAATTACCTTAATTGTAACAGTTAAAAAATAGCCATAGAGCCATTTTAGCAATGGGAGGTGTTTTGGTTCCTTTATTTTCAGTAACTTCTCGTTAAACAGTCAGTCAAAGTATAATTTATTTTGTGTTGGTTTATAACCAGTTTTCTTGTATGTTTAATATTTTTCAATCACAAGTATTTGACAGCAGTGATAATCCTTGGTTTAAAGCCAGGGAGATTGTTCAAATCCTGGGCTACTCTAACCGACGAAAAGCAATCCGTACCCATGTAAGAGAAAAACACCGCAAAATTTTACCGGAAGTGCAAGGGGGGCGAAACGCCCCCCTTGCACTTTCATTCCCAAACAATCTTTCTTAACCAGCCCGGTCTTTATTCGCTAATTTTAACACAGAGCTAGATTTCTTGTATGTGAGTGTTTGTATAAACTGCTCAACCATGTCAGTGGCATGATTAGCTGAGGTATTGGATGATGTAGAGAAAACAATACCGGAAGTACGGGGGAGTGAAACTCTCCCCCTAACCCATATTGAATAAACCAAGCCTTTACTCACTTAATTTTACACAACAAATAGAAGCAAACACCCTGAAAAAACTAGTACAACAGAGCTTGAGATATGGTTCTGTCCAGTTTTTGTGATGTTTCTTCTTTACAGAGTTTAAATTGTAGCGAGGGTTAACAAGTGCAAATTTCCATTACAATTGTCCCATCCGTTCTTAAGATATTGATTTTCTACCCCTTCAACTGTCTTGATACTTATCCACAGTACAGAGTTTAGATTTTGGTATGATGTAGAGGAGGAGGAGATGTACATACATTCCAAGTTTCATGTAAGTCGGTCCTGCCGGTCTCAATAAATTACATTTCAAAGTAGAGCTCCTGCAATTTTTTCGATGCTTACCTTGCAGTACAGGGTTTAGGTTTTTAATGTAGAGGAGGTTAACAGGTACCTATATACCGAGTTTCGTAAAAATCGGCTTAGCCGTTCTTAAGATATTTAATTTTAAATTACTGCCCCTTCATTTATTTTGATACTTGCCCACAGTACAGAGTTTATGTTTTTGTAAATCGTAGCGGAGGTTAACAGAGACATACATGCCAAATTTCATTAAAATCGGCCAAGCCGTTCTTAAGATATTGATTTTTAAAATTTTCACCCTCCATCATCCCCTAAACAACCCCTTTTCCACCCTCCAATAAAATTAAAAGTTAGAGGATGTTAACAAGTACCTACATACCAAGTTTCGTAAAAATCGGCTCAGCCGTTCTCGAGATATTAAAGTTTCTAGTTTCGGCGGCCATCTTGGATCCGCCATTTTGGTTAATATTTTAGTCATGTGGGCGGATGTCCCTCGCGCGCGCCTACACTACGTAGTAGGCGGATTCTGTTATCAGAATCGCTCTAGGACTTACCGTTTTCGAGATATTAGCGATTTTAGGAATATTTTTACTAAAAAAAGAAGAATAAGAAGAAAATTCTGAGATGGAAGGGTAAGGTGGAGGAAGGAAGGTGAGAGGGAGTCAACATAACATAAGAAGAAGAAAACCAGAACACATAACAGGCAGAAGGAGGAGTGAGGGAGAGGAAGGAAGGTGAGAACAACAGAGATCACAAGTGATAACAAGTGGAGTAGGATGTCCCCCGATATAGCAAGCCAATCAGAAGCCAGCATTTTGGTCACGTGACTCGTGACGTCATACCAAGATGGCGGCTTCTGATTGGCTTGCTATATCGGGGGACATCCTACTCCACTTGTTATCACTTGTGATCTCTGTTGTTCTCACCTTCCTTCCTCTCCCTCACTCCTCCTTCTGCCTGTTATGTGTTCTGGTTTTCTTCTTCTTATGTTATGTTGACTCCCTCTCACCTTCCTTCCTCCACCTTACCCTTCCATCTCAGAATTTTCTTCTTATTCTTCTTTTTTTAGTAAAAATATTCCTAAAATCGCTAATATCTCGAAAACGGTAAGTCCTAGAGCGATTCTGATAACAGAATCCGCCTACTACGTAGTGTAGGCGCGCGCGAGGGACATCCGCCCACATGACTAAAATATTAACCAAAATGGCGGATCCAAGATGGCCGCCGAAACTAGAAACTTTAATATCTCGAGAACGGCTGAGCCGATTTTTACGAAACTTGGTATGTAGGTACTTGTTAACATCCTCTAACTTTTAATTTTATTGGAGGGTGGAAAAGGGGTTGTTTAGGGGATGATGGAGGGTGAAAATTTTAAAAATCAATATCTTAAGAACGGCTTGGCCGATTTTAATGAAATTTGGCATGTATGTCTCTGTTAACCTCCGCTACGATTTACAAAAACATAAACTCTGTACTGTGGGCAAGTATCAAAATAAATGAAGGGGCAGTAATTTAAAATTAAATATCTTAAGAACGGCTAAGCCGATTTTTACGAAACTCGGTATATAGGTACCTGTTAACCTCCTCTACATTAAAAACCTAAACCCTGTACTGCAAGGTAAGCATCGAAAAAATTGCAGGAGCTCTACTTTGAAATGTAATTTATTGAGACCGGCAGGACCGACTTACATGAAACTTGGAATGTATGTACATCTCCTCCTCCTCTACATCATACCAAAATCTAAACTCTGTACTGTGGATAAGTATCAAGACAGTTGAAGGGGTAGAAAATCAATATCTTAAGAACGGATGGGACAATTGTAATGGAAATTTGCACTTGTTAACCCTCGCTACAATTTAAACTCTGTAAAGAAGAAACATCACAAAAACTGGACAGAACCATATCTCAAGCTCTGTTGTACTAGTTTTTTCAGGGTGTTTGCTTCTATTTGTTGTGTAAAATTAAGTGAGTAAAGGCTTGGTTTATTCAATATGGGTTAGGGGGAGAGTTTCACTCCCCCGTACTTCCGGTATTGTTTTCTCTACATCATCCAATACCTCAGCTAATCATGCCACTGACATGGTTGAGCAGTTTATACAAACACTCACATACAAGAAATCTAGCTCTGTGTTAAAATTAGCGAATAAAGACCGGGCTGGTTAAGAAAGATTGTTTGGGAATGAAAGTGCAAGGGGGGCGTTTCGCCCCCCTTGCACTTCCGGTAAAATTTTGCGGTGTTTTTCTCTTACATGGGTACGGATTGCTTTTCGTCGGTTAGAGTAGCCCAGGATTTGAACAATCTCCCTGGCTTTAAACCAAGGATTATCACTGCTGTCAAATACTTGTGATTGAAAAATATTAAACATACAAGAAAACTGGTTATAAACCAACACAAAATAAATTATACTTTGACTGACTGTTTAACGAGAAGTTACTGAAAATAAAGGAACCAAAACACCTCCCATTGCTAAAATGGCTCTATGGCTATTTTTTAACTGTTACAATTAAGGTAATTATTGTTAAAATATGTTGACTTTTTAGCTGTTCTAATGGGATATGTATCTGCCTTGTTTATTAGATAAATAGACCAATAGCTGGGCTTTAGTTGTTGTGTATGGGGTAGTGTATGTAAATTAAAGGAATATTTAGAACTTTATACTTATGATAGCAGGATTACTTTGGGAAACTTTACATGTATTGAACTGTTTAGAAATCTCAAGGTAATATTAACTGAAAAGAGAGAAGAGGCTTGTAAAAACTAGCAGACAAGAAAAGCTATACCGACACCCAAGAGAGGCGAGACGCCTCCCTTTCATAACATTACACTGGAAGTAGGTCTACCCCGAAGTGGGGTAGACCTGTCCTACAATGATTCTAAGTGTTGGACCTAGCTACATGCCAAGTCCTCTGTTTATGAATTTAAAATAATGTGTAAAAAAAGGCATGTGACAGTAGGGTATTTTGTAAAGTTAAACAAATACAGAGTTGTCTTTTTGCTGTAGTTGTATTTATTAAATCAGTTACTGAAAAACGCTGTTACGAAACACCAACAAAAAAAGAAATATATCATTTTACTGAATTTACTAGTAAAAGGATTGTAACCAACACCAATATCGGAGGGTTGGCCATAAATTATACACCATGGGTACATATCAGAAGACGACCAACTGTGAAATACGATCTTTAGTATGGTAAATTATATGGTATTTTCTCCTCGGTAATTTATGATTCCCATGAAACCCGGGGCAGCATTTACTTTTGACGATGTAATTCCTTGGTCATATGCGTCCAAGTTTTGTAAAATGGTGGGTCTGTTGTAATTTTACGGTGTAATTTCTCCGTCAAATACTTCAAATTCCGCTTGAAGGTGTTCTAAGAGGGCAGTGTCATAAATTGACTGAAACTCTTAAATCCCTCGGCCAAAGGATTCCAGGCCCACTAAACTGTTTGCCGGGGTCCGTGAGGTACTTTCACCATGTGATTTCTCGGTCAATTATGTCCAAGTCCGGTGAAGTTACTTTAACGGGGGTTATATTTAACTTGACCGTAGTGTTTTAAATCCCTCGGCCGAAAGTTTCCAAGTCCGCTGAACGTACTTGGTCGGGAACTATATTTAACATGGCCGAAACTTCTTAAATTCCTCGGCCATTTACTTTAGAGTCCGGTAAAAAATACTTTACCATTGATTACATTTAACTTTACCGTAGTGTCTTTTTAAGTTTCCCGGTCAATTATGTCCAAGTCCGGTGAAGTTACTTTAACGGGGGCTACAATTAATTTGACCGTAGTGTTTTAAATTTCTCGGTCATTTACTCTTGCCTCCGCTGAAAGTACTTGGTCAGGAACTATATTTAACTTGACCAAAACTTCTTAAATTTCCCGGCCAACCACTTCTAACCCCGGTGAAATAATTTTGAACGCTCACGTTTCCACACCACGGTAAGCCGTTAGGCTAGGCCGTAGGAGCGTCGGCGCGTTCTTTTTGGTTACCCAGAGCATCGCCAGGAGCCCTAAACCTCTGGGGTGAGAGGCCCCAACCATCGCCTCTCACTGTGGTAGCCACTCCATAACAAAATGCTACCTCCGATGAATATTTTTGTGTCCTCAGTTTCTAGGCTCTTTACTAAGACTATGTCCGTTCATTTTAGCCTAGAAAATAGACAGAGAATTTTATTTTTATATTTTTTTTTACAAGTCTCCACCGTACGGACCGTTCGAAGGAGTAGTCTAGACTACTCAATTTACAAAGTCCTTCATTCACACCGGGTTGTTCAAAGGAGTAGCCTGGGTGTTAGCCAGGCGTCTCAATCTACTAAACCCTTCATCACATTCAGGTTTACGGGGCTTTTCGTCACCCACGCCAGTGACCTTCATACAGGTTTACGGGGCTTTTCGTCACCCGCACCAGGGACCTTCATTCACACACACACACACACACACACACACACACACACACACACACACACACACACACACATACATACAGTGGGACTTGTGATTTTAAAGAAAAAATTACATTTAAAGTGAACTTTCATCTTTCATATTTGTGTAAGTAAGGTAAAACTTCTCTGGCAACAGACTTCTTACCAACAGTCTTGCTTCAGGAGTATTTGATCTTAACATCAAAGAACATAATCCGGCTTCGTTTATAAAAACCGTTGTTTTCTCAATCGGTCCAACGCCCTGTTTTTGGGCGTCAGTAAAACTACTAACAGTTAATTTATCACTGTCATCTACATGTTTACGAACTGCACTCCAGCCATTAACATGCTTTAGAGCAGTAGCTACGTCTTTAGCTTTAAACCATGGCTTTCCTTCACTATCAAACAGAACCAATACCGGCTTGTTATTGAATGTATAGAATTTAGCAGCCATGTCACAATTTACTCAATAGTACAGGCAATAGGAGCGCAAAAGAACGTCTGATCAGTACCACGACTTGGAGCAGAATGATGTAACTGTACTAGTGACAAGTGGTATATACAAGAGTAACGCTGCTCCGTAGGGAAAGGTACTCCCTTTATCGAAGGTAGCAACATGGAATTGAGACAAGTGTTACTTCAAGACGTAAAACACCAGATAGTTTCTCAACGTTACAAAATATTTGTTCAAAGTGATCATCAAAAACTGACGGTGTTAAATTCCCTATAGGAAAGAATGGTATATTTCCCGAAACATCGCCATGCTTTATTAATACTCCGATGTAGGTGTTTGATGAGGATTTCTCCGTTATTTTATCTACTATGTACTTCGAGAACATCAAAGGCCATTCTAATACGTCTATTGGCCCAGTAAGAAAGAACTCATACTCTGAGGATGTAATGCGAAATTTAGAATTTTCATTCAACTTTCTTTTAGATATAAACTTTAAAAACACCGCTTGAATAGCGGGTGTAATATATTCAACATACATTCTACAAGGAAAGACAAACAGTAACAGCACAGGCACGTCTGTTCAGTACCGCGTCTCAGAGCAGAATGAGGTAATAGAGCTGATGTTTAGAGGTATATGCACTCAGTACCCGTGTGAGTGACAGCTATTTTAAGCAACTCTTTGTTTTTTAAAGCCGAAAGGCAAGGTGTCGTGATCATCATTCAATTTTCTCTTGGGTCCTGTAATTTTAAAATTTTTAATTTCACTTACTGTAACGACTTCTCGTCTCTTTGTTCTCCTGATTCTACTCTCTTCAATTTCTAGTATTTCAGCAGCTTCACTGAGGACCATCTTTTTCAGAGCTTCAAAGTTTAAAGTTTCGGAAGTCTTCATATTGAGGGTGAGGCCCTTGATTTTACATACAGTTTCTAGCTTTTGCTTTTTGGTTGACCAGACAAGGTATGCGTAGGTCTTTGGTCCCCCAGAAACAAACTCTAAGATATAAGAGCCGGGCCCGTACTCACTTGCCAATTCGTCCGTCATTTCCCCGAGGTAATCTCCCGTAGGGACCCTGTACAATCCTTCCCGGTATAAATAAATACACGAATCCGTGTCATAATACAGGACCTGTCCTCCAAGGGCATCTAAGTGTTCATACAGTTTAAGTCTGGCATGAGCAGTGGTGTAGGCCGCAATAACAACATTTACAGTCTTTAGAGCCTCACCGGCATCATCAACATTCTGCCAATTAACTAATAAAACCTCTTGGTTAATTACTTCAACAAACTTTACTTCCTTTCCTGGTTGAGTTAACGAATTGAATAATTCTTTAGAGTCCCTCACGATTTCAGTTTTTGTCATGTTTTCTCGTTGACCAAACTTGCCCCAGAATGAATTTAACATTAATTTAGCTACTGACCTGAGTCCTCCATTTTTAGCAATTTTGCCTTTCTCCATTTGAATACCCTCACGCTCAAAGAAATCAGAAACATACTTGTCTTTATATTCCTCTGTTTTACACCATGCGGGATAGCCTGAGGCTTCCTGCTTTACTTTCAAGAATTTATTAATAAAGTCTGTAAAAAGTCCATCTTTCTCGTATGTGGCTACCTCATACTCCCACAACTCATACATGTCCAAGATCACATAGCCTTTTTCTACAGCTTTTCTAATTTCATCCATAGTCCATGTTCCTACCATTGCCCTTTCCTCACTATCATGAAAACATTCCCCTTGGTTTAAAGTCTCCCCGCAAGTTCTACACAAAACAAACATCAATTTATTATTCATTTTAGTGGGGAGTACGGGATGATACAGGTTGTAAGGAGGTAGAATTTTGCATTTTAACAAGCCCTCTACCTCAAGACCCCTCTCTCGGCACTCATTTCCAACATAAATAGTAGGGTGTCCAACGGGATACTTACAATATTTATTCACATATGGATAGAGGGAACAGACATCAACATACTGAATTGTTTCTCCCTCTTCACATTTACAATACGTTTTAGTATTACCCGTTCTACCTCCAAAGAAGGAATCTCTAGGATTAAGTGGAAGTGTGTTTAGAATGGACAGTTGGTTCAGGTGATTTAATTTGTTGTCCTTCTTCAATTTTTTAAACTCACACTCCCACATCTCTACAACTTCATAGCTATTAAATTTGGAAATTTTGGATTTGGTTCTCTCGTAACGGAGATGCAAACTGTCTGAGGGATCCTCCGGCAGAGGTTCTTCTCTGCTGTATTGATAACATTTCGGGCAACCGTGCCAGTAACACCCGTGAAACTCGTAAATTCGCTCACCGTCAAACCCATCTACTTTCATTCCATTAATTTTAACTTCTCTGCCCCGGCCCGCATGTTGAATCTTTACTCCACGTTTCTCCTCCTCCCATGTTAACCACTGTAAAGCAACGGCTGACTGATTGTCTGCAAGTCGGTACCCTGATTTTGGTATTAGTCCAATAGTATTTTCTTTTAAGAAGTTACGGCGGAAGGCCAAGTTACATGCACTGGCGATTGTTATAGCCTCGAGGAAAGGATCTACGTTACATTCTTGAAGAAGTAAAGCTCTAAATTTAATACATGCCTGAGCTAAAATCTCCACGTCAGAGATACAGTACTCTAAGATTTCCTTTTTAAAATCAAACACGTAGTCTTCAGCGACTCGTTCATCGTACCATATCTCGAAAGCTTCGTGAGGTTTCTCAAACATTGATTCCGGACAGTAGTATTTTTTGTCGGGTATAGGGCCTACATAATCTTGGTTCGCTAGAGTGTTGAAGAGGTGGGGAAAGTAGCCCTTCTTTTTCTCGGGAGGCAGATCAAAAGCTTTAGGGAGTGCAGCGAGGGCCATGGGAAAGTAGCTAAGTGAGTCCACAAACCTTACGTTGGCTACTTCAATCAAAATAGCTTTAGTTCCCCGAGGAGTTATTTTTGGTGTAAATTTAGTTTCTTCCATAATATACTGTAGTATGAATTGAAAGTCAAAACCTTGCCCGTTGTGGGCAATTACACAAACATCTTTAAATTTTTTTCGAATTTCCATTACATAGTCCATGAAGTGTTTTACCGGTTCTTTTTCAAATACCCTTTGCCTTTCCAAGCAAGTTTCACACTCACCCTCATTAATACATTTAAAGCAGTACTGTTGAGAAACGCACAAGTTGACTTTATGAACTTTTTTATCAGGGTCTGAGGGAAGCGACTCGTCCTGCCTTGTTTCAAAGTCAAAGAAAATAAACAAAAAATCACGGTCTTTCGGTGTTTGCCTATCTACCCTCATAAAACACTGATGTGCGGGGTCTTTGAACGCTTCGCAGGGCTTACAGTAAACTTCTCCGCATACATGAGTTGTCTTACGTTTTTTTGGATGAATCATTTTGTTACAGTCGTGGCAGAACTTTATAGTTTTACAAACTTGCCCTTGATGGGCTACTAAACACCGCTCGTTTTTGAAGAAGCGACAACAAAAACGACATGTAATGCCTCCGTGTTCTAGTTTACAGGGCGGGGAGATGGTATGGCAGGACGGGCATTTGTTAGAGCAACGATGCTCACCCTTGTTATTGTAGGGAATATGACAGGCTTCACAGAAATAATAACATACGAAAGCAGCAGTTAAGTTTGTAATTACATTATAATGACCGTTGTGAAAGAGAAGGTTAATTTTTAATTTAGCGTCTTCATTACCTCCCTCAAAATAAACGTCCCGGCCTTTCCTGTCGTAGTTGTAGACGGTAATTTTGTATTTTTTAAGATGGGACTGAAATTTTTCAAGCTCAGGGATGCCGGCACCCTCCTCCGGCATTTCTACACGGGCCTTTGCTATGAGCTTATTAGCTCTGAAAGTTTGTCTTTTCCCCTTGTCCTGACGTATTGCTTTGTACTGAGGATCATTTTTTGCGAGTGCTTTGCCTACTACCAACGCTCTAGCCAAACATAAATTGTCTTTATTATTAATTACTACAATACCCCGTCTCGCTTTAGATTCTTCATCAAAGGTATTGTAAAAGTCGGGTCTTGTCCTTCCTTTACCTACGGGGACGTTAATCCGCGTAACATCAACTCTAAACGTGTCACTGCTGGTAATTGATTCTGAATTGGATTGAATTATGCCCCCGAAAATATCCCAGAGAACATCACCGCTAACTTCAGAGACCGGTCTCAACGATACATATCCCGGTTCAGCACTTTTTAAATTCATAGACTGTAATTTAAACCCTAGATAATCAGTGGGTGCAACATTGGCTTTGGATGTCTCTACAATTTGATTAAAACCTTTACGAATCCAATCAAACTCAGAGATACCTTTGGGAGGTTTAGTGAATTTGAAAACAGTGTTAGTCCCGTAAAGCCTAAAGTGTCTAACATAGGTTTCATCTTTACTAATTAAATTTACCGGGTTTTGAGGGTCCTTTTTAGAAACGTCCATCCTTCAACACAGAATTAAATACTGAAAACAAGCTGAACTGTGTTAACACTTAAAACAGCAAACACACCGACCAGAGTCAAACTCACACGGATACAACTGAATTACGCAGAATCAATAATAATCTGTGCAAGAGAATAATTACGCAAGAGCAGCACAAAATACGTCTGATCAGCGTCACGACTGAAATCAGACTGAGGTAATGGAGTCAGTTGTTAGAGATATATATAGAGAGCGGAACTGTTACTTTTTCACTGTTTGATCTACTGAAACTGATACTTTTGGAACTGTTACCTTGAAAACTGTGGGAATGGGAATGGATGGTGCTGGACATGTTACTTTTTTTGGAACGGTTACTTTTAGAACTGTTACTTTGCAGCAGTCTTCATTGATATTAAATGAACAAGATAGATGATGTAACTGTAACTCTTGGAACTGATACTTTAAAGTCACCGATCAAGTTCTCTAAAAGAACAGGTACAGAGGATCTACAAAAGAGCACAGTACCTCTGCATTACTACGCAAGTCAGAAAAACACTAACACACAAACTACACAAGTCAAACCAGAACTACAGGTTACCGAAAGTCAGAAAACAGCTCTAATGAAGGTAGCAAACACTACTCTAACCAAAACTACATTAAAGAACAAGAATGGAAAGTGAGATTACTGTTATTCAGCACATACAAACACAACACTACTCTTGACACAAGGAAGTGAGGTTAGGAAAAGTGAGGTTATGTTAGTCAATACATACAAAAACTGCTCTAACCAAAACTGCATTAAAGAAAAGGAATAGAAAGTGAGGTTGCTGAGGTGAATTTACTGTACAAAAGAACCAGGGCAAAAAATTAGGTTACTGAGAGTGAGGTTATGTTAGTCAACACAACACTACTTTAGCCACAAGGAAGCGAGGGTATGTTTACTTTCTTTATTGTAAACTACTAAATCGAACAATTAAATACAAACACAACACTACTTTAGCCAAGACAATAAACACGCATACATCACAAAAATAAAATGAAGTACACCATGCACGAAAAATTAATATAATACAGTAAGGTTATACATTTTGGAGTGTAATGGGTGAGGTTAGAAAAAATAGGTTACTTTAGCAATTTAGATAATGCTAATAATCACCCAATAACAAGGAAGACTCTCAAGGAAGGCTCTTGAAACAAGAAAGTGAGGTTTATATTAACTCTCAAAACTGATGTTACTGTACACTAGCAAGTCATAAAACGCTCTTAACATAGAGAAGTCAGACATGAACAAGACAAGTGCATGATAACGTGAGATTGAGGTTAGGAAAAGCAAGGTTAAGTTAACTCTGAAACTTAAGGTTACTGGGCATAGGGTTACGTTTGTCAGCACATACAAACACAACACTACTCTTGACACAATAAACTGAGTTTACTGGCAGTGAGGTCATGTTAGTCAGCATATACAAATACTACTCTAACCAAATCAAACAATGAAATACAACGCAAAACACTACTCTTGATACAAGAAACTAAGGTTACTGTTATGTTAGCCAGCACATACAAACACAGCACTACCAAGAAAAACAAGATGGTGAGGTTACTTAATAAAGAACAAGGACAGAAAGTGATATTACTGTTAGTCAACACACACAAGTATGATACAACCCTTGACACAAGGAAGTGAGGTTATGGTAACTCTCAAAGGTTACTGGAGGTGAGGTTAGTCAGCACGTAAGACGTATCATTACTGTAGCCAAGTCAAACAATAAACTGATGTTACTGTACACTAGCAAGTCATAAAACGCACTTAACACAGACAAGTCAAACACGAACAAAACACCCGCGTGGGAACACTTGAAAGTGAGGTTAGGAAAAGTAGGGTTATCTTCGCCAAGCGCAGCAAACGCAGGGACACGTCAGATCGCAACGGAGAAGGGAGCAAAGAGAGAGAGAGAGCGAGATAATAGAAAGTGGTGGGGAGGTGGCTGATGCAATATGTTTATTAGTTACAGGAGGTAGCGACAGGGCAGTGGCAGTGGCTGGGGACAGGTAGTGAGCGCCGTCTGGGTGACAGGCCTGGAGGCGATAGTAGTGCGAAATTGTAGTGGGTGTGTCAAGCCTTGAGCAGAACGCGGATTAACATGCCAGCCAACAGGGTTACTTAAAATGTTACACCCGCCAACTACAGTACACTGAGATAACAGGAGCTGCAGTTAGATACACAGAAGGAAGTGAAGGAGACAGAAGGACGCGAGGGTTAAATAATTACCAAAAATGGTAGATAATTAAACACAGAAGGTTGCAAGAGGGATGCAAAAGATAAATAATCAACCCCAAAGGGGAGCAAAAGAAAGACACAGGGTAGTTATTACACCCTAATTCCATTCCTCATAAGAACCCATGTTATTCTATTCTCCATAAGAGTCCATGTTAATCTATTCTCCATAAGAGTCCATGTTATTCTATTCTCCATAAGACCAATGTTGGGGCTCAAGCGCCCGCCCTAACTACTGACGAAATTTGGTATAAACGTGTAAAGCAGCCGAAGGGATATTTTGGGGGAATGAGTTTTTTAAGCTTTTTACATATAATTTTTTTAAAGTCAAATTTCAGTTTTTTTCCATTGGAATTAGCTTAAAAAGACACACAATTTGGTGTTTTGATCATTGCTCTACGTTAAATGGTTACAGAGATATTGAAAGTGCTAAACACAGTACGTTGTCCAATGTTATTCCTTATGGAGATTAAGATAAATTGTATATCTCGCTTATTTATGAACTTATCCTAATGAAACTTGGTATATTGCTTCATATCGTTGTAGTCTATTGATATTTGCACTAAACACATTTCTCGGCTGATAGTTCCCTTAGCAGAAAACCTGCGTACTCAGCCCCATGTTATTCTTATGGAGAATAAGTAACGTGTTATCTCCCTTAATTATGATCATGAATTAATAAAATTTGGTATGTGGCTTTACCTACTTAAGTTATATTGATATTTGTATAAAACCCCATTTTTGCGTTCCTTGCTTCAGCAAACTTGCATACTCAGCCGCCATGACATTCTTATGGAGAATAATCGAAATCTCATAAATCGTTTATTTATGAATCTATATTGATGAAACTTGATATATGGCTTTATGTGGTATTGCATTGGAAATTCGCTGAGTACGCACGTTTGCTGCTACGGGAGTATTTTATATTTATTTTAAGTAAGTAAACCTGTTATTTTAAAAGATAAATTTAATATACAACCAGCCCATTATAAGGACTTTGTTCGTTATGCTTTGAATAACAAAGATGGATAGGTTGAGGTGGCCCAATAGCATGACCTCCTAGAAGCTCGGATTTGACTCCATGCAATTTTTACTTTGGGGATACGTGAAAAACATCGTATACTCTCAGAAGATCCGTGATGTTGCTCATTTAAGGGAAAGGATTTGTGAGGCAGTATCGTCGGTTACAAGAGACATGCTGCACAGCGTATAGGCTGAGACTGGCCAAGATTACGGTAGATGTCTGCTGAGCAATCGATGGTGGACACATTGAAAAGTACTAAAAGTATCAAGATAAAACTGTTTTTAATGAAAATTCTAATGAAATAAATATTTTTAATGTACTTTTTACGGTTATCTTTTTATTCAATGTTAAAACTGCACCACCCATTTATAAAACCACCCTTGTCTAACACTGCAAAACAAAATTTCATTTTGTTATTTATAAAATTGAAAAATATCGTTATAAAACCTAAAACAAAATAATACTACATTTTGTTAAATTCTACAGAATAATATAAATTACCGTATTTCAATTTAAATAAAGGTTGGTAATTTTGTTTTTAAAAAGGTGTGAAATATTTTAACCCCAAAAATACTACAAAACAAGTATATTTGATTTAGCATATTTTATTACAAACACAAATATACTCACAATCATTAATATTAATTTACTGTAGAAAATTATTTAACTTACACACGAAAAAGCATTTCAAGGCTGGACGCTTTATCACTGAGTGAAGATGGTAAGTGCGGTGCTTCAGTCTTTCATGCAGCAGTAACTAGTTTACTGCCAGGTAAACACCTAGGAGCACGGAGGCAACTCAACTTAGGCTCATGTTGATAGTATTGTTGTTGCATATTTATCACTGTTATTGATATTTAATTAAGACTGGCAGTGAAGCGTCCTTGGCTATCTTGTTCCCAGCTCTCCTGCCATTGACGGTTAAGGTGGTGCAATGATTTTTATCCATGGTGGAATTTCGAATTTGTTTAAGGTGTAATTTGTTGAGATGATTTTTCTTAACAAGAAAAAAATATTTGTTTATTATATAAATATAAATATTAAATATAATATAAAAATATAATATAAAATTGTTATATAAATATAAATATAATATTTATCTTAATATAAAAAAATATTTGGGGGTTAAGGGGGGAGGCAGGTCTCAAAGAAAGAAGCGGCAAAGGGGGAGCAGGCAAACGCGCCCCTCCACTTTCCCTGTCCACCGCACCGCTCCTAGCGCGACGGTGCTGCGCCCTGCGCGGAATTAGTTTACTACAGAGCTCATTGCACCACCTTAATGAGGCTCTTCGGCCGTATCGCGGCCTTGCCGATCTCGGCTTGCCTCTGGTAGATCACCTTCCTCTCCCCTGTCAAGAGCTTGACAGAAATTAATTTCGATGATAACCAGGATGGCCTGTTCTGACACCTGATACTCGGATGCGACCCCCCTCCCACCAACAGGTGCTGCTTGATGTTACACCAAGCGAGCCACAACCAGTCTTGTCTGTGACAAGCACCGGCTCACCAGGCTGCATTTACTTCCTGGGAGTTCCAGACGACGCGGAACAATCTTTCTTCCGCTACCTGTTGTGAAAGATTTTGATGTAGAGGCATAAATATAACTTAATACTTCGTTTCAATCTAACTCAGGACTTCCTCCGCAAAGAATGATTTGTTTATATAACTATAGTTTTAGGTTAGTAATCAAAGTGAGCCTTAATACCATAATAATTCGTTTTATAAATTTGACCTTCTATTAAGATAAACAAACAATTTTCAAACAAAAACTTGAAAAAATTTAAACACATTTACATTAATCCCGTGTAACAAAATAAAGGCCTGTGATTTATAAAACAAAACAAACGTATTTGTATGTGGGAATTTATAAAATAAAATTAGTTCTATTTTATGTTGATACTAGTTGTTCAAAACCAATGTAAAGCATTTTTTTTGTATTCTGCAGTTATAAAGAATAAATTAGTAGAAACTAGTGTCTGTGAAGTGGTCAACGGATGACTAGGGCCTCAGTGATTAAGAATCATTGAAATAGTGATTAAGAATAGGGCCAAAATCATATGGCAGGCTAGATAGGTCCAGTAACAGAGTACCACACATAGTATAAAACTTAACCTTTTTGTGTTACTTACCAAAAACATTTTCCATTTAAAAAGAGGAAGGAAAAATCACAAAACGAAAAATATTCTATATTTGTCAGTTGTAATAGTTAGCCTAAAATAAACTGGTGGTTTAGCGAAATTACTAACTAAGACTGTGAAAATTACTCAAGAAAGTAAATCTGCCAAAAATAAAACTACGACTGTAAATGTTTAATGCAATCTTGCTTAGAAATTCAAGTTACATTACGTGATATGATAATATACTAAAGTTCTACGAACATGGTTACATGGACTCATAACGCATAAAAATTCGTCTTAAGTGTTCTAAACACTATGTTCTTTCAGTGGCACATTAGGTGTGTACCAAAACATTCATCGAAGAAAATTATAATTAAATTTCACTACAGGTTTTGCAATTCATCAAGCCTCTAAGAAGCTAGATAGGATTATAAAAAACAGGGTCTACTTAAACAGACCCGACATCGGTAATAAAGTACTATTTTATAAAGTAGTCATCCAAACGTAACAATAACACTCATTTAGAAGGTCTTCGAGGAAGGTAGATTAAGATTTCATGCCATTTGTACGTAAATATTTTACTGCTGAGTGTCGCAAGAACTGCTTATTCTGAAAAACTTTCACACCTTAATAAATATTTAATCAACCATAAAGCTCTCATTATGTAGCACAACAAGGTTCCTTAGGTAAACCTGATTTGTTTGTAAGAACAAATTTAAAATAGTATTCGTGATTATTCCCAAGTATTTGTTTAAACAAAATTTAGCTTGTAATTTTCTGTAAATTATTTTCTTATTTTTTTATTTACTTATACAATAAAATACTAAATGTAATTTTTTTTTTTAATTTAATTTTGAACTCGTATCGTTATTAAAATGAGATATAATATAGCTATTATAAATTTAATAACGCCAACTTATGTTGTAAAGCTGTGATAACAATTATTCACAATTTTGGAAAGTCTAGTAATGTACCGCTACAAATTTAAATTCATTTTACATGAGCACTTTTAATATTATTTTGCAATCGAACAGTTTATAAACACGTAGGATAACAAGTATATAAAAATATGATTAGGGAAGAAAACTGCTCTTTATGGATACGGGACCCTTAAATCTAATAGTATTATTTTCAGCATAACTTCATATTTTAGTCCCAAACAATATTGATAGCTTGATCCAATACGATAAGATTATTCATGGTTTATACATGATATTATACTTAATATGTTAATTACTTTTAAGTGGACGAGGCCGTGATAAGAGCTAGGAGTGTCCATATCCATTATGATTTTATAAGATTTAAAATTTGAGTGGTTAAAATATTACTGATAAATTATTAATTTTTTAATTTTTGGAGTAGGTGCATCAAACTTGAGGTTATAAAACACTGTGAATGAGGAGACAGATAACAACAATTTACGTATTTAAGATAATTTATTTCCTTTGAAAAGTTACTAAAACTACAAAGTATGAATAGCATGACTTTTTAATTTTAGTCCATGACACGATTTACTTATTGTTACTTACTAGTCGCATTACATTAACCTTCAGTTACGTGAAGTATTAATTTATAACATCTGTTAGCACAAGTTCATAACAACAATAGCCATACATATTTGCTGGAGGAACCTAATCAACAAGTTTACACCAGTTACTGTGTGTATTTATTTATGACAAGAAATGACTTACTATCTAACGCTAGTTTTATAGCACAATTTACTACTGTATTGACTTTATCCTATAAACCGTTACGCTATAAACTATAGCAAGCAATGTTTCTCTGATACTTAGATGGAAAATAAGATAGTCTGCCCTTATTTATAACTCCCTCAGTAAAATTGCATCTTAAATTACTATTACCTCTTCTTATATATATATATATACATATGTGTGTGTGTGTGTGTGTGTGTGTGTGTGTGTGTGTGTGTGTGTGTGTGTGTCCATAAGCACGATAACTTTCGTTAAATAGGTCCGATGTTAATGAAATTTGGTACAAATGTGTAAAGTACCATTTATTCGAACGAGTTCGAAAACTAGACGAATCGCACCATCCGAAGGGGGGTTTTTGGGGTTTCCACATGTAATTTTTATTTAAATAAAATTTTATTTTTCACCATTGAATTCAGCATAAAAAACAAACAATTTTGTATTTTGATCATTGCTCTACGCCAATTGGTTACTGAGATATTGAAAGTGCTATATACAGTTAATGTTAATCTTATAGAGAAACAAATGTTATATCTCGCTTAGTTATGAACATAATCTGATGAAATGTGTTATATGGCTTCAGCTGGTTGTGGATTATTGTTGTTTGCACACAAAAAATTTTCGGCTATGGTTCCCGTAGCAGAAAACCTAGGCACTCGGTCCCCATGTTATTCTTATGGAAAACAATTCAAATGTTATATATCGCTTATTTATGAATAGATATGGATGAAACTTGGTATGTGACTTCACTTAGATGAGTTCTATTGATATTTGCATAAAAAACCACTTGTTGTCTTCCTTGTTGAAGCAAACCTGCGTACTCATCCCCAATGTTATTCTTATGGAGAATAATTAATATTTTAAAAATCGCTTGTTTGTGAATATATTTCTTATGAATCCTGTTAAGTGGCTTAATATGTTATGTCATATATTCATTGGAAATTCGCTGAGTATGCAGGTTTGCTGCGACGGGGGTATTATGCCTTTAATAGTCTATTTAGTTTGTTAACTTTAAATGCAAAGGGCAATCCTTTAAATGTTAAAGGTTATATTGTAATTTTTTTTAAACAATAGTATTACTTAACATTTGTAATTTGTTTGCACCATTTTTTGTTCATAAATAAGCATTATTCAAATAACAGTACCAGTTACTTATAACCGATAATTTTCAAGAAACACTATATTCAACGTTTGGAACAACATTCGAAACGACGCTCGCTAGAAGCTTTTAGCATCTTCAAACAAACCAAATATATATATTCCCCCAGGCCCAAATATTAGTAAAGCACATACAATATGCATCTCCTGAGATAGGCTTATTCGGAGTTGCTTGTTTGTGTTATGACTTTCTCTATATAATTTATAATAATAGCTTGACGTAAATATAAAATAAGTTGCAGCTAAATGGTAAAAATACATTAGTTTGTCATTTTGTGTATTGCTTCTTTTCATAATTAAAGTACTAATAATTAGTACTTTAATTATGAAAAGAATTAATAAACTAAATGTAAAACTAAAACTATTTTAAAGTTCTTTAAAACTAATAACTACTAACTACTTTAAAAAACTATTTTAAAGTAAGACAACTTTAAAATATATGTGTGAGAATATCTGGATTTTATTCTCTTAAGACATAAAACATAAGACTTAAGATAGTTATTGTTTTTGTTTTTTTTTGGCATACAATTCATGAATAGACAAGTCAAATACACACAATACTATGGGGTATGTTGTCACTGAAACATGCAATATGAAACAAATGCAATGTTCACGCAAACTTGACATAAAACTAAATAAATTAAAATTAATCTCATTATCAAGTCAACAATTCCCCATGAGTGTCAAAACAGTCCCATAACGATAATGTCACACGAGGAAATACGGGGTGAAATAAGCTGCAAGTCATAATAACCTGCACTCCCAAACTAATGAGTATGTAATCCAATCACTCAACTGTAACTCTTATAACAATTAAACTACCTAAGGTTGTAGAAATTAAAATCGGTTTATCCAGATCATAAATGAATGGTGCGGTTTTGACATTATGTACCAAAGAAATCAAAGAAGAAATAAACAAATATTTATTTTATTTAAATCCCCAAAAGAATAAGTTTAACATAGACAACTACTTCATTTTAATATGTCGGCCATTTCTAGCTCTGCAGACATTTAAACAAGGGTGTAATTCAACACATACACGTTGAAACAGCTCCCTTTTTACTGAAGATACTGCCTCATATATTATTTTATTTCTATTAAATGAGCCACATTACAAATTTTTTGTAAATTAACCATGTTTTTACACATCCCCACAAAACAAAATCACATGGAGTCATATGCGGGCTACTATAGGAGGCCAGGATACACGGCCACCTCTACCTATCCACCTGGAAACATGACTTGAAGCTGAAACATAAAATTAAATCGTTAAAAGTTCGTTAAAAAACACGATTTTAACAATCAAAGAGATGTTTTTACAGTTAATTAAAACAACAATATTTAAGCTGTAGAATCCAGTTCTAACAACGTGGATTTTCGTACTTTCCTTTTTTTATAAGCAGTCAAAACTGCACCATTTTTTATGAAAACCCTGTAATAACCATGAAATCCCTGTACATACAAACTTGCTATGTTCACCTCTGGTTCGTACATCACTAGGAATTTTCTACGATAAATGTATATGAAACTCAGTAATACAAAATAAACTAATGTAATCTTGTATATTTTAACATATATTGATGAAGAACGTATACTGGACTTAATAAACGTTAGCTAAATATTTGTTTCCTACAAGAAAGACTAGTTTCATTCCTGTTTTTCCTATTTGCAGTAACTTTTAGAGAAAAAGCGCTGTCACCGTAGGTAAGTATTTGCTGGGCACTAAAGCTGGCAGCTTAGCACTTAAAGCTTGAATACCTTTTACCTTCCCAGAAAAGCCAGAAGAGTGCCAGAAGTCACTGATGGTGCACTCAACTGGTCGTACTAAGACAAAATAAAATAATATACATCTGGTATACTATGTTTGCTCTTTAAAGCAATTAAAACAAGTTATTTTCAAGTTAAATTTATTTGTCACAGCCTACGCTTTATTCTCTTTGACACAAACATTTGTTTATAGGAATTGCCATAGAGGCAAACATAACTTTTGGCTGGATAAAAGTTTTGTATCCAGCCAAAAGAGGGTCAGTTTTATAAGCCACTTCAGATAATCATCTTTGTTAAACGTAATAAGTGTATTTTTTGTCAGTAACCTTTTTGTGAAATATTTAATAGAAACCCTTTGAGTAATTTTCTTAATTTCGTTTGTGTGATGAAAATCTACAACCATTTGAGTGGGTGTCTCATCACAGGAAATATGTTCATGTTTTTTAAACAAATATTTATTTTATTTAAATCCCCAAAGAATAAGTTTAACATAGACAACTTCTACATTTTAATATGTCGGCCATTTCTAGCTCTGCAGACATTTAAACAATGGTGAAATTCAACACATACACATGAAACATCTGCCTTTTTACTGAAGATACTGCCTCATATATTATTTTATTTCTATTAAATGAGCCACATTACAACTTTATTGTAAATTAACCATGTGTTTACACATCCCCACCAACAAAAAATCACATGGAGTCACGTGGTTGCGGGCTACTATAGGCCAGGATATGGGGCCACCTCTACCTATCCACCTGGAAACATGACTTGAAACTGAAACCTAAAATTAAATCGTTAAAAAGTCTTTAAAAAACACGATGTTAACAATCAAAGAGATGTTTTTACAGTTTATTAAAACAAAAATTAAGCTGTAGAATCCAGTGCTACCAACCTGTATTTTCGTACTTTCCTTTTAGCGAATTTCCCCTATAGGGAAGAAGCTATTACCGTAGGTCTCATGGTAAGACTTAAGCCCGAGACCATGATAACTTTTTGTTTTGAGGTCCCCAGATGCCAAAAACACTATTCGTTCAAATTTATATATATATATATATATATATATATATATATATATATATATATATATATAGATATACATGGGCAGACATTCTATGACATTCTATATGATGCGCAGGCATCATATAGATATACATATATATATATATGTGTCCGTTAACACGATAACTTGAGTAAAAAACGTCCGATTTTGATGAAATTTGGCTCAAATGTGGAAAATGACATTCATGACTTTAAGTTCGAAAACCAGAAAAATCGGGCCATGGGAAGGGGGGTTTATGGGGGTTTTAAATTTTCCAAAAATCAGTTTTTTGCATTTTTCACCCTAAAATTTTTAAAAAACTTAATTTTGGTTTTGACCATGTTATAGAGCTTAAAAAAACAAATAATTTAGTATTTTGAATTATTAACCTAGGTTAAGTGGTTGCGGAGAAAATCCAAAAAAACCTGCTCATAAAATCTCCCATGTTAATCTTATGGGAAAAAGGTTTTTGGCTTTTCCTCAGTTTATTTTAATGTAAACTTCACATTTGCTTTTACCAATATGTTCAGTTCCACAAAAAAATCATTTTGGTGTTTAAATTGTGATTCTACGCCCAACCGTTGCAGAGATATTCGAAGTGCTAAACACAGTACGTTGTCCAATGTTATCCTTATGGAGAATAAATAAAATTTGATATCTCGATTATTTATAAATGTATGTTGATGAAACTTGGTATGTGGCTTCAAGTAGTACTGGTATATTGACATTTGCACAAAAAATTGATTTTTTGTTGATTATTCCCGTAGCAGCAAACCTCCGTACTCAGCCCCCATGTTATTCTTACGGAGAATAAGTAAAACGTACTGACTCCCTTAATTATGAACATAAATTAATCAAACTTGGTATGTAGCTTCACTTGGTTGAGTTATATTGATAATTATATAAAAACCCATTTTTCTGTTCCTCGTTGCAGCAAACCTGCTTTCTCAGCCCCCATGTTATTCTTATGGAGAATAACTAGAATGTCATATATCGCTTATTTATGATTGAATATCGATGAAACTTAGTATGTGGCTTCGCCTAGTTAAATTCTATTTATATTTGCATAAAAACCAATTGTTTCTGTTCCTTGTTTCAGCAAACCTACATACTCATACATACTCATACCAATGTTATTCTTATGGAGAATAATTAAAATCGCTTATATGTGAATATATTTTTATGAAACTTGGTTTGCGGCTTTATGTGGTATTCAGACAAATATGATGCATTGGAAATTCGCTGAGTCCGCAGGTTTGCTGCGACGGGGGTATTTTTATAAGCAGTCAAAACTGCACCATTTGTTATGAAAACCCTGTAATAACCATGAAATCCCGGAATTTGGCAAGATTTGTCGCTGGTATATTTTGGCTAGAGTGTAAAGTAGTTTAATAGTTTTGTAGTAACTACTTAACCAAAGTAGTAAATATATATTTCTGGAAAGCCCCGTCAAACTCTAGCCCTATTAGCTGAATGGTAGGTTAGGTTATTAAATGATTTTAATTTATCTTTCGACAGCAGTTAAATCCGCAGTCAAAACACTACCAACACTACTGCTGACGAAAGGTAATTTTAAACTATTTAATAGTCATTACAGTTCAGGGAAAATAATCCAAATATGAATAAATTAGATTAGATTAAATTAGGTCAGGTCAGGATAAGTTAAGGTTAGGTATAGAATCAAACTGAATCAAAATATAGGCGAACTCAGTTTCTTCCAAAAAACTTTTAATATAACATTTTTGTTTATAAGTTTTATTTATTTCCATGATATTTAAACCTATAAAAAGGTATTATTTTTAACTTAAACTACAGAGGAAAATCGTTACAGTTGTAACATTAAATGCAACTCAATTAAAAAGAAAAAGTAATGAGTATCAAACACGGCGTAAGGATGAGAAGAGTGTTATTTTTAACGCCTCCCCTTTCAGCTTAAAAGCCTTCTTTCCTAAAATAAGCTTCAGGGAGGTGTTTCTTTAGTTTGTATTTAATTACTTCTTTTGAAATAAAATAATTAATTTTAAAGCTTTCTCTGTATATTTCATATTTATTTTATATTTGGTCGTTAGTGTAAGTAAAAGGTATTTGGTATTATAACTGATTCTAAGAAATTCAGTTATTTTATAATCGTTACTTAACCAATATTTTGTACATTACTCGTTTTTTATTCACAATATCTAACTAAATAAATATCTATGTATCGGGTATATAAGTAAAAATAAACTTTCATAATTACTAGAAATTTGTTCTTGATATTCTTATTAGTGAATTTCCTATGGAAAGTGAACTATTAGCATGACCCGCACGGTGAAACTTAAGCCCGGGACCACCATAGAAGTTCCTAACGTGACCCCCTGAACACGTTTTGGGGGGTCGTTCAAAATTTTATATATATATATGTGTGTATGCACTCTAGCGGTCGCATTTTTTGCCCGATTTACTTTAAATTTGGTAGGGACGTTCCTTTCTATAATCTGTTGGACAAGTTTGTTGGGCAAAACAATCGGAAAACTCTAAACCCATTTTTTGGGGATTAATATTTCAAATTTTGAGTTTTTGGGCCAAAAAAGGGTCAGAAAATCCCCAGATGGAAAGTTAATTCATGTAAAAATATGGGAATTAGAGAGGCGAAAGTTTTAAGCCATCTCTCGTCATTCTAGCATAAATATTCACCGAGTTATTAAAGAAAATGTGTATCGGCTAAACACAGTACGTTGTCTTATGGGGGTTTTACACTAGAAAAGCCTGTTATTCTTTTGTTAAAGTACTTTTATTATTCCCAGCAACCTCACGCCTACTTTCAAGCCTGAATGGACCTTCTCCTAACCTTATAATGCGCAAAATTGTATTTCCAGCTTTGCAAGTAAATGAAACCAGGAGTATCAGAACAGCCAAAAATCAATGTTTTCAGATTTCAATAAAAATTGGACAAATGTATGTTTTTACACTGATTTTGAGTTTTAAAAGTTTTTATGTGGAAATTCACTTCCCTCACGTCAGCGTGCTGCGTGCCAACTCGTTTTAATTTATTTGCAACTATAATAGGATGTATGTAAATCATCTAGAGATGGAGGATATGGAGTTTCCATAAATAAAAGGTCAGTTAAAAGTTCATTCACGGGGGATGGTGGGGGGGTGGGGGGGCATGTGATCCAACAACAGAGGTCGCGTGGAGCCAACAATACAGAGTCCCCAAGGGCTTCGTAGGAGAACGCGTGGCAAATAACTTCTGGCTGTTCAGTTCCCTTTGGTAGTTTATTTGCTGCTTTTAACAGTTAAGTTTAGAGTTGTACGTTTTTACGGGTCAACTATGGCCCTTATGATAGTCAAGAAAGATTAATGTTTAAATGAAAATTAATACTTTTCATGAGAAATCTTGAATCAAAAAATTGTAATCCAAACATAGACGTTATGGCCTTAGAATTTGAAATTGTAAAACGTTACATACATTAGTAAATTTATTTTCATGTATATAAGTGTAAAAACGTTATATCCAGTTGGATTTGGAAACTACACAATAACCATCTCGTAAAGTTTTTGATTTCATTTTTTTAAATACCGTACATTAATGAGAAAATCGCAGTATATGCATTCTAATAAATGGGAATAAATATAAATGGAAAGACTTCATTAAGACTCATAATCTTAAATTTCATTTTCATACTTTAATATGAAAATGAAATGAGATACTTTTGAGTTGTAACACCAAAGAATTGCACTTTAATTTCCTGCAAAACCTTTTTTATGGAAACAAACTTAAAGAATATTGTTTTAGGTTTCTATGTAATGTAATTTAGTTTGTAAACTTATCACTTTTATATTTTATTTTATCTTATAAGTTTTTTTTTATTACAAGACGTGTAATTAACACGTACCTGTAACATCATTATATCACTGGATTTCTTTCAAGTTGTATACATAAAATTACACTTGAAAACAATTTATACATATTGGAAAAACTGTCAACAAATTTAAAATTCGTTACAAAAACCAGTACACATGGTATAGATTTTCAAAAAACGTAATGAGAAACTGCGCCTTATTGTACAGGTGAAATTTTCCAGTCTTTATATAAAACTAAACAAGCACTAATGATCGGTATAAATCCAAGCAGCGTATACGGTTTATGGATAGTTCAAAAGCTTCAAATTGGGATTAAAACTTATATATTCTTGCTATTCGACAACTTTAGGGGGAGTGCAGATGCAACATGAATTGTTCAGTATGATTGTAATAAGTTTCATTGTCTAAAAACTTAAAAACATTATATACACATCAATGTTCTAGCGATCCAACATTTCGGTATTTGAGTATTATAGGATAAGCTTTTAAGGACACATATCAATCCCGAATGTTTAGAACAGTTATAAATCACTATGATTGCACTATAAATGGAAATTCTGAAGAATTTTAAATTTGACGTACCAAAAACAAATCAAACATCCAACATACAGCCAAATGTATACATTGTGTGACATACATTGCCATGGATTTTAAAAATGTATATATTATTTACGTTGTATAGGTTTCAATACATATTCATGCTATTCATGACACAGACAAACACAATCACTTTGGGTATTTGAATATGAACGAATGGATGTTTAAAGGGCAATGAAGTGAGATGCCTAACAACCTAAGGTGAAGCATTTTGAAGGTTCTTGAAACATTGACTGTTTCTTTTACCTAGAATTATTAATAAATAACCGTAATACCAGTTCTATTTTTTACTTTTTACGAAATTTAATACATTTTAGCGAATTTCCCCTATAGGGAAGAAGCTATTACCGTAGTCGGCGTGGTAAGACCTAGGCCGAGGACCATGATAACTTTTCGTTTTGGAGTCTTAAGATGCCAAAAACACCATTCGTTCAACACTTTATATATATATATATATATATATATATATATATATATATTATATATTATATTATTATTGTTATTATATTATATATATTATATATATATATATATGTGTGTGTGTGTGTGTGTGTGTCCGTGGGTGCGATAACTCTCGTAAAAATGGTCCGATTTTGATGAAATTTTGTAAAAACATGTAAAGCAACAGTTATGACTTTAAGTTCGAAAACCAGACAGATCGACCCATCCAAAGTTGTATTTTGGGGGGGTTTTGTACCCAAAAAATGAGTTTTTTGAAGTTTTTACATGTAATATTTTAAAAATTCAAATTTTAGTTTTTACTATTGGATTCAGCTTAAATACACACAATTTCGTTATTCGATCATTTCTCTATGACAATTGGTTACAGAGAAATTAAAAGTGCTCAACACAGTACGTTGTCCAATGTTAATCTTATGGAGAATAAGACAAAAATTATATCTCGCTATTATTTATGAACGTATAAATACCAAACCAAAACTTGGTATACGGCTTCATGTGGTTGTGGTCTATTGTTATTTGTACAAAAAAACAATTTTTACCGATAATTTCCGTAGCAGCAAACCTGCGTACTCAGCCCCCATGTTATACTTATGGAGAATAAGTAAAGTGTAATGTCTCCCTTAATTATGAACATAAATTAATAAAACTTGGAATGTGGCTTCACCTAGTTGAGTTCTATTGATATGTGCATAAAAACCCATTTTTTATGTTCCTTGTTGCAGCAAACCTGCGTGCTCATCCCCCAAGTTATTCTTACGGAGAATAATCAAAATTGTACATATCGCTTATTTTGAATATACATTGATGAAACTTGGAATGTGGCTTCACCTATTTGAGTAATATTGATATTTACATGAAAAGCCATATTTTTTGTTCCTTTATGCAGCAAACCTGCGTACTCATCCCTAATGACATTCTTATGGAGAATAATTCATATTGTATATATCGCTTAAAAAAAATAATTATTTGTTAATATCTGTTTATGAAACTCGGTATGCGGCTTTATGTGGTATTAAGACATATATTTTACATTGGAAATTCGCTGAGTACGCAGGATTGCTGCGACGGGGGTATTATCGCTTTAGACTTCATTGGTATATTGAGCGTGTGTCGGCTTATTATAAATAGTTATACAGGATCCCATAACGATTTACAGTACTGTTATTTATTGTTATTATTGTAGGATATGAAGTGAGTTCTACTTTTGAGTATGATAAGCTAATAACAAATTAAGTAAGTACATATCAAAAAATCTATAAATAACTGACACAAAAACTCTATCTAAACGCAAATATATTTAAGTTTTCATCTTAACAAATTTATTTACTGTTTTTTTTTCAAGAGTGAAATGTTCCTAGTTTACAATTTGTATAAATAAGCTTTACATCCAGGTTTAATATTACACTTGTTTAAATTCCTTAAATCTAATCATAACTAATACACGTTATGTAGAATTGTTTAATTTACTAAGTAGAATTATTTAATTTACTAAGTTTGCTAAGCAATAAGCTATTAACTAGCTAAAACTTGATTAAAAGGATGAGAGCAAGAATTAAAACAGGACAAATTTCGTGCTGTAAAATACTGTAAAAAACGATCAATTAACTGACAACGCATAATGTCATATATTTACCAGAGTATAAAAATGTAAAAATTTGACTTACACGTCCCTCATGTGTGTAAAAGCGCTCTTTTCCAGTTTAGCGCTAGAGAAATGTGTTTTCCGGCTACACGAACACAAACAAGCTAACGCTCTAAACTTTGTTTGGAAATTAAAATTAAATTTCTCACTCAGAGACTTTCTTTAAAAATATACTCACTCATGTTTAAAGTACGAAATTTCCTTTGGGAAAATTCCCTTTTGAAATTCATTATGTCATTGTTCCATTCTGAATTAGAAAATATAATGCACAATGGTAATGTATAATGGTAATTAATTATTTACATACCGTTAATAATGTTAAATGGTTTATGCAATTAGCTGAATGAATGAGAAACGTAATGTTTGAACAAAATTTTTTTTCGTCTAAAACTTCTTACAATGTATTCAAATAAAAAAATTCAAAGTAACTTCACCAATGTATTATCAATAGGTTCGCACTAGGTTCAAACTTGTTATTAAATGTACAATGGGCGTAAATCACTTAATAATGGTTAATTACTGTAACTAATTAAATTTCATGTTTCAGCAAGTTTGTTTTCATTCAGTAGTCTTAACCGTCCAGCCTATAGCACTCAGTGTGAAACGAATTTTATATTTTCTTATCGCTCAAGATTTATTTTATAATAAATAGAGTTCCGTTCATCAGAGGTGATCATGAGCTCAATGTTTAATTAGTGAATTTCCTTTGGAAAGTGAACTATTAGCATGACCCGCACGGTGAAACTTAAGCCCGAGACCACCATAGAAGTTCCTAACGTGACCCCCTGAACATGTTTTGGGGGGGTCGTTCAAAATTTTATATATAAAATTTATATATAAAGACATATATATATTATATATATATATATATATATTTTTTTTTTTTTTTTTGCACTCTAGCGGTCGCATTTTTTGTCCGATTTACTTCAAATTTGGTAGGGACATTCCTTTCTGTAATCAATTGGACAAGTTCATTGGGCAAAACAATCGGAAAACTCTAAACCCCTTTTTTTGGGGATTAATCTTTCAAACTTTGAGTTTTTTTGGCCCAAAAAGGGTCAGAAAAGCTCCGTATGTAAAATGAATGCATGTAAAACGATGGGAATTAAAGAGGCGAAAGTTTTAAGCCCTCTCTCGTCATTCTAGCATAAATATTTACCGATTAATTAAAGAAAATGTGTATCTACCAAACACAGTACGTTGTCTTATGGGGATTTTACATTAGAAAAGCCTGTTATTCATTTGTTGGTGTACTTTTATCATCCCCAACAAACTCACGCCTACTTTAAAGACTGACTGGACCTTCTCCTAACCTTATAATGCGAAAAATTGTATTCCCAGCATTGCAGGTAATAGAACCAGGAGCATCAGAACAGCCAAAAAAACAATGTTTTCAGATTTGAATAAAAGTTAGAATAAATGTATGTTTTTAACTGATTTTGAGTTTTTATAGTTTTTTAAGTGGAAATTCACTTCCCTCACGTCAGCGTGCTGCGTGCGAACTCGTTTCATTACGTTACGTTTTACAATCAGGGGCGAAGCACAAATTTAAGATTTCATTATTTTTTACATTATATTCATTTTTTAGTAATCAATGAAAATAATCAATGTCTATTATTAACTAATATTATCAATTAACATTGGGTTAGCAAAGACCGTTTTGGGAGGATTACTAAGTCATTTAAAAGTATTATGTGATTTTCGAGTTTAGCCTGTCTTCCTAAAAATGGTCAGAATTATAGTTCATTGGCTTTTTCGAGATGTAGAAAAAAACAGACAGACATTCAGCTTCATACATAACTTTAGGATGGAAGTAACACCGCAGTCATGGGTGAGACAAGATCTTATAGAAATTGGAGTAAAGCATAATACTCCGCTCCAAGCGTGCGTGCGAACCAAGCTTTGTACTATTTCTCGAGATTACCACATAGTGTGCACTTACGGTAGGGTGATAATAAACACACGAATGCTTAATCTTCACAAGTCTCCTTATTACCTGGAAACTCTCCTCAGATTGTGCAGCAGAAACTGTTAGTTCAGCCAAGATAAGTGCTCCCTCCAAGCTCAGATGTTTAGATCAGTTGGTGAGTTTATATCAAGTAGGAGCATTGTTTCCCGTACACGTCGCGTCCATTGTTGGAACTGAGAACGTAATGGTCGATGTGATAAATTTTGTTTTTGCAGTTTTTCAAATTACAATAGAATTAGACTACCCCAAGGACGAGTTTTCTTTTAATGGTGAGTAGTGATTTACACGTTCTATTTTGTAAACCGTAAATTGACTTTTTACAGTTTAATTTTAAACGAGTTCGCACGCAGCACGCTGACATGAGGGAAGTGAATTTCCACATAAAAACTTTTAAAACTCAAAATCAGTGTAAAAACATACATTTATTCCAATTTTTATTAAAATCTGAAATCAGTGATTTTTTGGCTGTTCAGATGTTTCTGGTTTCATTTACCTGCAGTGCTGGGAATACAATTTTGCGCATTATAATGTTAGAATAAGGTCCAGACAGGCTTGAAAGTAGGCGTGAGGTTGCTGGGGATGACAAAAGTACTCTAACAAAGGAATAATAGTCTTTGCTAGTGTAAAACCCCTATAAGACAACGTACTATGTTAAGTCGAAACACATTTTCTTTTAATAGCATGCTAATATGTATGCTAGAATGACGAGAGAGGGCTTAAAACTTTCGCCTCACTAATTCCCATCTTATTACATGCATTAATTTTACATACGGGGCTTTTCTGACCCTTTTTGGGCCCGAAACTCTAAATTTGAATGATCAGTCCCCTAAAAAGGGGTTAAGAGTTTTCCAATTGTTTTGCCCAACGAACTTGTCCAACTGATTACAGAATGTCCCTACCAAATTTGAAGTAAATCGGACAAAAAATGTGACCGCTAGAGTGCAAACACACATACACACACATATATATATATATATAAAACATTTTGAACGACCCCCAAAACGTGTTCAGGGGGTCACGTTAGGAACTTCTATGGACTTCTATGGTGGTCCCGGGCTTAAGTTTCACCGTGCGGGTCATGCTAATAGTTCACTTTCCAAAGGAAATTTTCACTAACAACATTACAAACCAATTTTGCTTTGAACGTGTTGAATTTAAATTGCCTATAGTAAACCATATAGGTTTATAAACAATTATACTACATGAGGTTATGCATGTACGTTTTTAAAGATGGTTGGTTGAAATAAAATTTAAAAAGAGACGCAAGATTTAAGCCTTTTAAATGTCAGAATAAAGAGTACTTACATTTCTAAGTATGTGTGTGCACAAAAGTGGTCGAAGATCAGGACACACTCAAGGGCTCAATATCTTATGGAATTAAACCACATTTGGGGCTCAGGGGATATGTGTTTGTTTGCCCTGACTGCAGATGTTCCTAGGATCTCGATCACTTACTGCCGCAGCACCACTTCGAAATAAAGTGCTATGAAGATAAACCAAAATATTGTAGAACTGCATGGAATTCAAAGTATTGAGGGCCATCGGATAAGTAACTAAACATTTGCTAACCCTAAATAATATTTAAAATGTCTACATAAGATTTGTATTATAAGTTTTAAAGGTTCAATAAAACTGCATACGGGTAAAACAAAAAGTAATAGATAATATGAAACGAATCACTGATTTTATAAACGCACATAATTTAGTGGTGGAAAGCTGGATTGCAAATTAACATAGATCAATCAAAATCCGCTGAATCTTAATTGCTTATAAATATTTAGAATATATATAAGTTACAAAATAGATTTATTGGTCCGAAAAAAGAAATCTTGTTAAGCCAGAAAATCTTATTCTACAAAATAATTAAAGAAAAATACATGCAAAATTGTTGTAACTTTTAAATATATCCGTGTTTTAATACTTATTTTCTACAGACGTATAATATTCAATAAAAATACCGAATTATTAATTAACTTTTAAGTTTTGGCCATGTAATTCTTAATTAAACATTCTAATTTAAGATTTATCACACATATTTTTAAATCCAGTTTATGAACCCACAACACCTAATGTGTGTTCAAAAGCATTAAGTTTACATAACCCTAAACATTCAAAGTTAAAAGGGAGAATTAAAGTTGTACGTTTCAGTGAAGTAAGAAACTCTGCATTCAAGGTTTAATTTTGCTTAGGTTTGAAAAATTTGCACAACATCTTTGACATGTCACATTATTTATTAAAACAAGTTTGCTCCAGTAGAAAATTATAGACATACGGAAAAACATTCATTTTATAAAACTGTAATTCACTATTAGCAAAATTTTAATTAAAAAAACTTAGATAGGATTAGCGATGTTAACATTTTTTTTCTTCTTTTACATTAAATAATATCAATGTTTCTAACTATTAAAAGCCCATTTTAGCAGTATACTTGTTTTGTTGCAACTTATTGCAAAGGAAAATATTATTTTTATTGTAAGAAAGAAACCCAAAATTCCTTAGGGTGTATTTCTCATGAAGTTCCTCGCAAGTAACCGAGGGCCATGTCATGTTTGACTGGCCGACCACCGAGTGGGAGCCAATATTTGCACACGTCTCTCTTCGGTTGTTAATGTTGTAAAATGTAATTTACGAACATTTATTAGTGTTTAAGTTCGATAAGGCAGATAAATATATTGTGTGGTGATCAGCTTATTACAATATGGCTGTCTACGTGTTATTAGTTGACGTTTTAAATTAATGTAAAATTTATTGATGCACGTTTAGACATTATAACACACGTATTGGGGTTGTTAGAATTATTGTTCAATCATTATGACTAAATCGGGAGTGTAAATAAAATGTCCTTATTTATAAAATATATATACAACAAATATAAATTTCCAAAGAACTAGAAGAACTTAAAAACCATACCTTATAATACAGTGTCCCATAAATCTCTGGACAAAGATATATAGTGTTATTCCTTGGTTCGAGACAAACACATGTTTATGGTATGGGTCACCCATGCCTAGTTTTCCGTTTGTCTATCTGGATGTGGCTCTTAATACAGACAATAGGAAAAATAAGCATTGGAGACCCATGTTCATATGGTAAAATGTGTTTGTCTTGGACCAAGATATAAATCTTAGTCTAGATAGTTACAGGACACTCTGTATATTAATAAAATTGTCATTGCATTGATATTAACAAACTGCGAAATAATATGCCCTACAATTGCGGTAGCAGCGCAATAATGCCTGTTCATTTGTATTTTTTTACAAAGAAAGCGAACTTTCGCATATGCTTGGCTCATTCGCATACCCGACATGTTTATTAAATCGATGTGTTTGTGCTGTTTTTGTTTTTAATCTAAATAAAATTTGGCGATTTATAAACATATTCGTTTTTTTAAATTATATCATCATTTCATTTATGCATATTCTAAAAAATACTGACACCTCTAAGGACTTTGAGGGGCTTTCCCGGAAGGTTTTTTATAATTTGTTATTTATTTTAATACCAATGACGAACCAATAAACGACAAAATGTCACGTTTCATGGTATCGACCACATAAATCCAATTTAATTTCTTGATATTAACATTTTAGTATTAAAAATATGCAACCGCAACATAACGACTGGATTCGAAACAAATAATCGAAGGATTACCTTGATAATAGAGACTTTTGATGTATGTGTACCGTATAAGCTTCATATCATTATAATGTTTAAAGTTTGAATTGTATGGTTTAGTTTCCAAAATTATAAATAACATGAAGTACGAAACAAGCCGAAAACACTTACAATATTATCTTTTACAAAACTAACGTTTTAAGTTACAGATTTATTTCATTTTATTTACAGATTCTGTAATAAAACAGTGTTCGTCTTCATTGGTTTTATTCTTAACACAAAACCAATGTTGTAATTTTTAATTTTACTTCCAACCAGAATCTATGTTATAATCTTAGTAATATTTAACACAGCTTTTGTCTTAATGTTTTACTCACACATAATGAAATTTCCCTCTATAATAGATCCTATATAATGGAAATAACTAAAGATCTGACCATGGAACTAGTCTCTTTAATGGAACTGACTTACACAAAGCAACTGACCAATACGTTTGTTGCAGGATACACCGGGATGAAGGGACAAAAAGGAGAGAAAGGAGATCAGGTGAGTTTTTACACTTCAGTATCTAATATTCGATAAATACTTTTACATTTAAAATTAATTTTAATTAAAGGCACAGCCTTTGACAGTTATAGTTACTTAATTTTTTCCAATGTATTAAACTATGATAGCATATATTGGACTTAATACAGATGTATTAGTTTTAAGACATTTATTTTAGTGTAGTTAAATTAAGTAATGGCTTGATAGTTTCGTGGTAGAGGTAAATAAAATTATTCGTCTGATAAAATTTAATATATAATTGATAAATTGTACAAAATATTTATTGTTTCTTAGCATACATTAGTAATATTCTAAATAAAGTTTATAAATACCTTAAAAATATAGGTTTTTGTTTAACTTATGGGCTGAACAAGTAGTTTGGATGTTTCTAACCCACATTTCTTGTAAGCTACTATTATATTATACAATATAGTACCGTTTTAATTTAGTTTACTGTCTCAAAGTAAAATTTCTTTGATTAATGTCATAGCTTGATAATGGTAAATATCAGTTATCAGATGTTTTATTAAATTTGGAGGAACAATAATATTAGATTAATGTCATAGCTTGATAATGGTAAATATCAGTTATCAGATGTTTTATTAAATTTGGAGGAACAATATTATTAGATTAATGTCATAGCTTGATAATGGTAAATATCAGTTATCAGATGTTTTATTAAATTTGGAGGAACAAAAATATTAGATTAATGTAATAATACAAAAAATCCATACATACACGACACCTGTTTAATTAATAAACACTTTTTTCAATTTGCTTTAAAACCTAACTATCCCCCAAACTTTTGGAAAACATAGTTCATTAAACTGATTAATGTCAGACACGAGTAAAGTTTAGTCTCGCAACTGTCATTGTAATTGACAGTAGACGGAGGATTCAACTGTAATTGCAAACACGTGCAAATGAACGAGTTCGTCGGATTAGCTCGCTAATGAACAATTTCTTGGATTAGTGCCACAAAATCGAACCGGAATAGAGCAATTTGGGTTGACAAATGAGTCAAAGAGATATGATTTTACATGTTTACCGTGTGAATGCTAAAATTAATTACTTTTAAACCTTTATGAATACAATTTTTGGATTTGATATATATATATATATATATATATATATATATATATATATAATCCAAAAATTGTATTGTAAAATTTTAACATGACCTAAGAGCTGAATTACCAGTGTACTTAAGTTTATTTACTTGTTTTTAATTATATTTATCAGTAGCCCTAATCTGTGAATTTAATGTTTTATATATATATATATATATATCAAAACATTAAATTCACATATATATATATATATCAAAACATTAAATTCACAGATTAGTACTGATAAATATAATTAAAACAAAGTAAATAAACTTAAGTACCCTGGTAATTCAGCTCTTAGGTCACGTTCACAGTGTTAGTTATAATACCTAACCTTATTTTAAACTAATCCTTATCAACAAGAGTAAAGATTTTCACATGTGGCTATAAATAATATGATGATAATATGGGTTTTTTTGTCTGGACTATCCATACAAAATGGATATCAAAGAAGAGTTTTATATATAAATTACCAAATTGAAAAAGATAACATTTTAAACTCGATGCAAGTGCAGACAAAAAAAAACAATTTTCGATCAAATAATACACATTAGAAGTGCTCCTAACAACCTGATAAACATTCATCATATGATTTATAGTCACATGTGAAAATCTTTACTCTTGTAGATAAGGATTAGTTTTAAAATAAGGTTAGGTATTATAACTAACACTGTGAACATGGCCTAAGAGCTGAAACACGTGTAAGTGTAATTAAAATGATTTTACGAGGGTACTTAAGTTTATTTACTTTTTGTTTATTATATACGTGTGTGTGTGTGTGTGTGTGTGTGTGTGTGTGTGTGTGTGTGTGTGTGTGTGTGTGTGTGTGTGTGTGTGTGTGTGTGTGTGTGTGTGTGTGTGTGTGTGTGTGTGTGTGTGTGTGTGTGTGTGTGTGTGTGTGTGTGTGTGTGTGTGTGTGTGTGTGTGTGTGTGTGTGTGTGTGTGTGTGTGTGTGTGTGTGTGTGTGTGTGTGTGTGTGTGTGTGTGTGTGTGTGTGTGTGTGTGTGTGTGTGTGTGTGTGTGTGTGTGTGTGTGTGTGTGTGTGTGTGTGTGTGTGTGTGTGTGTGTGTGTGTGTGTGTGTGTGTGTGTGTGTGTGTGTGTGTGTGTGTGTGTGTGTGTGTGTGTGTGTCTGTGTGTGTGTGTGTGTATCTATCAATGTAACAACAATTTCTCCAAATCATCCACAAAAAACCACTATTCTTTAATGAATGGCGTATTCCTCCCTCTTTGATTTTCCTTTGAGAGTATACAATATTTGCTCAATCGCTTTTCTATATATAAAAGAGTATAGTACTGTGTTTCGCAAGTATGAAGCGAATTCACTTTGTCTTGGAGGGGGAGTGATGGTGCGGGAGGGAGAGGGGGAAGGTAAATTGCTGGTTTGTATTATTATAATAAGGGTGAATTTTAATTTCCTTTGGTTAGGAGGAAACCCCCATCTTTGTTTCAATTAACATTACTAATTATACTTCATATAAATATATTAAGGCAAGTTTTGTGTAAACCTTTGACCAAGGTATGTTGTTAGAGTTTTTGGTCACCCTAGTAAATTGCAACATGACCTATCGACTATTAAAGAAGCCGGGACCAACAGCTTAGCTTACCTTTGAAAGCACGGTGACAGTCTCAAAAGTTTCAAAAGTAAGATGGACTAAATGGGAATTGAACCCGGGTCTTTCGGGCATCGATATGCTTTCGGGTGGTAGGCCAGTACACAATTCATTCATCTATGAATTCCACTAAAAAAATATATTGAACCTGAGGAATATTAAGATAGTTAATAGATTCAGTCAAAATATTGTAGTAAGTATTGTGTAAGTATTGTATACTTAGTCTATGATTGTAGGTCAAACAACGAAATTATTCATTAACCACCTTAATCGCCCAATTGGGAATGTTATCCCTTTATCTAATTAGGCATCAAAGCGATGCACAACTAAACCACATCCTAATGGTTAGATTACATTACATGTAATCTAACTGACCTACTTTGATAAGTAATCCAACACCATTGTCTGCCAATTAAACGATGCTTTGCGATGGTGATTGTGGTTTGCAGTACAACAAAGCATCCCTAATCACCGTGTACCTTGATTATTAACAATGAAATTATTTGTTAGTAAAAGCTCGTAATTAGATAGTAATTACTTATTACCACTTTACTAATTAAAAATGTATTGAGAATCCATTCATAAAACTGCAGGCTAGCCAATTACGTTGTTCCAAGGACATACATCTTATTGAATATATAAATGAGCCTTTAAATATTTTTGGAGATTTGTTACAATAAATGCTACGAATATGAGATAAATACCAAAAAATTACCGAAAAAATGCTACGAATAATACCAAAAAATTATATAAAATTTAAAAACAAACTGATCACATCTACGGTTTTTTTCTGAAGATATAAGTCCAACAATCTTTCATTGTCTAAAATAAATTTGTTTCAATCTTCTAGCTGAACACTGTTAATAGTACTTTTCATCACTAGGAGCAAAAGTGGCTCTTTTTGGTGCGCAATGCCCCTCGCTTTTAAAAACGATTAAGCACCAAAAAGACACTTTTGCTCCGAGTGATGAACAACGTTTTTTTTATCATAATGTGGAATTAGACTTTTAATCGTTGAAAACTCTAACTATAAAGTTGTATTTTTGAGTTTATGTTTACAAAGTAAGTAATATGCAGTGTACATTTCTGTTATTTACAAACAATACTTTTTATAACGTGTGGTAAGGAACGCTTCTATCATGTATAGATAAAACAAACAGCTGACTTTTACGTCCTAGGACTTAAAAAAGATCACAGCTGATTTTTTAGGTCCTAGGACAATAAAGTGACGTTTTGCGTACTATTTAGAGAACAAAAACAGGTGGATTTCGTGCAGAATGATAAAAACAAATTTGTGTTGCACAGTGCATCATTATTGGTACAGCACGTAGTCTTAAATTTTTCTAACAAAAAAACTATTTGTTATAATTTCGACTAAGATAGACATGTTTCACATATTCAGGTACTATGATAATCTTTCAGGTCGTACTAAATATTATGAGAAAGAGAAAGACGATCCTTAACATGTTGTCTTAGTTGTCATGGTTTGTCAACCGTTCTCAATAGTTATGAGTCGTTGGCCTAGTGGTCAAGGCGATGGATATTGGAACCGAGGCAGCGGCCCTGTCGTGGGTTCGAATCCTAGTCCAGGTACATAAATTTTCTCAGAACTGTACAACTCGTACTGTAACAGCTCAACCCTTGCCTTGCTGGATTACGGTCCACGCACAGATCTATAGCCTATGTGGACTGGCAAAGAGAGTATAAAAAGGCTGCCAACTTTATAAAAAAAAATATGTGACCAATCAATCACACTCTCTATCTGATTACTATGTGGAACATTGACCGATGTAAAATGCTTTAAATTTTTACTATGAAATGTATAACAGTAAATGAGGCATATGAAGCATGATGTTTAGGCAGGGTAACTTGATAACGGAAGGAGTTTCTTTACCTTATGAAACGTATTGTAGTTTTAAACACAAGAAGCGATAGGTACATTCCAAACTAATCTTATGAAAATTAATGAGTTTTAGCTTATACACGTTACCTGTAGTTGTATCGTTATTTTAAGGGGCCGCCAGGCGAAGCGATAGAGGGACCACCGGGCCCCCCTGGACCCCCTTACTCTCCCAGGGGGACGTCGGGACTACCTGAGTTCGGCTCTGGAGACGATGGGGTGAGTTGTGTCATATCACTAGTGCAAATATGTAAAACTCATTAGTAGAGTTAAATAGACCCGCCAAAACTAACACAAAGCTGATTCGCTATTATTGGTAATAAAATTTGAAAATATGTAACAACTAGTAGTCAAAGAACATGGGTTGATTCCACAAAATGGGTTTTTACCGGTTAAGCACATATAGCATTATACATTGTTATCATAACCTTTTACTAAGCCAAATATAAACTATCTTTCAAAATATTTTGAGCTTTTGTAAAAATATACAGTGTTAGTTTCCTTAAAATTGCTACGCAACCTAATATATAAGAGTGATATTCTTTTTGGTTGAAAAATAGTTTTAAAAATAAAAATATATAAAAATAAATGTAAATAAATAGCTTGAAAATTAATATAAAACAAATTATAAAATTGTTTAAAGATAAGACTAGTTGATGGTCTACGTTTGGAAATCTAGCAGACGTAGAGTCATATGTTTTGAAAAGTTTACATTGATCAGCTGACTACTTAAATAAAATATAACTCCATAAAATTAACATTGGAACTTTGAAGGCCTGTGGGACGAAGCCCTGAACCTGGATGTTTTTCAAATCCTCAAAAGGCATATCTAAGAGCTTTCGATTGACGCCAGATATCTATTTAAAATAATTGTTTTAGAAGTCGAAAATCACCGAAGAAAAGTCAAGAAATTATTTTAATAATATAGATGATATAGTTTATTTTGTCATTTACTTTGACATTTTACAGTTACTTAAGTTAGTTTATCAAATTGTTTACAATATAACATTTATGTCATCATAGAAATTTTCGTTGATTTTCAATTTTTTCAAACCAACAACATTAAAGTTGAAGTTGAAGTATTTTTAATGGATTATTATGAATTGCACAGTTTTAAATCTAATGAAATAACATACAATTATGATTTTACAACATACTTCCTCACAACAAAATAATAATGGTGTAATCCATACCGATTATACTCGACCTACGATATAATATATTCAAAAATAAAAATCTCTGCAATCAGAGAGAGAAACAAACATTCACAAAGGGAATGTTCGATCCCGATTGTAAATCACTGGATATGTTACACCATTTGTCACTGTGTCAAAAGAAATTATGATTTGGGTACGTTTCGATCGGAGCCCCGTCTCTTTGTGGATTTGATATCTTCTTTTTGATTTGTTGATTCATTACAGTTGACTATGCATTGTCGAGTATGAAATTTATAGCTATGTAAATACAAAAAGTGGAAGTGATCAGTTGGAGAACTATGTAAATTATTTGTATTATCATTTAATAGTTAATATTAAATAATAAAGCATCAGCATTTTGTTATAACTTCTAAACGCCTATTACTTATTGAATTAAATACAATTTGATACTGTTTATTTAATAAACCTACGAGACGTGGATTTTTTTGTAGTTAAAACTTTAAGATAGTTAAATAAATAGAGCTTTTACTGTTTTTCAGCTCAAGAATATTATAAGTAAATCAGTTATAGCTGGATCTATTATTGTGTTTATTTAATTGTGTGTGTTCTTATATCCGAATTAGTCTTTACGCCTTTCTTAATCGCGTTGGAACTACGCCTACTTTGTAGTCGTATTTTCCAAAATGAGGTTGAGTTTTCATTTCATTCACAAGGAGGGAATGGTATATTTGTACTGAAAAAAATATATTTGAAGATCTGTTCGTAGTGTACATAAATGTTCTTCCTGATAAAAAACCAACAATAATGATAAACTGGTACATTAAGATACATACTATTGTGATCAATCTACAAGACTCAGTGTACAGGAAGGCCTTACTAAATAAGTTATCTATACTTTTACTGTATTACTTACTTTCTATTTTCTGATCCTCGAGTTTTTGGCTTAAACCATGTGATTTTATATATTTTTTTAACCCTATAAGATCTCATTTTTAAACAACGATATGATGCTATACATTTTCATTCAGGGGTAAAGACGTACGCACATATCTATAAAAGGGAATGCCAATACCTTATTTTAGTGCAAAATATATGCATAACAGGTTTTATAATCCAAAATGTAAATATAATTTGTAAGTAAAGTATTTTTATATGAGATTAATTTAACTTAGCTTTTTCTAACTACGGAATATTTTTAAACTAATTTATTTTTAACTGCTACAGATTATCACGTAACACGTTCATAGTCAA
The DNA here is from genome assembly GCA_963675035.1 of Allygus modestus. Lineage (NCBI taxonomy): Eukaryota > Metazoa > Arthropoda > Insecta > Hemiptera > Cicadellidae > Allygus > Allygus modestus. The sequence goes on from OY776115.1 coordinate 10,587,989, forward strand.
TCTGTATGCTAGTTGTATAGTAAAATTTTGTCTATTTTGTCTCATAAAATTTTCTCGTCTCTATGAAGAAAAACCTTATCAATCTCCCCTAAAAACTGGCTCCACCCCACGGGATTCAAGTCGCCAAGTTATTTTATTCCCAAGTTTATTCTCTTTTATTTATTTTTTTATTTTTACAGATGATAACTACAACTGTACTTCATAGCTCTGAAATTTAACTACAGAACGCAGTACTCACAAATTGGGTGGAGTATATCACCAGCAAGTTTAAAATATTCATAATTAATCTTAATTCATTCGTAAACATAAATCAATTGCAGCTTTTTAGTTATTCCCTGTCCATCAAATCAACAAAGCTACTGTTAAGAGTGGTTACAATGAGGGTATTAATTTAGTGTTCTACTTTTCCTCTTCAACTTGAAGCTTCATAGTTCGCTTTATAAAATAAAACAGACAACCAACAAGGGTCAAGTCCAACACAATGCATTAATTTGCCCTTGTAGTAAATGATTTACGTATCGTGTATTGTAAAGAAAACATTGTTATCGTTTATTGTAAAGAAAAAATATTTGACGTGTTGAACAAGTGTTTTGGTTGATTTGTCTATTTTCGAGTTGAAAAGCCTTAGAAATATTAAGCCTTAACAAGATTTATTTTCTACGAAATCTTAGTCAAAATACTTATTGTACCCAAAATATAGACAAATTTTAATAGTATTACCTTAACATTCTTAACAATAAACTTGTATAAAATAACGTGTAGTTAAATGAAATGTTGATGGAATCAATATGTCATTTTATCATTTTCGAAGAAAAAAAAACTTCTGGAATATTTTATATTTATCAAAACAAGCTCATTAACCTTCTCTCCAACATGAAACTCTTTCATTTCTTTTTCCACTCCGAGTGTATGTGAAATGCGATGTGAGCTATTCAAAAAGCGCTTTCAGAAGAGACGAAAGATGCGGTGTTCTGAGAGCTTTGAACAAGAAGGAGGCGGCGGGAAACACATCTCACATTGCTGTGAAACACATCTCAGCGCGAATAAACGGGTGGTTTAAAAACACAATGTGTTCTTATGTACATGGTTAAAAATATACTTTTTTCCGCGGTTGTGCTGTGGTTGTTAAAAATTATCTCTGATAATAAAGATTTTGATTTTTTTTATAAAAATAAATTAAATGTAAAAATCTTTATTTGCAACTAAAAACCAATATGGTTATTAATACGTGTCGTTTTACAAAGTTTTGATAATAGTTACGCTTGCACACCGATAACAATATCAGTCTAGATACTTCAGCTCTGACTATCGCTTGTGTATCCTGTGAAGTGTGTAATTTATTCTTGTTCTAAATATTACATAAATAACTTAGATAAGACACCAATTTTTAACTAAATTAAATCTTGTTTATTTAAAAATAAAATTTGTTTAGCCTAATTTAGTATGTTTTTTATCGTAATTTAGTTTTAAATGTATGTTATCTCATCCTATTAGAAAATAGAGTTCAATTTGATAGTTTTCACTGTTTCAAAATGGCGGTTGGTTCAAATACTAAACTATACTATTAATTTAAGAAGAAATATATAATTTTAAGTAAATATCCTTAATTGTTTTTTTCTGGTTTGCCCTTTTTTATCTGTCGGACAATATTACAAAATTATCTACTTCCATTGCGAAAGGATTTGATTACGATTGCGATTTTGAAAATGCAACTCCAAATCTGTGAAACTATAATTGTTTCATGTAAAAGAACCCTTTTATATTCGAAAACCTTTATTAATATTTTTATTTTCTGGTACACCCCTCCGAATGAATGGAGTATGCGTAGATTGAAAATGTTTGATTTTAGAGTCAATCTTTCTATTTTAATTTCCTTTTTGTAATCACACATTAGAGAAATGCATGTTTAAATGGAGAATGTGTTTTATATAAGTGTTATATAATGTGTTTTCATAAGTTCTACCAAAATCGAATTTTGAAAGCCCTGAAAATAATTTAAATACATCGAAAGACCATATATGTATGTTCTAACTATTTAATTTCTAGTTATAATTGTTTTTATCAGTTTTACGTTATTCTCTTTAAATTTGTAACAAATTTCACATTTCATATATTACTATAAACGTAATCGTTTATAGACAAATCCAAATATAATTGAAAATCTGACACAAATCTCAGAAGGAAAATATTTTACAAATTCAAGAAAAACTTAAACTTCCCCCAATATTAAAATCTGTTGACAAATAACAAAAATATCCTGACATCCTGAGAATTCGTTTCCTGTCCAATTTTTAAAACTCATATCAGAGTTCTGACAATTCGACAAGGATTTTAGTTTGGAAGCGATGAAAAACAAACAAGCTTGTGAACCCTGGAGCAAAAATCATGTTCCTTTTGATTATAATTCTGTTTTACTTCGAAATTGCCAATCGCATTTATGTTACTTTTTCTTTGTACTTGGTAGACATAATTGATCTGCTTGGTTTTAATGTAACTCATGATCATTAATTAGGGTAATAGTAATATCAAAATTTTACTCAAATAAAAAAGGAAATTTATATAATATTCAGTGATTAATTTATTAGGATTGTAGAGTGCAATAAAAGATGAAAAGGAAAATTATTTTTGGTGAGGATATGAATCAATGGAATTATAAAAGTTAATTTTTAAAATTAAGGGCGTGAACATTCCAATTATCGTGTATTTTCTTTAGGAAATATTTATGTGTCGGTACTCTTTTTTTTTATTTTGGATATAAAGAAGGGTACATTATTATTCAAATTCTCTTATGGAAGCCACCTTGCATACAGCCAACGTTGACTTCCCATGTTTCACATGTGTAATCAGCTGACTAAAAAAATAAAATTACTAAGATTAAAATTAAAAGTTTGGTACCCTATGTGGCAATACCCTGATTCTGCCTGTTTTTAAACTCCAAAAGCACAGCTAGACCGGAACAGGTTGTAATTTATACCAAACATAAAGGAAAATAATAGTCTTAGAAGCCTAAAATTGATGAACAAAAGTCATGAAATTATTCCAATAATATTAATTTGTTAATAATATTTTATTTTAGTGGAGCTCTGAAAGGAAATATGCTGTTAATATACAACATGGCTGGACTGGTGTACACCTACGGCCTTAACAAAGTTTTATTTTAAGAGCGATGCCTTCGACAATTCAAAATATTTAAACAAACATATAATTTGTATCCATAAATTAGAAATTAAAAAGAATTATAAGTATAAATTTTAAAAGTATCACATGATTCCTCCTCGAACACTTATGCCTATTTATTGCAAAACAATTACAACCTCATTGGGAAAAAATTCGTTGTTTCTTGTTTAATAATATTTTACCGAATTCATTAAAATCAGTGAATCAAGTTCTAATACACATATTCTACGTAAAATCCTGAGTAAAATCAACAAATAAAATTAAATCATAACACAATAAATAAAAGGGTGGTAAATTTGGTTGTGCAAAATCTCACAATGACAAGAAATTACGACCAAAAGAATAATTTTAGATAAGGGATACGACATTTGTTTACATTTAATCAGCCCTAATCAGACGATCGTATTGTATTTTCAGTACTCTTTTGTGTGATTTTTGTATTTCATTCAGAGTTTGAATCCATTTAAATTTTGAAAAGGTTTAGCTGAAGCCATTGTTCCCTGTCGCTCCACTCTGACTAGACTGTATTTCATGGATTGAAGTTGTCAGTGACGAACAAAAACACACATTTCTTGGAAAACACCCAAAATACACAATTTTGTAGAAAAAGTTACAATATTATAGAAACACAATTTTTCATTTAAAAAATATTATAAAGATGCAAATGTTTTCAATGAGACTCTGTAATAAATTAAAATTATTTTATTTAATAAATATCATGGTAGTATACAATTACAAGGGATAAATTATGCAATTCTTTGTACCCAGCAGACCTATTGTGCTGGTAAAATCAAACCCACAAAGAATCAACTAAGGATATAGAGGAAAGTTTGAAGAAAAACTATTTATTAAGGAAACCTTTAAGGGAAATAAATACTATAGTTAAGCAACAGCCTGCAGTGGGCTTACGTAAATAATAACTAATGCACGTAATTCACTTCTTAAGTATTCATTCATTGATTGGAAACTATAAACGGATTAGGACGTCATACTCCTAAACATGGAAACCCAAGACTAGAACCATAGAAATAAGCTATGTAAATAAAGACTAATACAGAACAACAATACTTATTTTATTGGACAAATTTATGAAATAGTACTCTGCTGATTGGAATGAGTATATTTAGCAAACACAAATTCAATTTGTAAGGATATTTTGATCAAAGTATCGTCCAATATGGTGAAATATTTGCCAACAAAACAATCAGTATGGGTATTTTAACTACAAATAACAACTGTGATCTAACTTCACTGTGTGAGTCAAGTCCTTTGATTACTTTGTGAATACAAAATAGTTTATATAACCTTGCAGAACGGATTATTGACGGAAACCAGGTTACACAACCACAACCATATTTGTAACCTCTGTGACCTTCCCCTGTCAATAACAGATTTAACCTTCACACTCCAGTTCATATTTACAACACACAAAAAACTGAATATAATTTTCATTTCTCATGTACCTAAAATCCTTAGTAAATAATCTAAATTTACTTTGATGAAATTCTATCCTGTAATCGGCAAAGATAACATATTAGCGAATTTCCCCTATAGGGAAGAAGCTATTACCGTAGTCGGCATGGTAAGACCTAGGCCCGGGACCATGATAACTTTTCGTTTTGAGGTCCCCAGACCCCAAAAACACCATTCGTTCGAAACTGTATATATATATATATCAGGATGTTCACAGCAGTATGGGGCCAACATCACTCCCCTCGCCAACGTTCAAAGCCACTGCTGGCTTCATAAGGTGGACTCAAACTGCTGTAGTTTTAGAGATATCCGCAGACATTTGAGCCTTACAGAACTTTGAAGCCAATTGGCTTCAAATGCATAGTAGGCGTTCAGAGCCACAACATGGCCTCATAATGCTGTAACAAAATTAATTTACCAGATTTTATTTTAGTAAACTTCAGAGTGAAAGTTTATTATATATGACGGTTTTAAAATTGTTAATGTGGTGTTATGACTTGGTCAATTTGATCCTTATGGGCAAGAATATCACCTCCGTTTTGTTAAAAAGACACGAACAGGAAAATATTGGCATTGTGTGGTAACAGTGTATAATAATAATATTTTTTAAACATCTAGCGTTGTTGTGGTCGTTATATTCCCGTTCTATGCGAAGAACGAGACGCCAGCTAGTATTTGTATAGATTTTTCAGAGTAGGTAAGACCACATACTGAGAAATTAAACAGGATCATACCCACGTGTGTATAACAAAAAATACGTTTTTAAATTGATTGATTCTTGCTGTAGACGGCAGAATATATACTTTTGATCACTATAATATTTTGTATTTTTGGTATATGCATTGAGATTTTTTTGTACCATGCACAGTTATACAGGGTATTGAAAAAAAACCTTCAGGACTTTGGGATATGATCACTTCCATAAAACTAAGAAAAAAGTACCTATTAACACATGTCCTAAAATGCTCGGTTTTCCGTATATCCGTCTCCATATGTTTTTTAGCAAGTTTTTATTTTGTAGCAATTATAGCAAATGTATTCTATTAAACAAATTGCAATAAATCAGTTATTTATGGCCCGATCTTAATAATTTTTATACCATTTTCTAGAAGATAAAATTTCACAACTTTTTTGTATCATGTAAATGTTTTCGTAAAATTTACGGTTTTTAAGATATTAAGCTTTAAAATCTAAAAATGGCCGCCATTTCGAAATAGTACAAAGTAGAAACTTGATACTACATACCTAAATAGTTCTTGTTAATAATCATCCACGTGCCAAGTTTGAAGTTTATACGTTTAGTGGTTCGTGAGATATAATTGGTCATGTAAAAAACACATACAGACGGATATACGGAAAACCGAGCATTTTAGGACATGTGTTAACAGGAACTTTTTTCTTAGTTTTTATATAAGTAATCATATCCCAAAGTCCTGAAGTTTTTTCAACACCCTGTATATTTGCCTTTAACTTTTCCAAAACTATTATAGCATTATGAAACTCATGACCTTCGTTTTTAAGCACCCTGTATATAGATTTAGATAAAAATATGTTTAAGAGATTTCCCATATGCGACTTAGTACAGATAATTTTGTTTGATGTCTTTATACTAAACCGTTCTACCCTTAGTGTGGAACCGTTATACATGCTCGAAGTGTGGTCGGACTCACCCTCTATATATTTATAACTTTAAATCATTGATAACTCGAAAACCGTCAGATTTAGAGCAAACATGATTATATCAAAAATTTTGCATATTGCAATTTTTAACATTTTGTATCGGTATTATTTCTCTCTATCATCAATAAATACAGAGCAGTTATAAGCAAAAATGTTAAAATTGGCCACCATTTTCAAATATGGCAGCTGAAGCACAGGTTTAATTTAAGGGGACTTTTAGTATGTTAAACAGGAAGGTAGAGACAACATCTGGACAAAAGTTCTAGGTTGTGCTACTTTTTTTGTTCAAACCGTATTTTTCTTGCACTAATATTAATACCCCTGGGGATTTATTTCACAGTCATAACTCGATAAAGGCTGGACAGATTTAACGTTTGGAGGTGTCAAATTAAGGTATTCTTTCGTAGATTGACCAACACTTCTGAGACTTTTAAGAAAAGGCACCACTTAAATACATTAAATATCTGAATTTTCGGAATATAATGGCACTCTCTGTCGGCGGAAGTCTAAAGTACATATGGTTATCATCCGTTTTAAAATCAGATGTTTTGTTATGTTTATTAACAACTGTAGAAAACCTTTTGTTGGGTATGAAATTGCTCGGATTCGAGCAACATGACCACTAGTTATTAATTAGTTCCTGATCATAATTGCATCACTTACTGCAAAGATATTTGTTTTTAAACTGCTTTGATACGATGACATAAAACACGCTTTAGCTGGAATAAAGGTGGAATTTCAAAACATGAATTACTGATCGTTTTGTAACAAGATTTCGTTGTATCAGGTTTAATAGGAATATTTTTCGCATAACATGTCTGTGCTATAAATAATTACAATCAGACCTAGACAGGGCCGGATTTAGGAGCTGGGGGGCCCTAGGCTCAACCTGTGGTGCGGGCCCTTGTTGCCGTCCAGGTCCATGTTGGTGACATTATTTGCCTTAGATGATCCTTTTGAATGTAGTACCATGCTTGTGGGGCGGGCCCCTAGGCGTGCGCCTGTGTTGCCTATGCGTAAATCCGACCCTGGGGCTAGGGCTATATTGTAACATCATAATAACGGTAGCATGAAACAATGTTTTACTGTTTCCATTGTAATTTAAGATTACATTTTAAAAGTAAAAGTACAAAGCCTGTTGATTGTTGTTTGAAGAAAATTTGTCAATAAAAATTTTATCAAAGTTGTATAACATTATTTTGCTATAAAGTTATAATTTTCGTAACACTTTATCTAGTATTTGTTTATCTTACACAGCAATAAATGACTGCTTCATATTTCTTTGTGTGTGTTCTTTGTTTATTATTAAAACTCATCTTAACCTGTGACATGAACAGAGTAATTTAAATAAATTGGTAACATGTAACCATAATATTGCAGTATATTTAACCTAATATTGCAGTATAAAAAAGTGTGCCGAAGTTGTATTGTTTATAAGCTACAACAATAACTATAAACCATCTCAAACACACCATCACTACTTATTAACCATCAGGGAGTTTTTAGCTCTCCACTATAATTTAATGCCAAATTCTTCGTTCCCAAACTGAACACGGTAAATATACCGAAAAATAAGAATAACGTTAAATACCTGTCAAAGAATTGAAAGACAGTAGTGGGATAGGAGTGGCATCATTTTCTCTGTAGGCGTAAACCAAACCTTCCGATGTAAAAACCAAACCTTCCGTAAAACAAACAAATCCGATGTAAAAATGTCCATTAAAACGAAGTAGAATATATAGTGCCCAGCTGCTATTTTAAAACCTCTTTCCAATTCGTCCTTCATAAAGTAAAAACAGTCAAGACACCTAATAAATAAAAATAAGGTAAACATCAGTGATAGAAGAGGGAGAAAACGCAGTAGGGGTGTGGCAAACCATAGGCAAAGTCCTTAGCTTATCTGTACAATTGTAATATAAATTAGTCCTACAAAAGTAAATCGAATGTTCCGTGCCCTGTAGGCTTCTCTAAACCTGCAAGTGGAATCAGTAACCCTTATGGGCTAGATGCAAATTTAGAATCTGTAGGCCCCCTAGGCTCAACCTGTGGCACGGGCCCTCTTACCGCCCACCACTCATGTCAAGGACCTTTTTTAATTAACAGATTTAGTATATGGCTTTTGTCTGGTGCGGGCCCCCTTGTGGCGCGTGCCTACGTTTCCTATGCTTAAATCCGGCCCTTCGGAGCCTATACTATTATATAGTGTTGTGAGTTATGATGTTGACGTTGTTGACTGTGAAACGAGTCCGATGTGGAAACGAAACAATGTGGGACTTTGGTTTTCTGAACTGCGTGGAAACGAAACAATGTGGGACTTTGGTTGTCTGAACTGCAATGTCGTGTAAATCAAGAGTAAATTTATACAAAAATATGAGTAAAAATAGTTGTTAGCGAATTCCTGCTATGGGAAAGAAGCTAAAATTGAGAGCTGGATCGTAGATAATTATTGTATAGCGTACCGCAGTTAGCAAACATACATTTTTTGGGATTTTACATATTTTACCTAGATATAAAAGTTATGATGATGGATTCTGGATAAAAATTAAGTCATAAAAAGGTTTATTTTACCTGTCCGTAAAATTATACTTTGTTAGTTCAAAAACAACTATAGCGGTTTCGTGTTCGTTGAGCCGTAGTTGTTTTTAAACTACAAAGGATCAATTGACGCACTGGTAAAATAAGCCTTTTTCATCATAATATAAAACACATTTTTACCAGTATCTCCTCTAAACACTATCTGTTCCTGTCTTTTACATATATTTGTATATGGGAAACATAAATTTCAGTTTTATTTTATGTTCGTCGGTGCGATAACTTTCATAAAAATAGTCAGATTTTGATGAAGTTTGATGCAAACGTTTTAAGCAAAATTTATGAATTTAATTTAGAAAACCAGTCAGAATGTATCAGCCTTGGGGTATTTTTTTATTCCTGGAATATCATACACAAATATGAAAACAACTGCAACAAATTATTCTGTTCAGTGCAGTTACATATTTTTTCTAACAAAAATTAATTTATATCTGGAATCTACGGATGAAAATATATAATTTCCAATCAAAAATTACATTTTTACCAGCGTAGTTTAATTACTTATGTAGTTTAAAGTCATACTATATACTTCTACCCGACCATGATATAAGCCACATTAATAGCGTCTTCCACACAGAGGCAATTCAGTAAAACTTAAATACGTGGCTTAACATATTTGAATTATATTGAAATCTTTATAAACACCCATTATATTGTGTTCCTTGTTACAGCAAACCTGCGTACTCTGCCCCAATGTTATTCTTATGGCGAATATTTACAAAGTTATTTATCGCACATTTGTGAATATATTTGTATGAATCGTGGTATGAGGCCTTATGTGGTATTGCTACACATATATGTGCATTGAATATCACTGAGTAAGCAGGTTTGCTGCAACAGGGGTATTTATTTTGATATTTCTTTGATTTCATTAGGTCCCGTGCCCCTATGTAGCCTGTGCTTGATTCCCGTTAGTTTACTTAAGCCAGTTAGTTAAAAGAAAGTAAATAAAAACTAAAGCGCCCCGCATTCTGGTTCCGCATCATGATTCAATTTATCATAGAAAATTACAAAACCAACTTTTCTGTGACTATATATAGTTTGTTATTCCCTTTATGATTAGTATGTTATATCCTTTTTACTAATATTTAACTTGTTATAACTAAGTTTATTGTATTGTGAAATATGGTGGGTATTTGGGGGGGGGGGGCACATAATGTTTCTTATGTTATTTATCTTCGGGACGGCGGATTTAGCAGGCTTTAGATTTCGGTGTTAGGGTATATGTTATTATCTACTGCGGGTAATATGCTGTTGTTTTACTAGTAATTGATCATTTACATAATGGTAATTGATTTTGTTTCGATTAAGACTAACCACTTCGTGGTAGAGGGATTTGATTTAGTGGTAGTAATGATGAGCGACAATCAAAGTTGCCAACGGAGTGTCATGGGGTGCGCACGAGTTTGAGTCGCACTTTGACTGCTTCTCAGGATCGGGTTTAGGAGCGGTAGGCCCCCCTAGGCCCAAAATGTAGTGCGGGCCTCTATGCCCCACTACCAGGTTGCCTACCTGTTTTTTAATATATTCCTACGTGGTTTTTTGTTTCGTACGGGTGCCCTTGTCATGCAGGCCCTTCGGCGCACCCCACGCCTGTGTGTAGCCTATGCTTATATCTGGTCCTGCTGCATCTTAGGAGTTTACCTCTTACAGTAGAGTAATGCTATTAATAAAAACTATTAGATTTTGTTATGAATTGGTAGGCCTAATGATCCATAAATTGATTTGTTTTTCTCTGTTGTAAGGGCGGGAGTTATTGGTTTATTAATGTGAATTGGTTGAGTATTCATTTATAGTGGTTCAAAATTTCCTATTATAATTCTTATAAAAGACATTTTTTTTATTAACTCCTTCTGAAGGCCTTGATAAGTCGTTATAATAGAGCATAAAAATATATTCAGAAATAAGCGATGTATAACGTTGTAATTATTTTCCATAAAGAATAACATTGGGGCTGTGGACGCAGGTTTGCTGTAACAATAAAAGGAACACAAAATAATAGGTGTTTATGCAGATATCAGTAGAATTTAACTATGTGAAGCTATACGTGCTTAGGTTTTAAAGAATTGCCTCTACGTGGAAGAAGCTATATCATGGCTTATATCGTGGAACGGTAAAAGTACAGTGTAACTTACCACTGGCAAACATGTAATTTTTTGTTGGAAATCATATAAATTTATCAGTAGATTCCAAATAAAAATCATTTTTGTCGGAGTAACTATACTGAACACTGTTTAATTTGTTCCAGTTGTTTTCATATCGTCATATAAGAGACCAGGGATACCAAAATTATCCTTAACAGCGTTATGTGATCAGACTGGTTTTTAAACTTTATTCATAAATTTTACTTTATACGTTTGTATCAAATTTCATCAAAATCTAACTATTTTTACGAAAGTTATCACACCGACGAATATAAAATAAAACTGAAATTTATGATTCCCGTATAAAAGATATGTACAAGATTGAAACAGGTAGTTTTTAGACCAGTTAAAGATGAGTTTCTTTAAAAATGTGTTTTATATCTTGTATACCTAGATAAAAATATGTAAAATACAATCAATACAAAATTTATGTTTTTGCCAACTACGGCACACTATACTGAACTACGATGCAGCCCACGGTATTAGCTTCTCTCCCATACAGGGAATTCGCCAAAAAATGATTTTATTCATGTTTATGTATAAGTTGTACTTGTGATTTACACGACATTGCAGTCGGGCAACCAAAGTCCCACATTGTTTCGTTTACATATCGGACTCGTTTCAGTCAACAACGTCAACATCATAACTCACAACACAATAGTATAGGCTCCGAAGGGCCGGATTTAAGCATAGGAAACGTAGGCGCGCACCACAAGGAGGCCCGCACCAGACAAAAGCCATATACTAAATCTGTTAATTAAAAAAGGTCCTTGACATGAGCGGTGGGCGGTAAGAGGGTCCGTGCCACAGGTTGAGCCTAGGGGGCCTACAGATACTAAGTTCGCATCTGGCCCACAGGGGTTACTGGTGCCACTTGCAGGTTTAGAGAAGCCTACAGGGCACGGAGCATTCGATTTACTTTTGTAGGACTAATTTATATTACAATTGTACAGATAAGCTAAGGACTTTGCCTATGGTTTGCCACACCCCTACTGCGTGTTCTCCCTCTTCTATCACTGATGTTTACCTTATTTTTATTTATTAGGTGTCTTGATTGTTTTTACTTTGTGAAGGACGAGTTGGAAAGAGGTTTTAATAGAGCAGCTTGGCACTATACATTCTACTTCCTTTTAATGGAAATTTTTACATCGGATTTGTTTGGTTTACGGAAGGTTTAGTTTTTACATCGGAAGGTTTGGTTTACGCCCACAGAGTAAATGATTTTTTTTTTATTGGAAGGTGGGAATGCTTTTCGTACATCCAGTCACTCCTATCCCACCACTGTCTCCCAATTCTTCGTCAGTTGTTTAACACTTATTTCTGATTTGTAGGTATGTTTACTGTGTTAAGTTTGGGAACGAATAATTTGGCAATACGTTATAGTGGAGAGCTACACATTCGCTAGTGGTTGAGTTGTAGTGATGGTGTGTTTCAGATGGTTTCCAGTTGTTGTTGTGGCTCATAAACACTACAACTTCAAAAACCCCGTTTATACTGCATTATTTACATGTTAACAATTTATTTACTTTGCCCTGTTCAAGTCACAGGTTATGGTATGTTTTAATAATAAACAAAGAGACAGACAAATAAATGTAACGCAGACATTTTTTCTTTTGTAAGTTAACAAATACTAGATAAACTTTTGCTAAAATTATAACTGTTATAACAAAATAATGTTATACACTTTTATCAAATGTTTAATAGTCAAATTATCATCAAGCAGCATACAACAGGCTTAGTCTTCTTTTAATTTTAAAATTGAATCTAAATTTACAATGTAAACAGTAAAACATTGATTCATGCTACCGTTATTATGATGTTACAATATAGTCCTAGGCCCAGGGCCGGATTTAAGCTAGGCTACACAGGCGTGTGCCTAGGGGTCGCCCCAGATGGTAATACATTCAAAAAGATCATCTAAGGCAAAAACGGTCGCCAACATGGACCTGGACGGCAACAAGGGCCCGCACCACGGGTTGAGCCTAGGGCCCCCCAGCTCCTATATCCGGCCCTACCTAGGTTTGATTGTAATTCTATATAACATATACTTGTAATACGAAAAAATAATTCCCATTAATCCTGATACAACGAAATCTTGTTACAAAACGATCCGTAATTCATGTTTTGAAAAGCCACCTTTGTTCCACCTAAACCGTGTTTTAAGTCATCGAACCAAAGCAGTTTAGACACAAATCTCTTTGCAGTAAGTGTTGCAATTATGATCAGGAACTAAATTATAACTAGTTGTTCTGTTGCTCGAAACCGAGTAAGTTCTTACCCAACGAAAGGTTGTTTCAGTTGTAAATAAACTTAACAAAACAACTGATATAAGAACGGATGATAACTACGTATTTTCAATTAACGCGTAGTGTAGTTTAGTCTTTCGCCGTCGGATATTTTTGTTCCGAAAATTCAGCCCTTTACTGTATTTAATAAAAGATGCTCTTTTTTAAAATTTTGAGACGTAATGGAAAATATACGTAAAAATACTTTAATACGACATCTCATGTTCTAAAATCCATCCAGCTGTTATCAATTTTTGACTGTGATTTATTAAAAATATTCCAAATTGTTATTGTTTAAGTTTAGTTGGAAAACGTTCGTTCGTTCGTGAAATTCCACTTGTAGGGAAAGTCCCTGACCACAGTGGGCTGTTTTTGGGTACTTGGCTCCTCTTCGGCCGGTTGGAATATTTTTCTCTTGGGTGTTAGTACTGAACGTATATATTATAAACAGTCGCCCATTAGAGCAGCTTTCAAGAGTTTGCAGCAACCGATACACAACCCTGAAAATAGGGACGCCCCATGTTATCTTATTTTAGTTTTGCCCACCAAGTTCAGAGGAAAATATAGCGATGACTGTCCCTGCTAATTCATCTTGGTCCCGTCGGCGTCGCGCGCGCTACTGTTTACCTTTAAAACATTAAAATGACTACATTTGTTTGTAAACAAACTAATAAATAACAGATTCCTGTCAATATATTTCAACCAGCTGTTAGACTTGTTACAATCTATATTATTATCGATTTTATTGATTTTTGTTCGGCGATTTTAGACTCCTAAATCTAACATTTTGTTTTCATGTTTAGTATCAATGAAAAGCTCTTACTCTCTAGATGTGTCTTTTGCAGGTTTGAAAAATCTTCACCCTCAGAGCTCCGGCATTTGGTCTGAATAGAGTCAAATATGCGATTGTGACTATCTGAGTTTGGGGGGCGGAGTTAAGTTCTTACTAGAAATGTTTTTTTTCATAAGCGTGTTCCTACTTATAGGATTATGTATACATTGCCGAAAAATCATTATAATACGGTTTTGAGGTTTGCTTTACTTGACGTCCTGTACCTTTTCCCCCTGTTTTGATTGGAAGGTGAAATGCATTTGCGTACACCTCCGCTCCTGCGGGGGTATTGCGGGTCTACTTCGAGTGATTAGTTTGACTGTTCAAAGTTGTTATAATTCTTCGGTCTAGATTTGAAACTCTATTTAGAACAATGTTTATTTTGTTAACTTTTAAATTTATTTTACATAATTAGATTGTTCCTGAGGATGAAACATTTCAAGAACTTTATTTTTAACCCAGAAATTTTTTTAATTAGAAGTTTTCAAGGAAATCGTTGGAGCAGTTTTTGAGATCAGAGCTGCAACCAAGCAAGCAAGCTTACCTTACTCATAATAGAATATATGATATTTTATAACTAGAATTATGTATTTAACGTTATTTAAAACAATTAATGTGGTTATTACTTTGTTTGTCGTCAGTTACAATATTTGAATATTGTTTTGAAATTTGTGTAGTTAAATTTGTTAGGAAATGGTGGGCGATGACTGAAAATAAGAACTAATTAGTATTTGACATACACCAACACTATTTTGTTATCAATAAACACATTTTTTAGATGATACATATTTTCACGTTTTATTTATATATATAAATATTTTTAACTAGCTGCCATCATACCTGGTTTCACCTAGGAATAAAGCCGCATTGTGTGGTTGACCTGTGAAACTTCTACGAATCATGATCTGCTGTTTTAGCTCAAACCAAAGGAATATCCATAAGCATAACACTGGATTGCAAATTTGACTCAACTTGATTCGGAGCCCTATGGGAATTTTTTACAATCTTTTCTTAATGTTTAACCTACGTCATGGAAAGAGTATATCTGCCGGGTTTCTTGGTTGTAGGTGTCAGGGTTTGGCCTGGGGATGATCGGTTTTCCGTATTTATAGATATAGATAGATTATAATATACGATTCCAAGGCTTATTTATACATTTGCTATGGTCATCTCCTAATTACTTTTCGATTATTCTGCATGAAATAAAATCTATTTTGACTAATACCAGTTCATATCATAACAAGTTGTATCAACTGTTTTTGTTGCCGATTTACCTTATTTCCTTACAAGATACATATTATATTCATATTGGCAGCTATTAAAACAAGTCTACTCCCAACGCGGAAAATAAGTATTATAGTCATGCCACAAAATTCGATAAGGATTAATGATTTTTAGTGGATTTACAGATTGGCTTTGAACTGCTGTGTATATCAATGTTATTTCTCGAATATGGTGGCTTCAAACCGCTGTCAATTTAAATATATTTAACGTAATTTCTTGAGAAGCTTACAGACTATTGAAGCCAGAAATTTCTGGCCTCAAACAGCTGTGGCTTCAAACGGCTTTATACATCAATATATATATATATATATATATATATATATATATATATATATATATGTGTGTAATTTTGGAAAAAGTCAAATTTTAGTTTTTACCATTGGATTCAGCTTAAAAAAACACACAATTTGGTATTTTGATAATTTCTCTACGTCAATTGGTTACCGAGATATTGAAAGTGCTAAACACAGTACGTTGTCTAATGTTATTCTTATGGAGGAAAAGAAAAATTTTATATCTCGCTTATTTATGAACGTATACTGACAAAACTAGGTATACGGCTTCATCTGGTTGTGGACCATTGATATTTGCTCAAAAAAAACAATTTTTTGCCAAAGGCTCCCGTAGCAGCAAACCTGCGTACTCAGCCCCATGTTATTCTTATGGAGAATAAGTAACGTGTTATCTCCCTTAATTATGAAAATAAATTAATGAAATTTGGTACGTGGCTTTACCTAAATGAGTTATATTGATATCTGTATAAAACCCCATTTTTTGTTTTCCTTCCTTCAGCAAACCTGCATACTCAGCCGCCATGTTATTCTTATGGAGAATAATTAAAATGTCATAAATCGTTTATTTATGAATGTATATTGATGAAACTTGGTATGTGGCTTTATGTGGTATTAAGATACATATATATGCATTGGAAATTCGCTGAGTATGCAGGTTTGCTGCTACGGGGGTATTTTTATCTTAATACTATATAAATGTTTATAAAGACATATAAGTTTTAATTAATACTTAAATATTTTCATTTGTTATCTTAAAACCGACTTTAGTATTGGACAGGCTGAGACAGTTTATATGTTATATTGAAAAGGTTTCAAACACAAAAAAAGTTTAGCTTAAAAATGTGTGAATTAAAATTGTGGCAAAAGGAGGGGCAAGTAATTGAATGCCTATTGATGGCAGTCCTGAACTCAAGCTTTTATGCTTTTGAAATTGTTGTAAGTAGTTCTGGACTTTTAATTTCAATACTACTTGAATATAGGCAAATGTTTAAAGTCAATATCCATATTGGTTTCTAATACATTACTCTTTGAACGTACATAAATGTTTTCTGCTTTCTTTATATTATGAATTGTATTATGATTAAAATACCATTCGTATAAAAGAACAATTTTAACTGTTGAAAATCTTGTATTTTATAAATAAAAATTGTTGTCTCTAAAATATTTTAACGTTTCCTTTTAAAAAATTATGTATTTTGGGTGTTTTTAAAAAATTTTATTTTCGTTTTTAGCCGATAAGTGCATTTATGTGAGGACACATTCACCAATCATTGATGTACGCGGGTCTTCATCTTAGGTTTTCCCCTATCTTTAAGGGTGTAGTCCTAGGGTACAATAACTGAAAAGAGTCCTGCACAATGTGTGAATCAAATACATATACATATCGAATACATAGGTTTTCAATTAATAGAGCGTTTTAGGCAGTTTTTTCGTTACTTTACCAAATTGAGTTCATATTTTGAATCAACTAAAAATTAAAAAATGATTACGATATCAAAATCGTTTCTATAATTTACCCATTGTGGTATAATTAAAATCCCGTCCGATTAAAAGACAAATTTCCTTTGGAAAACGTTGTTTTGGATTTTGTTCTGGCATACCGAGTCGAGCCTGGTTCTTTAGCTAATATTAAACGTAGTATTTAAGTTTAAACAGCGTAAATCATTGTAAAATGTTGGTTGAATTTTAAATGTTCACTGTGAATATAAGCTAACATCAAAGAAAACGCGGGACCAAATTAAAGTGGTTATATTTTAGTTCATGCCTAAGCTCTTATCAAAATGTATTTACTTGCACTGAGTTACTAAGAGTTATGAAAATGATTCCATTTGTATTCACTTTATATTTGCTTTGAAACACTTTTACGGGTTTCATTTAGTGTTAAGTTTTCTTGATGTTTAAAAAAAACTTCCACATTCCACACACTTTATACAAGGTTTAAAACATAATTTAAATGTGATTGCAAATAAATAACTGAAAACCAATTTAAAAGATCAAGTTATTTTTAATTCAGAGTGAATCCGTTATAAAATAAATCTAATTCAATTCCACTCAAAGAACACTTTTCAAAATAAACTGTAGTATTGTTTTTTATAACATAAGAGTTCTATCGATCCAACGATGATTTCTGTTAGGAAGGGATGAAATGTAAACGCACCAGCTATGCCCGGAGCTAAAATCATGTTTCTTTTGATTGTAATTCAATTGTTCTGGAATTTCTAATAACACACATTGTTATTGTACTCTATGAAATAAAACACCTTACCATAGTAAATAAATCTCTAAATTATGATTTTTCTAATAAAATTATAATAGTTGTAACAGTTATTTATAAGTATTACAATTGAATGTATTATAGACCTATTTTATCTTGCATCCAATGGAGATAATATATGCATTACTATATGAATAAAAGTGACGATTATAATGCAGTCAATGAATGAATGAAAGAATCAATCAAATCTCTTTATTTAAATTTTCTTCTAGATAAGTAATAGCGTCAAGGCAATTACAATACATTCAGAATTGTAATGAAATACAGTACAAATTACGATAGTATTTCATAAGGCATAGAACATTGGTTGGTTATGGATGAATGCCTCTTCAATGTAGGAATTATTTTAAATAGAAGGCTCCTTTTGTTAATCATCCAGAGAGTCTGGTCTTCAGCTATAGTCCATGTAGTTTCCTGATGTCTTCTGGCAAGAGACTTATGTTGTGTTCTTCCGAAGCAGGAAGGTTATCTCTCAAACAATGAGCTTCAGTGTAGGGGTAGGATGAATGTGGTCTCATGACTGTACAGGACTAACCCTCGTTTTTGAACTTTGACTATGTACAGAACCACTCTTTGATGTGTAGGGCGGTAACTGTCATGATACGTAGTGTGGTGATTGCTTCTCTCTATTTGTCTCTGGGGAGTAAGCCTATTAGCATTCTAACTGCCCTATTTTGTAATCACAGTAAATGTTTGAGGGATCCTGCCGAAGTGTTCCCTCACATTATCAGTCCGTATCTTAAATGTGTCTCAAAAAGCATAATATGCAGTAATCTCGTCACTCACATTCTTTATTCTTTTTACACATACATTCATGAATTTAGCTTATTGGATAGTGTATCAGTATGAAACAGGCATGAAACTACAGTTTTTTCGTTTGAACGCATTAATGTTTAACATATATGTGAAAAAAAGCTTTACCTCGGTCGGTTTTTAATTTAGTTTTGTATAAAGGTACACAGAGATGTAACAATAAATCTTATACTTAAGGCTAATATAAATAACCTATTTCAGTCCGTTTAATCTGGCTAACTTGGTAGTAATTATTTTCTTTATGTTTTCCCCGCTGGTTTTAAGACATGAAGAAAATTTAACAGGAAAGGTTTTAAACATTCAATTATAAAATAATTATAATAAAATTGATACAAACTATAACTTGTGAAGTCTATTTAATTACCATCTCTCTAATGTTGTACTTACCTTCTTTGGTTACTTTCATTATTCAACAACAAAAACTCAGATTTGATGGTTAGTATCAAATAAACTGCCGCTGTCGTTCCCAGTTATACCGGATGGAGAGAATAAAGAAGGTTTGTGCTGCATAGGCTTGTGCTGCATAGGTTTGTGCTGCATAGGTTTGTGCTGCATAGGCTTGTGCTGCATAGGCTTGTGCTGCATAGGCTTGTGCTTCATAGGTTTGTGCTGCATAGGCTTGTGCTGCATAGGCTTGTGCTGCATAGGCTTGTGCTGCATAGGCTTGTGCTGCATAGGCTTGTGCTGCATAGGCTTGTGCTGCATAGGCTTGTGCTGCATAGGTTTGTGCTGCATAGGCTTGTGCTGCATAGGCTTGTGCTGCATAGGCTTGTGCTGCATAGGCTTGTGCTGCATAGGCTTGTGCTGCATAGGCTTGAGCTGCATAGGCTTGTGCTGCATAGGCTTGTGCTGCATAGGCTTGTGCTGCATAGGCTTGTGCTGCATAGGCTTGTGCTGCATAGGTTTGTGCTTCATAGGTTTGTGCTGCATAGGCTTGTGCTGCATAGGCTTGTGCTGCATAGGCTTGTGCTGCATAGGCTTGTGCTGCATAGGCTTGTGCTTCATAGGCTTGTGCTTCATAGGCTTGTGCTGCATAGGTTTGTGCGGCATAGGTTTGTGCTGCATAGGCTTATGCTGTATTGTTTTATGCTGCATAGGTTTGTGTTGCATATGTTTGTGCTGCATAGGTTTGTGCTGCATAGGCTTGTGCTGCATAGGCTTGTGCTGCATAGGCTTGTGCTGCATAGGTTTGTGCTGCATATGCTTGTGCTGCATAGGCTTGTGCTGCATAGGTTTGTGCTTCACAGGTTTGTGCTGCATAGGCTTGTGCTTCATAGGCTTGTGCTGCATAGGATTGTACTGCATATGTTTGTGCTGCATAGTTTGTGCTGCATAGTTTTGGGCTGCATAGTTTTGTGCTGCATAGGCTTGTGCTGCATAGGCTTGTGCTTCATAGTCTTGTGCTGCATAGGCTTGTGCTTCATAGGCTTGTGCTGCATAGGCTTGTGCTGCATAGGCTTGTGCTGCATAGGCTTGTGCTGCATAGGCTTGTGCTGCATAGGCTTTTGCTGTATAGGCTTGTGCTGCATAAGCTTGTGCTGCATAATTTTGGGCTGCATAGGTTTGTGCTGCATTCTATTGAGAAACTGTTAAACCTTTACGAGTAACAAATACGTGCTTGTCTGACAAATATAAACATTGGATCTTTCAAAGCCAATGGGGTTAAAACCCTGAGGGAATTTTAGAATTTTTCTGAATTTTGACATATATATGAACTCTAACTAACATTTGTATGCAATTTGTTAGGGTTTTGTTTTGTTAACACCTTCAAATGTGGCACGGTGTTTACACCATGATTACATAGAATTTAAAGTTGACATTTTTAATTTAGATGCGTATTTCAAGTACAGTGAATTAGTAAGCTTATATTTTTCCTATGTAAATATGAATATTCCTTTTAAAGAAGCATATTCAAACCTGCAGCGGCATCGGTGTGTTGTGTCAGGAAACATTTGCTGTGCTGATTTGTATTCGTTGGTGGCTGGAATAAGGGACGAGTCTTTTGAATTACTCGTCTGGAAGTCCTATTTAAAACTGTACACATTCAATTTCAAGCACTCAACATATGCATGTGGTGCTCTTTGTCAGAATACTACTCGCTGAAACTTAATAAATGTATATGCAGATACCTTTTAAGTTATTATTAATATACGGTAATGAATGACTCTAGAGTAAATGTTTTGTTTTGTCATATTTTAATACTGATTAAGTAATGTATACACAATATTTAGTTTTAGTAATTTAAACGAAACCTCCAAAGAAATTATCAGTGGCATGGAATATGACAGGACCTACTCTTAAGTCATACTCGAATTTCTTGTTGGGTTCCGTTATAAAAGAAAAACTGTTTAAATAATTTTACAGACAAGAGATAAAAATCCTCTTATTGATATGAAAAAATGAACACATTAGAGTAATTTAAGCAGTTCCTTATGACCCTAAAATTGTTTGATAACGAACCATATGTTGTACAAAGAGTAATATTTTATTTATATTTTATAACATTTTTCTTAAGCGTTAAACGAAAATAACAACTGTACTTTATGCAATCGTGTGGAAAACCCGACAAATAAAGTATAATCATAAAATCATGAAGGACAAAGAGACATCTGTGCTATTGTTGATTCCCAAAGCCACGCGGAATTACGTTCAAAGGGATATTTTTAGCTTAGGGCTTGCTCGTATATTTACATTTAATAAATCCCGAACTGAAGTTTACATTCTATTGTCAGAACTCTTTTGTGTGATTTTAATATTTCATTCAATGCAAAGTACGAATTTAATTTTGATCAGTATTAGCTAAATGTCTAAACGCCATATTGTTCTGTATCTTTGTACACACTACAGATGACTAAGTATATTAAATATAAGTATTTGTAATGACCAAATAGGTATATTAGATATAATAATAAATAGCGCATTGCAAACAAACCCCGGTTTACCATACTCTGCACACAATCACAGATTGCATAATTGCACAGTGGAATGATTGAATACTTGAGCTCCGATTGGGAATGAATAGTATTACTTGGACCTAGTAACGCCAAATGGTTGATGACAGTGTCATTTTAATTATAATATGCAATCATAATTTAGCGCATTTTTATACATGGGTAATACTGTAATATACTGTAATATATTTTTGAAATAAATTGTTCTATACAGGGAGTCTCAAACCGATTGCAGACGAACTACTTGACTTAAAACGATGAAAAAAAATTATTTCCCACTAAATCGAGCACATGTAGTAACGTAAAAATAATTTCAACTTGTTTAAAATACAGGGTATTCCAAGAGTGTCACTAGTTCGAATCTCGGAATTTTCAAATGTATAGGTAATGTTATACACCATTTTAAACGAAAACAGAACTCACTTATCTCTATCCGTTTCAAAATGGCGGCCATTTTTGCAAAAAGTATTAATACTTATGGAATACTGTGTATCTGCTAAACCACAAGACATATTTGTTTGCTGATTCAAATTTCTTACTCGTATTAAACTTGGCTTTATCTTGATATGTTCACACATACAATTATGTTTTGGATCGTATTTTCAACTCCTGCACCCTTGTTTTAGTTCCTGCCAGCTGGAGGGGTGGTCGGCCCCCCTGGGCCTCCGGGCGAGTGTTCCTGCAACGTTTCTGAGATCCTCAAGAACTTCAACCTCCCAGAGGCGGTCCAGGGACTCCCTGGGGTGGACGGGAAGGTCGGACCTTCTGGAATGCCGGTATGTCATTTCCACTGGCCTAAGCATACTCCAGGAATAGATTATGTTCCGGACCTGTTTTTATGACTAACATGACATACGATTAATACACTGGGTATAATAATGTTTCCATTCAGTTATATCCTTATCAAAATTACAAGATGAAAATAAACTTTAATAAATTTAGATTTTTCAGAATGCTTTATATTATGTATGGAAAATTTAAAATAATTAATATCAATTGGGATTATTTAATTTTCAACAGGACGAAATAACTATTCTAATAATTATTTTCTTCTTTGAAAATTTTTTCTTAAATGTCTTAATAAAAATATTGTTGAAAATTTTATATAGCCTGATAGTATCACTATTTAAATTGTTATAATTTTCCTGCCGTGTAAAATGTGTTATGTGCATGTAACTGGTTAAGAAAAACAAAATAGAAATGTTACAATATTTTTATTCCCAGTTTCTCTAAGCGATGTGTTTTAGATAAACACAAGCTGATCTGGAACTAAATATCATAGACCACTAAATCCAATTCCAAAATAAAATATTATATCTATGAAACAACGTACTGCAATCATAAACTGACATTTATGAACCTATAGTATATTAAAAGCAATTCTTGTTCTAGGGCCTGCCCGGTCCGGCGGGAGAAAGAGGACTTCCTGGTCCTAAAGGGGAGAAAGGAGATAGAGGGGACGAAGGACCTAGAGGACCAGAGGGCATTCAAGGACCAAAAGGTAATTAGCAACTTACATATAATTATCATCTGTCTTCTAGACATTAGAGTTTCTGATCTTGTGTTTGATTATTTGTAACTTTTACTTAATACCTGGTTCACTTTTGTGTTGTTATTTGTTCCAGGTTTTATCAAATATTTATTTTCAATATTTTCCCGTGAGGATATTATGTTTTAGTGATATTATCAGGTCTCATTTACATTAATTGTAAATATCATTGTAATTGTGTTTTACTTATCATAATTTTCATAGTGTAATATTAAAGCTTTCAAAAGCTACTTAAATTACAATAATGTAAAAATACATGGTTTTATGTGACCCTAACAAGCTTTTTTTATAATAAACGATTTAAGACTTCAAGTAAACCTTTTAAACCGGGAATAATTTAAAATATATTTACTTATTGAAGCATGTTTTTACCATTTATCTAACTTAAGTTCCCATATAAAAATATAAATTACATAAAGTGTTGATATTTTTAACAAAACATCTCCGTTGCATGCAAGTACGAAGGAGAAGGTGTTATTTATACTGTAACAATTGATGCAGAACTTCATTTCCTATGAATTTCCCAAAATATCCATTGGCTCTAGAGCGGGTTGCTTTCAGAACGTAATGAGCTTAGGCAGGCAGTGGGTTTATGGCCTGTTACAAGCTCTTCAGTACAACCTTTATCAGTCCAAGTGGTGGTATTTCTATTGACCGACTATTAATTTTATAAATAGAGTCGAGTTTTATATTAAATATAGTGTTTTTATTATAATGTGATAGACATCACAATTTAAAGCAGGTTATACCGGAAAATGTAAATTTTTTTATGTTGATGTTTTCGGAAATAATCTAAACATCAGATAACATTGTATAAGAGTAAGTACGATTTTGAAACAACAAAAAATGTAATTTGTTCACTGTACATTGTGCCCTTGTACATACACCTTGTACTGATTATACGTTAAATTATCTTGTAATGCTAGGTAAAATCTGAATACTGTAGAGCTTTCTTATTTAAGACACGTGTTGTAGACGTCTCTATAAGTAATGTCAGATATACAGGGTGTCACAAAAATGAGTAGCGTGCTATGCAGAACCAGATTTTACATACAAAAACAAGTCGAAAATGTGAAATAACATTTTTAGCGAATTTCCCCTATAGGGAAGAAGCTATTACCGTAGGTCTCATGGTAAGACTTAAGCCCGAGACCATGATAACTTTTTGTTTTGAGGTCCCCAGATGCCAAAAACACTATTCGTTCAAATTTATATATATGTATATATATATATATATACATATATATATATATACATACATATATATATACATATATATATATGTGTCCGTGAATGCGATAACTTGAGTAAAAAACGTCCGATTTCGATGAAATTTGGCTCAAATGTGTAAAATGACATTCATGACTTTAAGTTCGAAAACCAGAAAAATCGGACCATGGGAAAGGGGGTTTATGGGGGTTTTAAATTTTCCAAAAATCAGTTTTTTGCATTTTTCACCCTAAAAATTTTAAAAAACTTAATTTTGGTGTTGACCATGTTATAGAGCTTAAAAAAACAAATAATATGGTATTTTGAATTGTTAACCTAGGTTAAGTGGTTGCGGAGAAAATCCAAAAAAACCTACTCATAAAATCTCCCATGTTAATCTTATGGGAAAAAGGTTTTTTGCTTTTCCTCAGTTTATTTCAATGTAAACTTCACATTTGCTTTTACCAATCTGTTCAGTTCAACAAAACAATCAATTTGGTGTTTAAATTGTGATTCTACGCCTAACCGTTGCAGAGATGTTCAAAGTGCTAAATAGAGTACGTTGTCCAATGTTATCCTTATGGAGAATAAATAAAATTTGATATCTCGATTATTTATGAATGTATGTTGATGAATCTTGGTATGTGGCTTCACGTAGTTCTGGTATGTTGATATTTGCACAAAAATTGATTTTTTATTGATTATTCCCGTAGCAGCAAACCTGCGTACTCAGCCCCTATGTTATTCTTATGGAGAATAAGTAAAATGTAATGACTCCCTTAATTATGAACATAAATTAATAAAACTTGGTATGTAGCTTCACTTGGTTAAGTTATATTGATAATTGCATAAAAACTCATTTTTTTGGTTCCTTGTTGCAGCAAACCTGCTTACTCAGACCCCATGATATTCTTATGGAGAATAACTAAAATGTTATATAGCGCTTATTTATGATTGAATACTGATGAAACTTGGTATGTGACTTCGCCTAGTTAAATTCTATTTATATTTGCATAATAACGAATCGTTTGTATTCCTTGTTTCAGCAAACCTACGTACTTATTACCAGTTCTTATAGAGAATTCTTATAGAGAATAATTAAAATCGCTTATATTTGAATATATTTGTATGAAACTTGGTATGTGGCTTTATGTGGTATTAAGACATATATTATGCATTGGAAATTCGCTGAGTTCGCAGGTTTGCTGCGACGGGGGTATTTAGATTTTGGCTTAGTTTAGCAGTAATCCGCCATTATGTATTTTTTTAATAATTAATAATTTAAAAACCCTTAGGGATATTTGTATGAAACTTGCTATAAACTTTAAGTTTGATGTTATTAAAATTTACCAAAACTATTTTTTGTGAAACTTATCACATTTTCAAAATGGCGGCTATTTATAGATTTCAAAGTCGAATTCCATGCAAACCAGCAGCTAAATCAAAATTGTACAAATCGTCAAATTTAATGCTCGTTTTAATCCAAATCCTATGACAATTTGATTGTAAAAATCGATTTATAAATCAAAATGTTTTGGTAATTTGTTATAATAAATTTCAAAATGGCGGCCTTTAAAAAATGTTAAAGTCAAATTCCCCAGTGAACTTGGCCACCTAATTCCGTCTACTTTAAATTTGATATCCTGTAAAATTTTGCTTTAGTTGCTGGTTTTCATGGAATTTGACTTTAAAATATTTAAATGGCCGCCATTTTGGAATTTGATAAGTTTTACAATAAATATTTTTGGAAAATTTTAATAATATAAAACTTAAAGTTCATACCAAGTTTCGTACAAATGTCTCCAAAGGTCTTTGAGTTATTAATTATAAAAAATACAAAATCGCGGATTACGGCTAAACTAAACCAAAATCGAAAAAATGTTACTTCACATTTTCGACTTGTTTTAGTATGTAGAATCCGGTTCTTTATTGCACGCTACGCATTTTTGTAACACCCTGTATAATTTGAGATAACACGGTTGAAGTGCAATAATGTCATGACATACTTCCCAATCCTTCAATGCATTTATCCTTTTTATATTGCATATATTTGCCTCTTTGGCAAATTTCATTATATTTACATCAATATTTTAGTAAGAATTAATCAAAAAGTAGGATATTTCAAGGGAAATCTTCCCAAACAAATGAGATGAATGTTATAGATATTTACAAATCTAGTAGTTATGTTAGTCATTTTAAACAAACGATTATAGAAATGTAGTTAAGATGTCACGGCTGATAAAGCGCGATCAAAAATACACTAAAAAAAAACGAAAAAGTCTTGAAATTTATATTTGAATGTCTTCCGTTATGAGTAGTTTTGATCTAAATCAATGTGAAATTGAGGACTTTATGCTATTTTTTTCTTGGGTAATACATAAAATCCAAACATTAAAACAGCGTTATATTTAAAAATTGTAACTCTATAGAACTTTAAGGTATCTAATTAGCTCGAATATAAACAAATATAAACACTTCGTAATCACATCCTAGTCAAATTATTATCTAGAATACAGTTTTCTCTTATTCTAACCCATAATTTACAAGCCTATCCTTATAATTAACTTGTCATAAAAACTTAAAATACAAGAGAAAGTACTTGCCGAAATTCACAAAGTTTCCAAATTCTCAGAGTTAGTCTGTTAAAAACTAATTTCCTCGAGGTAAGGAATATTAAACGATCTTTCCTAGCGAGTTTTAGCTTTAATTAAAACTTATATTTGCAGGAATAAGATTAGTTTTGAAATATTTCCATTTATTCAAGTATAACTGGATTTTAAGTACTTAATATACTGAATTATTATTTTTTTATTTGACTAGTAATATTCATTCTTGTTAGTTATGGGTACTACTATTTTATAATTGTAATACAATGTTAGTAGCAATAAACACAACTTAATCACACACACATATTGACCCTTCTAAATATTATCCTCCTACATTCTTATAAATGGAGGTATAGCATTGAAAATATTTTATGTTACATATTATTAAAGACAATAAATGTTACTTTGACTAGGATGTATTGATAAACAGTTAAACAACATTTTGATTAGCATATTCCATGTTTTTATTACTTACGGGATGTAATAAAAGACGTCTTACAACACTTAAGAATATATTTACACTTATACTGATTCACTTACAGACGGTAAACATATACAACAGATGATACAAGGCTATCGATTTCGACCAGTCACACCGGTCATCATCAGGCCAATGAGAGAACCGGTGGACCATGAGAGGCCAATGATTTTTGATTCTATCAGTTCTCTCATTGGCTCTCATCAGATGACCGGTGTGACTGGTCAAAATCGATAGCCTTGTATCATCTGTTATATATGTTTACTGTCTGTAAGTGAATCAGTATATGTGTAAATATATTCTTAAGTGTTGTAAGACGTCTTTTATCACATCCCGTAGATAAACAGTTGTAAACCTATATAATCCTTTTATGACGATAGTAACATTGTATATATGGAAAATACGTTGGATTCATCGAGTAAAGAAATGATTACAAGCGATATATTTACAAAGATTTTAAGAGGTGCCATCCTTAGATTAACTCAAATAACATCGGACAAAAGGTATGTAATGACTTTAGACATTTGTGATTTAAAACCATTTTATACATGGCTGCTTATAAGGGGCAATACACATATTACGCTGTTCCAAACCCCCCCCTCCTCCCCTTAAGTGCGTTACGTAACTCACGCATATTAACCCTAAGTGCTGGCGCACTCCCGTATCTTTTAATAGTGTTATAAATCGTTCAAAATATAAAAAAATAATTAAATTGATTTCTAAATTAAAGTTACAGTTTGTTACATAAAAATACTTCTGTCAATACTATTTTAATAACAGTTAAACTAAAAATCAATAAATAACGAGTTTGGAGTAAGTTCTGTATTGCTTTACACCTATGTTTTGTGTTGTTTTAGAGAGTAAAATCAAGACTGGATACAGCAATGCCATCCACATCTTAAGTTTTTAAGGTGTTTTGTATTTTTTTTAGTTTTAAATTAAATTTGCAACGTTTTAGCTGAGATGGATTATTTTGTTGCTTATATTATTAGTAACAGTCTTGTTTGTTTGTATACATTTTGCTTTGAAATAACTTATACAAAATTTTGTTAAAAGAAAGACATTAAAAGTTTAATGATTCATTAAAATCCATTCTCTAAATTGCTAATAAAACGATGCTTAAAAGATTTAAGCTGTTTTAAAGCCTAATACGATTGAGTTACGTAACATATAGGGGGTGGGGGGTATGCTCAAGCGTTATGGTTACATGGGGGACGGGGATCTGAAGTGACGAAAAAATACGTTACGTAATATGTGTCTGGCCCCTAATTAGCCTGATGAGGGGTCTCACAAAACAAATTGCTACGTTTTTAAAACTTGTGCCACTTTGTAACACTTGGCCGCAAAATTAGGAGGAATACGTTAGTAGTGTGTAATGAATTGATTCATTATTACAGTGTGCAAAAAATATGTAACTGTTTTAAAAGCTTTAGTAGTTATGTAACTTGAATGTTCAAACTCATGGCTCATTTACGTATTGTCATAGATTAAGCATAAAGGAGTATGCTTAATCTATGGTATTGTGTACGAAGTTGTGATTTTGTTTACGTAATATATTTTAATTTTTTTTAAGAAATAATTTATGCGATGTGAATCCCGCTATTATAATCTCTCCATTATGGCATTTCACATATTTGTCTAAAAACGGGCTAAGTTTATTTTTTTTATCAGAACTGGAATTTAAATGTCTTGATGATTTGTTTTTGAATGCAGTAAAGTCTAACAAAGGCCTATGTGAGCAAATACTTGCATTATTTAGCTGCTGGATAAAATATATTTAATTATATATATTATAAAAGTTTACTTCTTTTTCATATATCCATTAAATATATGACAAACAATGTATATTCTAATTTTTGTACATTTCATGAACTGCTACGTATGACCTGGGCACTTTTACAAACTTAATATTTTGAGCAAA
Source organism: Allygus modestus (assembly GCA_963675035.1). Taxonomy (NCBI): domain Eukaryota; kingdom Metazoa; phylum Arthropoda; class Insecta; order Hemiptera; family Cicadellidae; genus Allygus; species Allygus modestus. Next base: position 10,617,551 of record OY776115.1, read on the forward strand.
AATCTGACATAGAATTCGGTTCAGTCATTTATGGTAGGCTATTTACCGAGCAGGGAAATTACGTTTTTAAATGTTTAAGCACCAAAGTGTCATCACGCTTAGCTGCCACTTTCTACTTAGCCTTAAGAGCTGAGAAGCTTTGCTGTCAGAGCTTAGGTCTTAAACCGTCTTGGTGTACTCAAGGTTTATCACAGCCACAAAATCGTTATTTTTTTACCAGAGCTTCTTCAATGAAGAATATTCGAGCTTAACTCAATTTAAACCTTTTGCATATTTAGTCATCTGCATTTTTTAACCTAATTTGCACAATTTCTTACACAGAGTAAATCAAATTTGATAAATAATTTTATTTAAAAATAAAGGTTGCTTATAAAACTAAGAGACGAAAGATTGTGCAATACTTTTAACCTACGAAATCTCTACATTACTATTTCCCTAATAGTATATCGTAATATTAATCGATAAAAGAGGAATATTAGTTTGTAATGATTGCAATTTTTTGATGTAATATTAATTTTAAAAAGTCGATTCCCTATCTTACTAATAGGGATATTGCTTTGTCACTACTATTTAATTTTTAATTTTTTTATTATTTAATTTTAATTATAATTATAATTACAAATAATGTGTAAATGACAGGTTTATATAGAGGTAAAAAATTACTCACTTTAACCTTAAGTAGCATACGTATACAACAACAAAGTGGAATACGAATAAGCGGTTAGCGTCTTGGACTTCGGTTCAAGGGGTCACGGGTTCAAATACCGGGTTGGCCATACAAATTTGAGGGACAAGGATGGCTTTCCTTAAAAGGGTTTGTGTACGCTATTAACAAAAACACCTTTGGCGTTGGAATAAAAAAAGGTTTTAAAACATGTTTATAGGTTTCGTCATAATTTTAAAATATAACTACCTATTTATAGACTAAAATAGTTAAACAATTTTAATATAAATAGTATAAATAATTTATAACAATTGCAACTTTATTGATAATGCACTGTAAAATGTATTGTAGATTATTTTTAGATTTATTTACCAAACAGATTCCATATCAACTTGCGTATTTAATTGTTGTAGATTTTTTATCAGTTTCGACCTAATTTTAAAGGTAAATTTCCTTCGTGTTTTAATTGAAGCCAAAGGGAAGAGGGTTGGTTTATAACAATTAACCATTTACTTGTTACTTACTTATTTACTTGGATTTGTATTTGTTCTATATATCTCCCTGTAGGGACCAACTATTTATAAGGCTTTAATATATAGACTATGTAATTACTTGAATATTAAAAATAATATTTAGATGTAAGTAGGGTTCACTTGATAACGGGAGGAGTTTCCTTACCTCCCGAAACGTAGTGTAGTTTTCACTAGAAGCGATAGGTAAAGTCCAAATAAATCAATAATAAAAAACAAGATGATTCTATCTCGATATGCAGCCTATATTTAACTTGAATATAATTGAATAATGTAGCGTATATGTAATACCACTCACACAAAATTTTCACATCGACGAGTTTGTTGAAGCTAGTTTAATCATTTAATGAAGCTTATATTTAAATACAAAATACGGATGCTATAACGTTTTGTTACTGATACCCAACTATTAAATGCATATGGTAGAAAGAGGGTATTGTTTTAAATTGTAACGAGTTCGCACGCAGCACGCTGACGTGAGGGAAGTGAATTTCCACATAAAAACTTGTAAAACTCAAAATAAGTGTAAAAACATACATTTGTCCAATATTTATTGAAATCTGAAAAGATTGATTTTTTGGCTGTTCTGATACTCCTGGTTTCATTTACTTGCAAAGCTGGGAATACAATTTTGCGCATTATAAGGTTAGGAGAAGGTCCAGACAGGCTTGAAAGAAGGCGTGAGGTTGCTGAGGATGATAAAAGTACTCTAACAAAGGAATAATAGGCTTTTCTAGTGTAAAACCCCCATAAGACAACGTACTGTGTTTAGTCGATACACATTTTATTTAATAACTCGGTAAATATTTATGCTAGAATGACGAGAGAGGGCTTAAAACTTTCGTCTCTCTAATTCCCATCTTGTTACATGCATTGATTTTACATCCGGGGCTTTTATGACCCTTTTTGGGCCCAAAAACTCGAAATTTGAAAGATTAATCCCCAAAAAAAGGGGTTTAGAGTTTTCCGATTGTTTTGCCCAACGAACTTGTCCAACTGATTACAGAAAGGAACGTCCCTAGCAAATTTGAAGTAAATCGGACAAAAAATGCGACCGCTAGAGTGCAAACACACACATATATATATATATATATATATATATATATATAAAATTTTGAACGACCCCCCAAAACGTGTTCAGGGGGTCATGTTAGGAACTTCTATGATGGTCCCAGGCTTAAGTTTCACCGTGCGGGTCATGCTAATAGTTTACTTTCCAAAGGAAATTCACTAACAATATTTAGCTTATGTGGGATTTCATTTGCAGCGAATATCCCGAAACTTTTATTGTAACAGAGTGGCAGTTTTGAGCCCATAATGAGCTTAAGCACATAGTGGGTGGTAAGTCCGATTATACGCCCTTCAATTTTCAGAACCAGCGATAGTATTTCTACTTATAGCTTTAAAGCTATAGAAAGTTAAAAATTTGTTTGTGTCAATTTATTTATTTATTTTACGTTTTAAATGTTTTTCTTTGTAAAATGGCATTATTTTATTTGTTTTGTTTTAATGAACCTTTTTAATCATGTTATTTTACAGTAAAAAAATGTTACACGTAATGAGCTAGCTTGACGATTATAATGATGACAAAGGTGCAACAAAGACTGCATGACTGCATAGACAGGCAACAGCAATACAAAATAGACACATTAAAAGAGCATTTCGTGGATGCTTAAAAAAGTCACTGACACACATTAATAAACTTTAAAAAATTGCTCAAATTCTATATGCTGGGTAATAATTTGATAATGAGCATGATAAAGTTTGCATAGTAATTTTTTGGTAAAATTACTAAACATGTTTCTGCCATTAAGTATAAAGTTTTCAAACGTTCCTGTGACAATATACATACCTATGTAGCAGAATTATTGTTCACAAAGGCTTTTGAGTTAAAAGCTGATTTACCACTTTTTGTTTTTAATAAAAATATGAATCACTCCACTTCTAAGTGATCTTTTAATTAAATATAGTGAACAAATATTTATCTGTTATTATACTAACGCGTATATAAAAAATTTTTGTGTTTTAATACCAGAAAAGTCAAACTAGTTATATTGTTCTTGCAATAAATTTGAAAGCATGAAAGAATAAAAAACTATTATAGATTATTAGTGTTTAGGGCTAAGGGATCTTCAGTGCAAAATATTTTTTGTTAAAAAGATTAATGTTAGCTCTTAACCAACATTTTCTTTAAACAATCTGTCTTCGTAATGAACCTCAAGTACCCTAAGAAGGCTCAGACCCTAAGCCTTAAGAGCATCAGACCACCAGACCATCACAACTTTGGAACAGGAGGCCCCATTAAACGATGAATTACTTTGCAGTTTACAATAAAACTACATCAACTTAAATTTAAACATGCACACCTCCTTTTCAACTCATGTAAGATCTGTTTCAAAATGATGTTAAAAATTAAATCAGTACAGTGATTATAGGAAAACCTTTATATTATTTTTAATCCAGTATTAACTAATGACATAGCCAAAAGACAGTTCAAACAGTGCTTCTTGATTTGCAAATTTCATAATATATATTCAAAAGACTTAGTTGTGTTTGGCACTACCACTTTCACTTATGCAGCATTAGTCCTTGTTAAGGCGACGTCTTTGATAAAAAACATACTTGCCATGATAGTAAACACCCCCGTCACAAACCTGCATACTCTGTGAATTTCCAATGAATGTATAACACAACACATTAAGCCACTTAACAGGATTCATAAGAAATATATTCACAAACAAGCGATATTTAAAATATTAATTATTCCCCATAAGAATAACATTGGGGATGAGTACGCAGATTTTTGCAACAAGGAACACAAAATAATTTGTTTTTATGCAAATATCAATCGAAAACATCTAAATGAAGTCACATACCAAGTTTCATCCATATACATTTATAAATAAGCGATATATAACATTTTAATTATTTTCCATAAGAATAACATGAGGACCGAGTACCTAAGTTTGCTGCTACGGGAACCACAGGCGTACAATTTGTTTGTCCTTTTGGACAAAAGGCAAATAACAATAAACCACAACCAGATGAAGCCATATACCAAATTTCGTCAGTTTATTTTTATAAATAAGCAAGATATACAATTTTTCTTTTTCTCTATAAGAATAACATTAGACAACGTACTGTGTTTAGCGCTTTCAATTTCTCAGTAACCAATTGACGTAGAGAAATGATACAAACACCGAATCATTTTTTTATGCTTAATTCAATGGTACAAATTTAAATTTGATTAAAATATAAATTATTTGTGAAAACCCCAAAACACCCATTTTGGGGTACATAATCCCCTAAAAAAAACCCTTCGGATGGGCGATTCATTTGGTTTTCGAACTTATTCAAAGAAACGGTACTTTACACATTTTTACCAAATTTCATTAAGATCGGACCTTTTTTACGAGAGTTATCGTGCCTATGGAGACATTTATATATATATATATATATATATATATATATATATATATATATCAATTTGAACGAATGGTGTTTTTGGCATCTGGTGACCTCCAAATGAAAAGTTATCATGGTCTCGCGCTTAAGTCTTACCCGTATAGCTTCTTCCCTAAAAAAATTCGCTAAAAAACACTAACACGAATGCTAAACTTAAAAACAAACACAAAGAAACACCACATATAAATGTTTCGGAAAACGTTTTCACGGCAAACTATCCATAACGTGACATTCAACACATTGTCAGGTGATTTATATGTGTGACCATGCCTCAGGCTTCTACTGCCACCTCTACAAATGGTTTTCGTATTTATACCTGGTGAAATAATTGCAATTAAAGGTATTTCCCACATGAGATGAAAACAAGGTGATCTTATAATCTGCTGTAAAAAAGGTTCTTCATACTTTTTGTTAATTCGTTGTTGCTATTACTTTAGCAACCCGTAATGCCAATTTATTTCCCTTCTCAAATTTTTTATGAGTTATGGTTGGCTTTGAACGTTGGTTTGTTTGCTAGATCTATTGTATTAAAATTGTAAACTTTCGTAGAGTAATTTACGTAGGAAATACAACAGCCACTGAAGCCCAGTTGTTTTAAAGTGTTTATTTACAAACCCTCCCCAAAAAAATAAAAATAATAAAATAAAGCCACGTTTAACAAAGTGTGTAATTATTTAAGTAATATAGGTTGTTTCCACTGCCTTTACCTTCATCAGTTGTCGGTTAACTACTAATGCAATTATAATTTTTTCGAATGAAATTTGATTAGCCAATTCGGACTCCATTCATGTTCACTATTGCGATTAATTATGTTTTAATTCAAATTTATATTTCCCAATGTGTCAATCAGATTATAACCTTTCCGGCCACAATATTGTTAAAAATGAAGCCGCCATCCTTTAGGCTATCTAATAAATACATATTTGGAAAACGTATTTATCCAATTTAATTTAATTTATGTCTTCTATTTCATTATTTGTTCTATAGAACATTGTTTGCATTAGATAATAAATATCACCTGTTACAACATTGTTTTATCTTATTTATGATTATGAATTAAATTAATGTTTTTTGCAACAATTCAATTACAGTAGTGAATTTATTCTGTTTATTTCCCGTAGGCCTATGGATTTTCTTATCTAGTAAGAGTTTTTATTTTTTATTTTATAAATAGTTTGACTGTTAAAAAATGTATACATTACTGTAGTACGAATACTACTGTTCAACGAAGAGCATATTTTAATTGGGTTTTAACTGCCTTTAATTTGTATTTAAAGTTGTTATTTTACAATTAATTAATTCGTACCTAAGTTATAAAAGCACTTTGATTCATATTGAAACCAAACTTGTCGAGGAGTTAGAAATTTATAGTAATCCACTGACTAAATTTACATTTTCATTTATAATTTTAAATTGTAAAATCAGAGTAAAAATGTTAAGCTAAGGACTTCTGCTTTTGACAGGCTCTTAAATGATTAAAGTTTCGTAAATTTAATACGCTCTTTGAATTATTACTCATAATTTCGAATCCGTGTATAAGGGCAGATTTATTCAAATAGATTCAAGTGAAACGAAAAAGTTACCTAATTGCTTTAAACTAAACCTGTGATTGTTTAATTGTTGGATTGACCTACTTTTAATCAATTCAATCATTATTATTATTATTATTCGGAAATGTATGCTATTTCATTATTACATTCTAATTCAAATAAAATATATAAAGTTGATAAAAGGTCACTTAGGTTGCTTCTAAAATGATGTTATAGCGCTGACTAGCAGGCTATAATATTTCTTGAGGTTAAGAAGTGGTATTTTAAAATAAAAAGAACTAAATAAAATCTTCTTGTATTTATTTAAACAAACAAATTACAAGTCTTTGTTGTAAAATACAATATTTTAACTTCAAAATAAAACGATTAAAATTCAAAATAAAATAAAACTTGGTTTTACTTATCTTTCTTTAATATGTTAATATAAAAGTAAACTGTTCGATTATTTTTTATATCAACTGAACTTTAATAATATAAATCTTCATTGTGTACTTTATCAGTCTGGCCTTAGTCTATTTTCAACCCAATAATAGAAACGCTTCGAACCCTGAAACATAAATAATTGTTTTACAGACTGATCCCCTTTTTTGAAAAACAACAAAATGAGAAATGGAGCAATGATTTGAATAAAGACTCTAAATAAAAAACAACTTTCTGTACCTTCCATTCTGAAGAAATTAACGTCTCGTAGGGTAGACTAGCGAAAAACTTCCGAAACCAGAAATGTACGTAAACAAATGCCACAGTCTCCCGGCGAGCGTGAATTTATAAGCTTTGGACCGAATGTTCTGGAAACCGAGGACGCCGGCCGTCACGTGACTCGGCTCCTGTCCCCTCAGACCAAGAAACAATTCAGACAATTGTCTCCAACTTCTTTCCGACATCCCCGGACATGAAAATCGCGAGTTTGCCCAGACTTTCAAAACCAAGTAGCACCAGCAATTCTTATTTGCAATTGTCAGAAATTATTCAAAAAAATTCTTTTATATTTTATAAATTGTTTGCTTTTTACATGTCACAAGTACTAAATTAAATTGTATAGTGTTTTTAATGGCATTTAAAACGTTACAGTGTATACACATTATTTAATGCGTCCACATGTAATATAACTAAGAAGCCTGGATAATTTCTATTCCATTCAAAGTTTTCTAAAAACTCTTTGGTGATCCAATATTTGTTTTGAACAATTTGAGGTTCATGTCTTCACATGTTTAAGATTTTGTTATATTTACTTTCTAGTTTAGTTCGTAAATCTCATATAGTCTACACACCGTGACACTACAGATCACATAAACAGTCTAACAGTATTTGATCATACCTGTATAGTTCTACATCAAAATAATAGAGATGATAATGATTATGATGTTATTATATTTACCTTGATTAATTTGATCCCATTAGACTCTTATAGCTCCAAGCTCCCGTATAATTAGGTTTTGATTGAATACAGTTTTTGTTTTAAAACAATTACTGATACGTCATTTAAGTTATCAAAAGTTTTGGTTGAATAGATAACAAATAGAGGTAATGAGAAGCTTTCATTAATTAATTATCTTTGTGCAGTCCATTTAATTGGTGATTGAGTTGGTATGATACGTGCAGAGTTTTTTTATATTTTTTATATATTTATTATCTTGTATGATTCATTTTCGGAGTTAATTATAAAATTTGTTTTTGAAGTGTCATAGTAAACGTTATATCAACCAAACCAGGATTACCAGAAGAGGAAATGCAATCTAAAATATCATCGTTTTCAGCCACTCGTGTATATGATCATAAAAATAATATTTTTGACTCATCTTCATCTTACATGTCCGGTGTCCTTTAGTTTTGTCAAGGCTTCTTTATATTACAGGGGTTTAAATATAGATTATACGATATATACGTGCTCTTTATTATGACAATATTTAATATACTCCTCCATGTATAGTTTACTATTTTACTTTTTTCACTAAATACATTTTATCAGTTAATGTTATTATCAGCATTTTTACTCCAGCATTAAAAGAGCATGCACAAACAAAGTAACAATAAACACTTAGCCAGATTGCCGACGGGATATTCCGTCCATTACTCAGCTTTTTGTAACTGAATAGAATTAACGTAGTACTGAAATGCAGCCCACGATGTATTAGTTTGTATATTCATGAAAAACGAAACTGACATTTCTCGGTTGAAAATGCTAAATTATTTTAATTTAATTGGTTTAGTATTTACATTAACCCTAAAAAAGCTTAATAAGTTCAAATAAAAAGTAAAATAAGGTCCACAATGACTTCATAATTAGGAAGGGTTAACCTTATTTCATCACTAGTAAAGGGCCAACCTTAATTTATCATTGACAAAGATCAACCTCACTTCATCATTTGGAAAGGTAATTTCATAATTTCAACAAAACCCAGAGTTGGTGTAAAACCGTTCATGGATCCAATTTGTTATGTCTTGATTTGAGGATAAATATATCTGTTTTTCTGTTCTTAAAACCTCCCCTTAAATTTTTTTGTACCTGTTACTTTTGTTATCCTATACTCTAATACGAGTAATGTCTGTTTGTTTGCAAAATTTATCTCGAGATCCAGTGAAAGGATTTTGCTGAAAGTTTGGGATTAGGGGCTTGTGGGTCTAAAAAATCGATTAGTGAAAACCACTACCTCAGGAAAACTCGTATTTTTCTAAACAACTCAATTGAAAATTGAAAATTTTAACATTCGGCTTTTGGAGTATAAAATCATAACACCGGTTACAATGAATAACAAAAACAAACCATTAAATCAGCCTCTATAAATTAAAATATTGTAAACAGCTATTTATCATTATGTAAATAAAAAACCTACTTGAATGGCAGCTCTCATAATGGAAATAAAAAAACTACTTGAATGGCAACTCAAACTCTTTTTTCGATAGGCGAGTGAGCGTAGCGAACGAGCTAATCCAGGAGGCGAGTGAGCGAAGTGAACGAGCTCATATTGAAAAGAACGAGTATTTGAAATAAAACAAATTCAATGCCTCTTCTGCGGAATCAAACACCGAGCATGGCTCGGTCCCCCGGCACTGCATCATAATCTATGTATATTCTTTTGTTTCCACAATTGCCACTACGTACTACCATACAAATCTCTACAACTCTCAGTACTACAACTTTAACTATGTTCCATTTTCTGTTTCACCAACCAAACAAAAAGTAACATTTCCCTCTTGCCATTATTACCTATTCATCCAAGTATAAGTGACTACCTATAGTAAACCCCTCATCAATAAACTTCGAACAATCTGACTAAAAATTGGTTTAAATTCACAATCGGTTTTTCAACTGGACCGTTAATTTTCCCACTCCTCTGAGTTCAACATGCAAAAGTAATTAAGACCTCGAAACAAAATCACTCCAGAATTCAAATTTATCCAATTAAGCCCAATCGTAATTTTCAGCAAATCAATTATAACTTTCATTTCGACAGATAGCGCATTTGTGATGGTTCAGTAGTTTTAATTACCAACCGTCATACACGTTCATGCTTATTAATCTCTAATAGTATCATAGATTAAGAATACCACAAAGAGTGATTAATACCAAGGAGAATGTTTAACCTATGCTATCATAGATTAAGAAGACAATAGTTTTAATCTATGATAGTATGTTCATACAGAAAGTTGCATACCACGTAATGAGCTCCTAAAACCTACAAATGGTGTATATCCAATAATATTAAATTAAACTGGTGAAAAATAAATTGTCATTTCTAAAATGTATGGACTTGCTAAAACAACTGACTGTTTTAGTGTACACTTTTTTATTGTAACAACATATAAACTCCCTGTTGACCTTGTTTTAAATTGTCCAAAGGATTTTGCTACATGGGCTTAACTAATGCGGCAGTATTTAAATACGATATTTACTTTGACATTTTATTTGTTATTTTTTAAATCCTCAACTGCCCATCTCATGCGGAAATCTAAAGCAGTGAGATGCATTTGTCTCATGGGCAAGCCAGTGATGACCGCTCGTGATGCAGCCGGGTTCGAACCTACGCTCGCTACGACTGACTTGTCAGGCCAGTGACCTCTGAGCTACCGTGTCCGGATACAATTATTATTTTTGTATTCATCTTTGTATACAATACTTTTGGGAATTGTGTTTTGTGTGTGTGTGTGCTATATATTACGGTTTAATTATTAAAGAAGTACGCAAATGGTATGACGTTTGAACATTGGTTATTAGTCCGATACCAATACGTAATGATAACCAAAGTATACGCAGTGATAAGAGGATGAAGTTAACTTCACTCAATTAATCACTCATATTTAGTTTCTCATATTATTTAAAACACCAACACCTTTAAAAGTATTTTTCTTATTATTTTTACTATATGTCTTCATAGTATTCCAAAACAGGTAGTAGGTTTGGAATTATTTTTTTTGTTAAAGGTTAGCAGCCTATTTTTCTCTATACTTTGCCCAACCACATGGGACTTGGGCCTACACGTGGAACGTCTCAAGCAAAGCATTGGGTCAAACAGTATGGATAACATTTACTATCCAAGCCTGGGGTTTGAACCTATGACAGGGCCGCCATGGTTACGAAGTCCACCTTTACCACTGATTTACCAGTGATTCACCAATTCATCCATTAAAATCTTATTACAAATAAAAGTCCAAGCGTGTAATTAGTTATTGACAAAAATCTCAGTATTACGTTTAGAAATACAAAACGCACTATATTTGTACATTATAATTGCAATGCCTTAGTGACGTTACTCTATTTTAACATTATAATTAAAATTCCTTTGTGACGTTACCCTATTTTTACATTATAATTACAATGCCTTAGTGACGTTACTCTATTTCTACATTATAATTACAATGCCTTAGTGACGTTCTCTATTTGTACATTATAATTACAATGCCTTAGTGACGTTACTCTATTTGTACATTATAATTACAATGCTTTAGTGACGTTACTATTTTTGCATTATAATTACAATGCCTTGGTGACGTTACCCTATTTGTCTAAGCCAGTGCAATTTTATATTGTTGCTCAGTAAAGATATTGAAATAAAGTGCAATGTATATACATACATGTTGCTAAAGAGAAGAATGAATGAGAGGAGACATCCCATGTTTCACGGAGTACGTGACTAGTGAAGGTATGGGGAAAAGAGCGGGAGCTGATACCAATTACATTATTCCTACGGTATCTATATTTCCTTCGTTACAACATATATTTACTTATGTATGGATTTACCATTTTTACAGTGTGGTACATTCAGAAAAAAACATACAACTGGAAGTTAATAAACTTAAAATACAGTTGCAGATACTGTTGTATAATGTCCTATACAACAATATTTGAGAACGAAACAGTTGACTTTCTACTTAACTAATAAACACATAAAACTGTATAGTTAACTACGAACACGTGAAATAAAATTCGACCGAAATTCAAAATTACATTAATAATTAACAATATTACAATTTATAATCGTTGGTTATAAATGTTTTTGACAACATATATTGGACAAAGTTTAATAAGTTAATAAAAACATAAAATAAAAATATATATACAAATAAATACAACATTGTATGACAGTAAATAATGTTAGAGACTATAAGGACTAAGAACACGACTAGGCAAACTTAACAGTGAGATATAACAGTGTGCAATGAATAACGCTAATCTAACCGAGAACAATTAACAATTAATTAATGAACAATGAAATCCTCAAAAAGTGATCCAATTTTGTATTGATGACATATCCTGGAGTGTCAATGTTTAACAATTAAAAGCAAATAAACATATATACAAAATATAACATGCAACAAATTATGAATCACCAATTATTTCTGATTAAAAATCATACATCTATGCGCAATCTACATCTATGAGCAATCTAAACACTATTTTAAAATTACAAAAGAAAGCCATACGTGTAATTCTTAACCCTAAGCCGAAAACTTCAGTAAAAGAACATTTTAGATCTTTGAATATAATGTCAGTTTATGGGATGTATGTTTTTGAAACTATTTTGTCAGTAAAATCTAGATCAGAACATTTAAAATTAATGGGAGATAACCATAATTATAATACAAGAAATAGGAACAAATTTTGTCTAAATTCTCACAGTTTAGAACTTTATAAAAAGAAGCCAACATTCATAGGATCAAAATTTTATAATAAAATCCCAAAAGATATTAGATCTGCAGCTACTTCATCTGAATTCAAGAACAAGCTCAAATGTTTTCTCGTCAATAAGGCTTTGTATTCTTTTGATGAAATTTGATTTGATTACTAGAATAAGTAGTCATATAATTGTATTATTTTTAATGTCTAGTTATGCATAATAATAAGATTCGTTTTGTTATGACACCATTCATGTATATTTGTGTATATAACGAATAAAGAAAGTTTGAATTGAATTGAATTGAAGTGAATAGTACTATTGGGTGAAATAAATGATTTATTAGTTATCCAATGATGCAGTTGAATTTGTCTACTTTCTCACAAACTGTGTTTCCCAATCTATGAAGCCATGGTAAGGTGTTGTTGAATTCACAATTGGTGTTGCAGTGGTGACGACTAAAGAGGTGTTTCCTTCGAGTAAAACTAGGTGACCTCAGAAAAATTTTAGCCAGCAAAGCGGGGCAATCAGCTTTGTCATTGATCAACTTTATAGATATTAAAACTAACTCTGATCATGATGTTTTAGGTGACCAAGGCCTACATGGGTTGCCCGGCACCCCTGGCAGCCCCGGCCCCCCTGGCCCCCCCGGCAGAGCGGAGGGTGCTTACAACATGGACGTGAGTAACCTATCACCTACACCTAAAAAACGCCTACCACAAATATTAACGATTCAACTAAAACAATAGTTGAACAACCATCTCCAGAAATGGATGTTTTAAATTATATTCTTTTTGTGAGGGAGAGTGACTTGGGAAACACTAAGTAACTCGTTTTTTTGTAGTGGTTATGGGATCTTTGGAAAAATGGGGGTTCTTGTAGATATTACATTTTTTCCCCAGTTTATTTTTAAAAGTGGATATATTAAATAAGGTAATACATTTACGCTAGATTTAAAAGTGTAAATGTAAGAACAATGAACAGCTACATTATACAATTAATACTTCTTTGAACTAAATATTTTATATACTATTCAGACGTGATAATATACGTGGTATCTAAGTTTTCCACTAGAAATATCAAAGTTACAGAGTCAAGATTTGTAAATTAAATCGTAATTCACTTTATAAACAAAATATAAATCAATAAAAGTATAAAGCAATGAAACTGATAGGAGGTATAACTATTTATTAGTTATAGTTAATATTCTTTAGTTATAAATTCATTATATTAATTTTAATTACTTGGTCATCACATGAGTACAAAATACAGCTTGTTTCTCTATTTACTTATGATAGACCAATAAACTGTTTTTGTTACAAATTACTGTGAACATAATGCCTGTGTTTCTTTCAATTTGACTTGTTACTAGCAACACCTTCCTGTAAACGAAAGTACACACAGTAAAGGAATATTAATATTAATGTATTGGAAGGGCGGAGTCCTTACTCTTGCTATAAAATAAAACAATTTCAATTGGAAGTTGCTTATATTTAAATTTATTGTGTTAGAAATTATTTTTATAAGTTTCATAAATTTGTCTGGGATTTAAAATAGTTCATATTGTGATTGAAAGTTAATTATAATAATAATTTAATTATTTTAAAATTATATTAAAACTGTTTTTATACTAATTAAATATTGGTTAAAAATAGTTTCAATATTATTTAAATGGTTGTATTTTAATTATTTTAAATGTTTTGAATATTATTAAAACAATAATATATTATAATTATTAATACATGATTTTAAAATTATTTTGTAAGAATTTTAATATAAGTACACTTCAATTATTTTACAAATATTTCTAAAAATTATTAAAGTGATCGTAAATTTATTTTAACAATACACTTATTTAAATATTATATTGATTTTTTAAAAATAATAATTTGAAAATATGTTCATGCTACTTAGGTTGCAAAGTACTAGATCTGGCGCTATAAAATTATTAGTGTAATCACTGACCAAACAATTACAAATTAAATCAATATTACATTAGCGACTTTATAAAGAAAAATGTAAGTTAAATTCAAAAACTGAATTAAAGGAGTTTAATTTAAATTTAAATATTAAAGGAAAGTATCGTAAGAGAAATTATATTTTGATTTTGTTAATATTTTATTATTTAAAGTGCTAAACTTAAAACATTATATCACAGTGAATATTACAAGTTGACAGTTATTAGAAAGCAACGAGTTTCGTTATGGGCCGTTTTAAAAGCACTCTTAAAAGCTTTGGAAATTTGATAATATAAAAATAAGAAAAGCATGAAAAATGTTTTCAATAATTTTATTTCGTAAGCTTGATTAAAAATATTACATTATGTTTGATATCTGATGTCCTTTATGTTTTTTTTGACCTCCTACTACATTATACAACTTGTTTAGTAAAACTATAATTTGATAGCTTTTCACAATGTCGATTATCGGCTTAGATACACTATTTATTACAATCAAAACAAACATAACCAAATAACAAATAAATCTAATATATCGCTGACTAGCAGGCTATACTATTTCTTGAGGTTAAAAAGTGGTCGTACAAAATAAAATGAATTAAATCAAATCTTCTTATATTTATTTAAACAAACAAATTAAAAGTCTTTGTTTTAAAATAAAATAATTTAAAATTTAAAAACAAAATTAAAACTTGGTTTGCTTATCATTTCAATATTTCAAAATAAAAGTAAACTGTTCGATTTTTGATTTTACTGAACTTTAATAATTCTTTCTGTACTTTATCAGTCTGATCTTAGTTTATCTTCAACCCAAAATTAGAAACGCTTCGAACCTTGAAAAATAAATAATTGTTTTACAGACTGATCCCCTTTTCGAAAAACAACAAAATAAGAAATGGAGCAATGATTTGAATAAAGACGCTAAATATAAAAACAACTTGTTGTACCTTCCAATCTGAAGAAATTCACGTCTCGTTGGGTAGACTAGTGACAGACTTCCGACACCAGAAATGTATATAAAATGCCGCAGCCGCCCAGCGAGCGTGAATTTATAAGCTTTGGAAAGTTCTGGAATTCGAGAACGCCAGCCATCACGTGACTCGGTTCCTGTCCCCTCAGGCCAAGCAAACAATTCAAACCATTGTCTCCAACTTCTTTCCGACATCCCTGGACATGAAAATCGCGAATTTGCCCAGACTTGCAAAACCAAGTAGCACTAGTAATTCTTATTTGCGATTGTCAGAAATTATTCACAAAACTTCTTTTATATTATATAAATTATTTCCTTTTTACGTGTCACAAATATTATATTAAATTATATAGTGTTTTTAATGGCAATTAAATGCTATACTACATCACATTTGGTATAAAGTAGTAGTCATATGACTATTTATAATAATTTAAATGCGTGAGATCGGTTCTGGGCCACTTGATATGACACTACTTCTAATAGAGCTAGGAACGTGAGATTTAGAATGCATGTGCCTTGTACCCTAAAATAATATAAGACAAACATAAACATACAATATATGCCTATGGTTTTTTGTTGTGATAAGTTGGTAACAGATAATGGAATTGCCTTTTTGGGGCATTTATTTATTTCGTATCAAGCTGGTTAAATAAAATCGTTCCGATCATAATAAATTTGTATTCAAAAATGAATTGAAGTTATTGGTTATTGAAGTTATTATTACTAATAATATTTAATATCCGAAACAGAATATTTTTTTATTATATTGTTTGTCTCAAAAATATTGTTGGTAATATGTTAAGAAATTATTGTGGTAATTTTCTATCTCTAGTTAGAGAAAAACATGTTTTACCAGGTGAAAAACAAAGAAATATTTGTGAAACTTCTTTAAAATAACTATTATCAGATTTTCAAATGGTGATATTGAACCAGTTTCATACGCAGTAATATACAAACAAAATATTTACCTATAATGCAAATTGCTGCTCAATCCTCAATCATACAAATGCGGATGATTCATTTAGCTTCTGGATTCATTTACTTTAATAAACGCAGCCTCATAAATTACGAACAATTTAATTTGTTGAACAATGGGACGCATTATTTCTTATTATGACTTAACATTGAGTTAGACAACAACATTAAAACTTTTAACTTTTCCGCATGCAGCCGAGCTGGAAACCCCGTTCCATGTTTAAGGTGAGTTTTATGAGTAAACATAACAAACTTGAGTTTACCAAAGTTCTAAGCTCGCGCAACGAGACTGACAGCAAATATTTTACTTTTTCCTGTTTCGTAGTTTGTTAACAGCCTTGTTTTGTATGTGTTCCATTTGATGGAGAAATTGTATTTTTTAGTGAATTTCCTATGTAAAGTGAACTATTAGCATGACCTGCACGGTGAAACTTAAGCCCAAGACCACCATAGAAGTTCGTAACGTGACCCCCTGAACACGTTTTGGGGTGTCGTTCAAAATATATATATATGTGTGTGTGTGTGTATGCACTCTAGCGTTGCGTTGCATTTTTGGAAAACTCTAACCTCCTTTTTTGGGGATTATTCTTTCAAATTTCGAGTTTTTGGGCCCAAAAAGGGTCAGAAAAGCCGCGGACGTAAAATTAATGCATGTATTAAGATGGGAATTAGTGAAGCGAAAGTTTTAAGCCCTCTCTCGTCATTCTAGAATAAATATTTACCGAGTTATTAAAGAAAATGTATATCGCCTAAACACAGTACTTGTCTTATGGGCTTTTTACATTAGAAAATCATGTTATTCATTTGTTGGTGTATTTGTTTCATCCCCAGCAACCTCGAGCCTACTTTTAACCCTGACTTAACCTTCTCCTAACCTTATAATGCGCAAAATTGTATTCATAGCATTGCAGGTATATGAAACCAGGAACATCAGAACAGGCAAAAATCAATGTTTTCAGATTCCAATAAAATTGGAATACATTTTTTTACACCGGTTTTGAGTTTTAAAAGTTTTGTATGTGGAAAGTCACTTCCCTCACGTCAGCGTGCTGCGTGCGAACTCGTTTTTAGCTTAGTCAGAGAAATGAAAAGATGGTACAGCTAGAGAAAATGGCGTTATTATTTTAAGTGTAAATTTACAACAAAAATGTTTCACCCTGATTTCCCTATTTTAGTTTTAAGAAACATTTTTGCTTTTTAGGCTTCTTTAGTTTTTATCATTGGTTTTATTAAACATTTCTGTATTTGCTGCTTCAAAAAAAGACTCAATCTAGCCTTTTATTCTTACTAAACTTTAATGTTGTTAACATACCCTAGTAGTTGAGTGTTACTCCATGATTCAATTTCACCACCCTGCCATTACTTGAAAATTGTTTACTATAGTTTATCCAAACTATGCTAACCAAATAAATATGTTTAATTAAGGATGCTCAATTTTAAATTACTTTTCTTCTTGAGTACATACTAGGATTACATATAGGAGGTTGATTTATACATAAATTTTAGAATATAAAATAAATTCTATCGTTTCAGGGTTAACTCTTAAATACTAGGAATTTAACGCAGTAGAGTTAAGAGGTAAATTAAAAAATCCCTGAGTATTAAATTTTAAATAGTTTTTTTGTTGACTCTTTCCCCTCCCTGTTTTTACCCAAACCATAACCCCTTACCCTGGATTAATAAACTTATGGCTACAACCTCAAGTGAGACACATACCAAGTGACCCAGTGGTCTCCATCCTTGAGTGTTCATGTATTTTTTCTGTCCAGGAGGTGATCACCGGTGGAGCCCTGGACGCGGGCAGACCAGGCAGTCCGGGGCCCAAGGGGGAGGCCGGGGTGGACGGGGTTCCAGGGGTCCCTGGGGAACGGGGACTCCCTGGCAGTAAGGGTGATCGGGGACCCGGTGGCGCCAAGGGAAACCGGGGGGATAAGGTAATATTATCGTTTCCCATAGAAAGTTCATAGAGATATTACGACGGGTAGTCATAAATTAAAACATAATAAGAACGTAATAACTAAATGTGGCCAAGCTTCGATTAGAAAGGGATAGCTAAAGTGGGTTCTACTTATGTAAAAGGTGGGTTTTTAGACAACATAAGCGACGAAGACATTTTAAGGGTGCGCCCTACCCAGATTGAATTCATTGTTGTTTAGCGCCGCGCCCGCGCCGCCAACAAGCAGGGCCGTGCATATTTACGCTTGAAGACCATTTTGTTCTCCTCGATCGCACTGTTATTTTACATATTTCTACCAAACTATTTGCAGTTTCACACTTTTCAGATTCCAATCTAGGGATCATACGGTTCCTTTTCTCCAAAATAATTTTTCTCCATACGTTAGGAATCTTTAGAAAAACGCTAAATTTGAAAACATTACTAATGGCCTACCACTTATTTTGAATTAAAATCACGATTTTTAAATCGTATGATCTCTAGATGAACATTTATTGAATTAAATAACATCAAATTATTTTTAATTGGTTAACAATTTAGCCTACAATGAGGGAGATGCAAACCCCTTACTTGAGCGTGCGGAAGGGAGGTACGGCGCACCCTTAAACAGTTGTAATATAGTTACAAATTCAAAAACATAGTTTCAAATGTTCTACAGGCGGATCATTTGTTATGCTAGTTTCATTATGTTCTAAAATTGGATCTTTTGTATTACATGGCATCTCCGGAAACCTAATTAAAATGGTTTTTCATGTGGAGCATTTGAATGTTGTATGTCACGTCCAAACAGATAAATTCATATGTTTTACAAGTGGAGCTTCTGTTTGTGGTCACGTCCAAACACATAGTTCCAAATGTTAAAAATGTGGAGCATTTAATTGTAGTTTTCATGTTCGAAAAGATAGTTACAAATGTTCCACATGGAGCATTTGTCTGTAGTAATTGACGTCCAAACACATAGTTAAAAATGTTCTCCAATTGGAGCATTTTTTTGGTATTTCACCTCTTAAAAGCTAATTACAAATGTTCTACATGTGGAGGATTTCTTTGAAGTATTTCACGTCAAAACACATCTTCCAAAAGTTCTCCAATTGGAGCATTTGTTTTGTGTGTCACGTCCGAGTTTAAACATCGTGTTTTGTAATACAGTTGTTGTCCAATTTTGTGAATTAATGTCCATATTTTCAACACCTTGCAGTCGATATTTTTGGTTCCTATAACTAGAGAAATATTCCGCCTATTGACAAAAAATTTATATTTATAACAACCTGAATCTTGGAAACAGTGACATTTTTCAACTGCTGCTTAGCATACGAATACTGTAATTTTAAATAAATAAAGGTACCAGCCGACCTAAAACACTAATCTAAACTTAGTCGAATCATTTGCATGTGCATTGGAATAGTTGAATTATAATGCATCTGAAAGGAAGCACTGAAACTCGGTTTGTTGTCTTAGTAACAAATCCTGTAAACGTCTCGCTGGCTCTATCAGCCCCAAGAGGGGAATTAAGTGTTGAATTGAGATCCCCTTTGTTGTGTTAGGATCGCTTGCTATTGATGAAGCCATTCTGTTAATACTTTATTTTTTATATAGCTTTGTAGTAATAAAAGTGAATAATGTAATCTAGATTTGATCCAGGATAAAATAAAATAATTAAACGAGAAACTACAGTACAAGTAAGGTAGTGTACAAATTAATTAAACTTGCAAATAATATTTATTAAAATAGTTGTATATTTTCTGCATACAATTTTATAAAATTTTTAACTTTTTTAACTATACATCAAACTATAATAGTTTGTAAAATTAGGTTTAAACTAAAACTAGCTGTTACCCGGCAGACGTTGTCATGCCTTTGACTATTACCAACTAAAAAACCAATATCACCAAGATCACCTGTTCAAGTAAACATGTCATTAGCTTTTGTGTAAACAACAATATCTTTCCATAAGGTTTATATAGGAACCCTTTTGGGCCTCTTGGGAGGAACCCAATTGAGTTAGGATGAAATGGATGGCTTAAAAACCTTCTCCGTGAAATGTTTTATATATATATATATATATATATATATATATATATAAAACATTTCACGGCAAGTTTCATGGCAATCGGTCCAACGGTACCAGAGGCCATAAACTTCAAATATGTATATATACAAACAAACAAACCAACATCCTATTTTATAAATGTAGATTACAGTGCCCGGCAGCAGAGAAGCCCGTTGTAATTAGGAAACAAAAGTGACAAATCGTGATAGGGTGTTTTAAACTGTTATTTTTTTTGTAAAATTATATAAACAAATTGTATTGAGTAAAGAGAATATGATTTTCAAACTTCCGGAAATTATAGTTTATTATGATTCAGTTATGTAACACTAAAACTAATCCAGTTATTGGAATTTCATTTCGATAACTGTGGCTAATTTGATTTATGGCAATTTAAATTATTCATCAATTGAATTGAAATTGCATTGACATATGGGTGGGCACAAAATCATATCAGGGTTGTTTTAATTGTAATCTGTATATGTATAATAATATATGAAAATTCAATTTCCGAAAATATTCAGTATCATTTTTTATTGAAAATAGATAGTAAGGTGAAACATGTTTTACAATATACTCTCTTTGTAGATAGATCTGTCAACAATTTATTTTCTAAATTGGTGAAATTTAGATAATAACAATATTATCTAAAAGGATGCGGGATTCCTCACTCCTATTTCACGCGTTGTTTTGGCATATTATTTGAACCACTCGTTACTGTCAGACTGTCGCCGAAGGTCTTAGTGGGACATGTTATAGGTTATGTCAAAAAAAGCGCGGGGACCTCTGAGATGGGGATGTTACCAATTTATTATCTCAATGTGGTTTTTTATTTAGTTTTAAAAAAATGGAAACATGTTTTTGAATAATGATTGTTATAAACCTACTGAAATCAATATCCTAGTTTGTAAGCTAGGCTGCCATCGTTGGGGCTAGCGCCATATCGTACTATTTCTGACCAAACATAAGACACTTGCTATTAGCATTATTTGAGGCAGTTAACGAAAACATATTTTTAACGATAAAAGAAATAATTGAAGAGTGTTTTCCAGGGCCACGCTGGCTCCCAAGGCACCCGGGGGCAGAAGGGGGAGCCGGGGAAAAATGGAAAAGACGGACTACCCGGGATCCCAGGGGAAAATGGAAGACCAGGGGGAAAAGGGGAGAAAGGTAAGAACTTATATGGTAAAACTTAGCCATACAAAAACCATAGTCTTGGAGTCGTAAGTAAATTACCATAATCCATTTAGAGGACAATTCCACTTTCCACTTGACATTTCAAGTTGAAACAGGTACAAACAACAAACTTGTAATGATCAGTTGTTAATTTTGACTTAAATTTATGATTATAAAAAAGATACTTTGAATTTGGCTTTATGAATAGGTTTTCTCTTTTACTTCAAAGAAATAGTTCATTGAGACAAGAATGTTTGCAAAACCTTCTTAAAAAATGCCATTGCAAAATAATTTACAATTTTTCTATCATCTCTTAATTTATACCAGACTTTTATCTCGCATAGTAAAACTTGAAACGAAACAGCTACTGTTCTGTTAAATTTAATTTCTTACTAGCCCAAAGCACACAAAAGCTGAAAAGTGTTTTCCATCGTACCAAAGAATAAATATATTTTATACAAAATATTTTATGTTAGTGTATTTACGCCAGTGGAGTATTCTAATTTTGAAATGGATGAACTGTCTAAAACTTATTGTATGACCAGTCCTATACTCTAATACGAGCTCTGTTTGTTTATTTGTTTGCAAAATTTATCTCGAGATCCAGTGGAAGGATTTTGCTGAAAGTTTAGGATTAGGGGCTTTTGGGCCTAAAAAATCGATTGGTGAAAACCACTACCTAAGGAAAACTCATATTTTTCTAAACAACTCATTTGAAAATTGAAAATTTTAACATTGGGCTTATGGAGTTTAAAATCATAACACCGGTTACTATGAATAACAAAAACAAACCATTAAATCAGCTTCTATAAATTAAAATATTGTAAACAGCTGTTTGTCATTATGGAAATAAAAAACCTACTTGAATGGCAACTCTCATAATGGAAATACAAAAACTACTTGAATGGCAACTCAAACTCTTTTTTCGATAGGCGAGTGAGCATAGCGAACGAGCCCACATTGAAAATGAACGAGTATTTGAAAAAATGCAATGCCTCTTCTGCGGAATCAAACACCGAGCATGGCTCGGTCCCCCGGTACTATTGTATTTGTTAAAGTGAAGAAAAAGATATAAATAATTCATGTAAAAAACTGGATTATTGCAGACAGTAAAGCAAGTATATACCTTCTCCCTATCCACCCTCTATCAATCTGTACCCAACCCCTTCACGTCCTGTAAACCCCCCTAAGACACAGCTGTTCTTGCGGATTGGTCTTGTCTCTACCTTCTCCCTATCCACCCTCTATCAATCTGTACCCAACCCCTTCACGTCCTGTAAACCCCCCTAAGACACAGCTGTTCTTGCGGATTGGTCTTGTCTCAGTCCCCTGTTAATGCACTTGTCGGCGCCTACATTTACAATTCAGATAGACCAAGCTAACGACACCCCTCCTGTACAATTCACCAATCTAAATGGAAATGCCACTGCTTATCGGACAGTCACCGGTATGCGCAACTTGAGTTTTTAACACTTTCAAAAGTTATCATGAGTTTAACCACAGGAAACGAACTCTAGAGTTAGTTTTTCTGTAGTTTTACTTACAAAACCAAAGGTGTTTTTGGGCTGTTTTGTTCATAAAGTTGAAATAATTTGTAGTTTGCAAACTGCAATAATAACATTAATTATAATTGTATTTTAGTGTTAATGTAAAATTAATTTGGCCTATTTTATTTCCACACAAAAAATCAAAATTTGTATTTTAATAGACTTAATTTTATTGGGCACTAACCTCATAAATACATTTTTGCAGGAAATCTTCACTTTTAAGAATGACCACTTGTACATGTGGTTTATGTTCATCAATATGGACACAATTTACAACTAGAAGTATACAGGATTATTGCAGATTATTGTTGATTGTCAATTCTATTAGAAAACTTATAATTAAAAATTGTTTAAAACATAGTCCGGCTAAAACTGAAAAAAAATACAGTTTACACTTTAATGATTATGACTGTTTTCAGGGGATGTTGGGCCAGCCGGTCCCCCCGGCCCTCCTGGCATGGTACAGCCAGGTGATGGGAAAACCTCCATGACTGCTGCGGGTATGTTAGCATCACTATAGAAAAACATAAGTATTATATGATATACAATATTAATGGTTTTCTGTTTCCATTGCATGCACTATCTATATCTGTAATACATCACATTTAAGTTATTGTTATTTAAAATAGAGTTTTATTCTTTGGGATCTTATAATTGGTTAAAATGCAGAGGTTTATACAGGGTTAGTCAAAAGTGTGGTTTCCCCTTTTAGCGAATTTCCCCTATAGGGAAGAAGCTATTACCGTAGGTGGCATGGTAAGACTTAAGCCCGAGACCATGTAAAATTTTTGTTTTGAGGTCCCAGATGCCAAAAACACTATTCGCTCACATTTATATATGTATACTGTATATATTTATGTGTGTTCATTACCTCGATAACTTTTACAAGAAACGCCCGATTTTGATGAAACTTGGCAGAAATGTGGAGCCTAACATTTATGACTTTAAGTTCGAAAACCAGATCAATCGGACTATGGGACTTGGGTTTTATGAGGGTTTTAAATTTTCCAAAAATCAGTTTTTTTATCTTGTTACCCTAAAATTTAAAAAACACGCAATTTTGGTTATAGCAATTTTATAAAGCTTGAAAACAAATAGTTTACTATTAATCATTAACCTAGGTTAAGCGGTTGTGGAGAAAAGTCAAAAAACGTGTCTATAAAATTTCCCATGTTAATGTTATAGGAAAAAGGTTTTTAGATTTTCCTCAGATAATTTTCCTAAAATTTCATATTTCTTTGCACCACTAGGTTCAGCTCTGCAAAACAATCATTTTGGTGTTTTAATTGTTGTTCTACCTCCAACCGTTGCAGAGATATTCAAAGTGCTAAACACAGTACATTGTCCGATGTTATCCTTATGGAGAATAAATCAAATTTGATATCTGGTTTATATATGAATGTATATTGATGAAACTTGGTATGTGGCTTCAACTAGTTGTGGTACATTGATGTTTGCACAAAAAAAGTTGTTGTTGATTTTCCCCGAAGCAGCAAACCTGCATACTCGACCGGCCCCCATGTTATTCATATTGGGATTAAGTAAATTTTATATTTCCCTTAGTTATGAACATAAATTAATAAAACTTGATATGTAGCTTCACCTGGTTGAGTTATATTGGTAATTGCAAAAAAATTCTTACCTTCCTTTTTGCAGCAAACCTGCACACTCAGCCCTAATGTTATTCTTATGGAGTATAAATTAAATGCTATATATCACTTATCTATGAATGTATTTTTGTGAAACATGGTAAGTGGCTCTATGTAGTTGTGAGACAAATATGTATGCATTGGAAATTCGCTGGAATACGCAGGTTTGCTGCGACGGGAGTATTTAACTTTTCAATGGGTTGCAATATGAGAATAAAACACATGTGTATGGACAAATGAAATTTTTTTATCAGTATCACAACTTAACATTAATTCCAAAATGAGGAATTTTAGGGGCAGGCTGTTTTAGTATGTAAAGCCCCGTTTAGTGAATCCTCATTTTAAAGGAGTTTTTCAAATAAGATGAGCAGCGAAAACTAGAGGTTTTTATCTCAAGAAAGTACAAAACTACACGGAATTGAAATTTTAATGAAATGTTAAAGAAACTACGTGGATTTAGGTCTTGAATTTTACATTTGTATTGAAATGCATGTTTTGGATTTGTTTATAAGCAATTATTTTGTTTCCAAGCCCTACCTTTGAATAGAACAATTACTTGTCTAGTAAACCAATTTATCACACGTCCCAAAAGTGTGGTCATTTCTGGTTGGAAAAATAGTTTAATTTAAGCCCACTAGAATATAATCTAATTTTAAAGATCTTGACAAAACAATATGTACCTTTAATATACTATTATGATGTGTTGACAAGTTAAGATATTTGTTTACACTTTTTAGTAACCCTGTATATCATGTTTTACCAGATTTTGTATTATTCACTATCGGCTTATAATTGTTGACAGGAGGCAGCCTGAAGGGAGAGTCTGGAGGAAAGGGAGACAAGGGTGAGAAGGGGGCCAAAGGGGATAAGGGGGACCAGGGACCCGTGGGACCATCCGGCACTCCTGGCACCTCAGGCTTACAGGTTAGTCTGAATAATATTTAGCTGCTTTCATTTATTCCTAGATTTTGTTTAACTTATTTTCAGATTACTATAGATTATTATTTCAAGCAAAAAAATAAGAAAAACAAAATTTTATTGGTGTGAAATCGGGTAGCAGTATTTATTGTTTCAAGGTATTTTAAATTTTTCTCTCACGTTATATTATTTATAGGTAAAGAAGGCATATTAATGAAAGGACACCTAGAATAAAACAATTTTCTCTTTTAATTCTTTACCAATAGTCTAAAGTGATTATATTGCCGATGATCATTTAACGTAATAAGGGTAATGACGTAACAGTGGCAAGGTTAAATAATTGACTTTAGACTGGTTTAAGACAATCGACATTGCAGCAACTCATAAATTTCTATTTCCTAGAGAAGATCCTTATTGCTGCAACAATATAATATGTAGCGAGAGTTTTAGTTAACATGACCTCTGATGAAATTGCTTTGAATATTTTAGACCTTTGTATTGCTCAACACGAGTTACTAGACCATCTATATATATCTCTGCGGTAATATTTCCTAGGATGATTAATATTATTTAACTACATCAACTCTTTAAAACCAAAGCAGGGCCGGATTTTAGCATAGACTACATAGAAAAAGCCTCAAACAAACAAAAAAAAACATATTATGTACTATTATGTGTATTACACTGTAAAATATTGTATACATGATAGGTTTCATCTAATCTTCTATAGACTAATAGATACTACATATCTTTTATAAAATATTTTACAGTGTAATACGGGCCTTTACTCTTTGCCAATGTACGTGTTGTGGCCAAGGAGGTTTATTAGTAATACTGGAGGCAACACTGCTTAACGTTTTTTGTCGAAAAAGCGAGCCGACAATTTTGTCAGGTTGCACCACTGGTACACTGGTGGAGGCAAATTTTTCATTCTTTGAACCATCCTGATTGGCTAATTTATTCCTATAAGTGAATCTACTATTGAAAATCACTGGAATAAAAGTAATACAATTTGGAACAAATTGAATTTTTCATTTGATTTATGTATCCTTATATTCTTGCCGAGAAATGTGATACATTATGAGCAAATAAACAAAATACAAATTTATTAGTTTTAAAATCATGAGTAGATATTTGTTTGATTCACTTTGTCAAATCGTTCGATTTCAGCGAGAATTACCAAAACTTGGCAAAGAACGGCTCTCAGTTTTGTTCATCAGTATTGCCTCCAGGATTACCAATTTAACTCATTGGTTGTGGCTGGCTGTATATATGTTAGATTATTACTCATTGGTTTCAATTGCTATTGGTCCTGACTTGTTTCTCAATCCTGCAAAGCTCCATTGACGGAGATATAGGGAAATACACGAGTGTTTCCAAAACTTTTCAATATCAATCCCCCTTCAAAAAACTCGGTTGTCTGCTTTGCTCTGGCAATTGATATAATTGTACCTAAATAAATGAGTGTTAGCAATGTATGAATTTATTGGTATTGTGAAAGTAGATATTGAGACCATGTTTCTTAGGGCACTTAGGGTTAAGTGGGTAAAGATGTTGATGTCTTTAGTATTAGCTCTCCGAGTCAATTTAATGCTTGGTTGTGGATTTATTCTTATCAATTTAACCGTAAAAATACTAATAATAAGAATTCAGCTACTAGTAATACTAATGTTATCTAATTTCCTAATATAGGTATAACAAACTGTTTGTAAATTTTAATCACCATAGTTTCCCATAATATCTTGTTAAAAATTAATTGTTATATATGAGGGAGCTAACGATTACTTTCTTATCATTTCTACATAAAAAATATACATTAATATGGTTTAGAGATAACTTCATCTATCTCTACCGCAAAGCATGTCAATAAATAACGAGTTCGCACGCAGCACACTGACGTGAGGGAAGTGAATTTCCACATAAAAAACTATAAAAACTCAAAATCAGTTAAAAACATACATTTATTCCAATTTTTATTCAAATCTGAAAATATTGATTTTTTGGCTGTTCTGATGCTCCTGGTTCTATTTACCTGCAATGGTGGGAATACAATTTTGCACATTATAAGGCTAGGAGAAGGTCCAGTTAGGCTTTAAAGTAGGCGTGAGGTTTTTGGGGATGATAAAAGTACACCAACAAATGAATAGGCTTTTCTAATGTAAAATCCCCATAAGACAACGTACTGTGTTTGGTCGATACACATTTTCTTTAATAACTCGGTAAATATTTATGCTAGAATAACGAGAGGGGGCTTAAAAGTTTTGTCACACTAATCCCCATCTTTTAACATGCGTTAATTTCACATTCAGAGCTTTTCTGACCCTTTTTGGGTCCAAAAACTCCAATATTTGAAAGATTAATCCCCAAAAAAGGTGTTTAGAGTTTTCCGATTGTTTTGCCCAACGAACTTGTCCAACATATTATAGAAAGGAACGTCTCTACCAAATTTGAAGTGAATCTGACAAAAAATGCGACCGCTAGAGTGCATACACACACACACACACACACATATATATATATATATATATATATATATATATATATATATACATATAAATATACATATACAATTTTGAACGACCCCCCAAAACGTGTTCAGGGGGTCACGTTAGGAACTTCTATGGTGGTCCCGGGCTTAAGTTTCACCGTGCGGGTCATGCTACTAGTTCACTTTCCATAGGAAATTCACTAATAAAAATATAGTAGAATTAAAACGTTACATATAATTAATTATTAATAGCTGTGATTTTGTATGATTGATGTGTAAATTGAAATCTTTTTATAATGTAAAATATCGCGAGCCCACTTATAGTTTATGTAAGTACTTTACACTTGAGAAGCTTCTGCAGTATACTAGCAATACATTATTTTTGTATACAGGAGTCAAGAACTAAATGTACTTGTTTAGCACTGTAAATGAAATAGAACAGAGCAATTGATTTTACTGAAAAACATGTGTTACAGTGCATTGAAATGTTACACTGATAATTTACTTTGTCCAGTGTCAACCAGAGTCAAAGAAATAAAATCTCCCTTATTTATTTATTTATCTCCCTTACTCCTAAAATGTGTGCACAAATTGGAAATGAGTTGCTTTATGTGATTGCATTGTTTAATATTGACATTCATTTATCAGCACTGGATAAGTAAAGTACCCATGTAAAATATATATTTATTTTCGTGCTATGGGTTTTAAAATGGGTAATACATATTTATTATTTGTAGCTATCTACCTTTAATGACATAGGCAGTTAACTACATTTAGTAAATATGTTTAGAAAAGACTAATAGATTAATTAGGGGAAAATAAATTGGTGTTTTTAATTGGCAAGTTTCCTGTATTTCTCTCGGTTGAAAATGTATTTAAACATTGCAATTGCAACTCCCAACTGGGCCCGTGGTAAAGTATGAAACAACCTAAAAAAATAAATAAACAATTATTTATAAACTATGCGATAAAGTTATTATTGCGTAGCCTATTTCACGGTTTGTGAGTTTGCTGTTTATATTCTGAGTTGATTCTCTTCCGTGCGCTGCGCCCGGCGCCTTGGCAGTGGCGAATGCAGACCGCTACGCATATTGGTAGAGGGGGTGAGGGGGGTGCCGTGACCTTGAGACCGACCTCCCCCCTGCCACCCTGGCGCCAGAGCTGCCGTTATCTTTATTTTATCGTTCATTCATTCTAATTTCCTGGAATCCCTCCCCCCTTTCCCCTGGCGCTTGGGCCGGCGTTATCTCTATTTCATTGATTAAATTTCTAATTTCCTGGTATTTAATAGTTTATTATTTCTCTGGAATGTCATTCATTAAAGCCGGGTTTACACTATGTATCAAAACGTGCTATATGTTACATCATAGCAAAAGTTATATAACATTTGCTACAGGTAGAAAATTTCATTTTTTTAAAAGCTACATATAACATTGCTATATCTATCAGATTCTGCTACATTTAGCAAAAATCGTGCTAGCTATTCGGAGTCGGTAAAGATCAAAGAAAACCGTGCGTAGATCTAGCAATGTTATACGCGGATTTTTCGTCTAGGATTTGCTACATATGTAGCATTTTCTGTCAGTTCGTCAGCTTCACTCACTTCAGAAATCAAAAGTGAGATGGCAGACTTGGAGATTTTAAAAAGATAACTTAAACTCCAAGAATCTCCACTAGCTAAAAACCTTTAAGTCACTGCTAACTTCTCAAGTACTGGTATGGCATCCCTGAATTTAGTGTCTTTCTTTCCAATTTTGTGTCCAATCATAAAAACAATATACTCAAAATCTTCACTGGTCATTCTTAAGAAGTTTTTGAAACTACCGTCACACCTAATTTCACACCTCAGTGAAGGATCATTCGTAACATCATCTGAAACAAGATCTTTCAACGCGTCAGTTCCACTATACCTCACCCTCGCAGCAAGTGACTCAAGTGACGGCCTGACCCAAAACCTCCTTTCCCTCCTCTGACAGGCCAATATCACAGTTATCGAAGCCGCGAGCGCTACATCTCGTCTCCGCGAAATTTCCGCCAATGGAGAAAGGTTTTGCTACATGTAGGATGTTAGATCCGACGTAGCATTTAAAAAATCAGTGATTTTAAATGTTATACAACTTTTGCTAGATGTAACATCTAGCAGGAGTAAAAGGTTCCGAATTAAAATGTTATTTAACATTTGATACATAGCAAATGCTACAAATAGCAAATGCCACTTATAGCAAATGTTATATAGCATGTTTTGCTACTTAGTGTAAATCCGGCTTTAGTTTCGTTTAAATCTTTTCCTTTATTTTATCTTCATTAATTAATTTGTGAATCGTACACCGTACCCTTCATAGTTGTTTTTTTGGTCAGATTTTTTATTTTGATTAGTTCAGTTTATTTTCTTGGTACGTCATTTTCAGTGTTTTGTACACCGTCCGTAATTTACTCTAGTTGATGCCACGTTTTACTATCGTAATGTTTTTATTTTTAACTGGAACGTTTTGTCAACACATAATTTAAATTTAAAATTATAGCTCAAAAAAAGACAACCAAAGTGTGTAATTGGAAACATTAAAAATTTAAACGTGTTAATGCTAACATTAATTACGAATTTTAACCTCGAACAAAATTTGTACGTAGTTGATGATATGTAAAAATGAAGTTAGTCTAAAAAATCCCAATGTCTCACGGAACTTTAAAGTACCCCTAAAATTGGATAAAAATACCTCAAGTGGAAACACTGCTTCGGTTATCTCCGAGAGCTTTCGTTCGAAATGGCGGCGTGGCTTTCGGAATCATTCGTTTTTCTCCGCCTATCTTCGTGTAAGGAGCTTTGCAAGATCAAGATTGATTGGTTGAGTCACAAATTCAGTGTTGCCACTTTTAGGGTAATCCATAAAAGAGTTACTTTTTAAGGGTAATTTTACTGGTATTAGGGTAATTTTAGGGTAATGGAGTTTTTAGGGTAATTTTAGGGTAATGGAGTTTTTAGGGTAATTTTAGGGTAAAATCATTGATTTTGTATAATCAATTGTAAAGTCTAGAGTCCCCTTATAATTTAAATTTAGATTTGTTGGCAATGTAAAATGGTTTTTCCAGGAATTAAAACATTTACATTAAGTGCTGGATAAATTAAAAGTACTATAACAGAGATATAACTAGCATGTACATCATATATCCTATTGAGTATTATACTAGAGATGCATGTAAGCACAAAGAACTCAAAGTTTAATTTTCGAACACATAAAATTGAGGCACATTATGTTATGTGTCTAAAATTGGGCACAACATAATAATATAGAATACCCTGAACAGTAAAAATATATCGGGTTAATTTGGTTAAATATAGGTTGTTAGATTTACAGCGCTGTTGTAGAAAATATGTTTACTGAAGATTGTCTCTATTTTGACACATATTTGTATGAAGGAGCTAAATTGTATTTTATGCCTGTGAAAACCCCATGGTGAGCCAGGTGAGGGCACATACAAACATTACAACAAGGTATAATATGTGTAAATTTGTGTGATGTGATGTTGTATTGCAATGAAACCTATTGATCTAATCAAATAGTAATAAGATGACAAACATTATTATTTAGAAAAAATAACATTAACAAATTTGTACAACTGAATTAAGTTTATAAAACAATAAAGTCCTAAGTACTCCCAGTCCCAACAACTGTTAATAAAATTTATCAGCAAGTTTCTATTATCAGCTATACCAGCGCATTAAGTATAGCACTGAATAAAATTATTACAACAAATTATTAATTTGAATTGTTTAATACATATTTCGTTTTATGCGTGATATAGTACCGAAGACGAGTAATAAATGCTACTTTACCGTACTTTATATGCCTTAATCATGTTTTAAAACCAATCTCGAGTGTATTTTGAGATTTTATAGAAGAAAATCAACTCTTAGGGTATTTTAGGGTAATTTACAAAAAGTTTAGGATAATTTAAGGTAATTTCACCACACGTTTAGGGTAAAATTTCATCTACCTGCTGGCAACACTGCACAAATTGGATGGAGCTATCAGCTGTCTGTCAACTTGAACCGCCAAGCCAAGCCAAACCGCGGAATCAGAATTTGAAAGGAGATATCAATAGGGATGATCGTGCTGCTTAGTCTAATGTTTATTATATAATAGTGTTGGATAGTTATTTTACAGTTATGTGGTCAAGTGGACTAACTTATTAGACTGTGATTTTGAATATATTTGAATAGTATAAATTGTGTTTTAAGAGTGAGCCTCCCATGTGATAATTACTTGAATACTAACCTTTCTCACTAATGTGTATAGCCTGGCCTAGGCCTACAACTGCCTTCCCCCACTTAAACTGCGTCCAAATGTACACCAATTGCAAACTGTCTTGTAATAAGAATTACCTTGATTACTTGTGGGCCATTCCATGTCAAATCATCCAGCCAAATTACAATTTGACACCCAAGTTCTCAGATTTTTATGAAATTTTGTATACATTAAGTGTGTACAAAAATAAGAAAAAATGCAAAGTTTCACCAAATTCCATTAAGTAGTTTCAGAATTATAGTCGTTTAAAGTTTTAGAAAAATGTAATTTCCAATGGCAGTATGAGCGGGAAATCAGCTTGTATGTTTCCACGTTTTTCTAAATAAAATTTATATTTATGTAGCTAGAGGCTTCAAACTTTATGAATTTGTCATAAATTTAATGGAGAATCAGATTATACTATAAGTGTTGGCATTATAACTTTTCATCATTGTTTAAAAAATCGTATAACACAAAAATTATAGTTTTTTTCAAATTGTGACGTTTATGTAAAAAACAATCTTTGGCTAAAATCTCTCTCCAGATACCCTAATACAACCATATATCACTGAAAAGAGCATAACATTTCCTTTTAAATGGTGAAATAATATTTGTGGGTTTACGTGTTCTAAAAGTTTTATTACAATGTAAAGTTAATAAATAAATTTTTGAATAGCGGAAAAGGTATTTTCATTGACAAAGACAGAGTTTGTGGTAAGGATGTTAGAAAGTCAATAATATCTTATAAAATATAGGACTATGGAGCTAAAATCATATGTAATACAATTTGCATGGCATATTTTGTAATAACATAAGGCTTACTGTTGGATATAACACATTTACAACAAATAATTTTGTACAGTATGATGTCATTTTGAATTTAAATGTATACCCTTGTTAGCCTACGTATTACTGGAGAGCTGCATGTCAGTCTCAAAAGGTGAAATAATAATTGCAAGTTGTAGCATTACAAGAGTTTTAATACAATATAAAAATATGAAATGACATGGCTTAAGTGCTCCTTTTTTTACCTCAATACTGAGGGTGTACTGATTTAGCTTACATTAAACAACCTCGTGAATTTATGATACCTACACAAAATATACAATATTTACATTTCATTTAGTTACTGCACTGGTTTACTTACTTCTTATCCAGATTTTCGTGGGAAAATTCTTCTGTTGTACAAAATGATAGTATATCTTCAAATTGTGTTAAAAGTTAAAAATTGTTAAATAGTTTTTAAAGGTCTTGGCTTGGTTCGAAAGTAACTTGAAATGTAAGTAAACACAATCACTGAAACTTAAAACTGATGACCGTCTATAGTGATATTTTAAAGTTGTCCCAGGCTGTGTTAATTTATTTTTGAGAGTCAGAATCAATCTTACAAGTTCAATCCCATTGTGACGTTACCACTGGAGGTTTTACTTTACAAAGGAGATGAGGTGGTGGTACGGGACAGTTTTCTTCTTTTTGAGGCCAATAAAAGTTTTCAGCTGTACCATGAGGATTGCATAAAGAGGATATTATAATCCCCTTCTTCCTCATTAATTTGCTGAACCATTCCAATCCACCAGTTGCTTTCATAAACCCAGGCAACAAAGGAACGGAGGTTAGGTTCAATCATTGGTCCTGATGGGTTAAACATGTTTTTTCTTAACACGTTGGCTGCTGTGGGCCCCGATCGGTTTTTTTTTCTTAACATAGAAACTTATGCAAATTTCATGTTTAAACATGTTTGCAGCAGCGAAAGTGTTAAACAGATAACAGAGCCTGAGCTCACTCTTTTTGCTATGATTTCTTCTGACGATGCAGGCTGGAAAAAAATTAAAACTTCTTGTTCCAGTTATGCTTTGCCCAGATTCAAAACGACTACTTTGGGTTATTCTGATATTTTCAATATCTTCTTCACTCAAAAAGAAAAATTTTATTTTTGAAAACAGATTATGACAAAGTGTGAACATTTGCCAAGCATTTACAATCCGTTCACTTGCTTTTGAACTTTGGAGGTTTCTCTGTATTAGTTCTTTTGTCTTGCCCCCGATTCCGTCACATACAGTTTTTCCATGACTTGTTGCATGAAAAGACCTTCCATAACTTCCATGAAAATTTTCCATGACTTCCTTTAAGTTGAACATTTTTTCATGACAAATTCATCATGGTATTGAAATTTTTATACTGTGCACTGCACCCATCAGTAATGTATTCCACTCTGCCAACTGATGGAAATGTCAGCTTAATTAAATCAATCGTTTTTTCTTGGACAGAGAAGACAAATGGTACATCGTGTCTTAGGTCATCAGAAATGAAACACTATGATGTGTCTAGTACCACAATGATGTTTTAAGGTACCATCTCCACTTTTAGAATATATTACTGAACTGAACAACTTAAATGGCTCCAGTGGTATGACTGTATTTAATTTTGAAGAACAAAATTATAATTCTCAGCGAAATCCATTAAGACCAAAACTTCATCAAATCATTTCATATTTTTATATTGTATTAAAACTCTTGTAATGCTACAACTTGCAAATATTATTTCACCTTTTGAGACTGACATGCAGCTCTCCAGTAATACGTAGGCTAACAAGGGTATACATTTAAATTCAAAATGACATCATACTGTACAAAATTATTTGTTGTAAATGTGTTATATCCAACAGTAAGCCTTATGTTATTACAAAATATGCCATGCAAATTGTATTACATATGATTTTAGCTCCATAGTCCTATATTTTATAAGATATTATTGCCTTTCTAACATCCTTACCACAAACTCTGTCTTTGTCAATGAAAATACCTTTTCCGCTATTCAAAAATTTATTTATTAACTTTACATTGTAATAAAACTTTTAGAACACGTAAACCCACAAATATTATTTCACCATTTAAAAGGAAATGTTATGCTCTTTTCAGTGATATATGGTTGTATTAGGGTATCTGGAGAGAGATTTTAGCCAAAGATTGTTTTTTACATAAACGTCACAATTTGAAAAAAACTATAATTTTTGTGTTATACGATTTTTTAAACAATGATGAAAAGTTATAATGCCAACACTTATAGTATAATCTGATTCTCCATTAAATTTATGACAAATTCATAAAGTTTGAAGCCTCTAGCTACATAAATATAAATTTTATTTAGAAAAACGTGGAAACATACAAGCTGATTTCCCGCTCATACTGCCATTGGAAATTACATTTTTCTAAAACTTTAAACGACTATAATTCTGAAACTACTTAATGGAATTTGGTGAAACTTTGCATT
Organism: Allygus modestus; assembly: GCA_963675035.1. Lineage (NCBI taxonomy): Eukaryota > Metazoa > Arthropoda > Insecta > Hemiptera > Cicadellidae > Allygus > Allygus modestus. The sequence continues at coordinate 10,653,107 of OY776115.1, forward strand.
TTTTCTTATTTTTGTACACACTTAATATATACAAATTTTTATTAAAATCTGACACCATGGGTGTCAGCCCCTGGATGATTTGGCATGGAATGGCCCTTGTGTGGAATAAAACTTAATTGGTTTTAGGGTTAAACATTAAGCCCATTGCTTTTTTGACAGGTGTAAGCCTCTGTCAGCCATTATACCTAGGCCAAACTCAGAAACTATAATACCTAACCAGGGGTTTTTCCTTTTTGTTTACTGTGTTGCCTTTTTTCTACAGGCCCAATGTGTTGTGAACATTGTGAACTAAATTATTTTGAAAGTGTTCCTTATACAGACTTGGCCATACAACAATTTTTAACATCACACTTGGTTATTAGTAATGTTACCAATTGCCTCAGATGTGGTAATAGGGTAGTATTAAATGACAATTCATGGCAATTTCATTGCCGAAAGAAGGTATCTGTTAATAAAAAAAAAGCCGAAGGAATGTGGGTGGAAAGGTTCAGGTCGAGCTGGGGGGTTTTATGAAGGACCAAAACTACCTGTCAATGTTTTATGGAAGTTAATTAATCATTTTTTATTCCATAACGCGCCTCGCCATAAATTCCTTCTGGAAAACTTAGAAGGTGTAACATTCAGGACCATTGTTGATTGGCAATTCTTCATACCAGAAGTTTATATGTATCACTTAGTTTCAACATCTAAACAGCTCGGAGGACCTGGCATATTGGTTAAAATTTACGAAGCCAAGTTTAGGGCAAGAAACTTTAACTGTCGTCGCAGAGTAGACAGCAGCTGGCTACTTGGTGGAAATGAAGGAAAGGATAGCAAAAACGTCTTCCTCATTCCTGTAAAAGATCAGTCGAAGCACAGTCTTATAAAAGTAATTCGACAGTGGGTCCTTCCTGGTTCTACGATACTAACTGATTGTTTGTATTTGTATAAAAAGTTATGTGAGTACAGCTTTCATAATATAACTGTGTGCCATTACCAAAACCCAAGGTCTGAACTTAGTCATTTTTGGGGATTCCTAGTTGAGTACTTGTTTAAGATAAAATATGGCTCCTTTGAGCGACCTCATTTCTTCTATAGAGCAGCAGCGAAGTTATATCCCCCAAAATATTAAGGTAGGTACAGTATTTTATTTGGAAACTAATCTAGGCCTAGCTAGCATATGCTATTTTAGTATTTATAACACAAGAGTACCGTACATTATAATCCCGCAGAGGTAAAATGTTCATTGTTTTCCATCTAAGGGCTTTATTTAGACCCGATTCTATTAATTTCTTGTGTATAAACATAGGCCCAGGCCTAAGCAATAGCCTAAATGTAAAATAGGGAATGTGACAACCAAGGCATGTTATATAAGTGCTTTTTAACAATGAACACAAACAGATGGATGTATGGTTTAACAATAGGATTAAGGCCTCTCATTCACAAATTGCCTGAAAAAATCTTTGTAAAAATCTTTCTTTCCAATTTTGTGCCCAATCATAAAAACAATATAGGTACTCAAAATCTTCACTAGTCATTCTTAAGAAGTTTTTGAAACTTCCGTCACACCTAATTTCACAGCTCAATGAAGGATCATTCACAACATCATCTGCAACAAGATCTTTAAACACGTCAGTTCCACTATACCTCACCCTCGCAGCAAGTGACGGCCTGACCCAAAACCTGCTTTCCCTCCTCTGACAGGCCAATATCACAGTTATCGCAGCCGCAAGCGTTACATCTCGTCTCCGCGACATTTTCACCAATGGAGAAAGGTTTTGCTACATGTAGGATGTAGCATTAAAAAAATTAGTGATTTTAAATGTTACATAACATTTGCTACATGCACCATATAGCATTTGACACATGTAACATCTAGCAGGAGTAAAAGGTTCTGAAAAGCCTGAAAAAGCATTTGTAGGCCCAAGTTAATATTAGTAGCCATTTGGTGCAATGCTAAATTAGATAGACAGAAAAACAGTCAAAATGTCCGGGTACAGTTTCATAAGGGGCTACCAACTAATCGGATGCGATATACCTATCGATCTTAAACATTTGATTAACGAATCTCATTTAAAGTCAACATTTAACCTAATTAACACAAATACCCAAACATTCGAGTCATCATGGCGTGCGTTGAAACTCAATTCATGAACTCAGACCGTATATTTTTCCCTGGCAAAGGTAACAAAGTTTTACCTTAGTTAAATACACTTATGGTACTTATTATTGTTTGTTGAATTTTTTAATTTTGGTTTTTGTTTGTTATTTGTTAAATGTTTCATTAAACTATATTTGTAACTGACATTGCATATTATTATTGACCAGTGTTTATACAAATTGTTGATTTTAGATATAGCATAAATATAAATATTGAGTGAAATATTGATTGAGGAGTTTGATATAGGCTCAACTGTTAAAATATGATTTAAAATATATAGGTTTTTGATTCGATATATCGATTGTTTAAGATCGATATTTCGCATCCGATTAGTTGGTGGCCTCTTATGAAACTGTACCCAAATGTCCTTATGTTTCAGTTAGTGTTGTAATCAGATATCAACTTTAGTTTAAATTGTTAGTGTTGTAATCAGGTATCAACTTTAGTTTAAATTGTTAAGATGTGACCTTTGGCAATGAATGTAAATATATATTACTCAATGCTTTTGGTATCAGGCTTATGTCAAAACTCACTATCACTAACAATGCAGTTATGATACTTCTGCTGTCTTTAGATCACAGCACAGGCTTCTATATATGGCTCATGATCACAGGCAATTTAGGGTTTTTTGTTAGTAAAAGAAAAGGATCATCGTAGGGCGTATACTACTTCCTTATTTCTAATATCTTGCTATTAAACTGTGTTTTACTGTTTCAAGAGCTGTTCTTATATGCAATGTACTGACTCCAGCTTGCGTACAACTACAAAAGATTTCTTTCTCCAGCTCTAAAGAAAAGAGTCGCATCTCAAATATTGTTGTTTAAATTAACCTATCTAAACAAAATTTTGTTTCCAGGGTCCAGCCGGTGAGAAAGGGGAGGTGGGAGTGGAGGGGGGTCCAGGTCCAGTGGGTCCTCCGGGACTGAAGGGAGAGCCAGGGGAGAGAGGACCTCCAGGACTCCTGGCACCAGGGACCTTCGCGCCCATCAAAGGAGACAAGGGGGACCCTGGCAAGAGGGGGAGGAGGGGTAGACCAGGTCCGCCAGGATTGGCTGGAGCTCCTGGCAAACCAGGTCTCAAAGGGGAGATGGGCCTGCCTGGATTTATGGTAAAGTAAAGCCTCTATTCCCTACTACTACTGACCAATATTATACATTATTTCATTTCTCATTGTTATTTTAATAGACCTCATTTTTCAAAGGCTGCATCGTAGATATGTACGGTAACTGAATCACATTAAGTGTGTAAGCTTGCTCATGCAAATTATCACTCACTGGTTCACTCTTGTTGTGAACATCACAGAGAAGTGAAGGCATAACTCTTGGCCAATTATTGGCCTTTATTATTCAACATTTTACTGACTACTCTTTTTAATATTGATATGCAAAATGGTGAAAATACTGATTAAAAAAGAGTGTGTGAAAACAACATTAAAATAGTTATGTTAAAAACAAATTAGGCCTACCATAAAGGGTTATCAGAATAATAAAACATACCTACGCTTTTTAAAATTGTTAAATGCAGCTTCTTTAAATGTTATTGATTTTCTTGTAAAAGTTGATAGGCTAACTTAATTGTGGCATTTAGAATTTAGAATTTTGACAATTTACAAAATAAATATAGGTAGGTAATATTATTTCTTACATCTGAAATATCAAATTCAAATTTAACTTAATACAATGTTGAGTTCAGGGTTTAAGCTGCGGTCGCGTTTGTGCAAAATGCGACATGCACCACGAAAATGCGACAATATTTGGGCAGGCTGTCGCTTTTTTGCTACAAAGAAAGGTATTTTATAATTTTATTGCAGAAAATCTGGTTTTAACAATACAAATTGTAGGTATTAAAAGTCCGTGATCACGATCCACAACCAAAAAAGATTAGAAGATTAGTTGAGATGTTGTAGAGGCTTAACGTTGCGTTGGTTGCACTACGTCACTTACCGATCGTCTCTGAGCGATTGGTAGAGGGGACGAGCCTACATTACGTAAACAGTTGCTGTCGATTTCAACTGCGTACCGTGTAAACGGAACGGGCGAGTTACTGATATGACAGTTGTAGTAACGAAGTGACTACGTACACGTCCAATGTAAGGGCAAATTCACTTCGCTACCGCTTAGGTTAGGTTAGGTTAGGTTACGTTACATTACATTAGGTTAGGTTACGTTACGTTAGATTAGGTTAGGAGGTTTTCTGGCTCTCAATTTGTTTGAAAAATCACAGGAAAATTAACGTACGGTGCATAATTTGGAACAGACGTGAACAGTAGCGGCTCACGTCGGACGTGTACGTAGCCTCTGCCTTGTAGTAACAGACCCCCCTCGTGAGTCAGTTCTTAGTAGCCGAGCGAATCGGCGAATACGAGAATGTCAAGGGCTAGTTCGCCACCGAAGGGATGACGGCGCTCGCCTCACCATCGCACCGATTCTTGGTGGTTTTTGTGACCGAATCAAAGGAGACAAGTACTTATTACTTAAGTCTCGACTCGCTGCTGAATGTGAACGGTTACATGAGCACGAGTCGCTCGAAGTCGCAACGATCGGGCGAAAGTGTAGAGGTTAGCGAAAACAGACAACTCGAAATCGGTGATGCGCAAATGCGATCGCGATATGCTTTGAGGTTATGTTTCAGAGTATGTAATGTTTGGGTTGTGTGAGTTTTAGTTGTTCTGGTGCCATATTAGGCCTATTCTACTAGAATGTTTAGTATATTTCCATTATAGACTTTAATGGTTAAAATGGATAAGTTACCAAGAAAAGTAGACACTGCTGAATTATATATTATTTAAAAGTTAACCCTTAAAAACAAATACAAGCAAAAAAAAAACTTAAGACCAAAAAATAGTATAAGTAATGACATGCGATAAAAATGCAAAAAGGAAAATATTTTTGCTACAAGTATTTAAGAGCTTGTAGCATTTTTGCTCAAAGAATTTTTTTCCCAGCTGAATCCCTGGTTGAGTTTAATCTCATTAAGTACCTAATTGCTTGTTTGTAAACAATCGTTCCCCCAATATCTAAAATACAGTATTTTTTAATGTCAATTTTATTTCCCTGCTTCCATAGGATTGTGAAGTAAGTACAACAAATTTATAAGTTATATACGGTACTCTTAATAATTTGTATGTTTCTTAACACATTGGCTGCGGGCCACCAATGGTGGGCAATCCGGGGTGCGGCAGCGAATCCGATTTTCACAGACAAATCAAAATATTTTGGTCTGACGAAACGCAAAACACTGTGTGGTGTTGTACTGTGTACCACGTGAGTGGATATAGTTTGCTGAACCACCCACAGATAGCAGCACTGCCTTGATAGTAGCCGGTCCCCTTGTATTGCCAATCAGAGGGAGAAACGCGGGACAAAACGTGGTTTTCTAAGCATTGCTATATGGGAATTTTACTGGGAAATTTAGTACCAACTAATTGAAAATGCAGTGTGCGGGTACCATATGAACCATCTCACCCAATGTGCTGGGCCACACTGAACTCATATTGTATAGGAATGTTGACCGCAACTCGAGTTGTAGCGCGCGTGGCGGTGGGAATCGGCAATACAACTCGAGTCGTGGCCCGCAGCGAACGTGTTAAAACTTGCTTTCTCTATTACTTCTGACCTATTATGAAGTCAGTTACTATTTCAGTTTATTAGGAACTACTTATAAATACAAACTATTTATTACAAGTATAGTACGGTACCGTAGCCTATCTCGGCTGAAAACTAATTTTTCAGCTGTTCTGATTTGAATAGCTAAAAATCAGGATAATCCGGCACAAGAATAAAAATCTTACCTTAATACATGGTGGTGTTTTCTGAATGGAACCGTACTCTTGTTTATGGTGTGAACATCATACGTTTTAGACCTTAGTAATATATTTAACAAGCATCTGTCACAGTTTCTTAATACTTATATTCAATTTAGGATAAGGAGTATTTAAATATTGTTTGACAATGCTATTTTTAACAACTAGATATAATTTCATATAAAGCATTAATTGCTGTATGACATTTGTTTTTGTCCACATTTTACATTGTTCATTGCATGGGTGTAATGCTTACAGACAATAATGATTTCTGATTTCTGACTTCTGAGTGGCTATTCTGGCTACTTATTGGTGCATATCATAACTTAAATAATAGGGGCAATTAAGTTGACAGTAAGGCTGTAGCCAATAGCATGGTAGGCTGTAGCCAATAGCATGGTTGTACGCTGTCACTGTTGCCATTTTGCCATAGATAGAAAAATATCACTCAAATGTTATTCCAATCAGCTGGTGTTGAGTTTTGGCAATGCAGCACGTCTACTATTGGCTGATCTTGTTTAATAGGCTGGCAAACCATGCCCTCAACTGGCAACTTAATTGTCCGCTATTATAGGCGTTTCGGATGTTGATTGTGTATCGAGGAAATGATTTCTCCTAATGTGTAGGAGTAGAGCTTATTTCAGTAGAGGCTACTGTAGTAACGTGCCGTATGGCCTCTGACCCTCTGTTACGTCGCAGGGTATCCCAGGCCGGCCAGGGATTCCAGGGGAGCTCCATCCGGGCTGCAAGGGTCCCAAGGGGGAACCCGGCCAGCTGCTTGACGTCTACGGCAACTCTCTGACGGTGAGGAACTCGTAATACGAGGGTTATCCAGAAAGTAAAGAACGTTTGCTTATTGCACTGAGCGCAGCTCCCCCACCATTGCGACTGCATGTGCGGCAGTCTACTCCCTTCCTCGCCAAAATGTGAGCCGAGTCTCATTGCTGAGCGATCACGCAATTCATTTCTACGTCAACCGAAAATCCCACCAAATGTGGGATCCACAGGGTTATTCGGTTTCTCAATAAAAATGCTCAGATCACTGACATTTTCAGATAAATACCAAATAAAGTTTATGCTGAAAGTTCAATGAATAGGATCTTGAAGTTTCTGGAATAGATTCATGTAATGTGCGAACATTGTAGCGCCTGTTTTCTTAATTTTACCCTCAATTCTTTCTTCAAAATCATCTGTAACGAGCGATGACTCGCTCCTCCAATTTTCACTATACACAAAGGATCTGTCTTTATTAAACTTGATGCACCATTTCCTCTCTGAAGTCTCGTGTGTTTGCACTTTCACAGTAAACTTATTTTGATGTTTGTCTAAATATTTCAACTGTCTGAACATGTTTTCTACTCAGAAACCGAATAACTATAGTAAAAGATTAAAAATACCTGTAGTTTGCCTCGTGATCCTTGTAGTACGACCAGGCCTATGAATTTGAACAGTAAACTGTCATCGTCAGGTCAGCAAAGAACTTTTAATCTTGACTCATCACTGGGATGGTCGCATCATAGTTTTAAAAAACTAACACAAAACACATAACACAAACGAACGAATAAAATGTAGGCCTACTTATTAATAACGAGCGGTACCGGTGACACGCTTGCATGTCGTGTGCCAAGTCTCGACTGGTGGAGGGCGGGCGTCAGGAACTGACCTTTGATCCCCGGCTTCCTTTATCATGGCATTGCTCTTCGTCCAGTTCTATTAAAGTTTCAAATAATATGTTAGCCTGGAGGTGGCTACGGTAATTTAATAAATGCAGCGGAAGGGTTTTGGTGGCTTTATATATTTTGAATTGCTTCAGAGCTGTCATCGTCATCGTACGTCCTTTATTTACATATATGTAATGGCTTTAAGTTTGTTTTTAGAGTTGAATAATTGTGGTTATTATTAACAAGATGGTCAGCAAAATTTGACTTTTGTACATTGACAGCTCTGGGAAGATGTTCTTTGAACCTTTTCTCAAAAGGCCGCCACGTAAAATTGTTCACAATCGTTACAAGATATTTTATACGCTCCAGTTTTCTAGTTGTATCAGAGCTATTTTGTTTCTTATTCATAAGTTTCTCAAGTTTGTTGAACGTTTTAAATGCTAGTATCTCATTTTTCAAAGTTAAGGGTAATTTATCTCCAAACTCTGTTGATACATAATCAAATCTGTTATCAAGGTTTTTGGCCGGGGGATTTTTTAGCTACAGACTGCAGGTATTTTTAACCTTTTATTAAACGTGATTCAGAAAAAACAACACATAATTATGAAACCGAATAATACTGAGGATCTGACACTGCCATTTTGAATCGCTAGAGAAACAAGACGTGTGATCGCTCAACAAGACTTCACCTTGGCGCATTAAGCAAACATTCTTTACTTCCAGGATGGCTCTTTATAATCTATAATACGCTTAGGTGACGTGTAAACAGAACTCCTCCGTTATTTTTACATTGATTTTAACTGTCCAGGTAAAACAAATTAGCCCAGTCTATTGTTATGCAAAATGGTTTTCAGTTGACAGAGGTTAAAAGCACATACAATTATAATAAAACAGTACAAAAGCTGACTAAGCTTACTATGTAAACGTGAGTGCGTTTAAAACGGTTCGATCAGTCACCGGCCGCTTTGAATGCCAATGGTGCTGGGTCGCTCAGAGGGGTTGTATTTGGGTACACACGCTTTCATCCCTCTCGGTGACCCCCACTCCACCCGCTGACTCCCCTCTCGGCGACCCGACTCATGCGCTGCCATGGGAGCGCAACCCTTCTCCTATTCCAGTCAGGTTTCTATAGTGTTTAATAGTTTTTCTGCAGTAAAGGCACCTTAAATTTGTTTTGTTTTGCACATACGGACACATTGAGGTCAATTTGAATTCATTCACATTATTAATCAGCTTATTATGCAGTAAAACAGTTTTATTTACAGCCTTAACACGAGTTTTAAGTTATATATAAGAATTACATGAATAGACACACAATTTTATAGAGCTTACTAGATGTTAGCCGTTGGCTTTGTCCCGCGAATTATGTGTAAAACTATGACAGTTGTGTGTGCTGCATTCTGCGGTTAGCCCGTGGAACAATTTCAAATCAAGATCAGCTGTTTGTATTTTCATCAGCTCAAACAAAATTGAATGTCCATAAGGAATACATGGGAACTTTGAACCCCTGTGGGAAAAAACCCTATACGATTTTCACAACTTTAATAGCCTATATGTTACTCAGGACTAGCAAGTAAGTACCTCTCTGCCAAATTTAAGCTCAGTAAGTCTAGTGGTTAGAGCGTGATTAAGCCACAAATACCTAAACAAACATACAAACAAACTTACAAACTTTCACATTTATACTTTTATAGTAGGATTACAGCTATCTTATCACTTTTAATAAGTTAATGATGGATACATTTTCTCAGTTTTGAGCAACAGATCCCCAAATATATTTCATAATCACTAACTTTTAATACCCAGTAAGGCAAATTATCACGGCATGCAATTTATAGCTACATTTTTAATAGTGATTTAGTCAACTTTTATTTGGAACTTTTCTAAAGTGAATGTTACTCCTTTTGATTCACACAGATTTCTGAGCAGAGGGAAATATAGCGATAAAGAATACAGTGTGATAGAAACCATAACCCAGCACCGTGTTGAAGTGAGATTAAACAAGACCTATAAATGTTAGGTCCCATTTAGTCATTAACGAGGGTTAACGGGTGTTGGATCGTAAATCATTAATTTACTGTTGTAGGCCAATCTGGATTAATTTGAATGTCACATAAATGCTGTTTTACTTTTACCTGATTTCACCAGTAGTTGTTGCATCAACTTTTCAAAGCTATAATTTAATCTGTATTTGTAGCTTGTTATGTCTATAACTCAACAAATTTACACACAGGCCAAACTCAAATTTTTTTTATTATTGAAATTTTAGAATTTAATTATTTATGACGTAGAATATTCATTTTATCAACTTCCATTGTGAGAATAAATCAAAGTTATTATTTATCAGTTGTGTTATCATAATGTGGTTTTAAAACAGATAAACTTGTTTGGAACTCTCTCATCTCTTGTACCGGTTCATTTAGAGTATAAACCTGAAGAATCAATTAGATGCGGTGTAAAACTGATCTATTTTACAGTTACTTATGAATAGTACACTCAATAAGTTTTGTGTTGTATTTGTATGTGAAGGTATTAAAGGAAGAATCAGGCTAAACATGTAGTTATTCTTGTGACATGTGATCTGCAAGTGTCTGTTATACTAGATTGGATATTTATATGTTAAACGTGTTTTTAGGCTTGACAAATGATAAATTGCTCTTGTTGCAAAAACTGTTTTAATTATTCAGTTGTGGGATTTATCATTAGGCTATTTCAATAAAAGTTACATAGAATAATCAAACTTTGGTTCTGATACAAGAAAATTGAGGGAAATGTGTAAAAACATATTAGAAAAAAAGTCATTACAAGTTTTTGCTCAAAGTTTTTTTTAAAGAATTATTCCATGGACTAGTATAGATGATCGACTAGCCATCTGTGAAGTGCAGGTTTCAGATCCTTATCGTTCTTCATTCTAAGCTCCAAGGGTAGGTGGTGACGGAGTTGCCTTCTAATAAATGAGAGCTTCTTCTCATATTGTGTCTAGCGTCACCCTACAAACTCATTATTTTGAAGAAAAGCTACATCTACATGTGACCTGTACAAATTCACATTGTGGAAAACATGTCGGTGTACTGCTGCAGTTTCTTATAGTTTATAGGAGTAATGTATGATATAATTAGGGGTGTGCGAGTACTCGAAACTACAAGTTTTTGGCCGAGTATTTCAATACTCAAACTCGATTCGAAGTTTTGAAAACTACTCGAAAGCTCGAGCGAGTATTTCCTGCCGATTTCCAGACGATCGCTAACGATTGTGACCGGCCAAAGCGTGTAGTAACGGTCGCAAAAGGCAATCGTATCACGTAAAATCAGCCGAAAATGACGACCGCGAACAATTACGACCGGCCAAAATGTGTAGTGGCGGCCGCAAAAGGTGATCACATCACGTAAAATCGGCCGAAAATGACGATCGGACCGCGTAATTTCGGCCGTAACTAACGTGTTTTGTTTGACAATACATAATCCAGTTTGATTGTACTTGCCAAAACTTTGTATTGTTACTCATGTATTAATTAGAAACCATGTTTAGATTATCAAATCTAGGGTGGTATCCAAATCCCATTACACTATTTTAAACTACCAACTGATGGCAAATACTAGCTCGAAACTCGAAAATAATTGGCACTACTCGACTCAACTCGACTCGATTAAAAAAAATCACTACTCGCACACCCCTAGATATAATGTTTATAGTCTATAACAGAATCCGAATGTAACATCAGAATTAGGATATGTTATTGATCTATGCTGTTTTTGATTCACTTATCGATCCACAGCTGAAGGGAGACAAGGGAGATCCCGGCAGAGACGGGGTACGTGGCCCCCCAGGTCCCCCCGGCCCCCCACTGGGCCCCGGCTCCCACGTAGTTCCAGTTCCCGGCCCCCCAGGACCGCCTGGGCCCCCCGTGAGTACCTTACTGTTTATAAATGCGATACATGATGACAACATTGCTTGTGAAATGCAGGTAAAAGCAAAAATATTGGGGATTTCCACTGCAACTTTGGTTATTTATTTATTTCTTAAGTATTAGCTGATTTTAGTACAATCCTATATATCTACTATATGTGTGTTAATGCTAAACGAGTAAATCCAGTTGCTCGAATTTGAGCAAATAATTTTCTTTTCTCTCTTTTTTATCCAAACATATTGGTTATATTGTGATGCCATTCCAAGGGTTAGCTTGAAACAGCCGTTCCGGCTTCTGCACTGTGTTTTGTTAGTTTCTAGTAATGTGTTTCTAGTGTGTGTTAGTATCTCAGTCATGTAGGTATAGGGAATATGATGGAATCATCAGCATTACAAAACAACAACCAAGTCTTTAAATTGAAATATACTGTACCGTATCATAATTCGGATAGAAAATGCACATCAAAATATTGTTCCATAGCACTTTTGGGAAGAAACTTGCAGTGTAATCGGCCTAAATTAGTTCGTAGCACTGAAAGGGTTAAATTGAAACAACAGTTTACGTGCTATAAGATTCTTCAGAAAGCTCTCATAGGCTGTTTCCTGAGTGAGGTAGGCCTATATGGATCATAAAAATAAGTAAAGCTTTACCAAGGCCAAGATTCCAAAAGACCCTAAATGTTCAGGTAATTTACTTATAACTCTGTTTCCACCGTTTGAAGCTACAATCAGAAACAAGTATTCCCAAGTTGTATTTTATTTTCACCAGGCTTACCTTATTAGGCATTGGGGTCATCTGGAATAGGCCATATGTACTTTTTGGCAGTAATTAATCTTTTGTACATATATTGCGTGTTACTAATAAGTTTTGTTTGTCCAGGGAATGCCTGGTGTATCAGTACAAGGGGAGAAGGGTGAACCTGGAGAGTCCGGAAGGAACTTTGGAGATGCAACAGGTGGGAATTAAATACTCACTGTTATTTTTGTTTGTTTAAGTAGCTCAATAACTTATTCCAAGTAAATTACTTTACTTCTCAAATATGTTCAATCGGCTCAGTTTGTCCCAGATCGACATTCATACTGGTCTATATTAGTTGTGAGGTTGACTTTGGATTCAACAAATGAAGATGGTATAACATTTGATTAGTCCTTTGGCTCTCCATTATGACAAGCTTCTTTTTCACCTTGGTCCCTCTATGTTTATAGACAGCAGGAATGGAAAGTCATCCCTAGGTTGTGGTTCCTAGCTGATAAACACCTCTTGTGACTTTGACAGTCATCGTAGAAGGGTAGAGCAGACCACCTGTTTGAGAGCTGGTATAACAAGCTGTCATAGAGTTGCAGGTGGGCTCTATAAAAGGTTGACTGGCGACTCCATCCCATTCCACCTTCTCCATCCCTGCTACTTCCTCTCCTTCCAGTGGCCTGCACAATATTCCCGTGTGAAGACGTGCTAGCGGCTTTGCCGAGGTTTCCTAACGCAGCAATCAGCACATTTAGGCCCAGTTCCTCACAATAAACTTGTATGCATGTTACTGTATTATTGCACTATCATAGTCCCAGTTATTAGTATTTAAAACATAAAACCATTAAATAACACAAAAACAGAATAAGAGGTGTGCTGTTGGAGCTGGAGCTGTTTAAATTGAACGCTCCAAACACGGAGCGGAGTGGGTGACTTCAGTGACTCGTAGCAGCTCCTAGCTCCGGTATAGCTCCCCACTTCTGGCGCGCTTGTAACTCCTATCGCTCTATATCTCCGGTCCTCTGCACCACTGTCGCTTTGCCCCCCAACACACCTCTGAGAGATATATAGCTCCAGTTCACGAAGGAGCGAGGAGCGATATCTGCCTGTGTGAGAGTTGGCATCTCACCATTACCTACTGCGCCACAGCTGGAGCTGTTTGCGGAGCTAGCTCCTCAACAGGAACTGGAGCTATGGGAGCGGCTCTGCTCTCAGAGCTACTAAGGCACACGTATAGAACGGTTATGTTAGTTTTCCTACCCATTAAGGTAGTAATTTTATTCTATTTGCAATAGCCTATAACGGGATTTGATAGGTGCACACTCTAGTAGCAAAATATGTAACTAATGACTGCAGGCGACTATAGTTCTATCCGCTAGGGGCGTGGACTGACTGAAAAACCTTAATATTGCCGCTAGGCCCTTGGTCTTGTTAGCTGAGTTGGCTACGTCGTGGAAACACCTTGGCCAGGTGTGGATACAATGTTCTTGGGTTCGATTCCCGCACACAACCAAAACTGACCAGTCGTGCAACTCACAATGAGTTAACCGGTCTGTGGCAACGTTGGTGGAAGGGCCCAAGTAGAACAAACGGTGGCAGGATTGCTTGGAAGTTGACGGGATCGGTTAATTTTTTGTGAGTTGTCAACACTGATTTTGCTCCTTTTTACTTATGTCTACTGTGTGTGTGCCAGTGTGACTCTAAAAACTGAATGAAAACAGTATATTAATGAAAATAAACCATAAATCTATTTAAAAACACAAATTTCTATTCCAATTCATAGGTTTAAAAAATTACAAGTAAGGAACGAGACCAGCTCGTATGTCTACGCCAATGGGTTAAAGTCATTAGAATTTAAAATGATACTAATCTAAACAATGGTAATCTTGATTTAACATATATCTCAAGGCTTATAATATTCTATCCAGAAATTAAACCATCGTCTCTATATCTGTAGTAGGGGTGGGCGAGTAGGGATTTTTTTAATCGAGTCATGTCGAGTCAAGCATTGAACCAAACTACTCGAGTATCGAGTCGAGTTGAGTCGAGTCTTTCTTTAAAAAGTAAAAAAAAACTCATTTTATTTTTGTATGGAAAGCAATGCTTTTTACATATTAAACTTTAATTATAAACATAAAATGTTATTGAATTATTAACGTTATTATTAATTTTATTTTAACCTTTATTTTACCATGAATGAATAATGATTTAAATGTAAAATAATATATATATATATATTTATATATATATATATATATATACACTGTTTTCAACAACAATAGTTTGTTATTGTTGTTGAAAAAAGTGTACAAGTATTACAAATATATATCCAAACAACGTTTTTGGGTTAGTTCATCAAAACCAGAACATTTGAACAAGAATGTGATTTTTTGCCCCCGACCCAAACACTCCCTGTGCCTCCTCCCTCTCTCTTATTTATCTTAACTCGCAGGTATCCAAAAATAACCCACATCTCCTATGTGTCTCCTTTCATATATTTTTAAGCTTATTTTTCTTAATTTCAGTCCCTTATTTTGTTAAACATTTGATAGCGGCGTACACGTGGGTAAACGGCGGGAGTATGTACAATGTTCAACTATTCGGGGTAAACGGCGGGAGTAGTCAACTACTCGACTCGATAGTTTAGAGTATTTTTACTACTCGACTCGGTCTTCGAGTAGTCTTTGGTACTCGAACAAATACTCGAAACTCTAGTACTCGCCCACCCCTAATCTGTAGCATTATTTAGTCTCTAGTAAACATCGTGAGTTAAGACATTCAATCTTTGTTGTTTGCTAGGATCCCACGGTCCCACAGTCTACCCGTCCCCCACTCTGGGCACCATCACAGGAACTGTCACCTTCAAAAACCTCGAGGAGATGGCACGGGTAAGTAGAACTGAATGTTCTTGATGATTTCCTTCCTGAAGCGGCGTCTTCATGTAGCGATATATCATAACAATGTGATTGTATTGACAAATCATTTCAGTAAAACGGTGCAAGCTGTACTGTCCACAAGCAACAATTTTTCACTCCAACTTTCATTTTGATTTGTGATGTTTTACTGTACCGTCAGTTGTGATGGACATAGAGGAGATATTCTTGTGCTATTTTTATGTTATTTAGTAAGAGTTACATACTTTCACCATTGCAAACTGTTCATAATGATTTGATTTTTTTCACAACAACATTCCTATCAGCCCTAGGTTTTACCTTCTTGTGATTATCAACTAATTATAAATATGCAAGGTCCTTTTTGTTTCTTTTGAAATACTCCTCGCATTTTGCTTGCCTAAGTAGGGAAAATTTACATTTAATCCTCAAACATCGCCTGGACTACCTTATACTCTGTTGTGGGAAGACTGTTTTTAAATTAGGTTGAGCGATAAGTTGGAGCTGCTTTCTACACGTTTCAACCTTTCAGTATTGTCAAATCAATTAAACTCATATTTACAAAAAAAATCTTGTATAACGGTTAACAATTCAAACGTAATGTAATTATTTCCCCTGAATAGACTGTAAATCTGTGTTCGGGGAAAGAGATCGAATCAGTAGTCTTTGTAAATTTCAAATTTCATTTATTATCATCAGACTCAAATGCCAGGTTTGTGAAGTTTTTCATCAACTGTGCAACCTCACACCAACTCCAATAAATGTCAGCTATCTTTCATCCACACGTACGATACATCATAATTATATTGCTGTTACAAGTCAAATAGTTACAAAGTATTGTGTTTAAAAGCCCATAAAACAAATGTAGTTAATGGAGAGGGAGTGACAAATTCAATAAAATCTCTTAATTGTTTTAAGGCAGTGACATGCCAAAATGGAAGTCTATAGCCATGTAATTAACTCTATATTTTCAATATTTTCTCTTAAAAGATTACGTAAATTTGCCATAGGAAATTTTAAAGTACATATAAAAATAATAAACTACTTTCAGTATTGGCTAGTGTATTACTTAAAAAAACCTTTGAAGATTCTAAAAAAGTTAAATTTGTTGTTTAATGTTCATCACAACTATTATCAGACTAGAAACAGGTTACATTGTTCTCCCCTTTCCCTAGATTGCACCATAAGCTTTGATTAACTTACTCACATTACATTTCTAATACTTAAATTCTCCATAAAATATTTTGGAGGTAGGGGACTGCCTCTCCGATTTCAAATGGAGTGAATGAGAGCTCCTTGCTATCAGTGCTGATGACGCCATAACTCTTATTCACTCAAACTCTGTGCAATAGGAACACAAATCACTATGTTGATTTTGTTTTACCAGTAGCTTCCCTGAACACGTTCGCTGCGGCCCACCAGTGGCGGGCGTGCGCCGAGTGCGGCAGCGAACTAGATTGGCACAGACCAATTCAATTATTTCGGTCTGACGAACCACAAAAGCGGTGCAGTTATGTGCTGCATTTCCACAAGACTGGACGTAGTTCGCTGAAACATCCACAGGTAGCAGCACTGCCTGGGTACTAGCCATTTCCCAGAGAAGCTTTGCTTCATATGAACTGAGGGACTCGATCCTGAACCACAGATTGATTTTAGTCTTTGTAGGGGCTAAATACATTCTGATATTCTTTTGTATGTCTTGTATCTATGTATTCTTTTATGGAATAAATTTAAATAATTTAATATTATGTTACAGAAAGCACATCTCAGTCCAGTAGGAACTCTGGCGTACATTTTGGAAGAAGAAGCTCTCCTTATCAGAGTCTCTGGGGGTTGGCAATATGTTTTGGTGAGTACTTGATGGAATTTTCTGTCTATAACAAGCTCACATTCTAATGTGGGTTGAATTTAATCAGAAATGAGCCACGTCCTAGCTGAAAACTTGCATATGCACGTAGCTTTTATAGCTCAGAAGGTCCTAGGCATACTTTACAAAATATTTGTAACTTAGTGGTATGTCCGATCTTGATTTTTGTTGTCAAAAGACATTTTACTCTTTCTTGAAACCTAATTTTCAGAATACAAAATCTTACTTTTCCTACTCGTTTTCCTCAAAAACCCTTCGGACCCTTGCCAGTTGGTTCATTTTGTGGACAATAAGCTCAGCGGAAGGGGACCAGATCATTTTTATGGTGGACAGAGCATAGTTTTTTGTGTAAGCTGATGGCTAATGGTAGAAGGCCCAGGTTCAGCAGAAGGCCTTTTTTTATGTTTGTTGTCCAGTCTGTGCTCCTGAACAGAACTGAGGTGTGGGCAGATGTATAGATTGTGGCTCACTTGGGTGCAGCATCATGGGGTAGTCATGAGAGGCATCCGTTTACTGTACAGTGCTCGAACCGGCCATCCTGGTTATCGCTGGGGTTACCTCTGTCAAGCTCTTGGCTGCGGAGAAGAAGGTGATTTACCAGAGGAAGGCGGGATCGGTAAGGACTTGGCAAAGACCAAGGAGCGCTACCACACCTAAGTAGCCTACCTGCAATCGCAGGAAATTTTAGAGCAGGAACCCAAAAACATCGGACTGTGAGATCTCTTTCCACTTGTCCAGCCAGGGGTGGAACATTGACACAGTGAAGTGGACTACTTCCCCACACAATTGTGTCAGTTTTTGGCCATTTGTACTTGGGTTTTGAGCGATGGGCAAGTCCCGTTCACTAGACTGCATATATGGCCCAGACATTCCCGATGATGCGGAACACACTTTCTTCCGCTGCTTGCGTTGGGAAAGGACACACTGACTCTAGGTGTACTATTGGTCTGCATGAATATGATACTGGATGAAGACAACTGGGGCTGCTTGGCACAGCTAGTCAAGGGCATATTTGAGCAATAATGTGGTTGCGTTTGATTAGATAAGCTTGCACGAGGAATCAAAATGTTTAGGAGAGCGTTTGAAGCAAGTGGCAACGTGTCGATACTGGTTACATTGCCCGCCACTATTAAAAATCCTACTAGTTTTAATGAACTCTTAATAGTTACTTTTTAAAATTAAGTGTTTTTTCATACAGAACTTAGTCTTTTTTTGTATGTTTATTCTCAACCAATACAATAATCTAACATGCTATTTATATAACTTTCTTTTCTTATAATTCATTTATCACGTTTATTACTTTTTGTATTCAAATGTCATATTAAATCAATAAATATTCTTTCTTTGCATATGTGGGATAATTGTTTACAAACTACAACAACCTCCCCATAATTATAATCATTTCATTATTACTATGGATAGACCTCGTGCAGGTCTTCGTGAAGCCTGAGTAGGGGGTGCCAGCAGAAGAGTGGGGGGGATCAGCGTTGAAGGGGAAGTTCACAGTACCATGTGTCATATAATACTATTCCTGCGGAAAACATTTGTCTAGTATTTGGAATATTTGTTGTTGTATGTTCAGCTGTTTTTTACTCTTAAAAGAGTGTATTTGCTTTTGCTGATTGTTTAATGCAATTTCAGTATTTTTACCTATAAAAGTAATGATTAAACATATGGGCACAGGGAACTCACTAGGTTGAAGGTAAATGAAAATAATTTTTGTCAGGCCTAATCAATAAAGGCTCTCTCACACTTTTCGCGAATACGCCCGAACTCCGAATGTTCAGAGTAATGGCGAGAAGTGTGGGAGCTGCACGAACCTTTTGGTACCAGTACACTATCACCAAATGATTCGATTCACTCGAATTTCCCGCTGAATTTTCGGAACGAGTTGCGACAATGAGTCTTGCACCAAATCAACCGAATGTGCACAACGAACTAACCAAGTACACGCTCGCCCAATACCATGCTCGCCATTCGCTTCTGTTCTTCTCTTTTGATTCTTGTCAAAAACCCGACAAAAAGCGGAGCACGGCGAACACAAATCATGGCAAGGCAAACTATCCCGAACATACACGAGCACACTGACTACACTATTGCGTTCGCCTTAGTTCGCCTTTGTTGGGCCATAGTGTACTGGTAGCAAGAACACGGGACGGAATGTTCAGTGAACATTCGGGAGGATGTTTGGCCGAATGTTCAGGCCTGTTCGTGTGATGTGTGGTACAGTCTTAACCTAAGATATTTGCATAACAATCATTTCGCGGTTGCAATGTTTTTTGTTTGGCGCGTAACAGATGATTATCACAAACGATTTTTAGTCAACAGATTAAGAACAGATGTCAATCGCTCACCCCCACCCTAAAAAACCGGTTTAAACCACTTTAACCAATAACACCCAGGCTTCACAAAGATCCGCACGAGGTCTACATTTTATTTTCCTAACGTTATATTAACTTTATTATTTGGTGACCTTTACTTTACTATTTATTACCTCAACGTAACCATAAGCTTTTCGTCAGTTGAGCACCATTTTGTGAGCACGATGTCCTTATCGGACGACAGCTCCATGTTCTCCGATCAAGTGGGAGCGACTTGCACTGGCTCACTTCTAATCTTACTACACTACCGATCAGGCGAGTTTGGAGAGCTTAGGCCACCATTTCACTTGCCCAAGCATGCCTGCGATGTAAACACAGCTGATACCATAGGCTTAATGGTTTTGAGCACTTTTTGAAAATAACATTTGGAAAGGTTACGCAAAGCATGTATGCCAGGAGTAAGTCTTTGAAGATGGTTTCAATGAATAAATTTATAATTATTTTTGAGTTATTTGGGCAACACCCACTTTAATGTTCAAATGTAGCGAGGACCCTTGGTCAATGATCTAATCAAACATACATTACAAACCGGATCCATACACTACGTCTCAATGTTTCGCACAAAGAAAACAACAATGCGCCTCTTTGGGGAAATTTGATTGTTGTTTACGATGTTTGGCGAGGAGTCGCTCCGCGCGTCTTACTGAAGAGGCTCATTGTTTCGTTCGTGCAAAACGTTGGGACACAGTAAGAAGATCCAGTTTGTCATGTATCGTTTGGTTACAAGATTGACTAAGAATCCTCGCTGCATATGAATGTTAAGGTGGGTGAGGTTCGAATAACTCAAAAATTATTATAAACTCACCCCACCAAAAGACTAGTCATGTCATTTTGATCTAGAAGTGTTTTACAGTGTGATGTTTTTGCCGCAGATGGGCCAGCTGATACCAGTCAGTGCTGATCTGCCCACTCCGATAACCACGACGACCACCACAGGGAAGCCTCGGCCTCCCTTCGAGGCTTCCAACCTCGTCAACAACGTGCTCACCCAGCTGGATGGCCCAGTGGTGAGTTGGTGACTAGTGTGAGTCACTACACTCTGTTCCACGTTCACCTTGCAGTGTGGAGCGCCCATAAGCAATATACTTACACATACTTTATTGCACATAACATTATTATCCATGTTGGTAAATGGGTACATACAGATCAGGTGCATTGTCAATTATAAACTAAATACACAGACCAAAATTAAGAAATAACAGCTGGCAAAACAAAAATCACTATGCCAGTTGGTGTCATAAAACTTATTCAATGAAAGTCAGTGGGTTCACTTTTTAATTTTTCCTGAAGTCGGTTCGTGCCCATGATTTTATAATAGACAGGCAATCGGTTGTACAACCTCAACCCAGCATATATCAAAATACTGGCATACTAGGAAATATCAATATGATTATGCAAGAAAAATCAATGATGTTTTGTGATGAAATTTAATTTTGTTTTTGTGTCTATCCACGCCAGTGGCATTTTTTAATGTTCGATAGGGAACAGTCCAAACCCTGGTCTTCTTCCTACCTAAGGTCGACCTGTTCTTAGAAAGCATCACTAATTAACATCCTAATGACAAATGACAGCTGGGTCCAGTTCCGAACGTTCTCAAAATTTAGCGATTTCGATCAGGATCGATCTGGCAAACCTCGGATTACGAGGCGAGCACGATAACCACTACGCTACCCAGCCAGTTATACTAGTTGTAAAATTAGCAGTTTCGTTATCGATAAATTACAGAGGAAGTTATCTAGCTAAAAAGTGAAACCCTTACAATGCCGATGAAAGCGATGATCAAGGGATCATGGTAACTAACTTGTTAAGGCATAACTTTTTATTGAATTAATTTATAGCATCTTAAACCAAAAATTAGAATAATATTACATTAGAAAATGTTCCAAGTATGAAAACCATTACATTATGTGATTTGTTACCTCTATGTATTCTGTTATAATGTTGTTTGTTTCATCCCTAATGTAAGCACTTTATTTTTCATGCTAAGGGCCAATCACATATGGTAAGTTCACACATGCAGATGGTTGTATTTCAGTCTTATGGTAGGCTATTTAATTTGTCCTCAGTCCTGAATTACATTGCACGTATAAAGTATAAAGCTTAGTGGAAAATTTACTTCAGGAATTTTCAAAATAGGCCCTAGCATTGCTTTATTTTCTGTGTTTGCCAAGGTATTTTTACAAATGACCGTGTAAGAAGAACCTTGAAGTTTAGTTACTAAAGATATGTTTCATCTTAATCTTATGTCATGATTTGGGAACATATTAGTCTGTTAAAAGAGTGTTTTATCCCTAAATAGGTTTCTTACCTCCATCAATAGTCCAAAATGTTTGACATAAATAGGTTATGCCAACATGTATTTTATCAACTACTTTTACATTGTGCTCCAAAAATCCCAGACTAGGACAATGTAAAATTTTTTTTAAATTGCAGAGTAATTGTTTACTCATTTTTCGATGGAACCTTATCAGGTAATTATTTATTTTAATGAGCTAACTTAATTGAACAAGACTCAAACAGTAAAACCCAAGTATTTACATCTTGCGGGTGTTCAATATATAAATTGGATTTGCTGTCGATTAAGCAATTTTTTCCAAAAAAGAAAATTGAAAACTGAAATATATTTTAATAAATGGTAATTTTTTGTACAAGATATGTACTATAATTTACTTATTCCTGAAAAAAATAAAATAACTTCAGTAGACTCTCAAAAATTCGGATCAGCCTAGTGCGGACTCTGGGTGGTCCTGACTTTGATTTTTGAAAAAGTTTTTGTTGCAAATAAAAACAAACTTCACGTTTTGGCGCCTTCAGTTTTCACGTGATTGGCCTGCAATACACAACTGTCATGTAGCTGGTATTGTCAGGCACTCTGTGTTTTAGTAAAATTGATGTTGTTTACAAATTTATTGGGCAGTGGAAGATGTTGCACAGGGGGGAGGAGGGGGCAGGAGACGATGAGAGTGTCAGTTCACTGTTTTATAGCTTTGTTAGTGCAGACATCACTTTGCCTTGTTTGTGTCTCTTAAGATTCATGTCCACCTCCTGGAGATACAGAATTTTTAAAATCCGAACTGGCCGTCCGCCACATTAGTTCTGATTTCTGAGTCTCCTGTATTTAAAGTATTAAGGAAACATCTAGTTATACGGAATTTTGTTTCAGCTGCGCATGGCTGCTCTCAACGAGCCGTACTCAGGGGACATGAAGGGCCAGAGAGGGGCAGACTACTCCTGTTACCGGCAGGCCAGACGGGCGGGGCTGCGGGGCACCTTCCGGGCATTCCTGTCCTCCAGGATACAGAACCTGGACTCCATCGTACGCTACACTGACTGGGACCTTCCTGTCGTCAACATCAAGGTACTAGCAATAAAAAAATGAATAAGTGAATTCTCTTGATAGTGACCCAGCCTAACCTGACCTAACTAACCTAACATAACCAACCAGAAATCGTGGCAGCGACCGCTAGGGTGCTGGAGTAGCTGTGGCGACTGTCTGACTTGATTCCCGTCGACAGTGTCACTGTCTAACATAACAGACGGTTTTGAATCTCAGCTGTCTTAAGTTGTCGCCCGGAAGTGGAGCACCTCACAAGCGCTCATAGCCATTGGCGGCACGACTACATCCACTGCCATGTCTACTCGCACAGTGACAGAAGACAGCACAGTTAGCAGGTATTCACAGTTGAGAAACTCACCTATCCAATATGGTGTTCTGGAATCAGGCTTGTTTGCACCGCCATTCCATTCTTAATGTTTTGACATTAGTTGCGCTGCCAACCGTGTGGATTGCTTATGAGTTCCGGACGACACATTTACTCACGTAAAATTCCACTTCTGTCTATCCTTAGTTATATATTAGTTATATTAGACTTTGACAGTGGCGTTTGCACCTTTGCTAGAGACGGATCGTGTTTCTCGCTTTTCTCGCAGTATTCACTAATTTTTTCTTGCAGTGTTTACTGTGCAATGTTATCCAAATGTAATCACGGATGCTAACGTGTTACTATGTCATATAACATAGATTTGTATGAATATAATTGCAAAGTATAAGGTTTTTGGGTTTTAATGTCCTAACTCTAAGTCTACGTCCCTAAAAAGTCTTAGTTTTTTCATGACTGATATCTGAAAAATCATTATCCGAACACCCCCATTGTCCAATTGTTTTGGATAATCGACGTTCTACTTTATTGATGTTCATCTTGTTCCGAAGGTTGTACTGAAGGAAATGCTGTCGAGTCTTTTTATCCCAGTAGGTTCAGATTACACAAGAAGCAGATTGTTTAGGATTACTTGGCTGTGCACAGTAAGAATTCCTAGTCTACTGAAGAGTGGCTTGCAGTGATCACAGTGGCCACTGGATTAAGTAAGTCTTACTGCAGATCTCTGCATATGGAGGTCCTGCTTGCTGCAGGAAGCATGCCCCCACAGCACGAGGCCGAGTGAAAAGCCCGATAAGCAGTAAGCATGTGAGCTGGTTTAGTTAATAATTAGAGTTTTGTTATGAAATAGTTGACCCTGGACAACTTCTAAGACTTCATCAATGACTCTAGTTCAATTTATCAATGTTTCTAGTTTCAACTGTTGCACGTTATACCCAGAAGTTAACAACAGTGTGAGCTCCGCAGATTGTTCCCACATCTGGCCTTGTTCGTAAGGAACAAAGTGATGCCTGAGTTTTCTTTTCATTAAGTTGGTAGTTATCAAGAGAAAATCTGTGCTTTGCCTTATTGAAAAGTTGGGATGCTTCGGTTCCCTCCACAACAATGCTTGATGTGGCATCGTGAATAGTATCACTTGCCTTCTATCGCACAGTAAGAGGACTCCAACATAGGCTCACAACTTTAACTGCAATGCTGCTGGAAAGGCTGCCATGCTGAAAAATATTGCATGAGTTTTGGAGGCATGCTGATATCAAATAAAAAAGGCTTCTGAGAATTTTCCACATTATGGCTGTAGCAATCTTACAATTGTGTTTAAGTCTTTCAGAGGTAAAGAAAATGTACAGAAAATTAGTGATTGTTGTTCTGTAATTGTGTTTTGATAACTATCTGAATAAGTAGATAAGGACAGTTTGGTATACCGTAATTGAAAAAATCAATTAATTTCGGCGCTTACCAGTTTAATTGGGTTTGAGCGATGGAACAAGAGCAAAAAATTATCCCACTATTCTAGATTCCAGTTTTACTCTAAATAAGCGGAAACTGGAAATATAACCGACACATCTTTAGTAAAATGTGGAAATTTTGTGTTGATTGTGCACTATGTTACTGGTCGTTATTGTTTACGTCAGCCTTCGGCAACGTCGCTGCCACCACTTCTCAAAATGGGGTGATCAGTCCCGATGTTAGGTAGTAGAAACAAAACCAAAAGAACGATTCCTCAGATAACTTGTTTAATTGTGCAAATATTTAGTATAGAATGAATTTATCTTAGTACAAAGTGGTTTTAACAGCTTTTATTAATAGTGTAATGGAAGGAGGTGTGGACCCTAAGACCCTAATTTGTGACTCGCGGGTCTCAAGCCCTCCTCTCCATTCATCACTCATGCCATGTGAATCGGCGGAAGTGACGTGATTCTTGACTAAGTTGGAATGGTCGCGGCTCTATGTCAGATGCCGTTATCTGACTTGGGGAAAAGAATTTGAAATGAAAGGATACAAAAAATCAACTAGTCTAGGAGAGAGTGACTCGCAACAGCTACTCACATGTATACTGCGGGATACCTCAACTCTTAACCAGGGCCACATTTAGCCAGCACCCCAAGGGACACAACTGTTGTGCACGCATTCCCGCCTGTGCAATGTCAGTCGCTGAAACATGTGTACAGTTGTCATCACCTAGATAGGATGTTTTCTTACGTACTTGAACAAATGATTTAATGCAACACTTGAAAAAAGGTATATTAATTCAATCATATACTGTACTCTATCGCAGTCTTTTTAAAACCTTAACTTTCCAACGATAAGGGAGGCGCTAAATCAGTTTTGTAATTAAATCCTAAATCAATTAAAATTCCGCCGTACAGCGTAATGTGTCCTGTACTATGTTGTATTGCAGTACGACACCATACAGCATAATTTTTATTGGATAGCCATCCGATCAAATATCGCGCCATGCGGCAGCCGTAGTCAACGTGTTAATTATTTTCTTTGTGCCCTTATAATTTTGTGCTCAAAACACTTGCCTATTTGGCTTAATGGGAAATGTGGTGCTGCTCTTAAGCAAGGCTGCCTCTTATATTTTATTTGGGTCCTATTGACACCTTATCACTGTACCCTTTTAAGAGTTGCACAACATGATTCGATTCACTTGTGGGATGGAATCAAACCCATAAACTTTGAAAAATATAAGTGGTTGAGGTTTCTATTAACTTAACATTTGGGTCAAGATGTACATTATGTTTTTAGTTTATTGTGCCAGTAGTAGTAAAAATCCTGAATCTTTGAGAAATAGATAATTCTTTATTACATATTCATGCAGAATAGTACAGGCTTCTAAGAGTTATGAGTTAATCAAAAGAAGCTTTACAATACAACTGTTCAGGAATTATGTTTCTTTTTAGTAGGTCGTTCTTGAAGTCATGTTATCCGTTTGTTGAGAAGGATGGTTTTTAGCAGCAGGTTGTTGTAGTACAGTTCTCCTTTTTATGAGGGCTTTTCTCTAAAAAGGCTTAGATGGTGAGGTGGCAGGGTGTAATTTGAAGCATGTCTTGTGATGTGCTGGTGTTGGCCTGATGTTTTAGCTGTTTGTGGTGGCAGACTGCACGTAGGATTGTTTCACGGATGTCTGTTAGGATTTTAAGTTGCTTGAAGTATCTTCGGTAACCCTCTTGGTAGTGTAGTGCAGTCTTGATAGGCGTCCAATTGCTCGTTTTTATTGTATTAGAGCCCATTCTAGTTTGGTGTTTGTTGTACCTCCCATGACACTATGCCATATCTCAGATGGGATTCGAAAAGTGAAAAATGGGCGACTTTGACTGTGTTCAGGCCATTTCCTTGAATTATTCTGCGAATAACATAAGTTTCTGAGGAGAGCTTCTTGCACAGCTGGTCAACGTACAGTTTCAAAAGAAATTGTTTGTTTCTGAGTCCGTTACTAGAGTATAGCACACTACTCAGCTCAGTAAATGGTTTTCTTGTTGTTAAATAAAACAATCGTGTCAAGGGATCCAAGAATACAAATATCTTACAAACTAGGGTGGAGAGAGTTAGTAATGCTAACGTGTGTTTGTTCCAGGGTGATGTATTGTTCAACTCGTGGAAGAGTATTTTCACTGGAGATGGAGGCTTCTTCGCACAGCCTCCGAGAATATATTCCTTCAGTGGGAAAAATATTTTAGCGGATCCATCCTGGTATGTAATATACATATCATTGGGAGATCAGTAGAATAACAATGTATTGAGAAATTGTTCACAATCTGTGATTCTTTTAGAGTGTCAAGATGGACAAAATTGAGAAATAATAATACTTTTGTAATTACTATGTTATTTGTTACTGCTGTAAACATATACAACTGAAAGACTCATAAGAACTTTCAAAGAACAAAACGTTCGTAAGAGAATAATCGGGTTACATTGTTACATTTAGGAAAGAAATAATATTATTGAAAGCAGTTTACATTAAACATGAAATCTTAGGATAAATTCACACATGAAACTTAAAATCTTAGGGTAAATTCACACATTAAACATAAAATCTTAGGGTAAATTCACACATGAAACATAAAATCTTAGGGTAAATTCACCCATTTAACATAAAATCTTAGGGTAAATTTACACATTAAACTAAAATCTTAGGGTAAATTCACACATTAAAAATAAAATCTTAGGGTAAATTCACACATTAAACATAAAATCTTAGGGTAAATTCACACATTAAACATAAAATCTTAGGGTAAATTCACACATGAAACATAAAATCTTAGGGTAAATTCACACTGCAAGCGTAGCATAGTGGAGAGGAGCAGAGCGGATAAATCAAAAACATGCTTGATTACGAGGCAATACTAAATGAGAGTGTAGCGCAGCACAGTGGAAATTTTCAGAACAAACTAGTTGGTTTTCGACAGCTGACAGGAGCGGATTTCTATACCTCGACATGGATTTGAAGTTAAAATTGGGGAGGTGTATGTGAGAGCACTGTAATAGACCTGTAATGTAACCTTTAATGGACTTTGTAGCACTTTTAATAAATATAATTATTGGTTTTTGGGTAAAATATTAATTAAGGTAATTGTTTCAACCACATTACCTATCAAGAAAAAAAATGTTGTTTATTAGGTGTACTCAGTCAAGAATCAAGAATACTTTATTGTCACATGGCTATATAAATACAGCATTGACAATCGTCATAAATACAAACTTACAATAAATACAAACGGTGACGTATACTATTCTTTTTTCACGTCATCCACTTTAAATAATAGTTTTTACTTAGCAATATCTTCCGAGGCATCTTTGACAATGATATGTTGACGACTGCTGCGCTTCGGTGGCAGTGTGAAACAAAAAAAAGCTGTGTGCAAAAATCCGCTCCGTTATGCTTGAAGTGTGAATTTACCCTTAGTAAGCTTACAAGTGCAAAATAAAAGATGGAAAACAATAACACTGGCATTTTGTCCCTCTGGGGGGATTTATTTAGAGAGATGAGAAAATCTCAGTTACAGTCAAAGTTTAAACGTAACTTAGCTCTGTGATTTTTCATCGCTAACTAACTATGAGAGTAATTGTGAATATTAGCAATGTTTATAGATTTATAGTAGCACCTCTGTTTTCATATATATTTCAAATAGCTAGATGAATTAGTTCCTACTTTATCATAGTAAAATATTTTAATTCAGTTTGTGCAGTATTAAATATAATTATCTTGAGTTTGCTGCATTATGACTTTTAAAGGAAACGCTCACTTGGTCATTTATTAACATGTTATTTCCTTGAGAATAGCATCTAAAAGCATTGATTTGAGGTTTTATATAGATCAGATATGTGATTGGGAAAATGTGGTCAGATTTTGATAGTTTGAAGAACGTTGTATAGGTAGAATTGGCGTGTCTTATTAATATTCTCTGAGCAGAGATCAATCCACCAGGTACAGTGGAACTTGGATAATTCAACCCCCAAGGGGCAAGTAAATATATTTGAACTATCCACAAATTTGAATTACAAAAGTGGTTCAAAAAAAGTTTAAAACCTTCATAATTTCTATTTTCAGAGAAAAAGTTTTATTAATAAAAACCTGTTTGTATGTAATTAAAAAAAAAAAAAAAAATTAAATTAAATCTAGGTGGATTTAAATAAGGTGTGCTATTACGCATCGTAGCGTGACGTCATCTGGAGGCGGAAGCGCGTCACCAAGGTATTCTGACTATCCTATGTGAAGGAGTGGGAGACATGGGGTTGTCAGAATACTTCGATGACACGCTTTTTTAAGGCACGAGTTTGCAACAATGGGAAACTTCAGCGGTGGCTATAGCCTATCCAAAAATCAGGTCGGGATCTGAACGTCTACCCTTCCTCCATCCCCACCACATCGTTATCGTTGAGAGGGACGTCATCTATTTTTTATATATGTACATTGCTAGCAAATTGCTAGGAATAAGAAGCTTTGGGTTTTGCTGCTGTCTGTCACAACCTTCCTGCGTTTGGTCTTGACGTGCCAACATTGAAATTTACCTAGAAGTTTCCTTGTACTGGCCAAACCGAAACTCTGACAAAAAAACCTTGAAACAAAAAATGTAAAATAAAAAGTGTCACAGAGGCTCATATTTTACATTACACAAGTGAAACATGGTAGTAGTTTACCGTCACTTAAAATAAGCAGTTTTGGTATTTGAAATATCAAACTTAATTATACCGTTACTAAGCCTGTTTCATGCAGGCCAAGAATATATAAGGGTTTTTACAATTAAATCAGCATAATTTGGAGTTGTGGCAGTGGGATCGAAACTCTGCAAGGTTAGTCGCGGCCGCGGTGTTGTGGGTGGAGGGAGGTTAGACGTTCTGATCCCGACCTGGGTTTTTGGATAAGCTCTAGTCAAGAGAAACATCACCTGTCACTGTAAACCAGCTGATCAAGTAAACACCGTGACGTCACCTGGAGGCTGCGCAGAACATGCTCAAATTCGTCTTTCTGAATAGCACACCTTACTTAATTCCACCTAGGGTACAATGACCTTGAATGTAGTGTAACAGGGTCAGATATTATAATGCCAAGCAGTTACTTATGTGAAATAGATGCAGCTAGTTCCACAGAACCTGAAAAACTGCGGCCAAAAACAGTTCCAGCCGCAACCAGTTTAACCTGATGGACTTAACCCTCCGAGTGACCTTCGCCCGCTTTCGGGCGACTATTTTTGACTGCCGAGTGTCAGTCGCCCGATATCGAGCGACTTTGCACGCCTCCAGTTTTATATAATATTTCCGCATACGATTGAGCGATCCTGGGCAATGAGCATACCAATGTGATTAGCGGATTCTAGGCTTCATTATGACTATATATGACCACCGTTTGTGCTATTTTTAGTCTCATCTGTGACGGAATTCCAAACGTCTGTGATTGTTGTTGTTATGGTGATATAGGCTTTAATACCTACAGTTTTTAGGTTAGTTGACATTTTAGACTTATTATTTAGGTAAAACTGTGCAAAACTATATATTTTCTTATTCCTCATTAAATTTGGAACAGAATGTATATCTTCATGTTCTTATTTACTGTGAATAAAGTGGTTTTACATGTGTGGGTACTGAACAAAACAAAATTTCTTTTCCTAATTTCTGGATTTTAACTGATGCCATGTTAGTATAACATTAGGTATGAACATCAAAAGTTACCTTTTTAGATAGCCTATTTAATAAGCTTTAATAAAATGTACAACTTTATACGAGGGTCATCCAGAAAGTAAAGAACGTTTGCTTGCTGCGTCTAGCACAGCTCCCCCATCACCGCCATTGCATTTGCGGCAGTCCACTCACCTCTCCACCAAAGTCTGAGCCGAGTCTCGTTGCTATGCGGTCACACGTCTTATTTCTACAGCGATTCAAAATGGCGGCGTCAATCGAAAATCTCACCAAATTTAAGATAAGCAGTGTCAATCGGTCTCTTGAGTAAAAAAATGTCCATACCGAAGACATTTTTAGAAAAACCCCAAAGAAAGTTGATGATGAAAGTGCAAAAAAACAAATCTTAAAATTGATGTAATGTGCTAAGATTTTAGCAGCTGTTTTCCTCCAATCTTCCCTCAAGTCTTTCTTTCAAATCGTCTTTTGCGAGCAATGACCTGCTACTCCGATCCTCGTCGTGCATAATGGATTTTATTTCATTAAACCTGTTGCACCATTTGTTTCCCCTGAAAACTCGACTTGAAGACTTGTTTGCACTTTCACCGCCAATTCTATTTGGTGTCTTTCTAAAAAATTTGATGGTCTAGACATTTTATAACTCAGAAACCGAATAAAACTGCTTATCCCATATTTGGCGGGATTTTCGATTGCCGCCGCCATTTTGAATCGCTGTAGAAATAAGACGTGTGACCGCACAGCAACGAGACTCGGCTCAGACTTTGGTGGAGAGGTGAGTGGACTGCCGCACACGCAATGGCGGTGATGGGGGAGCTGTGCAAGACGCAGCAAGCAAACGTTCTTTACTTTCCGGATGACCCTCGTACTTATTTGTAATAATTTATATATTTTATAAATGTTTTAATAAAAGACTGCAAAATGGCCAATAATTGGTGGACATTAAGGAATTTTCTAATGGGCACTCGGAGGGTTAAGACCTAACCAGCTGATTTCGAAACAACCCACTACAACTGTTTTTGGATTGAATTTCTGCAGGTCTAATCACAGCTGCAGCTAGCTGGTTTGAAAAGAAGTTCCGAGCAGAACTGAGTTTTTTTACTTAGGAACGGTTTGGAACTGTTTTCACTCCCAGTATTTTGAAACAAATTAGTTGCAGCTGCAGCGACATACCTGTCAGGGGGGTAAAGATGCGTCACTTTGGCCTCATGCCAACTGCGCTTCACCTATTCTAGGGCATTCCTAGTGTTGATTTTATGGCCCCTTTTTATCCAGGCTTATTAAAAAAGTTGAAATTATTTCAAATATAATTTTAATCAACAACTACGAGGCATGTTTTTTTTAAGTAAATACTAAATACCGTTTTTAATTCGTCATTGCAGCATTGTAGTTGGCATTCCTGCATCCTGTGCTGTGTGCCTGCAACTACCTGCTAGCCTGGGACGCCACTATGGCTAAAATTTACCTTCCTCCTTGTACCGTTAAAAAAAATCAATGCATTCCCCAAAAGATTTTTTTTTCACCTTAGTTGATATTTTAGCAGCGTAAGCTCGATTTTTGATAATTTAGTCATTGGGTCACAATATACACTAAGAAAATTTCTTATGACACTGCAGCAAAATCTTTAGTAAATGACAAAATCACGAACCGTCTGTTCTTTCTCACGTTTTGATCAACTTTATGTGCCAAATCCTTAGTAAAGACATGAAGTTGGCCACTTTGTTCCTCCTCATTAACATTCGTGCAACCATCTCTAAATGTATTTGCATGCTATTCCATTGCTCATTATGTTTCTGCCATACTCTTCTCTAATCTCCAGATTAGTTTCAGCCACTTTCACACGTTTAATTCTTAGAAATTGGATCACAGCACTTCCCAGTCAGAGGGACTCTCAATCAGTGGCACCATTTTGAATGCACACATAACATAAACACAGTTGATTTTTGCCGTAATGGCGTTCCAGACTTGCCAATAAATTCAGGTACACAGTGCGGGATGCAGGAATACCAACTGCAGTGCTGCATCGGCTGGATAAAAAAACGATAGTAAAAATATGCCTTGTATTTATATTGTTTGTATAGTAAATGCTAAGGACCAAGTGATAAATTTGAATCATAGGAGTTGGAGGTAGCCATGTTCCACTGTACTAACTGTTGTCCGCTGTAGGTCCAAGAAGTACGTGTGGCATGGGTCGCTGGTGTCAGGGGAGAGAGCCATGGAGCTATACTGTGATGCCTGGGACTCCGGCAGCTCTGATAGACTGGGGCTGGCCTCCCCTCTACTGCCCTCGTCCCAGTTGTTGGGCCAGGTAATGCAGACTTAGTCATTGTGTCGATTGTAAATAGGTGCTAAGTATGTTTCAGGGAGGCCCTCAACGGCTGTCTGACTGGTCTAGACTAGTACAGAGATCGACCTACTAGTAGTAGGTACAACAAAATGAAGCTGTCACAGTGTTGATAAGTCTTTTGGCTCCCAGTTGAGCCTGGATACCTTGTCTAATCCGATTCCTTGGAGGGAGTTGTGGATCTTGCTTGCAGCCTGGGAGGAAGGGTCCTTACCCGACGGTCTCTGGTCTGCCGCTCTGGGGCCCCCCAACCCTTGAGAGGTTGGAGTCTCTGTGCGATGGTGATCCCTGTCTGGTGGACTTGGGGGGCTTCGGGTTAGAGAGTGAATCGTCCTGGGGTGTACAGTCACCCATAGAATCCGGGAGCTAGGTAGGGTTCTCTCTCCCTTTCTGGAGCGAGGCAGACTGACCCTGTGCGGATCACGGAAAAACCGTGATTTTTCCGTAAATTTGGGGTGGCCATGAAATGTTCGGGAAATGACGTAGATATTGGATAGTGTCTGTAAATTGTCTGTGGGGTTAAAAAAGAGGGTAAGAGGATTGTAAAAGGTTATAACAAAAACTAAACTATGATTTATTCTTATTTGGCTTTGCATTTCAACAATGTTTCAAACTTTGTTCAACTGTACTGTATGTGAACAATATGCACGTATTATTTTATGTGTTATAACTTAATAATATTATGTTTTAATTTACTTCAAGCATGGTTGAGTTTCCCATGTGGTTTTTATGTGATTTGTGGAATTTGCTCTTTGCCAAAAAAGCAAGTTCCGGTAGCCCGGCTGTGGGCTGGCTACCCACCGTCAGTCTACACCGCTTGCTCTGAGAGACATACAATGCTTGAAACGACATTTTCGCATAAACAAACAGCTGTGTTGCCGTGCATCGATTTGAGGTTGTACTATTTAGAAGGCTGTTGATTTAAATTGTCAAAATTAATAGTTTTAATTAATGTTTCAGTTGTTCAGCAGGAGAAGATTAAATAGTAGTTTAGTGTAATTTGAGCAACATACCTTCATAATGAGCAGTCAGTATCTCTCTCTAGAAGAATCTGTTTGCAAGTGTTATCTGAAATGTTCATGTCCATATAGCGTTTCTGCTAGCCACATAGATATATTGTACAGAGTAAAAATAAATTTTGTTAAGAAATAAAGACAGACAGAGGACTAGAGCATTACTCAAAATCCTAAAGACATTTCAGGCATCAAGATTAAAACATATACATATTTACATATAATTTATATGATCAATCAAAATTATTATACAGTCAACTCCCGATTATCCGGGAGCGGGTTAATTGAGTTGTGGTTTAACCGGGGTCACGAAAGGTTTATTTTTATTTATCCCCTTCTAAACATAAATAGAGCAATAATACCAATTGATTTTGCTAAATTACCTCCAGAATCGTATTTAATTTACTTTGTTTATCAGAATAAATACTATACAAACAATTTAGTAAACACAACATAATCTGAGAGTCTGTCATCTCGCTAATAAGCCGTGGGCGCGCGATGGGGGTGATGACCTTGGCACTGCTCCTGACTAGGCAGTGCGACGCACGGACGCGGATGTCTAAAAATAGAAACATCTGAAAATAATCACCCTTCCCGCTGCTGTTCACCCTCAGCAACAGAAGGACGGACGATCGGATATGGACGTCTATAAATAGAAATATCTCAAAACAATCACCCTTCCCGCTGCTGTTCACCCTCAGCGACGGAAGGACGGACAGACACACGATCGGACGCGGACGTCTATAAATAGAAACATCTCAAAACAATCACCCTTCCCGCTGCTGTTCACCCTCATGGGGTTTTTCTCCCAGTGCGGAATTAATTAGCATACTGTTCAGTGTAATTTAGAGGGGTTCGGTGTTAAGAGATTTGTAACCTCTTGAATATCATTCGGCGTTTTGGATAGTATTTATTGCTATCAACCATTGCTAGTATTAAGGATTGTTATCTTGATTGTTTGTAGATTTTATTACAATTTAATGATATTCAAAAGTATTTAATATACATAAATATATCTTAAATGACATTAAAACACAATATTGTAGTATAAAAATATTGATAAACCTTTATTATATTCGTAATAATCAATTTATTGAATCCCTTTGTTTTATCTGTGGTTTTGGGTTATCCGTGACCCTCCAACTGGTCATCACCCCGGATAATCGGGAGTTGACTGTACAAAAATTAAGGGATCCACATTAGAGTTGCTAACGACGTATGTACTATGCCTCTGTTAATTTCCTACCTGCTTCTCTGGCTGTTGGCTAACTGATTTGGCGTATCAGTTCTGGATGGAAAAAGGTTTCTTAATTTTTAGGACTGCGACTAATTAAGTTTGCGATTGCAGGAGCGGTTTTCCTGCGACCACTTGTTCGCTGTGCTCTGCATAGAAGTGACGAGTCACACTGGTCGAAGAAGAAGAAGTTTATACCACGAGAAGGACCTGAGCGAGAGAGAATACCACAGGCTGCTCAGAGAACTGACGAGAGAAAACGATTTATAGTGATAAATTTGATCCGCTTTAGGTCAAGTGATGTGTAAATGTGCAAATATGAACATCGAATCGACCCGATTTTCAGGGTTTTCACCAAAGTAGGCAAACATTTAGATAACGTAATTGTTAAAGTTTTACGGAGTCGGTGGTTGGTTTTAAAAAGATGTTTTAAATTTTTTTTAATAATGGAAATCTTTCATCATTTGGTTTTAAAATATTATTTTTCTTAAAGAAATATGGTAGTTCCTTTTAGTTATCAGTGTTTATTTTTTTTACTGAGATCAGTCAATAGGGGAAAATTTAGTTACTTTTTTGTCAGATGTTTTCATGACTATTGTTTTATACAATGTAATAGCTGAAGCCATTTATTTTTCAAACCAACCACTTAATTTTATTATATGTAATTTATTTCAATTTTTCTGTCCATTCGATGTACGTTGCTTTACCAACAAACCGTTGAACAATATTGTAGCACATAGCTGTTAAAGTGTTTGTTGTTTTGTGATTATTTCTCCTACAATAACTTTTTGAATACATTTTTTTCAATAAATTTTTGAATAACTTGAACAACAAGAACATAAAATATAACTCAAAGGATCCAGCTTTGACACAGTTTGTTGTTAATTTGTAAATCTTTATTTTGATTTGTTTAAACATCTGTAACAAAGTCAACATATCATGGATTTAATTACGTTTATAACAATTAAAAACACTATTCATGATTAATTAAGCATATCAAAGTCCATATCCCATAAGAGTTAAAAGTTTATTCAACAATAAAATGTGTTCTTAGGTTAACTGTAATTTATAATTAGTTCTCCATGACTAGTATATGCACAATCGAATGATCTTATTGTAGGCTTTATTTTTATACTCTTAATCATTAAGTATTTATACTGTTACCTACTTAAATTCCTAACTTAGTAACTTTTATACTAAAGACTCATAAACATCAAAGAAGTATAATTTAATTTAAGTAACGAATGTTATGTGGAAGGACCCATGAATATAAACTAAGTCACAATGATTGTTTAGAGGTAGAGCCCTGACATCACAAGACATTCGTAGTAGGACTCTGGTTCGATACTGGCTGATAGCTAAGATATTTCAAAGTGCCCACTTGGCTATTGCCGTAGTGGAACTAGAACCTCAAATCTCTTGACCGTTTAAACCCATCGGGCCTTGGTGGCAGACATTGAGGTTTAAACAAATTAAATTAAAAAACAAACGTGTTGTGTTTGAGCTCTAAATTCCCAAAACTTACAATCCGGAAAATGTTTTAATATTGCAATCACACCTGATCGTAATCATACAGGTTTGAACTCACTGTATAAACTTTGTCGTCTGTAAATTTTGAAAATAATTGAACTGCAGGAAAGCATAAATATATTAGGGATGAGTCGATACTAAAATTTGTCGATTCTCGATACCAATATCGATACCAGAAAAATCGATTCTCAATACCGATACCATCGATACCTATGATTTTTCAGTATCTATAAAACTATTGTTAAAAACTGTTAAAAATTTATGTTACCATTTAAAATTATTTAGTAGTATTTTGTAGTTAATTATTAATACAATTTTTTAATGCAGTTTTTTACATAATTTAATGTTAATTTCACTAGTACGCTATAATAATATAGAAAAACAACACCTATTTTTTATAAATTCATAATGGGGAAAAACTTGGTTGTAAGATAATGACTCAAAGAAATAACGTTGGTCAGCCGACTGATTTATTGCTTTCAACCGGATCCCACCCCTCCCCTCCCATCTCTCTTTCGTCCTTATCTCCAAGGTAAGATTTTTTCCGGCGACCCAAATACTACCCTTGCCTTTTGCAACGCGGGTAAACGGCGGGAGTATCTCGTCCCATTCGCTTCATAGCGCGGGTAAATGGCGGGGGTATCGATGGTATCGGTATCGACATTGAACGAATGAATCTCGATACCGATACCAATGTCCAAGAATCGGTGGTATCGAGAATCGGTACTAAAATATATGTATATATATCGAATGAGTGATGATGGTTTATCATCTCACTGGGAATATTAACCATAAATGATGTTCGCTCCACTGAAACAAACAGTGTATGATTCTTGCAGGTTATGAACAACATTCTTGTGAAAATGAAATTCTTGTGAATTCTTATGAAATGTGTACCTAGTTAATAATAACAAAATAAACAATTAGAGCCTATTGAGCTGATCTGGGTGCCATTTAAGAATATAATTTATTTTTACATTTATTACAAATTTAGCAGTACCTAAAATTGAATGGTTTTGTTTTGTTTTCTACGTAAAAGTTTTAGTTATGGCTGTTATTTTTACCTAGACATACACTTGTCCCACCTTTTGTTAAGTCACCTAAGATGATTGTGTGGCTGTCGAGCGAGCAGGGTATTTGTGTAACCACTTGACTGTGAGAAACGTGTAGCAATTAAGACAAATTACAAAAAATCGTATCAGCTAAAATAAAATAGTTGTACTCTAGGAAATTAATTAATTATTTCCACTTGTCAACAAATCTCACACTTTTTATCCTAAAGTTTACTTTTACTTACATTTGTTATGTTTTACATAAGGTTACTATTGGTAAGCTTTATATAAGGAATCTTATGCTTGAAACCTGTAGATTGTCATTGAGTGTGATTTAAACTACAATTATTAACAAATTAACTTGAAGAAAACCTTATATTTTTTATGTTTGTAGTTGTTTCAACAAATGTTAAGTCACTTGTTGCTGTATAGAAGTTCAAAAAAATAATTAGACCTGCTGATTTAGTTTTCTAATATTAGGGCCTATACTGCGAAAAAACGAAAACTTAACTGTATA
Source organism: Allygus modestus (assembly GCA_963675035.1). Taxonomy (NCBI): domain Eukaryota; kingdom Metazoa; phylum Arthropoda; class Insecta; order Hemiptera; family Cicadellidae; genus Allygus; species Allygus modestus. Next base: position 10,690,983 of record OY776115.1, read on the forward strand.
AGGACTGTAAGGTACCTGTGTTACCTTTAATTTAGATTTTTACTCAAAATTAGAAAGTTTGGTCAAACATTACTCTAAATCAGTTTTTTAAGGTTAATTTATTGTTTTTCTTTCAATTTATTTGTCATTACTGATTATCATAATTTCTTATATTATTTAAATTTAAAACATTATCCTTCAATTTTATAGATTGCTGTGCAAAAAGCGTTTATTTATAGTAAGTTTAAAATAAAAATAGGTTGATAAAACTTTTTCTACGGTTCTTACTTCATTGCTGTAACATTTCAACTCATTCTCATTGACACTTGATAGGCCAAACTAAATGTTGCCCCGTTCCCTTTCCTTGGAAGGAAAATGCATAAACCTTTTTAGCTTTAAACCCAAATTAATATTAAAAATACAAGAACGAGGCAATTAGTAGGAATAAAGGAATGCTAGGTACTGTCATCAGAAAACATGTAATTAATATAGGACCTAGGATCAAAGGGAAAATCAAAAGAAAACCAGTTTAAAAATTTGCTTTTCCTGATCAATGGAAGGGGCTTTTTTAAAACAGTAATTGCATATCTCAGTGACCACTAATTGTACTTAACTGGAAAATGTACATGAATGGTATTTCAATTGTTAAGTTATGGTGCCATAAATGTTTATCACAATTAATTTATCAGTGTTGATTAATAAATATAGTCTATGTGAGTTCAACGCTAATGACAATAATAAGCAAACTTCGCTACCTAAAGTTTTGTACAAAAATAAATGTGGTTGCTTATTATTGTTGTTGACATTTTCAATTGTTGGTGTTAACTTTTAATGAATATAATGTTCTTGTAAATACGACTAGCGTTGATTTATGAAACTGTAACATTTGTAAATGTTTTACTAATAAATTTAGTTGAAGCTTTTGTATATAAGTAAGAAAATGTTTTTAATTTTTCCTGTTTGTGTTTCTTGATAAATAATCAACCCTTATCAGTTTCTACCTGATAATTGACAGTATTTGATTGCATACCAAACTGTTGTGGGATTTTATATTGCAAATACCGATAAATATAATTCAAGCTCTTTAGGATAGAATGAGCTTCCTATAAGAATTGTGAATGCATGTAGGTATTCGTTGGCAAGTGTCTTCTCCCACTTGATAAGTAAATCTTTTGTAGGCGGGCAGTTTCCAGACGCACTTAAATATGCCACTGTTTTCCCATGTAGCACAAACGGTTGGGCCAACGTTCGCAAATTGTGGAGTCCCACAGTTGGCCAACAATAGAAATATCACCTCTTTAAACCACAAACCAACCAACCATTACCAAACAATGGCCCAACGGTAACAAAATAACTTCAAATAAATATCTTTGTGTTAAAAATCATTATTTTTTAACTGAATTCATTTATAAACCAATAATATATGTTTTTCAAAAGGATTTTTGTTGCTAAAATATTGTGACCCAATTGGGTCTTGAACCTACAATCTTTAACTTACTGAGCACACGCCTTAACCCTCTCAGCCTTTCTGATTCATAAGAATTGGAAGATGGACTGGGATCTATAAGTGACCAATAGACTACAACATATACGACTTGGACAAAACTCTCATATTGCATGCTTATCCCTGGTATTCAGATATTTAGTAAATGGTACTGAGACATTAGTTGTTTTTAGTATATATTGTTCCGTAAATGTCCTTTCATTCTTTAAACTGATTCATTGATTTTCTGGTCGTATCTACAGATTTTCTTTCCTTATTTTAGAGGTAAAATTGATTAAGTGTTTTGAAAAATGTATTTATACTGAAAATATTAAATAAAATGTTATTATATGTTACAATCCCAAGTAGTATTATTAATGGCAAATAAAATTCTTGATTCTTGAGCCACAGGAAACACGTATTTGGAAAACTGTGCCGTACAACGCCACGTCTCCCTAGACATATGATTTTCCAATAAATTTGTTGGCCACCACCAATCCAATGGCGCTACCGGAAGCTGTATGACGTACAGGAGATTGTCCAATGACGGCCCTTCTGGCATCTTCCCTCTCGTTGAGAGTTTTTTAAGAACTAAGGACGTGTTTTCCCGGTTGGCATCAACCGTAAATTTTACATCCGAGAACCACGATAATGATGTGCTAAGTACATTACCTTAAGGGGGGGAGCTAGGTGAAGCCAGGTTAAGGGTAGTTAAATATATAAATGATTAAATAGCAAGTTTATACCATGGTGTGGGTGATAAGCCCCTCTGACCGTCAGGAAAGCCTTTCAGATGTAGTATTTAGAATCAATATGTTTGGCTTGTGAGGTTGTTATAGTATTTATTAAATATTTTTAGCTAATTCAGCAATATTTATTTCAATAGATTCAGTTTACAGGTTAGTTATTTATCAATATGTAGGGACCCATCAAAGCTGGCTATGGCAAGTTTTTATCTGGCAAATCGATCCTTCCTTTGGGCAATTGCTTCCACTAGTTATATTTCTTAATTTAGTTTCATTACCGATAAGTGTTCAGTGACTTGTAACACCAAGCAAGATAGTTCATGTTCTCTGTATACCTTCCCATATCTAACTTGCCTTCAGTTAGTTTATATTCATGTTTCAGCGTTAATTCCCCACAGCTATAGGCTATCCCCCGACCCTTCAGTTAGATTATACCCCAAACATAAACCCCTGACTCTCCATGAGCCAAAATACGCTACCAGCTCAAAACAAAGAACCAGTGATGGCAACAGTATTAATTTAGTTTGGCCCAAACTCATGAAAAGCAGTTGGGCAACGGTTGGCTTGTTGTGGAAACACCAACCCACCATTAGCCAACGGTTCCACTGTTGACCAACGGAGTGTGCTACATGGGTTACCAGTGTATAAGAAAGACCGAGAAACTCTTGTGCCCAACAACAGACCTGTCAGCATCCTTCCTTCTACTAATTAAGGTTTGTGACAGTTGCAATCTTGAAGCTCTTTGAGGGAAATCATCTTCTAGATGACAGCCAGTTTGAGTTGAGAGCGGTAGGGTGACTGTCCCAGCAACACATCAGGTGGTAGGTGCTGTGTTATGTGCTCTGGAGATGGTGCACAATCGTAGAAGGTTGCGAGCAGTGGCGGATTTAAGCAATTGCCGCTTAAGGGCTATTACGAAATCTGCCGCCCTCCCCCCCAACCCTATAATCTTTGTCCTTTTCGCCGACCAGGATTACCCACATGTTATATATCTAGTTTAGTTATTTTGTGACAGTATCTAAAGAAGTTACGAATTTACTGTATGAATAAGTTTAAGAAATTTCTGTTATTTCCTAGTTGAAAAACCCAGTAAAATAATGTATACTTCACTTGATTCACATTGATACAGTTTAATATTCAATATACTTTGCATGAAAAATGGAGACGAAAAACTAGCTGACGTTCAACTTCTATTTTAGTTTTTTATTCTATTATAAGAATAACATTATTAGGGCTGAGTGCAAAGGTTTACTGCCACGAGAACCAAAACAATGAGTTTCGTAGGCAAATAGCAATAGACTACATGTTCATAAGCGAGATGTCAAATTCAATGGTAGTAGTTACATATCCAGGTCCTATTTTAGGAGATTATAAAGCGTAAAGAAGCTCCTTTATCGGGTAAAATATTGGCTTCATTATTTAATTTGTATTAGACGATATACAAATATTGTTACAAACAAAATAATACAGAGATCCCAGTAATTGTAGTTGGTGGAGAGCCACACACGTTAATAGTTTAATTTTTTAATGGCGTGTTTTAAATGTAGAGTTATTAATTGAAATGTTAAACATTACAACTTTTGTCACCCTCCAAACACACCATTTGAACAGCATGAGACTATTAAAAATATCATGTGCCATCGTGTAGCCTGAACTGTCCGTTGTAACGTCCCGCTAGTGGCAGACGGGAACGTTGCCACCTGACGTTACGTCGGACGTCAGCGACGCTCGTGTGTCACCGGTCTTACTAATAAACAGCTGATCACTGATAAACAGCTGATCGGTCAAGTCTTGAAACAAAGGAAAGTGAACAGTCGTTCATTCTGGTTGTAACTTGTGCATGTTAGTGTCTCTAAATCGGTCCGGGAGTGATTTTAATTATTACAACTTTTTACTTATGTGTTTCGTGTTCATTGTTTCGTGTAAGTGTACCGTTTTTGTGTTTTTGTAAATGTGCGAACTGTGACAATGAACAATCTTTTCGCTACAGTAAACAACCACTGTGGACCCCTTAAGGTAGGTTTAGTACCTGTTATTGGAAATTTAAATTCATATGTGAAGGTATTAATTATTGTTTTATTTCGCGAGGCTCCATTACCATTTTGTCAGTACACGCCAAACATATCATGAGATTTAGATGATTTAAATAGTTAACTGCACCATGAACGCTATTTTACCTTCATACTAACCTTAATATACACAATATTACACCTTATTATTTCATATAAATAGAACCATATGCATAAGACCAGTAAACAAATAAAATAAGAATAATTGTACAAAATTTGTTTAATATTGTTGTTTGTTACAATATAATACTTGTTTATTGTTGTAACACATATTATTTGTACGGGCAGCACACCGTCATTGTCATCCGCTTTCGTCAAAATTTTCCCCGTTTCAACGTTTTGTAAACAACTTATTAATTTTTCTGTAAATTTGCCGCCCCTAAAAGTTTTTCCGCCCTGGGCTACAGCCCCTATAGCCCCCCCCCCTAAATCCGCCACTGGTTGCGAGAGTGTTCTGTTGAACTCACGCAGTTGTTTGACTCCTTCAAACATAACATTCTTTTGTGAAAGTTGAAGAGTCCGGGGTCAGTGGAAGGGCTATCCTCCTTTTAGAATCGTTTTTGAGAAGGCAGCATCAGGCTGTGGGTCTTAAAGACATCGGGGCCATAGATTCCCGTGGAGACTTTTCCGTTTGTAGGGAACAACAAGGTTTTATTTTATGCCTGATCCTTTTATTGGATTATATTAACGATCTCATGGTGAACAAAACGGTTAGCAGTCATCACATTTTGCAGATGACACAGTTGCATTAACCATGGCCCCAAGGGCTGACCAATCGAACAGAACTTTTAAGAGTTTACTGGAAAACCTGGCTCCCAACGGGTTCCTTAACAGCGAAAAGACACATACAATGCTGGTTGTGACTGACAAAATATCTTAACTCGTCAGGTCTAAAGGGTTCCCACCATTATTCAAACCTCACAAAATCTTGGTTTAATGTTGATTTACATTAGTCTTGAATTATCTGTTCTTGTTGTTGTGGAGAAAACTGATACGATTAAAAAATGCGTTACGTAATATGTACTTCCCTGTAGTATATAGTAACTATAAATCAACAGTATTTTAAGGAAATCGTAACAAATGTACAAATTTTATTCAGTGGGATTTAAATAAATTTTCGTCATACTGCTTCAAAAACAACTGTTTATGACAGATGCGTCTAAAGTGCGATTCAAAAGTTCTTCTTTTTAGTCTTTGGATAATAACATATGTTTTGATAATCATTATCGTACTAGTACTAAAAAGATCATTGTTGATGATACTTTTGATTCGAGGTCGTCATAATCGATTAAAATTCATTCGATTATAAATAATCGAAAAATGCATTGTTATTATCGAAACATTCATTGTTGTATTGTTATTATTTTTGCGTTCGTTTCCCGTACACCACTGGTGAGTGACACGATGGACGAAGTTAGTAGGCCTAACGATTCGTATCGAAATATAATAGAAAAAGCCCAAACAACCATATTTCCATGACAACCGTGCCCAAATCGAATGTTTGTTTTGAAGAACAACCGATTGATTCGAACCACAATGATTGGTTTGAAGTGATCGACTCAACAACCGATAGATATGAATGAACCGAAGTTATGCATGTGCAACAGCTGATTGTTTCAAGAGACAAGCTGAAAGAAACATTTGAGGTTATGAAGACACAGTAAGTAAATTTTACGTTTGTTTTTATTTAAACCTTAAGTTTTTTGGCAGTATGATGAAAAATATAGTTCGTCACTGGGATCAAAAGTGTCTTTTAATACTCGCTCATTTCCCAGCCTCGGCAGTTAAACTGGAGCTCGTATTAAAAAGATCCACTTTTGATCCTAGTGACGAAATATACTAAGTTATTTAGACATTTTGTTGGTGAAATTATTTTGTATAAAAACCGTCTTCGTTTATTTTTTTCAGCTAAAGATTTACATATTTCTATGTTTCAAGCTACCACCCCAGAACAACAATAACACACACTTTCTACCTAATAAACGGTGCTCTTGCTTCACATTTTCCTTAACAATCTGCATTTAACATGTAAGATGTTTTCGTTTTTATGATAAATGGTATCAGGATTCCGAAAGATGCTGTCTGCCATTTAATCCCAGTTGTAGTTATTATTAGGCCCACATATAGCTGAAGATTTGTTATTACATAGTTTTAACTGTATTTTTGTTAAAGTCCAAATAAATCAAAAAATAAACATAGTTTTACTTAGAGTAAGTATACTTTACACTTTACACATTCGTATTTTGTTCCGTCCTGCTTGAGTAATGACTGTGAATTATAACGGGATCTTCCCTCTTCCCTCAGAAAGTGTAAGTAGTAACAAATTTCAAATTTCTTGTTTGTATAAACTACTTATCGAGTTTGGTTGAAAATAGTGAATAAATAAATAAGTTATGTCCTTGGATTGTGTTTTTTCTTAATAGCTTTGGACAACACATCATTTACAGTAGAAACAACAAATAGAATTTTATTTTCTCCTCAAATATTTCTCTTTCAGGGTTTTGAAACATGGTCTTTTTAGCCATTTTGAAACCTATAATTTTTTTTTCAATTTACTTTTGCTTTTGTAATTTAATATAAATTTATAGGCATATAATTCTGGCTACGGGCACTGGCCTCCTACAATACACGACTACATAACTAGCAAAACTGAAAAATATTACTTGGTTATATTATAAATTAGGCAGTTTTTTAGTGATTTTTAAATGTATTTATTAGTACCCAACGTAAATGTGGGACGTTTAGGTGTCCCGGGAGACTTTTTCGGCACAATCCCACTTTTACAGGACGTTTGGCCACTCTAGGATACTTCCATACAGGTAATCAGATAAACACAATCTCGAAAAACAATCTTTTTGGGTTAAGGTGCATCAAAATGAATTTTTCCATCAATGAATTTTTTATATTTTGTAAACAGTAAACTACATATCTTAATACAAAAAAAATGGCTTTATCTCTCTCTTGTTATCCTAATTGAGGTGAGATTCAGAAGGGTTTTTGTATAATTCTCTGTTGAACACTTAACAATTACATAAATAATTCAACATGACATAACTAAGAATATGTTGTTTTTTAAAACAAATCAAGGGTCGGTATAGGCCACATAGAACAACTTAGCTAAGTTATAGGACCTCCTTCAATTTAATATTATTTAGAAAAAACTTTTAGTTTAATAATTGGTACCTAGCATAAAAGAAAAAATAATAATTAGTTTACTGTGGTTAGATTATCCCAGTACCTTATTCAGCCTCAAAAATAACTTCCGAAATGTATGTAAAACTATTTCTATGGATTTCCTTAATTATTCTTAAAATAATCCTTGAAAAATTAAGTGCCAGGAATGCCATAAAAACATGCATATTATATGAATATTCAATTATTTTTAATGTTAACAATTAAAGCATAGAATCAATATTTGTGTATGGATTTGTTACATAAATAATTACAAACAAATCCAAACTAATAACAAATAAAATAATAACAAACAAAGTTTGTACACAACTTTATTTTATTTCAAGTTTATATACATTTGTATATAAACTTTAAATAAAATCCTATCCAGATAATACAAATCATTTTAAGTGTCTTACTTATTTTGTTATAAAGTACCTGGGGAGCCGACCTTTGCTTGATGAAGAGGAGGGGGGTGGTCAGTTTGTTTAGATGACTTGGAGTAATATTTCACCACTTCCCCCTACTGATAATACAATTTTTATTATAGTTTATGTGCATCTTTTCAGAATTTTTAAGGCCACTCCAGTTGATTTTTACAGCTCGTTGTCCCTTTGATTTATTTTTCATTCTACATATGTAATCTTCACTCAAATCTTTTAATCTCTGCTATCAGGAAACCATATGCTAATAATCATAAACTACATGAGTATTACTTTGACAGATCATTGATTTATTATAAACAGGTGTTCAATTCTTTTGTCTTGATTTTAATCTCCATAAGCTCCATAATTTGTGTTAACTTTTCATTTTAGTTTTTTTTACAATATTTGATTTTTACTGTGGATGAGACCATATTTTTATCCAAGAAATTAGTTGTTTTCAACATTTGAAGGAAATGGTTGGTGCCGTTTTTGAGATCATAGTTTGCAAGCAAGCAAGTAAGCACGCATGGACACAAGCAAGCAAATCTTACTCGTTACCTTAGAATGAAAGGGTTCCAACTAACAAAATCGCATATTTTTAGTTATTAGCATGACAAGCTTCCATTTGAGCTATTCTATACTATGTTCTAACTTGTATTACTCTATGTTGGCTTATTCAGGAACTAGTAGAATACCAAAGTTCCATTTCATAGAAAAAACATATAATTTTGGGATGAAACAGTTTCATCTGACAGTTGGAACTCTGTCACACTCTATATTGATTTGGTTTTACAAGTCTGTGAGACAAGGTTCCAACTGCTAGTGAAAAAAATCTAATCAGCTTCTAGCATTATTGCCTCCATACACCCACACCCACCTGTAGGTGCCCGTGTGCCTGTTGTGCCTTAAACATTGTGCTACTGAGCTGTCATTGTGGTTTGTTGGTTATGATTTGTTTGTGATAAAATGTTAAAATACTTAAAACAGTATGACTACTGTAAAACAATTACAAGAAATGTTAGATGAATTAGACCACGGTGAATCATTGGAAGATTCAGAGGATTCTTTCCAACCAAGATCTAGTTCAAGTTTTGAATCAGAAGAAGACTTCAGTAGGCCTAGGCCTAGAAGGTAAGAAGTGTTAAAAAACACATAACTCAATATATAATAGGTTATAATGCATATACTTACCCAATTGTAACCAATTGAATTTTCCTTTCTTAATGTTCTATTGGGTGAAAGTATTAAAGGCATAAAGGTGAGTTCATCAAATGCCTAGATTGTTGTATTTTTATTTTGCTCGTTTTAACAGGTTAGCTAAACACATTTATGAAGAAAATAAGTAGGCCTAATAGTTTTTAATAACATCATTAGACTCCTTAATTGAAAAACTTATGAAAAATCGGTCTAAATGGGCAAACCTAAGAGACTTTTGGACCTAGTAAATATATTTAACTTATTATAACGTGTAGTCACCTACGTACCTAGGCTTATGACATGTATTAACTGCACCTTACAAGATTAACTTTGTAATACTGATATTATATTATAGAATAAAGGAAGAAACCTGTACCCATATCAGTTTAACAAATAATTGTATTGACCGACCTTATACCATAACCTACCTCAATAACTCAAGATCTGTAATCAACCCCTACATTCGCCCAAAAACCTGTAATCCCCCAAAAGAACTATAAAATTAGCCAAGCTCTGTGCTTTGTACAGCTCCTACGAAAAAAATGTCCTCTAATGGCTCTAACAAATTCAAATTAAAGATTTAACACGGGGAAGTTTTATGGAAGCAATTGTATAATTGCACAGTAATACCTGGTGTACCAATTATTATAAGAAAAATAAATCATACATGAAAACCAAATTAAGTAGCAAACTAATAAGTCAACATTTAAATTTAAGCGTTTCAAGAACTTCATATATTATTACCATTTTCAGCTTGGAGGTAAGTAAGGGAACTTCAGCAAGGTAAACTTAACTCATCAGAAACACTAACATTGGCATCAGTTGTTGGAAATAACAAACATGGATGAGTCAGCTTTAAGGTTTATTTACAAATATCTTAACTTGAAAATCAAAATATATACTAAAAAACGAGTTTTAGAAAGAAAAGTAAATTTTATTTAAATATTTTCCTGTTATGAACTTAAGAGTGGGATCAAAACTAAACTGTGCTTTAAAAACTGTGGCAACTTTGTAATCACATTGAAACAAGGCATATTAATGGTTATTACAAAAACCTCTTGTAAAATAACAATGTTAAAACAGGTTAAAGAAAAGTGAGAAATTTGTATTAGGTGTTAGATGCTAATTATAGAAATCTATTGTTGAAGGATTGAATTTAATTAGTTATAAGATTTGCAATTGCATTTTTTAGGATTTTATTTAAGAGGAGGCTCCATTCGTGTAACTCTTCGCGATTCTACCTTCTTCGCCCATAAGGCCAGATTTAACTTTCAAAAGGACAAATTTTACTTCAAAACCCTCCCCTTCACAATGGAGTATCCAAAATCGTCGACTTATGGTTTATTCAAAAGAGCAACAAAATACTTAGCGATATCCGTTAACATAATTTGTAATATTATAAATAATTAACCCGTAGTAAATCTTAAATGCTGATTAATTTTAATTTCATCAAGCAATCATTATTTGTGATGTGGAAATTTTTAACTAAAAAAGATACCTACTGCAATCACATAACAATTCCCACTAAAACTATAACGTTTCATATGAGGTTAAATATAATTTGTTCAATTAGGCCTACGTAGTAATGATACATTGCAAAATATCACTTAAGAGTAAAGGTACAATGAATACAAATAATAGTGACCACTATAATCCCTTACGAGTAGGGTACTACCTTGCAAATGATGCATATGAGGTTCGAGTCTACAGTCCTGTAGGTAGATAATTTTACATTTAACGTCTTCAGTGGTTTGCAGTGAGTAAACTGATTCCAAATAAAACTATTTTGCAACAAAACTCATAATAAATAACTACAAAGGCATAAAAGTATGCACGATATTCACTGTCTTTTGAAAGTAAGAAAAGATTGAATCTTAATTTCCTCCAGAAAATGTAATTTAAACGATATTGATTCATTGAACAATCGCAGGCATTCCACTACATTAAATTTAAATCGAGATTAAATAACTTTATCGTCATTTCCTTTTTGATTGTCTAAGAACACATTGATTATATTTTAGGATGTAGCTTTCATAGTCCTTTTTGAACAACATTTTTATTATTAAAAAAAGAACATGTTGGTTTCTATAGTTCATTTTTATTATTCTACAATGTGTACATCTAACTTACACGTTTATCTATGACTGTGAATAATAAGATTTGTGAATAAGAATAGACCCCTACCATTTACCTCAAATTTGTATTTGTGATTCCAATATCATATTTTATATGAACTAATCATAAGTTGCTTATAAGTAACCATTTGTTGCAATAAATCAAGTTCTGATTTAGACTTACTATATTATAGGGTTCGGTAATGAAAACATCTCATTTTGAAGGACTTTATAAAAGATGAAGTGCGAAAACTAGAGGTTTTTTATCTCAAGCCAGTACTAAATAGCATCTAATTTCAATTGTATTTGAGGAGGTCTATGGTAAAAGGGCTGATACCAAGAAACCATACTTTCGGGAAACAGGCAAACAATAATTAACTTGATTGTACTTTTTTATGTATAAGAGGTATGGCTTCAAACCCTTTATACAAAATAAAGTTCAGAATCTCAACCTTTATGTAACAAAAAGACATATCTTGTTAAATTTGCATTTGAAATATAAATTATTATTTAAAAAAAAGTATGCATAGGGCCTACGCCCTTTTTTCTAAGATGGCAGGAAGCAATGTTTTTTATATGCCCTTTTTAAAAAGAAAACCCCTTATTCCAAAGATTTACTGAACCAAGCTATTTACAATATTGATATTAATGCTGTATAACACTGGGGACTGCACAGCGAGCAAGGAATACCATAGAGTGGCAATGTGGCGCGCGGACTGACGCCGACTTCGAAACACCGGGACCTCTGGTGGAGGGGATACGGCGACTAGTCACCCTAGTAGCGAGCGTCAGGACTGTCATTCTAGGCTTACTGGCTGTTTGTGAAGACATTATTAGATCACAGTTAGGTAACAATAATGCTATTAGAAATAATGATCTATTGAACGTTTTGTTATCTAAAGTAATGAAACGTTGTATTGGTAAGGACATTTTTAAAGATAATGATCACTTCTCAAAACAAGACCCTGATCAAAATCATTTTGTTTTGTTAATAAAGGCTATAATCAAAAAGTATTTGCTGTGCGGCTTCATCACTACGGTAAATTGTATAGTGAACAAATTCACAAAGAAAAAGTAAGAAGCCACTTAACCAAAACGATTACATTTTTAGGCCAGTAGATTCATTCTAATTTGGTTTCCAATTATTTTTATATCTGTATATTAGTTAGTTTATTATTACTTAAGTAAATTCATTACTATTGAATTCACTCTATTATTGTTGTTATCTTTAGAAAATTCACATTAAAGTATAATTCGCTTGCAAAACTGCGTATTTATTTTTTTACCTAAGAAACATTTATTATTGATTGATTTGAACTTCAATGATGGTTTAGTTTTCCAAAATATCAATAACTATGTTTAAAAATTTGAAAATGCCTTTATAGAACGAAAAATGTGGATATGGAATGTAATCAGATTGGTTCCCACTCCACGCTGTGCGATGCAGCGTCGGCGCGGCGGCCGGGTTCGGGGCCGTTCGGTGGAAAATTAACTTCTCACTTTACAGCTGCCTGCAGACTAAACTAAAGGTTTTACAAAAAAAATTTAAATGTAAACGTTAAAATTTGGTTCATTTCAAACAACTTTCTCGCTGACGAAAATCACCTGACCAAAAAATAAAAAACTTACCAGCCGACCAACCTTTTCATGTCCCAAATTTTACGAAAACTTGTTTTACTACATATTTATATATTTTTTTAATTGTTCCAATTTCATTTTGCATATTTTTAAAAGACCATTACTAGGGGGATATAGTATTATTTAATATATCAAAATTTCAGAATTTTATCTCAACTGTAAGTGGTCGATTCAACGGTGTTAATGAATCGCAGCAAATTAAAAATTGTGGTCGCGGCGGACAGTGGAGCTGCCTGTTGCACCTCTGCTAACACAGAAAAGTGGCTTCAGCACCTCTGATGTGTAAAGGATAGGGATTGCCACTCTATGGTATTCCTTGCTCGCTGGGACTGCATCATACAGGGCTGTATACTTATTCAACCAATTTATAGATCTTTTAAAAATTTTATCTTGATTTTAGGCCTGCTTTATATGCCTAAATATGTACTAAGGAAAATTTCATGGTAAAAAATTAAAAAGCATTATTATTGTGATAATTATATTTATTTAAACACTTTTATTAGCTTAAGTTTACATTACTTCGTCAACATCGTGATCACCCAGAATGGCAGCTGTCTCTTCTTCTTCGGTTAGCATGACAGTTCCACAATGAGACTGTTCAAAAACTTTCTCAAACCATTTTATATCATTGTCATTTAGAAATCTGAATAAACTTCGAATGTCCTTTTCCTTAGAAGAATTAATTTTAACCTTATCAGCAGGTGGAAGAGTTTCGTAGTTAAGAGAAACCTCACTTTTCTTGAAGTACTGAAAAGGTGAATAATCCCCAAAATATGAACCTGACACCAGAACTCCTCCCGCAGGTCAGAATGTTACCATCATTTTATTCCTATTTTGCCCACTTGTGCTATCTGACAAAAGATATATCTCATCATATCTGTCATTTTCAATCTTTTCCTTAATAAAATCATATAGGAAAGAGCATACACTTTCTGGGTTTTTTCTTGCCCTTTTTACAATAACAACAGCGGCCGGCAGTGTTGTTGTTCATCGTCATGGAAAAGACTCATAAAATGAAAATGCATAGAGATACAAAGATAAAATTTTGCACCGTTGCCATTGGAGACATGATAAACCGAAATAGACCATCTCCGGAAAAAGGGCGTATACCCAAATACGCCCTTTTACCATATACCTCCTCATTTTTTCCCAATGACGGGTAACGACGAGGAACTACTTACAAGTAGGAATTAAATTATTTTTATTGATATGCATGTTTTGACTAATTTATATAACATGCTAAATCACTATCTAGTGTCGATAAAATACATTTAATTGACATAAGCTTAACAACGTGCAAATTTAGCAAGTGTGAGCCGTCTACCTAAAAAACAAAACAAAAATCTAAAAAAAAAACAGCAGAGTAGGGGAAAGGAAAGTGGTTTTGAGTGATTGCACAGTAACGGTTTGTTGTTCAACTGAAAAGATTTGTTGTTATGTTTCTTTCGTTGCTCAAAACTTGACACATCAATCATTTTATTTCCCAGAAAACAAATGTATTTTTAAAAGCATGGATAGACTTTCATGAAATTAGTGCTTTCGTCATTTTAACTGTTGGTATAAATTATACCAATCATGAAACATTTAATTTAACATATTAAGCAAAACTGTAAAATCTTTTTTGGCACTTACACTTTTAAAAATACCGATTCATTGATAATTATAAATGTTATCATATATTTACACTATGAAATCGACCTCACAAAAGCAGAGTATTTTAAAGCATCTTAATTTAACAAAGATTCTTATAAGAACTGAGGGAAGGTGAGGTAATTTAAAACAAATTGAATTGGAAACACATTTCATCAAAGTCAATTACGTTAACCTGAGAATTTGGGGAATTAAAGAGAAAGTAGACGGAGGAGGGAATTGTAGAGGGAATCCCGCGTCCATCAAGTTACTTTAGGAAATAAGAGAGCTTATTTAATATGAAATAAAAAATTAAATAAATTATCGTAATCCCTACAATTCTAAAATAATAATAAAATAGTTCTTTACAACAATACAATGTTATTTCTTAAGTTAATGAGTCAGGTATAAAATCAATGATTATTTACCTTTTGCACAATATTTAGAAATCATTTATAAAATATCTTCTGTATAAAAATGTAACCTTGATTAATAAGACGGAGAAGCTACTATTACACATTTAAATCACAAAATTACCTAAACAATTTAGTCATTAGCTGGTTTTTCAAAACAAAATGAGGATTTAGTTAACACAGTGATTAGTAATATGTACTTTTGATATCTTTAGCAGAAACTTTTCCAAAACTTAATAATTATTATGTTTTTATATAATAATACAACTAGTAGATCAGACCATAGAGGTGGTAATCAGCTTTATAAATAATCTTACTAGCTCAGAGTTATGGTAGATGCATTGTTTACCACTGACATTATTTTGTACTCTTTTTTGTCGTCAGCCAAAAAAAACTGACTACAATTTTTAACATGGCTATGAACATTTCTGCCAAGTACAGTAGTTATTAAACTTTTCTTATCTAACTTGTTCACTTCTTGGAGTTTCTCATAACAATAAAATCCTGTTATTGTCAACAGCCACCACTATTGCTGTGTTTACTTTTAATATGGTTATTTTAAGTTGTTTTCTATGCCAGGTAAAAACTTCAACGACATAATTATTTCATATTGCAGGGTAGGCTACAATAATAAACAACATGACTTTATCTTTAGTTAAGTAACGTTTTTCGTAAGGTCGTAGAACAATAGTAGTTTTCATTACTAGTCTCGAAAGTGACTTATTGCAAGGAGAGATTGCATTTACGCGCGAGGCGAAGCCGAGCGTGGAAAAAGCTATCGAGCCCCGCAATGGCACTTTTGAGACGAGTATTGAACATTATTTTTCATTACAATATCGAAAAAATTGTAAACAACATGAATATTTTTGTTTATTCAACTTAGTATCAAGATAAAAAAACGAACTCATAACGCTGAGTTTCCGTGCTCATGTCGAGGTACATACGCACGGAAACTCAGCGTTATAGCAAATAATGCAACAGCTGATCGGCCTAATGCAACAGCTGATCGGTCTGCACCGCAAAATCCAATAACGGTTACTTTCCGAGCACCACAAATGCACAGAAAGTTAACGTTAAGTAATTTTGCCGTGCAGTAGCGGGAATAACCTATTTTCTTAGCTCATTTTACGTTTAGAAAGTGTACTTTCGTGTGTAGAGTAATGAAAAGATAATACTTAGATCTTACTTCTATCGTAATACTTACACTGATACTTGGAACGCTGTCGTGCTCATAAGTCTGTCTAGAGATATAAAAAAAAATTTAAATTCTAAGAAAGGCACCTTATTTGGCTCAAATGAAACTGTTACTGCGATATCTGAGAGACCTAGTACATCCATTTTGAATCCTCTGAAGGCATTTAACATTCAAACAAAGCTTTTTGCTATAGGAGTTGAGACTCTAAAAGTCGCTAACCAAAGAATCTGTTTTAATAAAGTTCAAATTACTTCATCCTTACAATATATACAAGACCAATAATTGATCAATTGCCATGGAGAGTCCAAGAGGAAAGAACAATGAAGTTACTTCATCCAGATTAAAATGCAATGAACCGGAAAGCTTGCGATTGTTCAATGAATCAATGCCTCTTAAATAACTTTTCTCGGAGGAAATGGAGATTTAATTTTTTCATTTGATAATTTATTTCAATGGATGTGAAATGCATTTTTAGTGCGGATTAAATGAGAATTAAAAACTACTGTAGTTAAGTTGAGTCAACGCATTTTAAGATTTTCAGGAATCAATTATGTTATTTTTGGATGTACATTACAACAAATAAATACAGCTAGGCCCTAGTAGATAATATGTCAGTCACATTTAGAGATATTTTTAATAATTTATAATATATTTCGAGGTAAGGAACTGAATTATTAATGACTTTTTAAATTCAACTGTTTTTTACCACGTTTGGGCTGGTTAAAAAATGTATTTATACTTTTCCTCTAGGTCAATCTATTTAATGTACAATAATTATTGTTAATATTTGTTTTTTTTTTCACGGAGGGTATAATCAGTGGTATAGGGCAGTTTTTAACAGGTTTTCTGCAATATTATGTATTTTTAGGCTTGCAGACGAATCTTTATTCTAGTATCATGTTGCTGGTACAGTGTTCAAAAGCAGATTAAATTACTCAAACAGTAAAATACTCCTCTACGGAAATTTCACTATAGTAATCTTAGGAAAAATTCTCTATTTATATTAAATCTATTAAAATGTCACGGAATAATTGCCTATGAGTTTAACAAGTCAGCTTGCAGATCTTAACTTATAGATAATATGAAGAAACATTTTTAAAGATCGTTATTAGTACAAATTAGTTAATAGGTGGTCAAGTTAACTTAAGGTTAACTTTATTATACTCCTTCATAGAATTTACAAAACTAATAGAAGAATATGATAGCGGTTAAAATAATCCCAATAAAATTTGGTCTGAATAATTCATTTAGGGGTTGGTTAACACTTTGAGCACCCGCACCAAAATAGATTAGACTACCATATTTTTTTGTTTATAATCACTTGAAAAGTATCCCTACTTTAGCCATAAATAAACTATTTTCCATTTTGTAGTTTTATATAAAACATAAATATCTATTTAGAATAAAATTGTATATACATTCAATGTCATGCATTTTAATGAAGCACTGAGTAATTCAACATGCAACTTTTCGTATTTTATGTGGGATAAAACGTACAACTCCATGTAAAATTCGATTACAAGAGAACGACCATAAATTATAAAGGACATTACAAGTTTTTATAGATGCAAGAGTAAGTGGATTTTCAAAACTTGGCTCGTAAATTTCGTCAACTTATCTTTATCTCGTTATGGTTCCCACAGAAAATATGATTTTGAATCAATGGGAATAGATTATTATATTAAACTGGAAGGTGATGTCTTACTTTTTGTATTCTTTATAAAAACATGTCTTTCGTTTTATTCATTGATTACTTTTTGACTCATTTCAGTGACATTTCCAATTATGGATACATCTTGTGTTAATGTATTGAAGGGGGTACATGTTTTGTACCGTTTTATTTTTTAATAAACAAGTTTTAAAATGTGTAGTTGCATAATAAACTGTAAGACTAAATGAATTAACAATTAATACAAGAAATTCAAAAATATTAAATAATAACATAATGTAATGCAATTTTGAAAATTAATTGTTAACAGAATAATTTACTTGTTACTGTAAAAACCTACTTATTTCTGGTAAGAAAAGTCTTGTCACGAGTACAAACAGTTATTATACAAAGTTTAAAACTTTTCTCTTGCTTTGTTATTTTTACCAAGAGGTTCCAAGAAGGTTATGTTTTGGAAAAGCAAGTTTATATTAAGGTTTCTTTGCATTTGCCTGGAGGTTGGAAATAATAACATGACAACGAGTTTCAACTGTATCTTCTCGTTTGTGTTATGTTTTATCTATTACGGATTTACAACTGTATGACATTTTATGGCAGTTAAAGTAACAAAGTAAGGATTAGACATGTCAAAATGGGATTGAACCGACAGATTAATGCAATGGTTTTGTGTTTTTGCAGGTTTTATTAGCCATAAAGAAAGAATTGTTATAAAAGTTATAAGAGAAAACATATAATGCAAATAATAAAAATATGTTGTTTTTGGACAATGTTTATGGAGTTATTAAAGTTGTAAATATTGCTACTTCATTATCGGATATTATATTAATTTTACTATTTAACCTACGATGAAAATAACCGTGTCTTGTTTTATGAAAAAAACGTTAAATAAAATTATGCTCTCCATTAATATAAAAAAAACTCCACCAGTTAATTTAGGAAATTTGAAGATAACCTCCGATATATTTGAACGTGCCCAATGAAAATTTTATTAAATATTAAGATAACCAAAAACCTAAAAAGTATGATTTATACATACTTAAACTGTTTAAGGATAGATCCTATTAAAGCAAAATGTTTTCAAACTTAAATAGTTAAAACTATCCCATTAGTATCAATTTCACAGGGTTTTAGTTTTAATATTGTTGTCTTTGAACGTCAGCGTCGGTCAACAATCAAGGACCAAGGAAATTAAACTCAATAACAGTGAATTTTAAACTCAATAGTTAAAACATTCTATCAATCCTTTACTTAATAAATAGACGTTTAATATCAACTAAAGATACTAAGTGCAAAAGTAGTGTGCCAACTCAACGAGTCCGTCGGAACAAAGGTTTATAAAATATTTATCAATGTTAAGAATTTGTTTGTATAAAAAAAGTCATTATAAGATCTAATTCTATTTGAAACAATAAGAAAAGTATACCACAATGCAAAAAAAACATATAAGCTTGTTTAAGAATGTATTTGTTCTAAATAAATTTTAAATCGTTCACTGAAACATAAACTGGAAATACTGACATTGTGTTTCGTATGAGTTGTACTCACCTTATTACAGTCTTCTCAGGTGCATGTTAAGTTAGGAAACAATTCAATTGCATCTTGCATCATTATTCACTGGTTATATTGTCTTTATATTATACATTTTTAAGGTTTTAATATATTTTGTTCCTGTATATTTTAAATACTAGTTCTGTACAGTTATAAATATACTTACCAAAACATTTTCTATTGCTTAAAAGTCGCAAGATAAGTATAAGCAACTGTGTATAAATCAATTTTAATTATGTATTTAAATTGTGATACCATGTTTAATGGATTAAATCGTATATACAAACACATATTTGGCATTTCAGAGCAAAGAAATATATATACAATGGGATCAGTAACTTCTTTATATACAAATATTAAAACTCGTAATTACTATCACCTAGTTGAATAATTCACATTGGTATTTATACACATAAATTCATAATGATTATATAAATAAATATGTTTAATGGTAATCCTATTTATGAGCTTTTCATATGATAAAGAACAATACAACTACACCATTTAATAAAGAAATCAAATTACCGACTAAAATCTTCAAAAAAGTTCGTAGTCATTAAAACTTTAGGTATAAAAAGTTTACAATTAAAACCCCAAATAAAATTAATTTTGATTAACTTTTCTTATTTACATAACTTATATATTTATATAAATATTTTTTTGTATTTTAAAGGTCTTATTGTTTACTCTGACTTTTCAGGAATATTTGTTTTTGTTTATTTCAACTTCCCAATACGAATTGCTTTTCCATTGAGAGAATGAACGAAATAAATTATTAATGTAAGTTTAATCACTAAAATGGATTCGCAAATGTTCTGCTACATTAATTTTTACTAGCGCAAAACAATCCAACTTCGTCATTTAATTGAATTGTAATTGAAATCCAATAGTCTTTTAATTTACATGGTACCTAAGTTAAATATTTTGGAAACAACTGTTAACCGTTTGGTATCAGGAAACTGACACATACTTTCTCCCTTTTAGCCCAACTTTAATGAATAAATTACTTTTTACTTACTAAATATAGAATACAAAGCACGGTTCGAATGTACTGTACAGAAAATCATGTAAAAAAGTTGTATTAAAAACATCCACCCAAATCCCTATTTTGGAGGCACTACAGAATTCATTGCTAAACACGTGGTTTTAAGAGGGGAAATACCCCCTATTCCCCCCCCAGGGTTATTAAGGGGCAACATATTTCGAATTTCCTCTGTTGGTCAATGCTAACTTGACAAGCAAATCAAGTCTGTACGAAATTGATCAATAAAAAAGAGAGAAATAGTATTTTTTGTATTCCCATAAGAATAACATTGGACAACGTACTGCGTTTACTGCAAAATAAAATTTTAAATTTTATCCGCAACCAGCAATCGTAGAATAGTAATTGAAAATACTAAATTATTCAGTTTTTGAGCTCTTTTTACTGGTGAATAGTAATATTTTTTATATTTACGTTTTTTTTATAAAAAAAAACAAAAAACTTAATTATTGATGGTTTAAGTCCTGTAATTTCTGAACCTGAATTTTTACAGAAATGCGGGTGGTGTCATTTTGTTGTAAAACCAAAGCTCTACAAACGACTAAAGTTTAATTAAAATTGTTAGAGCAGTTTTTGAGAAATTTAGATTTTTCATTTTTTTTGGCGGTTTTTGGGGGATAACTACCCTTAAAAATTAAAAAAAATGAAAAAAGCCCGGAGATATCGTAGATTAGTATCTACATACCAAATTTCATAAAAATCGGACCATTGGTTAGGGCTCTAGCTCTGTACACATCCATATAGACAGATAGACAGACAGACAGACACACATACATCACGTAAAGCCACATTTTTAGGTTCAGGGAACCAAAACGAATATTTCCACTAACAACTCAAATTCGGAAATTTTGACAAAAATTTACTTTTTCCATATACTATGTATAAGAGGAGAAAGTAAAACTATAGTTTTGGGTTCTTACCTTTAAGTAATATTACAGTGTTAATGTACACAATTATTTAAAAGTTATTGTTTTTAAACCACTTATAACTATTTGTAATTAAATTTACTTAAAAAATTATATCGATATAAAATAAAATATTTCGAAAACCTTATACTCTTACTTATACAAATTAGCAAGAACAACTCAATATTATACAAATATTTAAATACACATCAGGGGATAAATTACTAAAATTATTGTTCTCTTTTGTAATGTAGTAAGCAAATCTAAAATATATACAGCCCCATGTGTAACTCACTCATTCTCTCACTCACTGTTGTAGGATTTTGCAAGATCTACAACATTGTTCCTATGACTTTTTGTCGTGTCTCGCTCCCTTCAGCCTTAGGTAGCGCTAGATTTTTCAAAATTAAAACAATTTCGACGGTTATTTTCATGGTTTTTAATTTCCTATCACTTTGATTAAGTATTTAAAGGCTTGATATTTGGCACTCAATATGTTGGTACATTACCCTTCACGAAACACTCGATAAACTGACATGTTTTAATAATTAAACATCCCAAAAAAATTAAAAACCCTAATTATTCCATAATTGACAAACTGCATTATCGACGTACTCAGGTAATTCTAGATAAGCTAGAAACATGGAATTAGGCCTATATGTAGCTTGTCTATTGAAACCCCCAGGAAAATTGCAAAAAGGTATAGGTTTTTATTTAACCTCCTCAAAAAAATTCAAAATGGAGGAAATTTTGAACATCTCCAAAATAGTGCATTTTGTGGCTGTAGCGGCCGAACGGTTGGTCCTATCGAGAAACAGAGACCACCTCGACACACGGATTTTAGACGATCTACAAATTTGGTCCTATGACTTTTTGTCGTATCACGTCTCCTTCACCTTTAGGTAGCGCTAGATTTCTCAAATTTCGGCATGTTTTCTATATTTTGTGGCAGTTTTTTTATTTCCTATCACGTTAAAATAACTGATGGAGGCCTAATATTGGGCACGCAGTATGTCTACATCACACATAGTAAATAGCAGCAGTCATATGACCAGTTTTAACTAATTAAACTTGTCGAAAAATGAAAAACTCTAAATATCTTAAGATATGACCGTTTTCTTAGTATAAGTAGTAATGTATTTGGGGGTTCTGTGCCAATTTATATTATTGGACATGCACGTGACACCATTACTACTTGAGCTAGAGACGTGAGATTTGGCATGCATGTGCTTTGCACCTTTTAACCTCACAGAAAATTCCCAAGCATTATTTGTTTAGTTATAACCACCTCAAAACAATTCATAATAACGGTTATAAACAATCAGAATGTAGTGTTGTTTAAACAGTTCGAGCAGCCAAACGGATGGTCTTATACTTAAATATTTGCTGATTTGTCTGTTTTTTTAGTATAAGTAGTGGTCTTATTGGGGTTCTGGGCCATTTGAAACAACACCACTTCAACACGAGGCCAAACAGCGAGCTGGGGGCGAAGCCCCCCACAGGGGTCTGGGGGCAGAGCCCCCAGCGAGCGAAGCGAGTCTTATTGTATACAGAGCTTCTCACGTAAGGTGTCTCAAACCGATTGCAGACGAACCACTTAACCTAGAAGGATAAAATAAAATTATTTCCCATTAAATCAACCACAAGGAGTAACGTAAAAATAGTTTTAACTCGTTTTAAATACAGGGTGTTTGAACAACTGAGGGTCGCTAGTTCGAATATCGGAATTTTCAAATGAAAACATAAGTCATGTTATCCACCATTTTAAATTCCTCTAACAGACGAACATTTTGGTGAAACATAACTCACTTATTACAATCGGTTTCAAAATGGCAGTAATTTTTTTTGAAAAATATTGACATTCTTCGGGATATCATGTATCTGCTAAAGACATATTTTTATTATCATTCAAATTTCTTACTTGTATTTAACTCATATTTACCCTGATATGCTAAAAGCCAGTATTAAAAATATGGTAAAAATGAAAGAAAAATACTTTTTTGAAGATTTGTATATGCCTAAAATTCAAAAAGTCAAATAGTAACGTATGTTAAAAAGTATATAATTTTAAAGGTTTTAGAAATCCTAACATCTTTCTATTTTACATCAACCTTATATATCTTTTTGTTTTTTAGCAATAAACAAAAATATAGATTTTCCCATATGAAGTACATGTTATTACTACATAACTCATTTATAAAAGAGGCCTCAGAGTATTTGGAAGAGCTATGTAAAAACAGCATGTATTTTATATGGGAAAATTATGATTTTTGTTTATTGATAAAAAACTAAAATAGATACGAGATTGATGTCAATTATAAAGATGTTAGGATTTTTAAGACCTACAAAATTATACTTATTGACTACGTTACTATTTTATAATACAAATAAAACTAATTTACAACAAAAATCAAAGTAAATAAGTACAAAAGCCATAAAAGTATGTACGATATTCAATGTAATAATCACTGTCTTTTAAAAGTATCGAAAGATTGAATCTTAATTTTTTCCAGAAAATGTAATTTAAACGATATTGATTCACTGGACAATCGCAAGCATTCCGCTACATCAAATTTAAATCAAGATTAATTAACTTTATCGTCGTTTACTTTTGATTTTCAAAGAATTCATTGATTATTTTTTGTATATAGCTTTCATGGTCATTTTTAAACAACATTTTTATTATTAAAAAGACATGTTGTTGCTTTTTATAGTTAATTTTTACTATACTACTATTTACATATCCACCTTACGTTTACCTAAGACTGTGAATAATAAGATTTGTGAATAAGAATACCATTGACCTCAAATTTTCAATTGTGTTTTAAAATTATATTTTATATGAACTAATCATAAGTTGCTTATAAGTAATCGATTGTTACAGTAAAATAAGTTCTGTTCTAGACTTACTATATTTTAGGATAAGGGTTCAGCAATGAAAACATCTCATTTTGAAGGATTTTATAAAGAAGAAGTGTGAAACCTAGAGGTTTTTATCTCAAGCCAGAAAAAATGGCGCCTAATTTAAATTGTAGTTTTTTCTCAATAACGAGTATCGACGAGAAACTACTTACAATTAGGAATTGCATTATATTTATTGATAAGCATGTTTTGACTAATTTATGTAAACACGCTAAATCACCATCTAGTGCCGATAAAATACATGTAATTGACATAAGCAACTACGTGCAAATTTAGCAAGTGTGGGCCGTGTAGGCTACTACTTAAAAAACAAAACAAAAATCTAACAAAATACAGCAGAGTAGGGGAAAGGAAAGTGGTTCTGAGTGATGATGCACAGTAACGGGTTGTTGTTCAACTGAAAAAGATTCGGTGTTATGTTTCTTTTGTTGCGCGAAACTTGACACATCAATCATTTTCTTTTCCAGAAAACCAATGTATTTTGTAAAGCATGGATAGACATTCTTGAAATTAGTGCTTTTGTCATTTTAACTGTTGGTATAAATTATACCAATCATGAAATATTTAATAATTTAACATATTACGCAAAAGTGTAAAATCTTGTTTTGGCACTTAACAATTTTAAATTAACTAATCATTAATGCTTGTAAATGTTATATTATGTTTACACTATAAAATTTACCTCACCAAATCAGAGAAGTTATATTTGAAAGTATCTTAATTAAACAAGGATTCTTACAAGATCTGGGTAAGTCGAGGTAATTTAAAACAAATTGAATTGGAAACAGGTTTATCAAAGTCAATTACGTTAATCTGAGAATTTGGGAAATTAAAGAGAACGTAGAAGGAGGGAAGAATCATGGAGGGGATCCCAAGTCCCTCAAGTTACTGTAAGGAATAAAAGAATTTATTTAATCGGCATGAAATCTCTACATAATACACACATAATAGTTACATAATAGTTATTTACAACAATACAATGCTATTTTCTAAGTTAATGAGTCAGGAGGAAAATGAATGATTATTCACCTTTTGCACAATATTTAGAAATAATTTGTATTATGTTTTCTGTTTATAAATCTTACCTTGATTCATAAGGCGAAGAGACTACTATTACACATTAAAACACAAAATTACCTAAAACAATTTGGTCTTTAGCTGGTGTTTCAAAAGAAAATAAGGATTTAGTTAACACAGTGATTAGTAATATGTACTTTTTATACCTTTAACAGAAACTTTATCCAAAACTTAACAGTTATTATGATTTTATATAATAATAAAACTAGTAGATCAGACCATAGAGGTTGTAATCAACTTTATAAATAAGCTTGCTAGCTCAGAGTTATGTTAGATGTATTGTTTACCACTGATATTATTTTGTACACTTTTTTGTCGCCAGCCAAAAATCTAACCACGATTTTTAATATTGGTATGACCATCTCTGCCAAGTACATTAGTTCTCAAACTTTACTTATAAAACTTGTTCGCTTCTTGGTGTTTCTCATAACAATAAAATCCTGTTTTTGTCAACAATGCCGCCACTAGATGTGTTTACTTTTAATATGGTTATTTTAAGCTAATATCTGTGCCAGGTAAAAACTTTAACGACATAATTATTTCATATTACAGGGTAGGCTATAATAAACTACAAAATCTTTTTTGTTAAGTAACGTTTTTTCGTAAGTTCAATAGAACAGAGATAATACTGAGATCCTTCTTATATCGTATTACTTATACACTGATACTTTGAAGGCAGTCTTACTCCTAATTCTGTTTAAATATATAAACAAGTCTATTTAAAATTCTAAAAAGGGCACCTTATTTGGCTCAAATTAAACAGTTACTGAGATATCTGAGAGACCTGGTATTTCCAGTTTGAATTCTCTAAAGGCACTTAACATTCAAACAAAGCCTCTATATGTACGAATTGAGATAAAAGTAGCTAACCAAAAAATCCATTTTAATAAAGTTCAAACTACTTAATTCTTGCAATATACATACAAGATCATTACTCGATCAATTGGAATGGAAGGTCCAAGAGGAAAGGAAAATGAAGTTACTTCATCCAGATTAAAATTCAACGTACCGGAAAGCTTGCGATTGTTCAATGAATCAATGCCTCTTAAATAACTTTTCTCGGAGGAAATGGAGATATAATCTTTTCATTTGATAATTTATTTCAATGGATGTTAAATGCATTTTAAGTGCGGATAAAATCTGAATTTAAAACTACGGTAGTTAAGTTGAGTCTACGTATTGTAAGATCTTTACAAATCAATTACTTCAGTTTCGAACATACAGTACAACAAATATTTACAGTTAGATAATATGTCAATCACATTAAGAGCAATTTGAAATAATTTAAAGTATATTTCGAGGTGAGAAACTGAATTATTAATGGGATTTTTAACGAATTTCCCTTATAGGGAAGAAGCTATTAAATTAGGTATCATGGTAACACTTAAGCCCGAGACCATGATTCCATATTTTCATTTTGAGGTCCCCAGATGCCAAAAACACCATTCGTTCAAATTATGTTATATACATATAAATAAATATATATATATATAAAATATGTATGTATATACATATATATATTTATATATATACATAAATATTTGTGTGTCCTTAAGCACGATAACTCTCGTAAAAAAGGTCCGATCTTAATGAAATTTGGTACAAATGTGTAAAGTACCATTTATTTGAACGAGTTCAAAACCCAGATCAGTCGCACTATCCAAAGGAGGGTTTTGGGGGGTTTTTGTACCCCAAAAATGGGTTTTCTGGTGTTTATAAATGTAATTTTTATTTAACTCAGATTTAAATTTTTACCATTGAATTCAGCATAAAACACAAACAATTTGGTATCGTTATCATTTCTCTACGTCAATTGGTTACTGAGATATTGAAAGTGCTAAACACTGTACGTTTTCTAACGTTATTCTTATGGAGAGAAAGACAGTTTGTATCTCGCTTATTTATGAACATAAACTGACGAATTTTGGTATTTGGCTTCAGCTGGTTGTGGTTTATTGTTGTTTGCATAACAAAACAATTTTTCACCAATGGTTTCCGTTGCAGCAAACCCAGGTACTTGGTCCCCATGTTATTCTTAAGGAAAATAATTAAAATGTTACATATTGCTTATTTATGAATGTTTATGGATGGAACTTGGTATGTGACTTCACTAAGATTAGTTCAGTTGAGATTTGCATAAAACCCATAATTGTGTGTTCCTTGTTGCAGCAAACCTGCGTACTCACCCCCAATATTATTTTTATGGAGAATAATTAATATTTTAAATATCGCTTGTTTGTGAAGATGTTTCTTATGAATCCTTGTTTTAATGTGTTATGTTATATATTCATTGGAAATTCACTGAGTATGCAGGTTTGCAGCGACGGGGGTATTTAAATTCAAATTTATTTTACCAGTTTTGTGCTGATTATACAATTTATTTATAATTTTACTCTAGGTAAATCTATTTAATAAACAATAATTATTGTTAATATTTGTTATTTTTTTACGGATGGTAAAATTAGTGGTATAGGGAAGATAATTAACAGGTCTTCTGCAATATTATGTATTTTTAGGCGTAAAGACCAAGACCAAGGTTTAAATGGTTCCTGGTATCATGTTGCTGGTACAGTGTTCAAAACACATGGAATGACTTAAACAGTAAAAGACTTGCCAACGAAAACATGACTACAATAACCGTAGGGAACATCATGTCTATTTATATTAAAACTATTGAAATGTTACGGAATCATTGCCTACAAGTTAAACAAGTCAGCTTGCGGACGACTTTGTAAGAATTTGCTTGGATAAATGTTGAAAATTTACTTAAAGTGTAATGTGAATAATTAAATTTTAAATTTTAGTTTTAATGTACAGATCATAAAAAAACAATATATTTTAAAGGTTATTATTTGTACATATTTTTAAGGGGTGGGCAAGTTAACTTAAGGTTACTTAAGTTAAATTTAGTATACGCCTTCGTAGAATTTATAAACTGATTAGGAGAATATGATAGCGGTTAAAAAAACCCCAAAAGAATTTTGTTTGAATAATTAATTAATTTAGGGATTTTTATCAATTTGAGCACTCACGCCAAAAAAAATTAGCCAACATACTTTTGTAAATCCTTTTGTATTCTCGTAATTACATAGTGTTAATTTAGGGATTTTGAGAAAAGCCATAGGTATAGTACTCCATCATCTCTTGAAAAGTATCCCTATTTTAGCCATATATAAAATATTTTCAATTTTGTAGTTTTATATAAAACATAATATCTAAATAGAATAAAATTATAAACACATTTAATATCATGTATTATTATTGAAGCACTACGAGTAATTCACCGGGCAAATTTTCGTATTTTATATGGGATAAAACGTACAACTCCATGTAAAATTCGATTACAAGAAAACGACCATAAATTATAAAGGACATTACAAGTTTTTATAGATGCAAGAGTAAGTGGATTTTCAAAACTTGGCTCGTAAATTTCGTCAACTTATCTTTATGGTTCCCCAAAGAAAATATGATTTGGAATCAGTGGGAATAGATTATAACATTAATTTGGAAGGTTATGTTTTACTATCTTTTATTTTGTATAAAAACGTGTTTTTCATTGAATAGTTTTTGACACTTTTCAGTGAAATTCCCATTTACGGCTATTTCTTGTGTTGATGTATTGAAGGGGACTTTCTGTTTTATTTTTTAAGACATACGTTTTAAAATGTTATATGCATAACAAACTGTAAATTAATTGACTAACTGATAAAAAAATGCAAGTAAATAAAATAATAAAAAGTAATGCAATTTTTAAAATTTCCTTTTAACAAAATAATTTAGTTGCTACTGTAAAAACCTACTTATTCCTGGTATTAAAGGTCTTGTTACGAGTACAAACAATTACTATGCAAAGTTTGAAACTTTTTCTCTAGCTTTTGTTATTTTTACCAAATGGTTCCAAGAAGGTTATGTTTTGGAAAAGCAAGTTTATATTAAGGTTTCTTTGCATTCGCCTCGAGGTTGGAAACAATAATATATACACGAGTTTTAACTGTATCTTCACGTTTTTGATTTGTTTTATCTGTTATGGATTTAAAACAGTATGGTGTTTTACGGCAGTTAAAGTAACAAAGTAAGGCTTATACATGCCAAAATGGGATTTATCCGACGGAGTAATGTGAGAGTGTCGAGTAATACACTACATTAATGCAATGGTTTTGTGTTTTTTGCAGGCTTTACTAGCCATAAGAAAATAATTAGTATAAAAGTTATTAGAGAAAACATATAATGCAAATAATTAAAACATGTTGTTTTTGACAATGTTTATGGAGTTATTGAAGTTGTAAATATTGCTAATTCGTTAATGGATATATAGTAATTTTAATATTTAATCTACGTTAAAAATAACTGAGTCTTGTTTTGTGAAAAAAAACATTATATATAATTCTGCTCTCCATTAATATAAAAAACTCCACCAGCTTTTTTAAGAAATTTGTATATAACCTCCGATATATTTGAATGTGCCCAATGAGAATTTTATGAAATATAAAGCTAACCAAAATTTAAAAAGTATGATATATGCATACTTAAATTAGTTTAAGAATAGATCCCATGAAAAGAAAATGATTTTGAATTTAAATAGTTAAAACTATCCCATTAATATCAATTTAAAAATAACTAAAAATCGGTTCTGTTAATTCATTTGTTAGGTAACAGCTTTTAAATCGAGTTTTAGTTTTAATATTGTATTCTTTGTACGTCGGTGTCGGTCAACTATCAAGGACCAAGGTAATTAAACTCAATAGTTAAAACATTATATCAATCCTTTACTTAAAAAATAGACGTTTAATATCAACTAAAGAACTAAATACAAAAGTAGTGTACCAATTCAACGAATCCGTCGGAACAAAGGATTCTAACAATAAAACAGTAAGAAAAGTACACCACAACGCAAAAAAAACATATAAGCTTGTTTAAGAATGTGTTTGTTCTAGATAAATTGTTCACTGAAACATAAACTGGAAATACTGACATTGCGTTTCGTATGAGTTGTACTCACCTTATTTAAGTCTTCGCAGTCGCATGTTAAGTTGGGAAACAATTACATTGCAACATGTTTCACTGGTTATATTGACTTCATATTATACATTTTTAAGGTTTTAATATATTTTGTTCCTGTATATTTTAAATACTAATTCTGTACAGTTATAAATATACTTCCTGAAAACATGCTCTGTTGCTTAAAAGTCGCAAGATAAGTAGAAACAACTGTGTATTAATCAATTTTAGTTTTGTATTTAAATTGTGATATCAAGTTTAATTGATCAAACTGTATATACATAAATATGTTTGGCATTTCTGAGCGAAGAAATATATATACAATGGGATCAGTAACTTTTGTATATACAAATATAAAAACTCGAAATTACTATCACCTAGTGGAATAATTTACATCGTTATTTTAACACGTAAATTCATGAAGATTATATATCATAAATATATGTAACGTAATGTTTATTCCTATTTATAAGCAATTCACATTTTAAAGATATTCTTACTACACTATTTTATAAAGAAATCAAATTACGGCTAACATTTTCAAACAAAGTTAGTAATCATTAAGCCTTTAGGTAAAAAACGTTACAGTTAAAAACCAAATAAAATTGATTTTGTTTATCTTTCTTATTTACATAACTAATATAATAAATGCAACATATATCTATATATATATATATATAGAATTTTAAAGGTGTTATTGTTACTCTGAATTTTCAGGAATATTTGTTTTCGTTTATTTTAACTTCCCAATGAAAATTGCTTTTCCATTGAGAGAATGAATTAAATAAAGTAGTAAAGTAAATTTAATCACTAAAATGGATTCGCAAATGTTCTGCTACATTAATTTTTATAAGCGCAAAACAATCCAACTTCGACATTTAATTGAATTGTAATTGAAATCCAATTGGTCTTTTAATATTTAAATATTTTGAAAACAAATATAGAAAATAAAGTATTGGATTCTTATGTTTATGTAATGTGACAGTGTTGATGTACAACATTAATTAAAAGGTATTATTTTTAAACCACTTGTAATTATTTGTATATAAATTTACTTCAAAAACTGTGGATATATAAAATATAATAATTCGAAAACCTTATACTGTTACTTATACAAATTAGCAGGAACAACTCAATACTAAACAAATATTTAAATATACATCAGGGGATAAATTACTAAAATTATTGTTATCATTGTAATGCAGTAAGCAAAACATAATGTTTACAGGGTGGCTCACGTATAAGGTGTCTCAAACCGATTGCAGTCGAACCACTTAACCTAGAAGGATAAAATAAAATTATTTCCCATGAAATCAACCCCAAGGAGTAACGTAAAAATAGTTTTAACTCGTTTAAAATACAGGATGTTCGAAAGACTAAAGGTCACCAGTTCGAATCTCGGAATTTTCAAAAGTAAACATACGTCATGTTATACACCATTCTAAATTTCTCTAACAAAAAAACATTTTTTTGGTGAGAACATAACTCACTTATTACTATCGGTTTCAAAAATTGCGGTAATTTTTGCGAAAAATATTGACATTTACGGAATATTCTGTATCTGCTAATCCACAAGACGTATTTTTATTCTGATTCAAATTTCCTACTTGTATTGAAACCCATACCCCTGATACCCATTACCCTGATATGCTCAAAGCCAGTATTAAAAACATCGTAAATATGAAAAAAATACTGTTTTGAAAATTTGTATATGCCCAAATTCAAAAAGACAAATAGTAACGTATGCCAAAAAGTATATAATTTTAAGGGTTTTAGAAATCCTAACAACTTTCTATCTTATATCAACCTTGTATCTCTTTTTGTTTTTTAGCAATAAAGAAAAATCTACATTTTCCCATATGAAATACATGTTATTACTACATAACTCATTTATAAAATAGGCTTCAGAGTATTTGGAAGATATATGTAAAAATAACATGTATTTTATATGGGAAAATGATGATTTTTTATTGCTAAAAAACAAAAATAGATGCAAGGTTAATGTAAATTATAAAGTTATTAGGGTTTCTAAGACCAATACAATTATATACTGTTTGCCATACGTTACTATTTGACTTTTTTAAATTTTGGGCACATACACATTTTCAAAGAAGTTTTGTTTATTATTTTGTATATGTTTTAAATACTAGCATGTAGCATTTCAGGGAAAAGCTGAGATCAATACGAGTAGGAAATTTGAATCAGAGTAAAGATATGTCTTGTGGTGTAGCAGATACAGTGTATTCCGTAAATGTCAATATTTCTCGCAAAAAATGGCCGCCATTTTGAAGCGAATAGAGGTAAGTGAGTTCTATATTCACCATAATGTTTGTCTGTTAGAGGAATTGAAAATGGTGTATAACATGGCCTATGTTTACATTTGAAAATTCCGAGATTCGAACTAGTACCTTTCGAACACTCTGTATTTTAAACGAGTTAAAACTATTTTTACGTTGCTCCTTGGGGTTGATTTATTGACAAATAATTTTATTTCATCCTTCTAGGTTAAGTGGTTCGTCTGCAATCGGTTTGAAACACTGTATTTTAGTTGCAAGGTATTTAAATTAATTTAGTTGAAAACCAGAGAAAAACGTAACGAAAGTTTGATAACACTGTAGCTGATAAATCATTTCTCACCATGATTAATTATGTGGAGTGATGTTTGGATGGTTACTAGACAATTTATTAATATGTATTTAAAATAAAGATTTGTTTTTTATACTGTTTTTATAACAATTTAATTTTACTTTTTAGCTTGGATGTAATGTGTTTGTAACCAATTTCTAACACTTTGTGACTAAATGCTTGAAAATTTAAAACAGGGAGTTTATGATATGATATAAATGTTTATTTTCAGAAACAACAGTAACAAAATGTTAAAAAATATGTTAAAAGTAACTGATGATTTGTTTACTATGACATATTATATTGGATTAAAACTAAAACACAATTAAACTAATTTCTAACACCTTGTAACTATATCCTTGAAAGTATTTAAAAAAGTACTAGATCTAAAATAAATATTAAGTTCAAGACAAATTAAGAAAAGAATTAGAAATTAGAATTAGAATTAGAATTAGAAATTAGAAAAGAATTAGAGATAAGTGCGAGAGGATGGTTTTGATTAATGATGTGGTGTCCACAGATTTGTTGTTGAACTAAAAAGGTTTCTTCTTCTGATTCATTTGTTGCTTTGGTACTTGGCACATCAATCTTACACCTCTTTATTTACACGTTGTAACACATTTAGTGTCTAGAACATTTAAGACAGTATAACATCATTTTCCAGCTATGTGTGAATTCTATATACTTAAAATAAAATGAAAGAAAAATTAAAATAGATAACGTACTCATTCCTTCCACTTTCTGTACCAGTGGCCATATTTCCTAAATCAATCCACTTTACTCCAGGGTCCGCGCCAGCTGGTTAAAGCCGTTTTATATTTTCCTAACGTTGAGTTCTTGAAGTCGAACATTTAATTATGGCTCACTTTTTAAAACAATCTTAAAATATCTTGGAGACTATAAACACAGTTTAAAGATTTAAATATGTTGTATTAAAAAAAAAAAAAAAAACTATCCTTCTGTTGTGTGTGACTTATACGTGTTATATTTGAAACATATTTTTTGATTAGATTTTTAATGTCTATCTAGATTAAAATTGAAATGAGTTTTAAATACATATCTCATATTATAGAGTATTTCCTTTATGCCTCATAACTATAATACATACATATGCTCTTTTGTCCCTGTATTAGAATATTTTTATAATTTTCTTATACTATTTTACTAGGTTCGAGAATTATATTTAGACCTTTACAAATTAAATTAAAATACTTAATATAACCTTTTATAATACGCTAGTTAGGAATATTGCATATCGAATTCATTTAGCGTTTTAATTGTAATAATTAGACTGATTATTATATAGATTTAATGATAAAAAGGTTAGTTTCCTTTCCCACTAGTTTTTAAGTCCCTCTCACTAGCAAGTGAGGTAGAGTACCCTTTGAAGAAAATATCATATCTATCTGAATATCAATATAATAACCATTACATTAATAATCCTCTTAATAATCTTAATAATCCTCTTAATAGTCTTGATAATCCTCTTTCAAGAATTTTGTATTATTATATTGTTCTGGCTATCTGATTCAAGTCTTCAATCATATATTTATTTTTAATTTTGTAAGATCCGCTTATTCGTTCATTACATTCAAGTCGTTGAAATAACCTTAAGTTAAAGTAAAACTATGTTTTAAGGGTAACCGAATAATAATTTAGTGTTCATATCAAACTAGTGTTAATTTACAATAATTATAACAGAAAGTACAACAAATGAATTTCAACGCCATTCAGTTCAATGTTATGGAAAGCTTGCGATTCTTAAATCGAAATACATCCTTTGAATACAAATAGGGAAATTAAGATTTAATATGTTTTATTGATACAAAATGAAATATTTATGTTATTGTTTCTAGAAATATAAAAACACCAAACAATATACTAAATATCTTTAGTTAGATCGAGTATAAGGTAATTATACTCAAAATATTGTTATAAACGTTCGTTAAAATGCCAAAAGGAATACAATTTCAATATTTTTTCCTTTCAGTTCTTTTATACCAACTCTTGGCGCATAGTTTAATATATATTGGGAGTTATAATTCATAAAAATAGATGTTAATGGATGGATTAAATAACTATATTATCTTAAATTGATAAATGATATTTTAGGTTTGGGTGGGGATGATTCGATGCAATTTAATATCAGTATCAAGAAATATAAAACTTAAGGAAGAAGATTTTACAACGAACAAATTACTATACAAACATAACAATTATTTATTATGTTTGTTATTTCTGAGAATGTTGGTGTTTGGAATGAGTTGAGTTCATCTTATTAAACTTTTCTCGAACTTCCCCTGAGGTCGGAAACATTACAAGTGCAACGTATTTTATCTTCGAAACTTTGTCTTGTTATTTGTAAACGAGTATATTTTTAATTTTTACTAACCAAGCATAAAACTAACTTTTACAACGCTATTTTATGCAAAACCAATGATAAGTAACCTACAAATGACAAGAATATTTTTATTAATACCATCAGCTTGTGTCTATATAGTTTTTCTTATTATTTATTTCTTGCAAGATAAAGAAAAATTTAATTCAGTTTGTGTTTAACTTTTGACCCACATAAACTTTTATGTGTAAGAATATTAATGAACAATCTTACCATAGTAAATTGCGGAACATAAAATTATCACGCTAAAATTTTTAGTTACTTTTCAAGTTTACAAATAATTGTTGGGATCGTTGTTGATGTTCTTTTTAAATATTACTATAGAGATCAGTATGCTATACATAAAATTGTGTGTAAAATTACAAACTTGGGTGACGAGAAACCTGTTGCAAACGTGTTATATGACATTACATATCCATTGAAAATCCGAGTTGGGAATAACGGACTAATCACCCGTACATTTATCTAACAATTTGTTAAAGTTTTTTTCCCGTACATTAATACCACCCTAGTAATTTTATATATTTCTTGTATAATCTCCAAACAAAATGAAACATAGTTTGTAACGTTAATAACGTTTGTAACTGTATTAAAGAAACTAAAAGATGAAAGTACACTTAATTAAAAATAAATGTTTTTATTATTCCAGTATTTTTACTAAATTAATGCCTGGTAATGTTTCATTCTACATCAGTCAGTGGGTCTCTTAGTTTGGTATGCTTAAAACAACGTTCAAAAAGAAAAGTTCCTTGAGCCAAGGAGACCCCCTTTTCCTCTCCAATAAAGTTAAGTACAGAAACGATTGTAATAACTCTCCAACAATCGCTTCATTCCGCTCCATTACTTTTCAATCGACGCGAAAAAGCTCGCCTTCCACAGTTATTATTGTAATTCTAATTCATTTCTCCTTATGACAATACGAACACAATTTACGTTATTTAAATGTATTTTTGTTGTTGTTAAGTATTGTTAAAACCTTTTCAATGTATTAAGTACTTTCAAAAGTACTTTAAAAGTCCTTCTCAAAGACTTGTGTTTATTCGTTATCTGATGAATAATGAGTTTAACTATTTTTATTTGTATTTCGTATTATTATTACTATAAATACACTAACAATAACGTATATAATTTTTCTCAATTTTTTTTAAGTCGGTATGCCTTATCTTCCTTAGAACTTAATAAACAAAAATAATAGTGTCATAATGTTGATGATTACCTTCACAAATAAATGCGAAAAATAACCAACAAAATATTATGATAGGTACAGTATATATTTTTGAATGTTGATTTTTAAAGCAATAGCACTTCTTATGTAAATATTAAATATATAAACAATATGTAAAAATGTTTAGTTTATATTGTATACATTTCATTTATCTTAACTTATTGTATAATTTCATTAGTATATACTACTAAAAAACCGAGTATCAATACCGCCGAGCCATACCGTGATGCCGTGTCTATCGATAGTGTGTATTTTATGAAGAATTAATCAATGCAAACATTTAAAACATATTGATTTCTCAAAATGGATCCCCTTATTCATTACTTTGTCGAATTTACGCTGTATTTTATTACTGTTAATAAAACTTATAAAACTTAACTTATAAAAGTTTAATATTTACAAAAATGAATTATTTTATTTAGTAGCATGATACGTGTTGTTACACTTAAACAGGATAAATAAAATAGTCTCACAACCCTTCAAAGTATATTTACACTTATACTGAACTTACTTACAAGACGGTAAAATATACACAAAACATGGTAAAAGGCGAGCGATTTCAACCAGTTACACCGGTCATCATTTAGGCCCACGTGTAACACTAAAATGTGTTGTGGGACGTATTTGTTCATACTGTCTAAAAATAGAATTACTCCGATGAATATAATACAAATATATCATGCTTACTAAATATATTTTAAGTTTAAAACGTTGAAAACTATTGCACTTGCCTAAAACAAAAAAAAAACTAAAACAAAACAAACTTAAACTAATATAGAACTTAAGTAACTCAAAACGAAGCTTATAACAATTTTATTAAATCCTTAAGCATTAAAATCATTCCCCAGTTAGATGTGAATAATGAGTGTTTATGGTTGGCTCTGGTTGAATAAATGACGAAGAACAAAATTTGAATAATTACAATTCCCAAACACCTTATTGATTATTCAAGCAATTTGTCTTGTGTTTAATATTCCTACAAATAAATTGGCTTCGATATAAAAAAATGTGGAGCATATTTGTTTAAATAAAAAATTCAAATTAATAAATTGTATTAACAACCCAATATAAATGTAAATTTGGGGTTGGATTGACAATTGGTTTTAGCTTTATAACACATTTATCACGAATAACATGCATAATAGACTACGTTCTGTCTTACTAATAGGTTTTATTTTAATTAACTTTACACGTTCCGTCATGTAGAGTTAGTTTATTACTCTGGTTTTACTAAATGATGGATGAATAGGCTTATTTATGTAATATATCTAAGTAAAAAAGAACAAACAAACAAAAAACAGCAATATCGTTTAAAACCTCAATATCGTTAGGCAAATCTAACCATAACAGTTACGAAACGGAACTGGAAAATAATGTCATAGAAGATTAAGAATTACATCCCGCACGTATGAATGCACATGGGAATTGTAAAATATTATTGTAATTGAAGATTTTGTGGATAAAGATTTTTTGAATTGAATTGAATAATAATAAAAAAGCTATATTCTGCACATTCAAATATCTAATTGATTTTGTAATAGTAATATTTTATTTATTAAAAGTTATCCTCATCGATTTTTTGCCACTGCCTTCGTATTGGATACAATAATTTCCCTCTTGAAACAAGAGGAATTTCCCGGAATCCACCCAAGAACAACAAAAAATTTCCGTTCGATTAGCTTCCGGTATTCTTTTGTGCATAGTTAAAAACTGGTTTGATGAAAATGTTTTAACGAGAATGTAACTAAAACCAAATGTATGCCAATAGCGCTGCGCCCTGCTAGCGAGCCGCCCTCAGAACTCAGGCTGGCGTTGCATAGACCTACGTGCAACGGCACAACCATCACCACTTGTCAATGTTCCGAAATGGAAAGGGTTGACCACTATAAATATCTTGGTGTTATTTTAGATTCAAAATTAAAATGGGAGTATCAAATAAACTACTTAAAATCTAAAGTTAGAAAAATGATATAATCAGTATGATGATAATCAGTTTAGTGAAATATTAAATAGAAATGAAATCCCGACCATTTATTTTGCTTAGGTTCTGTATCTTCTACAATATGCAATTATATCATGGGGTGGTGTCGGATTATCACTTTTAAATTCATTATTTGTTTTACAAAAATCAATTATTAAAGCTGCATTCAAAAAGCAAAAACGCTATCCCACAAATCTGTACTTTTTTGAAACAAAATTACTTACAGTTGGCAATTATACATTAAAACATTGATGGTTTATACATATACCCATAAATAATTAGTTATAACTCCCTTGGTACACAACTACAGGACAAGGAACTCCGTTAACGTTGGCCTGCAGGTGCCCCGATCAGATCAGTCAGTCACTCCAACTCATATTTTATTGCAAACTTCATCTATAGCATTGACTGTACTATTGTCAATGTCTATAGTAAATAACTCCTCCTGCAATTAGGGACCTGCAGGTCACAACTAAAGTTTACAAAAGGTTAGTCCTTAACTGGCTGTTGGAGATCGGTTCTGAATATGCTGAGTCCCTCATCCGTTCTGAGTACTACCATAGATTAAGCATGAGTATGCTTAATCTATGGTACTACAATGACTAACTTACATCGCCAACTGGTCACTGAATACAAAAGCTAACAACACCGTTTAATTCTACTTCTAATTCACTCCCGCCATTGCCTATTGTCTTTGTATTATATAAAGTGTCGTTTTTATCTATATTTATTTTAAATCGGTGTTTGATATTTAAATGCAAAACAAATCTTAATTTTGTTCATCGTTAATATACATACAACTGCCGATAATGTTTTATTTTTATTTTTTATGTGTATTTGTAACCCATTTAATCATCACAAAGTAAATTTAATCGTTTTAGCAATAATACGATGTTTTAGCGAATTTCCCCTATAGGGAAGAAGCTATTACCGTAGGTCTCATGGTAAGACTTAAGCCCGAGACCATGATAACTTTTTGTTTTGAGGTCCCCAGATGTCCAAAACACTATTCGTTCAAAATTTATATATATATATATATATATATATATATATATCTATATATATATATCTATATATATATATATATATATATATATAATATATATATATATATATATATATATATATATATATATGTGTCCGTGAATGCGATAACTTGAGTAAAAAACGTCCGATTTCGATGAAATTTGGCTCAAATGTG
This sequence comes from Allygus modestus, assembly GCA_963675035.1. Taxonomy (NCBI): domain Eukaryota; kingdom Metazoa; phylum Arthropoda; class Insecta; order Hemiptera; family Cicadellidae; genus Allygus; species Allygus modestus. Next base: position 10,730,633 of record OY776115.1, read on the forward strand.
TAAATTGACATTTATGACTTTAAGTTCGAAAACCAGAAAAATCGGACTATGGGAAGAGGGGTTTATGGGGGTTTTAAATTTTCCAAAAATCAGTTTTTTGCATTTTTTACCCTAAAATTTTTAAAACACTTAATTTAGGTTTAGACCATGTTATAAAGCTTAAAAAAACAAATAATATGGTATTTTGAATTATTAACCTAGGTTAAGTGGTTGCGGAAAAAATCCAAAAAACATGCTCATAAAATCTCCCATGTTAATCTTATGGGAAAAAGGTTTTTGGCTTTTCCTCAGTTAAGTTTACTTTAAACTTCACATTTTCTTTTACCAATCACTTCAGCTCCACAAAACAATCATTTTGGTGTTTAAATTGTGATTCCACGTCAAACCGTTGCAGAGATATTCAAAGTGCTAAACACAGTACGTTGTCCAATGTTATCCTTATGGAGAATAAATAAAATTTGATAAGTTGATTATTTATGAATGTATATTGATGAAATTTGGTATGTGGCTTCATCTTGTACTGGTATATTGATAATTGCACAAAAAATAAATGTTTTGTTGATTGTCCCCGTAGCAGCTAACCTGCATACTCAGCCCTAATGTTATTCTTATGGAGAATAAGTAAAGTTTTATATATCCCTTAATTATGAACATAAATTAATAAAACATGGTAAGTAGCTTCACCTGGTTCAGTTATATTGATAATTGCATACAAACTCATTTCTTATCTTCCTCGTTGCAGCAAACCTGCGTACTCAGTCCTAATGTTATTCTTATGGGGAATAAATAAAATGTAATAAATCACTTATTTATGAATGTATTTTTGTCAAACTTGGTGAGTGGCTTTATGTACTAGTGAGAAACATATCAATGCATTGGAAATTCGCTGAGTACGCAGGTTTGCTGCGACGGGGGGTATTTTGTTATTTTTAAGTGCACTGAATTTGAGTCAGAGCTCGTTCTCATGCACAGGCCGATGGGCCTATGTGAAAATTTTGTTTTCCGCAATATTGTTTGTGTACATGATCTTGTATTTGTTTTTATTTGGAAATAAATTTGATTTAATTTGTTAGATTTTAAATTCCAAGCCGCTTTCGTTCAGTAGGATTGTTTTTTTACTTAATACTATTTTCATTAATTGTAGATTTTGTATTTGATGTATTTGATTTATTTTCTTGTTTTTAAAGAGAAGATAACATTAAAACTGTTTTAAAGTGACTGTTAATGGTTACAAGCGTCTGTTGTATAACAGGAGTTATTCAGGTTACTGTTAAACTGGTTTAAAATATTTTAATGTATTATGATAAAAACATTGGCATTAATTTTGTATTTTAATTAATTTTTATTTTTAATTTTAATTCAATAAATATGTCATACATTCTGATTAAAAAAAGTCTAAAACACATCTAATACATTTCAATCACTAGTCACATTTTCACTGAATCAGTTAAGTGTCTGAATGTAAATTAAAACTGATCTGGCTCTAATTTAGCCATGTGATGTAATTTAGATATTTAAACTGCCTACGGTTCATTTACTAGATAGTCGCATGTACGTTGTTGTTTTGATATAGCCCATGCAGTTGAGTCAATAATGAAATAAAATGTCAGAACTGAATTGCCGTTTTTAGCCAGCATTATTAAAATAAATTTAAATAAAATATTAATAAATTTAAGAGTTGAGAAAACTAAAAAAGAATTCGCAAAATAACACAACAAAGTGTACTTGGCTGTACATAACACAGTTGTAAAAAGTTTCATTTATCGGCTGAGCATGTAGGTCTGTACTTTATGATCCAACCGGACTGTTTAATATTTCAACCAATTTGATACGGTGCATTCAGCACCGTATGTTGGTCTCCCTCTGTCAGGTTTGTACCACATGATTACGTGGATTGGACAATGTCTTGTAAGTTAAGATAGAATTTACAGTGTGTCCTTCTTTGCTATTTTTCCTTTTTTAGTTTTATATAATTTAATGATTTGTTTCATTTTCACTCCCGAATTAAACTTGCATTACCCGTTCATGTAAATAATAATGAGTTTACAGCAAAAAATTACGTAATAGCGTTAGTAATATTTGTCCAATGTAATGTAAAAGGGAAAAAGATGATTTTATTTAAAAATATGGAAAATAAACAAGAGTAATAAATTACTTTTTATTTTGAACCATTAAAACATCAAGCAATATGCTTGCAATTTAAATATTAACCTTTAAGAGGCAGTGATGATTTATTTATATCTAGCTCATAGGTTAATTATTTTGTTAATTAAATTAAAACATAACACCGCTATGGGGCTTTACACCTTTGCAAAGTAAACCAATTACTTAAATTTTACCGCATTGACAAATTGGTAAAATCTTTATTCCTATGATACATAAAGGATACGTTTAGACAAATTAACAAAGATGAATTTGACATAAGTAGTACCTAACTAGGTAAAATGTTGTTTATATATCCCAACGCCATGTTTCAAAAACATTAAAATAGTTGTATTATTTTTTGAAGAAAAGACAAACATTCTTCCTAGGTAAAACATTTTCACAATTGATCAAAACTACCATAAATGTTTCAGGTGCTATTTCCTCTTAGGCCTGGGATTACTTAATTGCCTAAGGAACGTTCTTTATTTTATAAAGTGATAGAATAACTAAAAAGCATTAGTTTTATAATAATTAATTGATAAGTAATATACATTAACATATCAATTACATTAAAAACATTTAATTACATACATTAAAATGCATAAAATACATTTGAAATGCATTTTTAACATATAATCCGTCGAGACTTAAACATCGTGTGAGGGGTGTTTTGAACAACATTATCAGGGGCAGTTCCCTCCCCATGTCGTTCAGCATTACTGGATAGAGATCAGAGTTCTATTTGGTAGAAGTAACGACATCTTTTCCAGTTGAGTTAAGGGACAACATATTGGATGTTTATCGAGCTGGGAGAACTTTTCCCGTTTCCTTTTTCTCTGATTGTAGTTTTGATTTCAACAATGGTTGGTTGGATACGTTTGAGCAGAAGAAACAACAGAATTGGATTAGTCATGTTCTTAAAACCATGACCATCTTGCAGTCTGCGTTTATATAATATTAGTTATAGTTTCACTTTTTATATTTGTGATGAGATTATAATACAAACCTGTTGATTGAAAAAATGGGAGATTTATAAGTGCAACAAGTAACTCACAAAATTATAAAGTTTAACAGTAGTAGAAAAAACCAAATACTGTTTGATACTTACATCACTCTTATTACTAAAAGGTTGTCCAAAAACAGCAAAAGTATTTTATTTTCTGAAATAAATTGTTAAATAAAAATAAAAGATAATATTTAAAATAAATTATTTAAGAAATGTTATTACAGTATCAATAGAAAATTAATTTGTTTGTAGATTTATCATTTTAGCGAATTTCCCCTATAGGGAAGAAGCTATTACCGTAGTCGGCATGGTAAGACCTAGGCCCGGGACCATGATAACTTTTCGTTTTGAGGTCCCCAGACCCCAAAAACACCATTCGTTCGATACTGTATATATATATATATATATATATATATATATATATATATATATATATATATATATATGTGTCCGTGAGCACGATAACTCTCGTAAAAATGATCCGATTTTGACGAAATTTGGTAGAAATATGTAAAGCAGCATTTATGACTTTAAGTTCGAAAACCAGACAGATCGACCTATCCGAAGGGGTATTTTGGGGGGGTTTTGTACCCCAAAAATGGGTTTTTTGAATTTTTTACATATCATTTTTGAAAAAGTCAAATTTTAGTTTTAACCATTGGATTCAGCTTAAAAAAACACACAATTTGGTGTTTCGATCATTCCTCTACGTCAATTGGTTACCGAGATATTGAAAGTGCTAAACACAGTACGTTGTCTAATGTTATTCTTATGGAGGAAAAGAAAATTTTTTTATCTCGCTTATTTATGAACGTATACTGACGAAACTTGGTATACAGCTTCATCTAGTTGAGGTCTATTGATATTTGCTCCAAAAAATTGTTTTCGCATAACCCTCTCGTAGCAGCAAACCTGCGTACTCAGCCCCCATGTTATTCTTATGGATAATAATTAAATGCTCTGTCTCCCTTAATTATGAACATAAATGAATAAAAACTGGTATACGACTTCACCTAGTTGAGTTATATTGATATTAGCATAAAAACACATTTTTTGTGTTTCTTGTTGCAGCAAACCTGCGTACTCAGCCCTAATGTTATTCTTATGGAGAATAATTAAAATTGTATATATCGCTTATTTGTGAATATATTTTTATGAAACTTGGTAAGTGGCTTTATGTAGTATTAAGACATTTATATCTCCATTGGAAATTCGCTGAGTATGCAGGTTTGCTGCGACGGGGGTATTTTTATTGCTAACACAATAACGATTGCTGCCTCAAACATTTGACAATCTCTTAACCGATATACAGACACACTCGAACAAAGTAAAGGGTGGTATTCAAATTACTTTTCTGTGATAAACATAAAAAGAGTTTCTACGCAAGGGCTTGGTTTGGTTTGGTGACGTGTTTGGTTTGGTGACGTGTTTGGTTCAGTGACGTGTTTGGTTCGGTGACGTGTTTGGTTTGGTGACGTGTTTGGTTTGGTGACGTGTTTGGTTCGGTGACGTGTTTGGTTCGGTGACGTGTTTGGTTCGGTGACGTGTTTGGTTCGGTGACGTGTTTGGTTTGGTGACGTGTTTGGTTCGTTTTATTTCCCGCCAACAGTAAAAGAGAGCTTTATAGGTCTTTGTTAAAAATACAAACTTTCGACAATTCAAATTGATGTTCCCAACCCCTAAACGTATACGAAGTGAGACAAAACTGTTAATTTGTAGTAAGTTTATAATTTTTTTGAATTACAAGTCTATGATTTTTTCGATGCAGTGGAACTAAATCTCTTCACAGTTACTTTAAAATATTTGTATTGTATCTTTATTTCCTGAAATGAAATACAAGAACGTTAAGTAACCGAGAGAAGTATATATTTTTGTTTGAATTTAATTATAGTCCGAGGAACAAGCATAATTTATGGTTGTAGGTGTTTTAATAAACTCTTAGCAAACAAAAGAAATAGAACAACGCTGCACTTAGCTTGAAGGTAAACAATGAACAATGGCGAAGTGAATTATAAATGTTACTTTCTTGCGAAGGGAGGTCTGAAGTAATTAATCTAAGTGGATGCTGTCTTTTAACAAAGATATTCATATTTTTCGTACACAAAATTAACAATTTTGTTTTTTTACCATAAAATAGTTTTATATAGCAATTATTGGTTGACTAACATATAACAAGTTTTAATCCTTCATCAGAAGGTCTTTAAACTTATTATAATTATAATTAAACCAAAATTAATGGATATAATATTATTATTTTATTTTAAACTGTTATATATATCCTAGAATATCAGAATCACAGGCAGTCGATGGGAAAATAAATTTAATATTTGGCCTTGGCTTTAAAATAATTTTACAAACTCTTTTGTCTTCTACTAACCAATTAATTTAAACAAAAATAATATTGTTTATAAGCAGCTGACGATGGTATTTTTTTACTTTTTTACAACTGTTCAAAGCGTATAACTGTAAAATATGTAAAGTTTTGTCAGGGATCTAAAATAAAAATAATTTTGATATACGATTTCTGATATTAATTTATATAAATCGCCTAAAGAGCGAACTTTAGCAGAATTTATTAAACAATGAATTTACTGATATTTTAATACCAAAATGACATATATAACTTTTACATAGTAACCATATTTTGACCAATCATATATATGTATAAGTTTAAATTATGTTTTATAAACTATTCTGGATATGCATAATATATTTTAAGTCGTAGTTGATAGATTTTATGTTTGGTACAATAAAAAAATCGTTAAGTAAGATATTCGAGTTTTTTACGGTAGTAAACCTTTTAATGACTTTCGTAAGCCTATTATAGAAGAAGACTCTCTTTCATGAAGTATTTAATTGACTTTTACCGTTCTGGTAATAGGATTACCATGAAGTTGATGAACTTCAATGTATACTATACACCTTAAAATTATAATACTTAATATAAGCACTGAGCAATAGCTATTATTCTTAACTAAGTGTACATTTCATAGATTGACTTACATTATTTACTAAATATTACACCTTTCCCGCTGCTAATAGGCAATTTCAGATATAAAAGTTTCTGTATTAGTAACAGGCAAGCAACATATTTTGATTTAAGAGACAAAGATTATGAATAATTAGTGTAAATTGGTGTAATGTAGTGTAGCGTAAATTAGTGTTTGCATGATTTGATGGTGGTACTTCCATACATTTGTTTGGTGTTTCTTGAATGTTACATTCAACATTTCCTACAAACCGTTCCGGGCATTTTCTCAAAATGCAATTTATTCAGCATTCTATGAATAACTCAGAAGTAATGAACCCATTACGAACATAAAAACGTATTAATGCACATGTTATATAGAAATTTCATTAAAATTACACAAGTCAAATAACATTGTTCACTGAACTCTCCACAAATTAGGCTATTTAAATAATTATAGTTCGCTCTAAGATAAACTGCGATATATATTAGTATATATATGCAATATTTTGCATATACTAATTTAAGAAGTTTTTGAAAGTTTATATTTTCTGTATATTGAAAAAATATAACATTTAAAAAATAAATACACATTTGAAAAAATTGTGTTTAAGTTTAAATTAATGTTTAATAAATTTACGTAAAGTATATTAATTTAAAACACGGGTTTTATATTAAATTTTAAGCTTTTTTATAAAGTTAGCTTAACTTGTGTGCAATAGTCAATGTTATCCATTTTGAAAAATTCGTTGTGTTTTTTATAGATCCGCCTTTTAAAATCTAGATTGCCACAATGGAAACAAAAGGTTACCCACATTTAATAAAAGTTTATTTATAATATCCGTAAACTACGTTCAAATGTGCCTTCAGTAAACATTTTCAAAATTGAAAGTTTGAAACCAGTACCTCATGTAGTACCTGATATAAGATCTATTGAGTGCAAAACCCACGATAGGTGGAAGACGAAGCATTTTATAACTATTTGTAAACAGTTTATTTGTCAGCCATGGAATCGTAACTTAGAACGCAGTTTATAATACAGAACACATTATTGTTTATGATAATCGCACAACCTATTGGTTTCTTACTATTAAATATTAAAAATTAAAAACTGAATAAATAACATTCTATACCAAAACAACTGAAGTAAAATGTGTCTCTAGTAAAATAAAGGACAATGTAAATTGGATCGAAGTGAAATGAAGACAGTTGAGACCAATCCCTATCCACTGTTCAAGTAATTAAAACAAAGGCTCAATTACTTTTAATGACACTCATTCAGACAATTTTAACTGGTTTGTTATGGAGCTATATCGTTGGGACCCGTTCCATTATATTATTACTTTTGTAAATATGGGTTTTTTATAGATCATTGTTTAGAATACCAGGCAAACAACGTTACGAAAATTTCTTTATTGTTTCCTGCATTTATTTTTCTGATGTAGATTTACTTTTACTACAATTTCTTTATCTCTGAAATTAAATTACAGGTATTGAATTACTGTTTTTACTGTTTAGGTGTATCTCAATTAATATTCTTGTAATTCAATGACTTAGTATTGTTTTTATAACTATACAATATATTAAAAAGTAGAAGTTGCTTGGTATGTTTTATTTTATTCATAACAAGGCATATTACAGTATAGCTTTACCATAATATCTACGCTTAAAATTTCCGATAGAAATTGTTTCACTTTTTTCAACACCAATTTACGCCAATTCGCTTACAAGCCCTTGCAGCTCACGTTGGAAGTGGTGGTGGGGAGGGGCAATTGGGGAGGGTTAAGTTGGGTGGGTGGGGCGGGTTACCAACGAATAACCATTTTTCGTTGGTAATTTTAATTACTTGAGCTACAATGAAGTAACTAATAAAAATATAAAAGGAATATAATAAAAAAAACTAGTTTATCCTTACTGTTACGACGTAACCAACTTTCTAACTATTGCACCTTTCGGTAACACTATTTCAACCAAACCTTCAAATTGCCACTAAAAGTAGACGTAGTAGGTCCGTGGGATTGCACTTCCAGTGGAAATACAGTTATGACTCAGGAGACGGATTGTAGGGATCATTTAATACATTTCCACCACCTGTAGTCTCACTAATACACCTTCCACAGTAGAGCGACAACTCGAGTGTCACCGTGGAGAGCCCCTGCCCCACGATAAATGACGTCGCTCTGCGCTCTTTGTACATCATAACTTAAGGATTTTATAAATACTAAGTCTGTTGTAAAGATTTTATCGTGCGGATTTCATTATACACTGTTCGTCCTGGTTCAGAAAAATTGTCCTGACGACATAAATACAAATAATATTGAGTTTAATAAAAAGCTGACATTGTAGCATTTAGCGGAAACTGTGAAAACGTATATCTGATAATATCCTTTAAGGTTTTTGCTGTGAATACGGAATTATTTTATGAATTTTTTTATACGTATAAAATAAAACACAATGACACAATCACGAAAATGAAAAGGTCGCATTCTATTAGCAAAATATGAAAATCTTAATTTTATAAATATAGAATATTATAAATGTATTAATCCATTCAAATTGTTTTGTTACTAAATACTTGGAAAAAATATATGATCTGTAATACATGTTTATTTTAAGACAAACCTGCTTTTAGAAAAGAATTATAAATGAGTGTGAAAGGATGGTGGTGAGTGATGATGTGGTGTCCACATGTTTGTTATTAGACTAAAAAGATGATATCTTCTGATTCATTTGTTACTTTTGAGCTTGGAAAATCAGTCCCTCCTCTTGATTTACTCTTTGTAACACCTTTAGTACCTATGACGTTTATATTGATATGAGCTAGTTTTGTTTGTTTGTTGTTTGGGTTTTTGAGGCGCCGGCATGGCCGGCTAGGCATATCTCCCTCTGGGATATTGTGCATCCACCGGAAAGAGGGGAAAGATGGACGGGAAAGATTGTAGGACGGGGTCAATCTGTCTCGCTCCAGAAAGGGAAAGAGAAAGCTCCTGGGCTCCCGGGAGCTCTGTGGGTGACAGAAACCCAGCACGATTCGCCCTCTAACCCGATGTCCCCGTAAGTCCATCAGACAGGGACCGCCTTCGCACAGAACCTCAATCTCTCAGGGGTCGGTTGGTCCCAGAACGGTTCGTCCCCCAGCCCGGCAGACCGGAGACCGTCGGGTAAGTGCCCCTCCTCCTAGAGAGGTCATTTTTGACCGGTATTGTTTTTAATTGTGTCTTGTGTGTCATTGTACTATATGTGTTCGTGTTTAAATTTTAAATTTATATGACAAATCTTGAAGATGCTCCCTGAAGATACGGTTGTTGCCACGAAACATGTAGCATAGTTAAAACACAACAGGATATTGAAAGGTAACAAGTTTATTTCATTACTGATTTAAACATCAATATCCAGCAGTAGGAAAATGAATTCAAATGAATTTCATCGCCATTCAGTTCGATGTGCTGTGAAGCTTGTGATTCTTAAATCGAACTAAATCCTTTGAATACATATAGAAAAATTGATATTTTATATGTTATATCGATACAAAATTAAATGTTTACATTATTTTATACAAGAATATAAATAAAAAATTGATCTTAGTTAGATCCAGCATAAGGTTATTTTAATTAAAATATTTTTATTTTCGTCAAAATGTCAAAACTATTACAATTATCAACTTATTTCCTTTCAGATACGTTATATAACACTCGACGCATAGTTTAATATGTAATGATAGTTCTATCTGATAATAATTTATTAAATAAATACACTTTTTAAAATACCACGATTTTAAAATGGACTACAAATACAAAACTAAACAATGATAGTCTGTAGATAGATATAATCCTTATAACAGCTGTATAACTAAATGAATCGAGTTTTTTCATTGCTACTAAATATTCACAATCAAAAATGTTCAAGGAAATCTATATGGGGATAGGACACATTATTTGTTACTTTTAAGTCCGTTTTAAAAACGTGGTATTTTAAAAAGTTTTTTTATTTAATACATTATTTTCTACTTTTGGTCTTTTGTGTAAAATATGTTTAATCGATTTTAATCATCTATATCAAATTATGATACAGAAACATATGGGAAGTAAGGTTTATTTGAGTTTTTTCTTATTATCATGCCTCACATTGACATATGTTAATATATAACCAAAGTAAATAATTTTTATATTTGTAATCAGATGTGTTATGTTCACATTGAAATGTTTGTTTGTTTACATTTAGGTTATTGTGAGTTAAAAATTATATATATAAAACGTAAGTAAGCAGATTTAACAACGAACCAACTTATGTAGAAATATAAACATTATTTCTTATGTTTGTTATTTCTGCCAATGTTGGTGTTGCTCTTATTAAACTTTTCTAAATCTTCACCTGAGGTCGGATACAATACAAGTGCAACGTTTTTGATCCTTGCAACTTAACTATCGTTATTGTAAACGAGTATGTTACAAATTTTTACTAACCAAGTAAAAAACTCACTTTTACAGCGCTATTTTATTTTATTCAAATTTAATAATAAGTAACCTAAAACTGTAGGAATATTTGTATTGATACCATCACCTTGTGTCTATAACTTTTTCTCATTCTTTACTTCTAAGAGAAAGAAAACTGGTTTTTCGTTTGTGTTTGACTGTTGACTCACATAATCTTTTATGTTTAAGAATATTACTTAACAATCTTACCACAGTAAATTTTAAAAGATAAAATTAACCACCCTAACAGATTTAGTGACTTATTAAGTTGTATAAATACGTTTTGGCCTCATTTTGTGAGTTATTTTGAAATAGTACTGTAGAGATGATTATACTATAGGTAAACTTTAACCTATAGCTTATTATACCTTTAACCTTTAACCTTGCTGAGTTATTTGCACTGAAAAATTAAGAATTTAAGTTACAAAAGAATCTGTTGTGATTAAAAGATATGTAGTGGAAAATCCAAGTTGGGAATAACTGACGAATCACCAGTAAATGTACCTAAAACATGTTGCAAGTTGTTTTCCAAACAACCATTATTGAGACTGTCATTGATACCACCCAATATAAGAATATATGTTTCTATAACTTAGGGTTTATTTTCAGAATGAATACCTGGTAATATTTAACTCTACACCAGTCTTACTCTTAGTCGTAGTATGCTTAAAACAGCATCAAAAGAGAAAAGCTACTTACGCCAAGGAGATCTCCTTTTCCTCTCCAATAAAGTTAAGTACAGAAACGATTGTAATAACTCTCCAACAATCGCTTCATTCCGCTCCATTAATTATTAATCGACGCGAAAAAGCTCGACTTCCACGATTATTTTGTAATTCTAATTATTTTTTACTTATGGCAATACCAACACAATTTTCATTAGGCCTCAAGTGCAATCAAGTGTAATTTTCTTTTGGCCTCAAAAACGTTAAAGCCTTTCCGATGTTTGGAAGTATTTATTACTTAACCTTTTTTAAAGCCATTCTCATAATGCATGTTGTTCAAAATCTTCCGGCTTCACACGGGTGTTTATTTGTTATTTGGTAAATAACAAATAAAAATGATTTATTTAGCTTTGGAAAAGTTTTATTTAGCTTTGTAACTTTGAACAGTGTTACTTCATTTTACTATTACTAACAATACTTTGACTAAATCTTGCGGAACCAAGGCAGCGGCTCTGTCGTGGATTCGAATCCCAGCCCTGGCACGGTAATTTTAACAGTACCTTTCAACTCGTACTATAACGGCTCACTCCTCGCTTTGCTGGATACGTTCCACGCACAGATGCATGGTCTATGTGGACGGGCAAAGTAGGGCGAAAAGAGGCTGCTAACCTTTTCTTCAAAATGGATGTCTCAACATACACTCACTTTTAACACTTATAACAGTTTATTATAATAGTTATTTATTACTTGATCAGACTCACACTGTCATTTGTCCATGTCAATATTTCTTAACTTATACAAATAGAATATTTGCAACAATAGTATTACTTCGATTAGTATTTTCGGTAAATATTTTTAACTCCAATATAGTGTAAAACTTAAACAAAAAATTAGAATAATATAGATCTGAAGTAACCAAAAACTAATCTTATTAAAATCGTATTAAATCCTCTAACTTTCCCCTGGTAAATGTAAATAATGGTTGTTTTCGGTAGCCTGTCGTTAATTGATAAAGCCTCAAGTCTGAATAATATAATTTTTGAAACAAGTAATTTAGGATTCAAACAATTTTCCCAACCCATAAAATCATGTTTACTTACATGTTTTGGCTTCGATAAAAAAGCATGAACCATGCTTGTTTTAAAATCCAAATAAACTATAAAGAATTGAAGTAACACATTGCGCATTTGGTCGATTATTTTCGTATTGAATTTTATTTAAATTATCAAGAATAAAATGTTTAATGCGAGTTATTTATATGTGTTAAAAAATGTCCTGCTCTTAGGTGCAATAGTTTGGCCTGGGCGTTGATCGGAATTTCGTATTTATAGATATATATAGATGACCTGACTATAAAGAGCAAAATCTTTAATTTTATAATTCTTATAACTTTATTTAAAAACAAAGAGTCAGTTTTAGAAAATATAAATAAACTCAAAGCTGACTGGAGACCTTGGGCCATGTTGCCAATTTGTTTTTAGTCAGTTTACACTTCTCTCACTTTGACTAACGAGAGACGTCCCTTAGGCATTTTGACTTCTTACTCACTGAAAAGAACGGAACTTTTTAAAAACTGTTTTAAAGTGACTGTTGATGCAGGCGTTGTTTAACAGGAGTTATTCAGGTTACTGTTAAACTGGTTTAAAGATATTTTAATTTAGTATGCTAAAAATCTTATCATTAATTTTGTTATTTTATTTCTATAAATATGTCATACAATCTGATGTAAAAAATGTCTAAAAACGCAGCTAACACATTTCAATTACTAATCACATTTTCACTGTATCACTTAAGTGCCTGACTGTAAAGAAAAACTGATCTGGATCTAATTTAGCCATGTGCTCTAATTTAGTCAGTGAAATTGCCTACGGTTCATTTACCAGATAGTCTGCGTGTACGTTGTTTTTTTGATGTAGCCCATGCAGTTTAAGTCAATAAAGAACTAAAATGTAAGAACTGAATTGCCATTTTTAGATAGCATTATTAATTAAATATAATTTAAATATTAATAAAGGTAAGGGTTAAGAAAACTAAAAACTAAGTCGTAAAAATAACAAGTAGTACTTGCATATACATAAAATAGCTGTAAAAAGTCTCATTTATCGGCTGAGCATGTAGGTCTGTACTTTATGGTCCAACCGGACTGTTTAATATTTCAACCAATTGCTTTGTATTCAGCACCGTAATGTTTGTTCCCCTGTGTCAGGTTTGTACCACATCATTACGTGGATTGGATAAAGTCTTGTAAGTTAAGATAGAATTTACTGTGTGTCCTTCTTTGATATTTTTATTTTGTAATTTTATGTTTATTTTTTATATTTACTTCCGTATTAAGGTGCATTACCTGTTAATCTAAATAATAATTAGCCTACAGCAAGAAATTATTAATAAATTTATTAATGTTAATAATTATAATAATAATAAATATTTATTCACCAAAATATACATTACAGTATGCATTTACTTAACTAGTACAATAAAACACATCGATTGTATAAAGTCAATAATGAATCAATTATAAAAATGGTAGGAGAAAATATTACGTGACTTTTTAATTATAAATAAAAACAATTCATTTAAAAGTTTTGGTGAATACAAGGGTTGCTCCTAGCCCAAAGCCCGAATGGGGACTCCTGACATCATAACCAAAATTAAGAAGGAAAGGAAAAAATATGCACCAAGCTGATGACAGTATAGGTTATTAAAACATTTAATATAGTATACAAAATTACAAAAAAAAATAAGAATGCTGCTGAGGATTAAAAATGTGTCAAAGATAATTTTACTTTACAATTTGTAAATCAAATAAGAGTGATGAACTGTTTATTATTTTGAGCCATTAAAACATTAACTAATATATTCGAATTTAAAATGTCAACATTCTTTAAGATTCGGTTATGATTTATTTATCTGTTGTGCATAGATTAATTATTTTGTTAATTAATTTGTAATATAACATCGTTTTGGGGCTTTATAACTTTGAAAAATAACCCAGTTACATACATTTTACCGCATTGAAAAATTGGTAAAATCTCAATTCCAGTAATATCACAACGATAAGGTTTGTTCAGAGGAAATAACGAAGATAAATTTGACATAAGTGGTACCTCAATTGGTAAAGCTTTTTGTTTATACACTCCAACTCCATCTTTAAAAAACATATTCAAAAGTGGTAAACATGTTCTAGAACTCAGGACAAACTTTCTTCCTAAGTATAAAATTTTTCACAATTTATCAAAATGGCCATAACTGTTTAAGGTGCTATTTAATCTTAGACCTCGGAGAATTTAATTGACTAAGGAACGTTATTTATTTTACTAACTAATTTACAATGTATACTAATTAAGACACATTAGTATTAGTACACTTAGTACGTAATGCCCATTAAAAATATTGAATAAATATTTTGTTAATACAATTTTGAACATATAATCCATCAATATCTTAACAGCGTATGGGGGATGTTTTGATCAATATTATCAGGGGTAGTCCCCTCCTCATATCGACAGTTTTTTGAGAGGTATCAGAGTGTTATTTGGCAGAAGTAACGACATCATTGCCAGTTGAGTTAAAAGGATGTTTATCGAGCTGGGAGAACATTAACTGCTTTCCTTTTCCCTGATTGTAGTTTTGATTTAAATATTGGTTGGTTGAATATGTTTGAACATAAACAATATTTGTATTGTATTTGTCATGCACTTAAATAACGTCACCTTTTAACTAAAATTATGTCCACCTAGCAATTTGTGTATTGTATTCGACTTGTTTTTTTGTTGTTGTTTGCTAATTTGGATGAACTTACAATATAAACCGGTTGTTTGGAAAAAATGTAAGATTTATTAGTGTTATAAACTGGAAAAAATGTAAGATTTATTAGTGTTATAAACTAGAAAAAATGTAAGATTTATTAATGTAATAAACAGCAACAAAAAAATACAAAATTAACCGTAGTAGTAGAAACCAATGCTGTTATACTTTACCATCGCAGTATACTACCAAAACGTGGTCCTAAAACAGCAATAGTATTGCGTTTACTGACATGGAAATAAATAATAATACAAGTAATATTTATTTAATTAATGTTTTTACACTTTCAATAGGAAATTAATTCTTTAGTAACTTTATCCTATTTATTGGTAAAACAATATCGAGTGCTAGTGTCAAACCTTTTATTTTACAATCTTTTGACCAATGTGAAAAAACAGTCGATCAAAGCAGAGGGTGATATTCAAATTACTTTTGTGTGGTAAGGTAACAATACAAAGAGTTTCTACCCAAGGACAGTGTGTTTCGTTCGTTTTAATTCTCTCCGACAGTAAAAGGAAGAGCTTTATAGATATCTATTAGGAATAAAAACTTCATAATATTTAAAATTATATTTATCTAGCTCTTAAACAAATGCGAAACGAGTTACAACTGTTAATATATAATAATTTAGTAGATTATTTAACAAAATTTACGATTCTGTTTGCAAGGAAACTAAATTTCTTCACAGATATGTTAAAATATTTGTATTTGATTCTTATTTTCTAAAATAAATTATAAGAACATTAATCAACCGAGATAAATAATTATAAAATCAATATTAATTTTTGTTGATTTAATTAGAGTTCCGAGGAAGAAGTATAAATAATAGTTGTAGGTGATTTAATGAAATCGTAGCAAACAAAAGAAATGGTTAAACAACGTTGCACTTAGCTTGAAGGTAAACAATGAACAATGGGAAGTGAATTATAAATGTTACTTTCTTGTGAAGGAAGCTCTGAAGTAATTTATCTAAGTGAATGCTGTCTTTTAACAAAGATATTCATATCTTTCGTAAAAATTAACGTTTTTTTTACTATAAAATCGTTTTATAAAACTATTATTGGCTTACCAAAATATCATAGTAAGCTTAAAATAGTTTTATTAAAATATTAGAATTACAATCAAATAAATATTAATGAATATTTTACGTTTAGTTACTGAATTTCCTTTGGAAAGTGAACTATTAGCATGACCCGTATGGTGAAACTTAAGTCCGGGACCACCATAGAAGTTCCTAACGTGACCCCCTGAACAATTTTTGGGGAATCGTTCAAAATTGTATATATATATATGTGTGTGTGTGTGTGTGTGTGTGTGTGTGTGTGTTTGCACTCTAGCGGTCGCATTTTTTGTCCGATTTACTTCAAATTTGGTAGGAACGCTCCTTTCTGTAATCAATTGGACAAGTTCGTTGGGCAAAACAATCAGAAAACTCTAAACCCCTTTTTTCGGGATTAATCTTTCTAATTTCGAGTTTTTGGGCCCAAATAGGGTCAGAAAAGCCCCGTATGTAAAATTAATGCATGTTTCACTTAAAAGTTTTGGTGAATATAAGGGTTGCTCCTAGCCCAAAGCCCGAATGGGGGCCCCTGACATAATAACCAAAATTAAGAAGGAAAGGAAAAAATATGCGCCAAGCTGATGACAGTATAGGTTATTAAAACATTTACATATAGTTACTATACTAATATATATTTATATACTAATATAGTTATATACTAATATGGCAATTAGTGAAGCGAAAGTTGTAAGCCCTCTATCGTCATTCTAGCATACATATATACCGAGTTATTAAAGAAAATGTGTTTCGACTGAACACAGTACGTTGTCTTATGGGGGTTTTACACTAGAAAAGGCTGTTATTCCTTTGTTACAGAACTTTTATCATCCCCAGCAACCTCACGCCTACTTTCAAGCCTGTCTGGACCTTCTCCTAACATCATAAAGCGCAAAATTGTATTCCCAACTTTGCATATAAATGAAACCAGGAGCATCAGAACAGCCAAAAAATCACTGTTTTCAGATTTAAATAAAAATTGGAATAAATGTATGTTTTTACACTGATTAAGAGTTTTAAAAGTTGTTAAGTAAAATTCACTTCCCTCACGTCAGCTTGCTGCGTGCGAACTCGTTTTTAAATGTTACGAATTTATTGTAAATTCAGGAACAAAGACTGTTCCTGATTAAAAAGTAAGTTTCATAATAGACGTTGGCTTAAAATCAATCTAAATCTATTTGTCTTCCTATGTTACTTTAATATCATAAAAAAATATTATTTATTTTAAAAAGCAGCTGAAGTTAGATTGTTTTAAAACTTGGAATTAGTTAAAAAATGTAAAAAGTTACATAAAAACATAAACATAACATAAAACATAAGTAACAAAAGTAACATAAGTAACATAAATGTAAAAAGTTATAGCCATTACGACATTATATGTCCGATAATTGTTATGAGGTTAGAAACAGTGTTATCGTAAAATGCAGGTTTTATGTTATTAGCGTGTGGTTTTGGAATTTAAAAAAAGTAAATTTGGATGCTATTTCAGGGCTCCTTTAGCATCCAGTTTCTCAAAAAAGGTCCCTCACTTATTGAGGTAAGCCTCACGATCACATAACAGGGGTCTTCTGGGGGATTGAATCTCGGGATCTTGTTACAAAGGTGAAAACACACAGATTCACAGACTAGGTCAACAACTTCTCGTAATTTAATGGCTATTACGTGAGTTGTTATTGTTTGTTATTTGGATAAATTATAGTTGTTTTAAAGCTACATGGAGGCAACATAACTTGATATATGTTTTAACCAAATATATATTGACAATAACAATATATATCTATAAAGACGAAAACCCAATCATCCCATGGTACTGTTAACACCATTCTAATGTTGAAAGGTTGTCACCATGGTATTGTATCCATTATAATGTGTATACCTAGTTTTACACCTACATACATAACATTTGATATGCATAGTAACATGCAATAATGTAGGTAACCGCCAACAAGTGATTTTAAGGAATTGCTTTAGGGATTCTTCCTACGGGAGTTAAACATTTCAATGCCATTCGTTAAAAATTTCACTTTTATTTGATTTAATGGCAACATAAAACATGTTTTTAATTTAAAATAGTTAAAATTTTTAACCACCATATGCAGCACACACATATTTCATGGGTGAGGCCAGGACCTGTATTAGCTGGTTTTGTAAGAACGAAACAATCAGCAGTGTGTAAGATATGATTCAAGGAGTAAATATTATGGGGCTTTGAAAAAAATCTTATGTTAGAGAGTCATTGCAGTACATAATATGTACCTTACAAAACAAAAACTGTACAAACATTAAAGTGTTAATAATAATAAAAAATAAAAAAACACAACATCCGAAAACAATATAATACCGAAGGGAAACAACTGCTATTCTTAATTTTTGTTATGGTCTATATATGACAAATTCAGAAAAGTAATGTATTCTTTTCACCTATAAACTTCTTCCTGATTAATGATAGGTAAAATACGCATTGGTTTATTTGTAATGACTTGTATATTTTAATAAGTTTTCACCACAAAATGTATTTTTTTATAAGTAATAAAATTTATGGCCGCATATTATTTTTCTACTTAACTAAAACAAACCTTAAACTACTAACATTCTTGAAACTGGGCTCTAGTCTAATGCCACCACATAGCTATGCTGAATATAACATTAACAACAATATACGGACAACTATTACAGTAAACTACACCCCAAGTGCAACAGAGTTTCAAAGGAGCTTAGGCCAAGTAGGGCATCCTAATAGCTGTGCGGGGATGCGTTATGCAAGACCAAGACACAACATATGTGTGTACAGTTAGATAATATAATAACACATTTAATTGTTGGTGGTTGTTACTCTATGTCATATGTCATGGAAATAATTAATTGAGATACATATCTAGTCATTATATCCAGAAAAGGGAGTCTACTATTGAGGTTACTGTTATTTGTTGAAATATTCTTTAACAGAAATAAGCAAGCGGTTCAACATAAAGACTTCTCTAATATTGAAGGAACTTATCATCCTTTAATACAATAGAATTTCAACCAAATTAAAGCACCTTAAATCAAAATATAATTGATCTGTCGGAAAGATATAGTAAAATAAATTATCATAAGCCTATATTGGGCCGAAAACAATGTGAATTTGTTAATCAACGACTTACAATGACGGATAGTTGTCCAGGATGAAGACGATAATATTAATATAGCAACATAATGAATTTCCACCAAACTAAATTTATTTTTAAATAGAAAAATATGTATTGGGACTTAATATCTTACTATGAAATAACTGTAATTTTAATTGGGTTTTAAGTTTTTTTAGATTTTATTTTAAATACTCCATTTGAAGGTCAATGCGCATTTTAAACACCAGCGTTGTGCATCAAAAAACCTTTTGTCTAGTTTCATACTTTTAGAAGCTAGTAGGGGGTTGTGGTGTTTTAAAAATAATCTTCAGTTTGATTTAATTGAGTAGAGAGATGTATTTAACAACGAGAATTTACACTGCGACATTAATTCTCAAACAATACAATAAGTTATTATTTTTTCATGGCTTTTTCGAAATTATAAATTTTATGAGAGTCTAAATGTATTTTAACCTTATGTTGATTCAGAATCAAGTTGCTTGGTATGTTTTAATTCTTGGGTGTTCTGTTAAGACATTTGAGTTTAATCAGTTATGTTTTTATCTAGGCCTTTACTGTAGATGCTTCCAAACCAACCCTCTGCAGATTTACCGATTAGATTTCACTTGACACTTCAAAATGAGCCTCAGCAGTGCAATTCATACTGATGGTTTAGCTGAGGCGTACAGCTGAAAGTAAGATATTCGGACTTTTATGTAGTAAACATTTTAATGCCTTTCGTAAGCCTATTATACAGGGTGTCACAAAAAAGTGTGATGGGCTATACAGGACCTGATTCTACATGCAAAAATAAGTCAAAAATGAAGAATAACATTTTTTGGATTTCGGCTTAGTTTAGCCGTAATCCGCCATTTTGTGTTTTTGGGAAAATATTTATTATTTCAAAAACACAATGAGATATTTTTACGAAACATGGCAGAAGTGTTAACACTAAAGTAAGTAACATTTGTAAAAAAAAATATTTTTGTACCTTTCCAAATTTCAAAATGGCGGCCATTTGAATTTTTGTATGCCAAATTTCATGAAAACCGGTACCTAAATCAAAATTTTTCAAGACACAAAATTTGTTGTATTTATTATAACAAATCCAACAAAACAAAAATGAATAAAATCGGTTCATAAACAAAGAAGCTGTGTTTATTTTAGTAATTTAGACTGAAATTAATGTAATAATAATTTATGTAATGTAATTCAGTAATTTCAGTCTAAATTACTAAAATAAACACAGCTTCTTTATTTATGAACCGATTTTATTTATTTTTGTTTTGTTGGATTTGTTATAATAAATACAACAAATTTTGTGTCTTGAAAAATTTTGATTTAGGTACCGGTTTTCATGAAATTTGGCATAAGAAAATTCAAATGGCCGCCATTTTGAAATTTGGAAAGGTAAAAAAAAATTATTTTTTACAAATGTTACTTTAGTGTTAACACTTCTGCCAAGTTTCGTAAAAATATCTCATTGGGTTTTTGAAATAATAAATATTTTCCCAAAAAAACAAAATGGCGGATTACGGCTAAACTAAGCCGAAATCCAAAAAATGTTATTCTTCATTTTTGACTTATTTTTGCATGTAGAATTAGGTCCTGTATAGCCCATCACACTTTTTTGTGACACCCTGTAGAAGAATACTGTCTTGGATGAAGTACCTAATTAAATTTTACCGTTCTGGTAATAGGATTACGGTCAATTGGATGACCTTGCAGTTATATATACATCTTATAATTATAATACTTGAAACAATTATTGAGTTATACCTATTATTTTTAACGAAGTTATTAATTTTCACGGGCTAAACTACAGCATTTACTAAATATTTTACCAATCTCGCTGTTATGATTATGGTAATTCATGATTTGAAAGCTTTTGTATAAGCTACAGATAAGCTAAATATTTGAAGAGAAAGAGATTATGATGCATTTTAGCATAAATTAGTGTTTGCATGTACCAATGTACTTTGATGGGCATCCGGAAATTTTTATGGTGTTCCTGGATAATACATTCAACATTCCCTACAAAAATCCTCAAGGATAATTTGTTTGAAAACGCAATTTATTCAGCCTTTTATAGATATCTCATAATTAATTAACCCATTTCGAACATAAAAACGTATCAATGAACACGTTATATCGAAATTTCATTCATTTTACACAAACCTAAATAACATTGCACACTGAACTTTCCATAAATTGGGCCGTTTAATTAAACATAGTTCACTCTAAAATAAACTGTTACATGTATAATACGAGATAAACCAAATACAATTTTGTTGTTTAAAGATAATTCTTTTCAAATTATGAACGAAAATATAACAGTTAAAAAATAACTACATATTTGTACAAATATTGGTGTTTAAGTTTAAATGAATGTTTACTATAATAAGGTGAAGTACATTTGTTTTAAAACGGGTGTTTTATATTATAATTTCAGTTTTTCTACACACTTAGCTTAACTTTTCTGCAATAGCGAACGTTAGCAGTTTTGGAGAATTTGTAGTGTTTTTTATGTATGCGTGTTATAAAATTAGCTTGTCACCATGGACAATAACATTGTGAGACACAATGACAAAATGTTATTATAGAATGTAAACTAAGTTCGAATGTATTTTGAGTAAACATTATGAAGTTTGAAGGTTGAAGTCAGTACCTAATTTGGTTCTTGATATTGATCTATTGAGTGCAAAACCCAAGATTGGTGGAAGACAAAGCATTCCATAACTAATTGAAATCACAACTCAGAACGCAGTTTAATAACACACAGTATGGTTTGTAATAGACTTAAAACCTATTGGTTACCTGCAATTAAATATTACAAATTATAAATTTCTTAAATCGCATGCTATACCAAAACTACGGAAGTAAAATTTATCTCCAGTAAAGTAAAGGACCCTGTAAATTGGAACGATGTGACATAAATACAGTTGAGATCAATCCCTATCCACTGTTCAGGTAATTAAAACAAAGGCTCAATCACTTTTAATGACACTCGTTCAGACAATTGTAACTGGTTTGTTATGGAGATATCTCATTGGGGACCTATGCCATTATGTTATTAGTTGTGCGAATATAGCTGGGTTAGAAACTCATTAAGATCCTTGTTTAGAATTAAAGGGAAAAAAGGAAAAACGTTAATTTTCAATTCGTCTTGCTTGCATTTTTGAAGTAGATTTCTTTTTCACATAATTTGTTTTTATTGTAAATTATATTAGTCACATCGATTTATGTTTTTTAAATGTTTTAAGGGTTCCTTAATTAATGTTTCTACAAATGTTGACATTATAGTTTTTAAAGCATATATAAAGTAAACAAGTACAAGCTGTTAGGAATATTTCATTTTATTTTTGGTTAACCGGGGAGATTAAAATATAGATTTAGCATAAAATGGTCGCTTAACAGCTTTGATAGAAAGTGTTTCACTTTTTTCAACACCAATTTACGCCAATCCGCTTACAAGCCCTTGCAGCTCACGTTGTAAGAGTGTAGGTGGAGGGATGGGGGCGGGCGTTGGGGTGGGGAATGATGGTTGGGGAGGTGGTGGAGAGGGTCTTGATAAAGACCGACATTATGGCAGCACAAATGAATAAATATGTTAAAAATATATAATAGATATTAGTATAAACCAATCTACCTTTACATTATCGGTTAGTAAATGTACTTATTTTAGTCCAAATAGACTAATGCAATATTAAAGGAATACAATAATTGATGAAAAATATTTTAAACAGAAAGAATACAATTTCGTTTGTATGCGACGGTTTCCTAAATCCGGTCATGACTTATTCAATAAGGTAAACCTATAAGTTTAAAAGACCAAATATTGAAAAGTAAATTATATTTCATCTCTTACCTTATTTTGTAACAAATCATATTTATAGTACTAAGAGAATTATTCGTGTGCTAAATGTACTTTGTTCTAAAGCAGGTTTTTGAAATCGGCTTTAAGCAAACTTAGATGTAACTTAAGATTGCCGATTGTTAATATATTCTTAATATATTTTAATATATAAGCACTTCTAAATTGAATACATTTTAGTTTATTAATTATGTTTTCTCTACTGAAACTACGTTTTGACAACACGACTGTAACATAAACTAACAAGCCCCTGCCTTAGTGCTGGTATAAACCGTTTAGTCAAAAATATCTTCTTGTGAGATTCGGACTTAAAAAATATGCTTTACCAGACTTTTTTCTAAGAAACGCTTTCTTTTCCCCCGTTATTATTATGATTTATTATTTCCCCTCAAATTTATTATTTACGTGCTGGTTTTGACAATAACACGTCAGAGACTATTCTTCAGATTCAGTAGTTCGATGTAATTCCAACAAATAAATCCGTAAAGTATAAAAACAATTAATATACCTCAGCCGTTAACTTAATTTCCCTATGACAGTTCAATAACCGACTTTCTATCCATTGCACCTTCCGGTAACACTATTTTATTTGATCCAAACGATCAATTTTCCACTAGACGTTGCCAGTAGTAGTTCCGTTGGTTGTAGCATAGAAAAATAAATTTTTCTATGGTTGTAGTTATAGTAGACGTGTGTAGTTCTGGTTCAGGAGACAGATTGTGAGGATCCATTGGTACATTCCTACCACCTGTAGCCTCACTAATACACCCTCCACAATACAGCCACAACTCGAGTGTCGCCGTGGAGAGCTCCTGTCCCCACGATAAATGACGTCACTCTGCGTTCTCCGTCTCATCATAACTCAATCAATTGATAAATACTGAATCTGTAATAAAGATTTTCTTGTACACATTTTTTTCTACACTGTTTGTATGGTTCAAAAGAATTCCCCTTACGATGTAAATATTTTTGGTTTAATAAAAGCTTACACTGTAGAATTTAGTGAAGGATGTTGCAAAATACTGCTAGAACATCATTCCAATTATCATTTATTAGGCTTGAGTAATAAATACGAACAAAATATATCTTTATAAACTTTTATCAGAATGTTTAGTTAGTTTTTTAAAATAATTTTCAGTATGTGGCAACTATAATAGACCAACCTCAAACTGATTAGCCATTAACAAATGTGTCATCCATTATGACAACAGTTCTATTACTATCAAGCCTAATATATGATTATTTTTACTAACATGTTAATTTATTACCCGTAAATTTGTATTTAAAATCTAAAACCTTAAACGAGATAAACTATTTCCATTATCTGTGAAAAATTATTTCTTCTAATATCCATTAATGCTTTTGCTGTGATAGGGAATTATCTCTTTAATTTGTTTCCTAATATACTTAACAAATAAAATACAATCACAAAAATAACAAGGTTGAATTATAGTAGTCTAAATAAATTAAATTCTACATTTTATAAATATAGAATACAAATATATTTAATCTGTTTGAATACGTATCTTTAAACCCTGATATTCCCAAAATTTTAGATAGTTTGAATCCTTATGTAAAATGTGTATTAAAAGGTATAATAATTTGTAAACACTGCAGAAATGGTTAAAAAAATAATACCAACCTAATAACTTACAGTTTTTTAAGGGGTGTCAAATTTATATTATTTTAATAATAAAAGAACAACCAAGTACCATAATCAAACCAAAGGTCATTTACTTTGGTGTAAGTTTACTCTTAAGTTAGTACACATATGACAAATGGCCAGTAGACCAAGGAGTATGGAGCCCATTTATAACCAGTAAGTGAAGCACTTATTTGGCCACACCTGGGACACCTGTCACACACCCTGTGTGGTAGAGGTGCATTGAGTGGCCGGGAGTGTGTGGAAGGTTGATTTATCGAAGGCAGTGGGCCACTTTGAAATAAAAACAACAATATTTTATTTTATTTTTATTCGACTAATGTTATTAAAATATTAATTTTAACGACACAATTTTTGTTACGGTTTGCTTTTGGGTAAACAATTTTTTTGGTTTTCGATAAATTATGGTAAAACGCTTTATTAGGCAGGATTAATTTGAGGTCGATAAAAAAGCGTAATTTCCTTATATACACAAACTGAAAGAAAACTATGACAAAGCTTCAAAGGATATTATCAGAAATAACTTGTAACAGTAACGGAAATAATTCCTTGTGTTTAAGAACTTTGATTTTTTAATAAACTTTTATAAATACTAAATTAACACTTTGCAAAAACAACAGTAACAATAGAACCTTTTTTATATGAGTCGGACAGTGCCTCCGTTTGTATCAGTATGCTGTACTGGCCAACTTACAGATTGTAGGATATTAAATACCTATACATCATCATTAATTGCAGAGTATTCAAGCCGATGAACTCTTATAACAGTCATAAAACCTTTGTTCAGAGTTTGTTAAGTTCTTTTACTGGAGGGAAGTACTGATCAAAGAATAACAGTTACTAGAAGAGCGACTATACAAAGACCTTCCCTTAGGGAAGTGTTGCTTTGTGTAAAGTCCTGTGAATAAAATGACCGATCCATAATGTGGGTTTTGTATGGAAAATAGCATTTTATCTTACAAATAAATTGAATAATGTACAGTTTTTGTTTTGCACTACCATGCGTTAACAAAATATCTGTAAAAAGGCTCAAAGTATTTTACTTACAGGAACTTTCATAATTTATCTTTCTGTTCACGTTATTACACACATTCCTGTATGGTTATAAATTCATATAGAAGCCTTTACTTTCACAGGTCATTCTTCAATTCAATCCTAACCTCAGTGTTAAAGCGCTCTGCCTCACAAGACGTGGTAGGGCGAAGGTTTGAAACTGAAAAATAAGTGGTCACCTTGGATTGGCCCATGTAACTGGTATAGTTATGAAGCAGACTATAGAATGTTTCACCTCAAGGTGTTTATTGTACAGGCTCAGTCAGATGCACCTTTCCTTCATAACATTATATTTAACACTAACTAGCATGAAATCCGAAAAACGGCAAGGTGTTTTAAGATTTGCGTCTCAAATATCTGGAAAATTAAATTATAGACACTAACTCCAACCTTGGCCGGATTTGTCGGGTGCGTATAGTGAAATACAGGGTAAGAAGTAATACCTAATACCTTGTGAATTCTATTCTAGTTGGCTCCATTTGTAACATTCTTGTTTAAATTTCTGTCTAAAAATAGCTGAAATAAAGAGTAGTTTGTTCATTAATTACAATCATGTTCCTATCATACTCCTTGGTTCAACCACCCATAGCGTAAGGCAAGTTGAAAATGTTAATGTTCAGGATAAAATAAACAACATCTGTGTGGTATTTGTGTTTGACTTGTTTCACGGACGAAACTGTGCAATAAGAAAGAGTAATTTATTGCATTTGGGGTCCAAATGGTGTTAAAATAAACTATACTTAAACGAAAAAAAGGGGTGGTTTTAGATTTAACATTCTATCGTTAGTTTAGTATAACTCTAAACCGCACATATATTTGTTGAAATAATTCATCTGCATATGGTAAAGATAAAAAAGTTAATTACATGTTTTTAGTTATGGGTTTTCTTGAGCATGATATTCAAATTGACAGGATAATATTTAAAAATGTAATTAATTTAATGTTCATCCTAATTCCATTCTGTCACTTGGAACCTGTTGTCAGTTACCCAATATAACGCCTATTTATTTCATTAGTGGTTACATAGCCCTCAAAACCTAATAACACAAATAGATTAAATTAAATCCGACCACATATTTTATTAAATCCAAGTTGGACGACCGTGGTTTTAGAATTTGAATACTTCCATATTATGTTTAAGTTCAAAGAATGGTAACATCACTATACATGTCCGTTATTAATATATAAAAATTCCAAAAACAAAACTAAACGCAAAACTATTACAAAAGACGAGCACTTAAGTGTACTGTCGAGTACTGTTAGGCACTGACTGTCGTGTACTGTCGTGCACTGTCGTGTACTGTCGTGTACTGCCGTGTACTGTCGTGCACAGTCGTCTACCGTCGTGTACTGTCGTGTATTGTCGTGTACTGTCGTGTACTGTCGTGTACTGTCGTGCACTGTCGTGTACTATCGTGTACTGTCGTGCACTGTCGTGTACTGTCGTGCACAGTCGTCTACCGTCGTGTACTGTCGTGTACTGTCGTGCACAGTCGTCTACCGTCGTGTACTGTCGTGTATTGTCGTGTACTGTCGTGTACTGTCGTGCACTGTCGTGTACTGTCGTGTACTGCCGTGTAATGTCGTGCACAGTCGTCTACCGTCGTGTACTGTCGTGTATTGTCGTGTACTGTCGTGTACTGTCGTGTACTGTCGTGTACTATCGTGCACTGTCGTGTACTGTCGTGTAATGTCGTGCACTGTCGTTCACTGTCGTGCACTGTCGTGTACTGTCGTATACTGTCGTGTACTGTCGTGCACTGTCGTGTACTGCCGTGTAATGTCGTGTACTGTCATGTACTGCCGTGTACTGTCGTGTACTGTCGTGTACTGTCGTGCACTGTCGTGTACTGCCGTGTACTGTCGTGCACAGTCGTCTACCGTCGTGTACTGTCGTGTATTGTCGTGTACTGTCGTGTACTGCCGTGTACTGTCGTGTACTGTCGTGTACTGCTGTGTATTGTCGTGTACTGTCGTGTACTTTCGTGCACAGTCGTCTACCGTCGTGTACTGTCGTGTACTGTTGTGTACTGTCGTGTACTGTCGTGTACTGTCGTGTACTGTTGTGTACTGTCGTGCACTGTCGTGGACTGTCGTGTACTGTCGTGTACTGCCGTGTACTGTCGTGTACTGCCGTGTACTGTCGTGTACTGTCGTGTAATGTCGTGCACTGTCGTGTAATGTTGTGTACTGTCGTGTACCGGCCGTTAGGTGATCACAGACTGAGTTTATGTAAAAATATTATACGTTAATGTTTTCTAACATACTACTCGTACTTAAAGAATTTTGTTAAGGTTCATTGATCATTGAGCCATAAGACGCCAGTGCACTTAAATGTTCGTCTTTTTCGAAATAAATTATTTTAGAATTGTATAAAATTTATTTTAAATTATTACTAATGTACATTTGATTTTATTTTTAACTCTAAGAACTATTTCTTAAGGTGGAATTTTTTAAATTCGTATCTGTGGTCGTCCTATTTGGATTTGACATAAGATGACAATAGAGGTATAGTATCCAATTTTCTGACTGTTTTTTATATATATTTTAGTGTAAATAAATCTTAAAATATATATAAGAGAAATAGTACTCCATACTTATAATATTGTAAATAAATTTTACTTTGGGTAATTTCTTCCATAGCAAATCATCTTTGCGTGCTTAAAGAGGACAAAACTATAATATTTCTGAACCAATTTGCAATGTGTTTTGTATTTGATTAGTCAATTTAAAAATTATTTAACAAACACAAATTCTATTCAAATATTTAAGTATAATTTAGGTAGCACAAAGTAGTTATTCATTGCAGCGGCAAACCAGTAAACCAGTGATAGAACGCAACCGGTGGAATATTCAATATTTAAAGGGCAAGAGCCTCGCTTGCCGTTACGTGCTTCTTTTAGACAATTTAGAGGATGTTTACTTTTGTTATAGGGAATACTTATAGTTATACTAATAAATATAAAAAATAAGCCGGTACGAATTTTTTAAGTGAAATACTCGTATAAGAACAAAATTAAAATATGTGAGGTAGGGACTTTAAAAAACCTAAGAAAATAATACAAAAAAGATTATATGAAATTGTGATATAATTATAATCAACTTTACTTTATTAGTGCTTATTTTCTTGCCTCATGTCACTTTGTGTTTTACTCTCAATTTAGCTGGATAATTTTCAGTCTTTAACGTGTCACGAAAAAATAAAGCTTGTAAAACCTACTTGATACTTAGAAAAATATTTACAAACCTATTTATACAATAGTAACTTAAATAACCTGTTATGAGGTACATTTATTCAACTTTCCATTAACTTGTTGTAAAAGTTTTAGATGTAGGTGTGTGATAACGTAAACAAACACTGTAAAGGAATTTCTATATCTGGAACAAAATTATAATAATAAATTGCTCTTGGCAGTGATAAATCAAAGTAATCATAAAATTGTTAATAGTTTAGTACGTATGTAAACAACTTGAATAAATAAATACAATCAGCAGTAAATACAATCAGAGTAAATCGAAGGTGTCATCAGATTATATAAAAATGATTATATAGATTATGCTTGTATAGTCAAAGTTAATAATCTAACTTGCTCATGTAATCATAACTAATTGAGTTAACTATTACAACACAATCTAAACCAATCAACTTGATTTTCTCGCCTTTTTGAGGTAGGAAACTCTGTAAAAGAAAAGATTACGCTATTTTTTTCTAAAAGATTAAAGAAATTCAACCAAGTATTCTTTTGAACAATATTGGTAATTAAACATTAACTTTAACACATTACAATTGCTTATTCACGGTTATAATTGGTTTTACAATACATTTACAAATTAATAAAAAAGTACCAAGTAAAGAATCTGACAGTTGTAACTTCAACCCATTGACTTCCGTGTCTTTTAAAGAAAATAAAAATAAAACTCGATACTTTAGGTGACCTTGACATGATCCTATAGAACATCTACTAACGTATTAACTATCCGATTCATGATCCTATTTAATATGCCAAACTCATGGTTTTACCAAGCACTACAAGTTTTAAATATAGTACAAATATAATATTGTTTTCGATCGATACTATAAAAGTTTGATTGACTGTGTATTTAATTTATTATTTATAAATACTCGTATCCTACATCTTTATAATTTTATAATTTCTTTCTTTGGAATGGTCTTTACCTGTTGCGCCAAAGAACTGAGGCTTTTCCTCTTCAATTCACAAAGAGTCCCAGCCCGGGTAGACCAATCCACTTACAACAATCCTCTCAACACAATGTGAGAAGCCTATTGTGCTGCTACTCCCTGTACCGCATAATAATAACATACAGATAAAATATGATAGTAACAAATAAAGTATAAATAAATAATAGGGTACTTTTTGATTGTAAAAAGGAGAGCTGTGTTTTTCGATTCAAGTTTATTTTAAAACAAGTATAAGATATATTTATTTATAAACATATTTAGTAATAATTTAATATTGAATGTGTCAAATAGTCAGATAAAAAGATAATAGACCAAAAATAATAAAGCTTTATCGAATAATGAAGGTAGAACACCACAATTATATAGCGGGAACAGGAAAAACGCTTGATTTAGCTACAAAGTAAATAAAAATAACAATAATAAAGATAATTTTAAGCCCATCTCGGAAGCGCATGTTACAGAAGAAGTAAATTGAGTTTCAACGAGCATTTAAGGGGTTATTTTAAGTTTATTGAGTCGAGGTTTAACTTTTACTTTGGTAATTCTACTTTAGAAGAGGACACGCTATTGAGGTACAATATCGTTTTATGTTGCTTACCGTCATAACTGTTTTCGATAATTTAACTCAACAAACACTAATAACAAATGTAAACGAATGAACAATGTAAGAATGTTACGAATACTTTTATATAGGATTGCATGCGGTACTTCTATAAAACATTACAGACAAGAAATATTATTGTCATTATTTCGGCATTAAAGATTTTCACCGATGCCGAAAAAGTATCACAAAGATATTTCGGCCTTTTGAAGCTACTCGTTAGTTGCACATCAATAACGTGGAAGTATTTGTAATGTTTTAAAATTAAATCTGTATTCTAATGAAATAGTAGATAATGTTATTACAAACTACATCGAAACATGTTCAATTCATTGGACTTTGTATGGCTATCTAGTGTATGACGGAATGAATCTCTTAAAATAGAATAATTTAATACCCAAACAAACAAATAAATTATAATAAAAATAAAAATAAAACACTCACTAACTATAATAAAAAAATACGAAAAAATAACAAATAAATTTAACCCTAAATAAGCGAGTTGGCCATTTAGTAACAGGATTTGATATCAGGATTTTAGCTACTAAAGGTTATTTTAGGGAAAATAATGAAAAATTACTAAATAACATGACATAGCTTTCCCATATAATTGCTGATCGGGTCGGAAATTGAAGTAGCGTTTCGAAGAGACGTTTGTAAATATTAATACATTGCGACATATATAATCAATAAACGGTTAATTGGATCAGACCCCTGCCGATAACCAGTGATCAGTGACGTCCTGCTATACCAGGTGGAACATATTCTTAGAAGCGTACAATTGCATTACTTGTCTAGCAAAAAAAGGGTCAAAACGAACTCAAGAGTTTGTATTATAGTGATTATTATCTTAGAGCTACAAATTATGATTTAGGTCCCACAATGCATTTTAAATGGGATAATTTAAAAGTCTTACCAACTTTAATACTTTTTTAATGCAAGTAAATACATGTTATGTAGAAAATAATTTGACATTAAAACTGTAAGCTCTCTTTTAATAACCACAAAGAAAACCTTATACTGAAAATAAACAGAATAACAGCACATTTTCATAAAATTCAATAAAACACAATATTTTTTATTTTAGACATAATATTTTGTTTCTACTTAATACAAACTAGATAAGCAAGATAAAGCGATGATTTTAGAAAGGCGAACTAGACTGCCAAAATGTATAATCATTTCTTAATTTACCTTACATAACATACTTTTAATTACCTTAATTACTGTAAAAAACAATTTTCAGTACTTAAAAATGTTTACATTCAACAAATATGTATTTAGTAAAAAAATAAATATAAATTTGTATTTTTAATATGTTCATATAAACATTATTTTATTGCCATGTACGTAAGATGTTTATTTTAATAAAAAAATCATCTAAGTCGTTATTCATGTATAAGCTCACTTATAGGAGAAAAAGCTACAATATCTATTCGTACATCTTTGTAGTTTTATGTTTATAAATAATTTATACAATGAACTATAGGGAGTTTATAAACTCCTAATGTCATTTCTATGTATTGCACACTTGCGCAGTATACAGACGGGCTCTAACAAGATTCACTAAGAAGACTCCGTTTGAAAAACGCAATTTACCAAATCCTCTTACTGGCTTTAAGGACGTACTGTGATACCAAACAAATACACACGGTTATAAGAAATGCCACCAGGGGTTTCCTGTTCCACGAAAAAATCTAACTTTATCACTAAATCGTTTGTGTATATTTATATTTATACATGAATTTATTATTTCAATTTATGTATATAAACTTACATGAAAATATTAAAAAATAGTAACAAGTACAACACTTTTGGGCATATAAAAATGCATACAATAAATATATATGCTTCATATATTCAGGAAATCTCAGCACAAGAAAATATTCGGGCGTCAAAATTTGAAGAGCGTCGTTTGTTAGGCTTGGGTTGGAAAATATTTTACATTTGTCTCTTCTTCATGAATACATAGAGTGATTATTAACAATATTTTAATGAAAATCCGCCTTATAATCCAATTTTGGTTTGACTATTTCATCACATGATTTAACTAAATATCACCAAAAAGGTTTAAATTACCAGGTGATGCTGCCGAGTGGTTCTGTGTTATGGTACCACTGGTTCCAAACCTCAGGGGTTCATTGTCAAGTTAATATCAAGCTAGCCTAATCCTCTTCATCACTGGTGGTGAGAGAAGTTGTCAGAGTTATTTAACAGTCACGCACGAACATTATATTTCTAAATATATTGTAACGTAAAATTTCAAAAATAAATATCTCTATGATGTTAAACGTTATTGTAAAAGCTGTAATATTAAATTTAGTTTTATTATTTTTAATTGAACAACTGTGGTCGTAACTTGTATAGAAGGAAAGATGCTATTTTAACAAATTATTATAGTCATTAACAATTCAAACTTAGATTAATGATAAACGTACATATTATTTTATATCAGTTTGATTCAGTTTGTAATTTCAAAACTAAGTGAAATTTATATTCAGTCTAGAAATATATATTTATTGTTAACAGAATCAGTTCCATGTTGCTCGAGCCGACAAGCTGTGCATACATGACACAATTAAGCCTAGATTAACACTTCAAAGCTGCTTTCACACAAGGTGTTTACCCAACAAGCAACAAGCTACGATTGGATATCATTCATTGGTCAACGGAGGGACGAGTTAGTCCATTAAACATGGTAGTCAGAAACAGCCGCTTCAGCAATGGATGATTTAATACGAAGCAGAAGTTACGGTTCTACAAGCTGTACTTTCTGTTAAAACATAAAAAATCGTTGTAACCATTCTGATTTTCAGACAAAAACCATTCCAGTTTTCTGGAAGTGTCTCTTCACCACCGCCTTAACTCTGCAGTTGCTATTTTAAGTGGCTAGGCACACCATGGCCAACGACAGTACAAAGTTCAACAATGGGTACAACCGTACAACGACAATGGTTACTGTCGCAGTATTGGCAAGGACCATCTAAATTTAAAGTCGGGCTTTTTCCCCTTTTACTTTTGCACCTACGTTCTTCTCCTGGGTTTGTTTACTTTAACTAACCTTGAGCTCATCTTGGATACCGAAGAAAGTCTGAAACGCCTCCCAAAAAAAAGCTGATCATCCAATGAAATTTTAAAGGAGTGCTCTACTTGGAATGGTCCTATCTGAACCACCTCTATATTTTAAAGGAGTGCTCTACTTGGAATGGTCCTATCTGAACCACCTCTATATTTTAAAGGAGTGCTCTACTTGGAATGGTCCTATCTGAACCACCTCTATATTTTAAAGGAGTGCTCTACTTGGAATGGTCCTATCTGAACCACCTCTATATTTTAAAGGAGTGCTCTACTTGGAATGGTCCTATCTGAACCACCTCTATATTTTAAATGAGTGCTCTACTTGGAATGGTCCTATCTGAACCACCTCTATATTTTAAAGGAGTGCTCTACTTAGAATGGTCCTATCTGAACCACCTCTATATTTTAAAGGAGTGCTCTACTTGAAATGGTCCTATCTGAACCACCTCTATATTTTAATGAGTGCTCTACTTGGAATGGTCCTATCTGAACCACCTCTATATTTTAAAGGAGTGCTCTACTTGGAATGGTCCTATCTGAACCACCTCTATATTTTAAATGAGTGCTCTACTTGGAATGGTCCTATCTGAACCACCTCTATATTTTAAAGGAGTGCTCTACTTGGAATAGTCCTATCTGAACCACCTCTATATTTTAAAGGAGTGCTCTACTTGGAATGGTCCTATTTGAACCACCTCTATATTTTAAATGAGTGCTCTACTTGGAATGGTCCTATCTGAACCACCTCTATATTTTAAAGGAGTGCTCTACTTGGAATGGTCCTATCTGAACCACCTATATATTTTAAATGAGTGCTCTACTTGGAATGGTCCTATCTGAACCACCTCTATATTTTAAATGAGTGCTCTACTTGGAATGGTCCTATCTGAACCACCTCTATATTTTAAAGGAGTGCTCTACTTGGAATGGTCCTATCTGAACCACCTCTATATTTTAAATGAGTGCTCTACTTGTAATGGTCCTATCTGAACCACCTCTATATTTTAAATGGTTGCTCTACTTGGAATGGTCCTATCTGAACCACCTCTATATTTTAAAGGAGTGCTCTACTTGGAATGGTCCTATCTGAACCACCTCTATATTTCAAATGAGTGCTCTACTTGGAATGGTCCTATCTGAACCACCTCTATATTTTAAAGGAGTGCTCTACTTGGAATGGTCCTATCTGAACCACCTCTATATTTTAAAGGAGTGCTCTACTTGGAATGGTCCTATCTGAACCACCTCTATATTTAAATGAGTGCTCTACTTGGAATGGTCCTATCTGAACCACCTCTATATTTTAAAGGAGTGCTTTACTTGGAATGGACCTATCTGAACCACCTCTATATTTTAAAGGAGTGCTCTACTTGGAATGGTCCTATCTGAACCACCTCTATATTTTAAAGGAGTGCTCTACTTGGAATGGTCCTATCTGAACCACCTCTATATTTTAAATGAGTGCTCTACTTGGAATGGTCCTATCTGAACCACCTCTATATTTTAAAGGAGTGCTCTACTTGGAATGGTCCTATCTGAACCACCTCTATATTTTAAAGGAGTGCTCTACTTGGAATGGTCCTATCTGAACCACCTCTATATTTTAAAGGAGTGCTCTACTTGGAATGGTCCTATCTGAACCACCTCTATATTTTTCTTGCTAGAGGACAAACCGATCTTCATGAAGGAAACGAACAAATTCTTGAAAAATGTTTGTGTCATAGGTCATATTATTTAATCTGGATTAGGAGCAAATATAATCCGTGGTATTTCCCGGCTACAGATCTAAAGAGCTGTGAAGGACGAGCAATTTTCTATTCCCTTTTAAGAGGCCTTTCTGTCTACATTCAATCCTTTTATTCCCGCAGGTACCGAATCCTTCCTTATGGAATTCTTTGACTATTTAATATTCCAGAATGGAGACGTGAATAGCTAGGATAGTAATGGGTATCACAATACAAACAATTTATATATAATCCTAAAACTTTGTTGGTAATTTTAAAAACACAGATTTCTTTGTTGCTTCGTTGTTTTCTTTAATTAATATAGTAAAGTTATAAAAAAATCAAAATAACCAAATAATTAAAATTTTGTAATTGTTTCTACAAAACAATAATCAATGTTTAGTTATCATGGGTTTAGCAAAACTACTAAACTATTTTTGTTTTTGTTTAAGAGTTTGTACAAGTTTATTAAATAAACAGGAAATTTAAGTTTTGTGTTCTCCGGCTCCCAAGTGATTTCTATTCCAGCCAAGGACATAAACAAAGGTTACTGCCACCTGAGGAGCTGAAATATGTATAGGAGGGTAAAACCACGCGCGTCCTACTGCGTGCTTCTTTTATAAAGAAATTTAAAGTAAACAAATTTAAGTCCCTTTGTATTTCACAAAGAATATACTTGTATTAATGAAAAAAAATTATATATCAATATGATTGTTGCTATGATTGTATTATTTGTGTATAACATAACTGTCTCAATGTTGAGTCCAATATATGTAAGCCAGATAATTGAAATTTGTTTTTAAGTGTTATTTTTTAATAGTTTAAAACTAGAAATAAGCTAGTGGATAAGTGACTATTATTAAAAAAGTTATTAGTTTAATCCATGCTCGATTTGTTTGATTTTGGAATTAACACTGTACACTGTGCACGGAGGCATATTAAAATATAAATAATGTTTAAAATAGAAAACAAAATACCAAAAAAAATTCGTCTGTAGTTAAAAGTTTAAAAGAAAAGGTTTACACTACGTATATAAACTTTGAATATTTCTATATATCTTGCAGATTACAGTTGAACATGAGAGTGGCAACGATTTAATTTTTGAAATCTTGAGTTGTTTTTGATAACTATGTTTGGAAACCCTAATAAACCTTTATAGTTAAAATGATTAGTTAATACAATATTTTAAGGCGATAAAACAAAGACAAATCAATTATGGTATTAAATATATCCCATTTCAACGTTTAATGTTAGATTTATGTTAAGTAAAAAGGTTTATACAAACCTCAGAGTAATGAGAATCTTACTCATTACTCTTGGTAACATATCTTGGTTACAGATTTACCTCGAAAAAAACAATATTTATCTTACAAGTATGGCAAGTGTTCAAATTGAGCCAAGAAGAAGCTTTTATTATCACAACACATTTACTTAAAACTCTCATATTAAGTAACCTCCCAACCAAATAGCCATCATCAAGATAATTAAACTTTGATAGCCTCTCATCAACTAAACGACGCTTGACTTAGTTTGCATGATGATATCATTAAGGCTAAAGCCTAAACCAAAATGAGTTTCATTTTACACGATGTATTAATACATTTATGGGAGAGTTGAGCATTACATATTGAAATATGCTGAATGTATTAAGAAAGCATGTGAAAGAGTTACTGAAATTAAAAATTAAAAGTTTAAGCTCATATGTTTCATTTTAGTAGGAAAATTCACTAAATAATTAAAGAAATCCTCAATAATGATAAAAATATTGTTCTAGCGCATATTGCAGAAGGACCAATTACAGAAAAAACGCAATAAATCCTTAACAAAAATTATCTAGTATAAACATTATATTTTTGATGAACAATAATAAATTATTTATCTAAAGTCAATATATACAAAAATTAATCGTGTTATTTTTTAATATTAAGTTAAATTTATTTTATAAGCTTTTTGTTTGGAAACCTTTCCTCTATTGTTTACCTTTAGATATGTTTTCGTACATTTAGAATAAATTCTAGTTATCACTTGTTCATACATAAGTTATCCGTTTATTTATTTTTTATATTTTCAGCAAAGCTACAGATATTTCATTCCCTTAATTAATCACGTTAGTTGACGCCCACTGATTAAATATCGAAAGCCCGATACAACACCCTCCGTTGTTTATCAATCTTCTTTGAATAACAACTTGTTGTATAGAATCTTCATTTAAATCTATTTAATAACGAATCTATAACGAATAGTATGAAACATAAAGTAGTCGTTTTTTGTGGTTACATATAATTTTTATCAAAAAAGGCGTTTTTCCAAAATTAGATTCTTCTTAGGATGGGGTCTGCCTAAAACATATTTTTACTGGGATATTCGTTAATAATAATAGTTTAGTAATATTAATCTATCTAACAAAGCGTCATATATAAGTATAGAACTTTAACATTAGTTCAATTTTTTAATGTATTCTTGCTCAACCGTTAAAAATTCTTCATTTAATACTAATAACTACGTTGCTTGCAATTTCATGCCTACCTAAACTTGTTATTCTTTCCTAACCGTTTATATATCACTTTTGACATCTTCATTTCATTGGCAAGAAGGTTATACAAACTTTTGTTGTTATATAATTTTCCTACCGATGAAAGTATCCTAGTTGGTATTAAAACGTTTAGAAAAAAGTTTGAGGTAAACATGAATTTATATTATTATCAATCGATTACTAAAGTTCGAGAATTTAAATGGTTAATTTAATTTTATAAATATGATTATAAAGAAAATAATAATTTATTAAATAAACTAGCAGGACACCAAGCTCTTAAATAGCTTTCTATGCTCTTTAAAACATTTGTAAAATAGTTTATTTTTATCGAACACTATCAGTTTC
This sequence comes from Allygus modestus, assembly GCA_963675035.1. NCBI lineage: Eukaryota > Metazoa > Arthropoda > Insecta > Hemiptera > Cicadellidae > Allygus > Allygus modestus. The sequence continues at coordinate 10,768,932 of OY776115.1, forward strand.
CTTCCAAAGGTTTTCCTGCTAAAACCACTCTAACATCCACCTTGGTTCACAAACGACACTAACACGTTTGGTTACTTTTTGTGTGTGGACACAGTTGATTGTATTTGAACATCTCGCTGTCCCATCATGTATTTATTATTCTGACGACCAGATGTGGCAAATCTCGTCTTCTCTGTATCATTATTTACAACTGTCAATTTCAATTTTACTATTTATTGAAATAAATGCCAAAAGGTGTCAATAATTCATATGCAAAATATGCGTAAAAAAGGATAATAAAAGGGATTTCAATATACTATTACGTCGTGCAATTTATCCGGTAGGTCTTTTAGCTTGCACTTTTATTTTGAAGAGTAAATGTTTAAACTGCTAATCCCTTGGAGTGAAACATAGCTTGCCCTCTTATATTTTTACCATTATTAGAACGTCGAATATTTTTCGAGACAGATCTAAAAGAAATAGGTTGATGCAATAAAATTAAATTAAAACAATATTTACTAACAATGAAAAATTTTAATGGTTACACATTTAGCTGAAAGTTTATGATGGTTAAAAATGTCTTTATGGGGTTTTCACCGTATTTGAGTTAGTACTTCAATGGATATTATTTTAATACATTATAATATATAGATGGGTTTTGTTATAGATAAACATCAAAAATGTTAAAATTCTGTTTTAAAGTGCACGGCCTTGCTAACGGGATACCAACATTGACACATTAACATTTGAGAGTAGTTCATTCTTACCCCCTTTGAGGGATATTGTAAAGTATATATTACATAGGAAAGTGAAAGTCTAACTAGGTCTTGTGGTGTGAGAGAAAGAGAAGTTTGTGGAATGTTATGATTTATAAGTCTCCGGATTTTGACAAGGATATATTATAACAAAGACTGAAAACAACAAAGTAATATGTTTGTGTGATTCTCTGAATGCATAATTGAATGAAAAAATATCCTAGGCGTAATTATACGTTTATTTAAATGGCCAATAGGATGGACATGCGTGGAAGAGGAAAATTGAAAACATATTTAGGGTGGTGTGGGAGCCCTGTATACTCCTTGGTTTATAAACTTCCACGTTGTCGTTATGACCAATATTTCCTTATCCATTCCCTTCTTAAATGGCTGATTATTCCCGTTAGAAATCATATAGCAAAACCAAACAGAATAATTATTACGGGTTTAGGTTTTGGACTATTATAAACAAATATCATGGTTATTATTATTACTTTACTGTGCTCATACAAAACGAAAAGTGCAAACATTTAAAAATTTATTTGTTCTCACATACAAATCTTCTAAGTAAATAAATAGTCAAACGAGCGTATGAATGTTAATGAAGCTACAAACACATATTAGCTAAGCATTTTACCCCCCGGTTTATGGATAAATTAAACGTAAACGCAATCTGCAGCGTAGTGACAGCGAGAGCTTTGAAGTGTTGATTCCGGCGGAATGCTCATTAGCAAACTGTATACCTGTGTGTATTGCATGAACATGATAACTTTACCTTTAAAACGTTAACATGTAATATGTTTGAGTGGTAGATCTAAAGTTTTCTAAAGTATTAATGTTTAGGTAGTATAAAAAAGTTCATAGTTTTGTGAGAGAAGTTGAGTGGGACCCAAAGGTCACTAAATATTCTTCCTAAAGCGAATAGTTAACGAGTTCAGAAGAGAAAAGTTTGACCACAGTTTGTAATAATTTTTGAAGTTACATTTAATTTTAATGTATGTATTCCTTAAATGTATTATATCACATAGTGTTGAACAAAAATCATACATTATGTCATACATCAGTACCAATTTACTATACAGAGTAATTGATAAAATCATAATTTATCGGGATTCCAAGTAACAAATGCTTTTATTAATGCTCATAAAAGATATTGTCTTACACATATGTTAAAACCATGACTTGTAAAAAATTCAAGACGAATTGTTTACGGAGGTATCTCTTATATACTATAAGATCACATGTTGCTAATATCAAGCTTAACCGTAACCCTAGTTGTGGTGTTGCAAGGTGTAATCTGTATTACCCTGCGTAATTGCAGCTAAACAATACATTTATGTTTTCATAAACGATATATTTTTGTCCATACGTTGATGAGCAACGATTTTACTGAGAAGACTTATTAGCATAGGTGCACTTGCATGCAAATACCCTTTGAAAATTAAGAAGATCGATTAGCAATGATGCACTAACATAATCATTGTCCCCTTACTATAAAGGATTATTAACAATGCCGCACTAACATATCATTGTCCCCTTACTACTAACAGTTATCGAACATGCCGCACTAACATATCGTTGTCCCCTTACTACTAACAGTTATCAAACATGCCGCACTAACATATCGTTGTCCATCTACTACTAAGAGTTATCAGAATTGCCGCACTAATGTATCGCTGTTAATGATGATGATTTCAATGTTTTACGATTTTATTATTGCAGCCAATATTTATGATAATTACATGCTATGATTTAGAAGAAATTGAACGTTAAGATGTTTATTTTCTTAGGTATGAAATTGTACTTGGTAGATTACTTTACCATTGAAAAAGCAATCTTTATTTGAAAATTAAGACTAGGTAGTTTGGAATATTTTCTTGAATTGTTAATACGTTTCAGTGACTGTTTTAATAGTCACTTATGTTAGATAAGATTTATGGTATTACAAATAATGTTTGTTAGACCTCTGGCGCAACAAAAATTATCATTCTAAAATATAAATTGTATTGTATCTCTTAGTATACTAGGAGAACTTGAAGTATGCCATTTCTTATTTACATAGGTCATTTAATTTGTTTTGCATTTGAACAATAATGACTTTAAATTGTAATTGTGGTTGTAAATTAGGACCAACCAACCAGTTATACGTTTCTGTGTTTATACTAAACCGAGATAAATTAAATGCATTAATTGTCTCAGCGTCTACATATATATGATGGATACAATATTTTTTGTAGAATCAGAAAACACTTAGACATAAGACCAAACTTTTTCAACCCTTGTACCCACTATTGTATTTTGCTACCAGGAACGTGGACTAAGGCTGTGATTGTCTAAAGATAAGAGGTGATAAGGGCTCTCCAACCCTCCCAACCTTCTTGCTGATCAAATTTTGCAATACTCTTCACAAATTTCCCGTCTCTATTTGTTCCTTTGAGTGCAACCGATAACACATCTTTTACATCTGCAACACGAAAACATTGTTCCTTACTGTATACGCGGTCCTAAAATTATTAGCGTTGTCTTCGGTCTGCATCTGACAAGTGATGAAACCTGGGGGACAGCAACCGAACTAACTCGTCCAGCTAGTAGGCTTTAATCAGTTCTCAGATACTAAGGCTGGCTCACGCCTATGACCCTATGAAGTAGTGGGCCGGGGAATACTACACGGCCCGTGACAGCTGCTAGTCTGAGGAGTGGCTAAGTGGTATAATACGCTATCTTCCTGGCCAAAGGGTACCGGGTGGGGACGTGACTCGATTGGTAAAACGGTCAAGCATAAGGAGGTACAGTCAGTTCCAGAACTAACGACAACTCGATTGGTAAAGGCTAGCTAGGCCTGCTACGTCAGCTGACGTCAATCACCGTTTACCCCACCAGTATATCTATTGCGTGAAGAGAATTGTGGACATCTTCGCAAGGACCACCATAATATGTTATAGTTGCATAATGATTTTAACAAAATGTATATTAATTTTGTCAATTGGCTCCAAATAATCACTTAATAATTAATTTTATGCCCCTTTTACTTTCTCCCCCTTATACGTAGTATATGGAGAAAGTATTGTTTTCGTCAGAATTTTCGAATTTGAGTTGTTAGTGGAAATATTCGTTTTGGTGCTCCCTGAACCCAAAAAAGTGGTTTTTACGTGATGTCTGTCTGTGTGTGTGTGTGTGTGTGTGTGTGTGTGTGTGTGTGTGTGTGTGTGTGTGTGTGTGTGTGTGTGTGTGTGTCTGTGTGGATGTGTACAGAGCTAGAGCCCTAACCTATGGACCGATTTTGATGAAATTTGGTATGTAGGTACTAAATCACGATATCTCCAGGCATTTTTTCATTTTTTTGAATTTTTGATTTTTGAGGGTAATTATCCCCCAAAAACCGCCAAAAAACATGAAAAATCCAAATTTCTCAAAAACGGCTCTAACGATTTTGATTAAACTTTAGTCGTTTGTAGAACTTTAGTTCTCCAACAAAATGACACCACCCGCATTTCTGTAAAAATTCGGGTTCAGAAATTACAGGACTTAAAACATCAAAAATTCAGTTTTTTTGGATTTTTCATAAAAAAACGTAAATATAAAAAAATATTACTATTCACCATTAAAAAGAGCTCTAAAAACTAAATAATTTAGTATTTTGAATTACTGTTCTACGATTGCTGGTTTCGGAGAAAATTGAAATTTTCATTTAGCGGTAAACGCAGTACGTTGTCCAATGTTATTCTTATGGGGAATACAAAAATTACTATTTCTGTCTTATTTACTGATCAATTTCATTCAAACTTGATATGCTTGTCAATTTAGCATTGACCAACAGAGTTAATTCGAAATATGTTGCCCCTTAATAACCCGGGGGGGGAATAGGGGGCATTTCCCCTCTTAAAACCACGAGTGTAGCAATGGATTCTGTAGTGACTCCAAAGCAGGGATTTGGGTGGATGTTTTTTAAAACAACTTGTTTACAAGATTTTCTGTACATTCGACCATGTTTTGTATTCTATATTTAGTAAATAAAAAGTAATTTATTCGTTAAAGTTGGGCTAAAAGGGAGAAAGTATGTGTCAGTTTCCTGATACCGTTTATTTATAGTGTGATTATCGAAAAAGTGACTGGCGGAGCTGCGGCCGAGTTTGTGTACAAACATTCAGTTTTATTACCTAGTGAAAACGTAAAACACGTGGTTAGACATTTCTAATACAAATTTAAATAGTCAGTTAAACAAGTTTTTAGCACATGCTTCAAATGTATTTGATCTTATTCCGATGAGTTTATATTGACAGTTATATTTTTAAAACACAAATTAAAATAAAAAAATACGAAATTCGTGTTTTGAACGAGACTGGTCTTAAGCCTAATTCCGACCCTTTCGCATGGGCGAACACTGACCACGTTACCAATCGAGCTGTCCCCCCGAGTGGATCGAGGGTTTCAGCACCATCTCAGTACGCAGTTTAGACAGGGTTGAAGGGAAGACACGTTGGATGGAGCGGAAGGAAGCTGACGGGATGGAGGATTCTTTGTGAGTTGCACATCTAATCAGGTGTTTTGCTACTTTTGACTTGTCTTTATTTTAAGTGTAGCACTAACCTCAACTGCACGTCGCCATTGACGGAGATCTGTGGGATGATCTAAAGACATTGGGAATGTAACAGCATCAAATAATTAAGTCAGTTATAACCGCTTGTGAAAAGTGTCATATCAGTCAGTGGTGTTCAAACCTAAACTTGACCACGTTTGACTTGCGAGGCCAGCGCTTTACCTCTGAGCTTGCTATGCCCTGCAAGTTTGAAGTGTAATATATTCCTAGCTTTTCACATGAATTTAGATGGAAAGGTAATGCTCCACAAATATCTTAGAACATATTATTGCAGGGGATGCAATAATTTATTTTTACGAAAAGTTCTATTGGCCATCTTTTCTGACTTGAGTGGTCAAATTGAGGCATGTTTATGACTTGATGTCATACTAATTATTACCCTTAAATTTTAATTAAACCTGTACTTACACTAAGGCTTTACCTTCTGGCTAATCATTTATCGTCCGCCCTTTCGTACATGTCCGCAAAGCATGAGTTAAAAATAAGCTTTTAGTTTAAAAATGTATTCACGGAGTGTTACATTTCTTACTTAATCCATGTAAAAAACCTAAGGATTTAGGGGCTTAAACCTCACCCTGGGTAATAATCCGTATCTTAATATTTAAATTTATCGTTTTTAATATGTTGTATATAATAATTGTGTTTACCTGTATTATTTACGCTGATTCAGTTCACTAGATCCTTTAAATTGTATTTATGTCTACTTTTTAAAATTAAATTAAACATTCGAAGTTCAGGGTTGCAGTTAATATAAAGCAAGCAAGCACGCAAACAAGCAAATCTGACTCATATTAGAGTATAGGATAATTATTGCATTTACATGTACTAACAATACTGATTCGGTTTACTACAACATTTTAATTTTGTCATATGTACTTCTTTTAAAATTAAATATAGTATTTAATGAGCAGAGTCGCAGTTAATATCAGTATTAAAAGTCAACCCGATGCCTCTCACCCCAACCCAGCGTTAGCAATAAAAGCATGTTATTGCGCGCATCTGGCGCCCTTGCTCTGGTGATTATAAATAAGCGGACAATTCAGGAAAATAATATTTTATATTTCAGCTTTTCTATCAGATTTTACTAGATAAACCTTCTGGTTTTACATTTTAAAGTGATACATATCTGAAAAATTAGGCAAATTGATTTAACTACATTTATTTAATAAATTATTATCAATAACGTTATACAAACTAAAAGAATGTAATGTTTTCTAATGATTTCAAGAAGTTTCTAGGAAGTTACGTTAAAACAGACTGATGAAGCAGGGTTTTCTTACTTTTGACTATCACTAACTATGATTAAATTTACCTCAAAAATATCCATAGTAATTTAAAGTCTCAGTAAAATTACTGATGAATATCATTAACTGACCTGTTATTATATTATGCTACCTGTTTTTGCTAATCATTTTATGCGGAGCAATACATAGATAGACTTATAAATCATTAAGATTACAAACAAATGTCAGAGATTACGTACAGAAATAGATGAGTGCCGTTTTATTTATTTTTATATTTCACAAACAAGAAAGCTCCACTCATTCCGAGTGTTTGCTAATGTACCACACTTTCATCTCGGATGTCGCATATGCATAGTGCCTCAGAACAGCTTTGAAGTGGTAATTGCTACATTACCTCAGTTGCTCTGTCATGTATTACAAGGCAACACGTAGCATGTATATTATAATAGCAGGTAGGTGAGCATCTGCATATGGTGAATTTACACAGTTTATGTTGGACTCAGAAATTGTGTCCATCCAGCTATACATACTTGGGTACAGCAACTTACTTTGGCATGCAATTATAAAGTCAAGTAATCTTTAGTAAACATTATAAAAAAGCTTAAGGCAGCAAAGCAGAAATGTAAGTCTGTAGTTATTAGTAAAGTGCCTATGGAAAAGTGAACTATTAGCATGACCCGCACGGTAAAACTTAAGCTCAGGACCACCATAGAAGTTCATAACGTGACCTCTTGAACATGTTTTGGGGGTCGTTACAAATTATATATATATATATGTATAAATAATATTTATATATGTGTTTATACTCTGCGGTCACAATCTTCGTCCAATTTACGTTTCATTCGGTAGATTTACTTAGAACTCCTTTCTATAAATGGTTGGAAAAGTCCGTTGGGAAAAACAATCTAAATACTTTAACTCCTGTTTTGGGGATTTTTATTTTTCGAATTTTAAGGTTTTGGGCCCAAAAAGGGTTGGAATAGCCCCAAATGTAAAACTAATGAATATTTAAATATAGGTCCCGTATACCTCCATACCAAATTTTTATCCTGATAGGACTTCCTTCTAACCTTATTATGCACAACATTGTTTTCACAGCATTGCAGGTAAATAGAACCAGGAGCATCAGATCAGCAAAAAACCTAAAAGTTTTCAGTTTTTCATAACAATCGGAATAATAATTATCATAATTATTTATAATTATCTGTATTAATACCGTTTTGGATTTTTGTTAGATTTTTATTTGGAAATTCACTTCCCTCACTCCAGCGTGCTGCGTTCGAACTCGTCCAAAAGATGCCATTTCTCTAGGTTAGTGCGTCAAAGCTTGTGTAGACAAATGTATGTAAAGGCAAGTAATTAATGAAGCAGGCAAATAGCCCCACATTTATATCGCGTAACTGGATCCTTGCCTGAATCAACCTGGACGTATTTTAATATTTTAACTGATGTTATCGTTATTTGTATTAGTTTAAGCTCATAGCAATATGTGTATTTTATAACACTCTTTCACGATTAGCATATTACTGAAACGCGATTTTTAAATAGTCTCAAACTCATTAGTTTGCTTGACGCTGTTATTAAATTGTGAGAAACAATATATTGATTTGTATATGAAATAATTTAACTATTTCCCACGATTATATTGTATTATATCATAAATTTGTTGAATACTATAAGCGAATTGAATAAGTTCTATACCAGCGATATGAGTTAACCTGACTAGCTATATACAAATATTCTGTGGCAATCAATGTTCATGTTACGAGTTCACTAGGATCGATGAGTAACAGAGAAGAAAGAATGAGTGCATTTCAATTGCTAAAATGTCATGTTAACATTTAAATTTTTGTATTTTTAATCCATTCAAATTAAAATACTGTTTTAAAATAATCGTTTTATTATTTTGACATAAAAAGATGGTTTCTGGTTATTTTTATGACACTTTACTGGCCACCATTGTGGATAGGGAAGAAATTGCGATTACTAATTTTTAACTATTATCTAGCTTTAAAGCTCTTTTAAAATGGTAGGTCACTCAAAGGGGGCTTACATAAACAAATGTTGAGTAGCAACCAAGATTTTCCATTTTTGGGGACACTCAAAGCGCCCAACAGGGTAAACGTGTACTACACCAGGTCACCTTCCAAATTTTATTCGTTTAATTCTAAAAAAAAAAAAAAAACGAATCCAGGGGAGTCTGGACCTTTTTTGTACTGGTATGCGAAATACGCAATAAACTATATAATGTTTATAGCCTTATGTAAGATTAATGGATTATTTGACAGAATATATTTTAATATGTAATGTCTGGTATTCAGGAATAAAGCTTTACGGGGTCCTATTTTTTATTTAAATATACTTTAGTACACTAATATGTAGATTGAATAAAAACAAGTTCTATATTACAAACAGCAACATTATAAGTGAAACGTTGAACTGCATTGAAATCATCGTTTGATATTGTAAAGCCACAGACCGGGATAACCTTTCAAATGTAGATTAGATTTAAAACGTTTCACCCACTAACAAAGCAAACCCTTGTGGTTATTTCAAAGGCTAGGTTACTCTTCATTAAAGGGCTCATTATTTCTTCCTATTTTAGTTTTAAATTTTAATGATTTTGAATTATAGGCAGTTTTTAGTTTTGACATAAAAGGACAACCCGAGTACGCATTTAGTTCTTTATTACAATATGTTCATAACATTGCTGGAAACTAAGTCGGCATACTTTGTAATTTTATTGTAAAATATAATTGGACGTTTTAATTCACAGACGTTTTTGTGAATAACAAATCAAACTTAAATCTACCCTCTTAGACCTTACCGTTATTTCTCAGATCAATTCCATTGCCTCATTAAAATCGGCCTCATTGACCTAAAATAACTCATAGAATACGAAGGAAAACGCATATAACGTATGGTTTCACAGGATTATGAATACAAAACGAGGATACTTGGCGTTTTTTAAACGTTTAAGGTAAATTACACTTTAAATATTAAATAAATATTTGAATAATGTTCATATTCAATAACAAATAAAAATTGAAAGTTATATTTCGTGATATTTCTTCAAATAGACTTGTTCAATTATATAACCTCATTAGGGTACATCAAGATGTTGCAGGTTACAAAACCGAAAGGTCATTAAAGAAGTAAAATATTGTATCAACATTTGAGCCATACATTCTCCTACAAACATATATGTTAGTCTGCCGTAGCGGTCCTTTTAAGTGCTTAATTCACAATTTATAGATGGTGCTCATAGCATTGCTTGCTTATACATATTAGAAATGTTATGTCTCCCCTAAGTGAGCAGAAACTAAAATAGCTGTGAAGGAAACACGTTTATGATAATAAGTCAAATAATGAAATAAATAAGTGTGAACATAATTTTTGTATGGTATTCAAAATAGTCCTGTATTTTATGACAATGTTTTAGAATTTAAATTCAGTATTTAGATTTAAATTATGCACATATTTGATCAAAGAAAACTGCTACGTTTTGTTCTATATTTCATGATATATCTTCACATAAACGTGTTCAATTATATTATCTTATATATATTTTGTAGTAAGCTACACAACCTTTGTCTTAAAAGAAGTAAATGATTGTACTAACATTTGGGTATCTAAAGGGACACATTTCCCTTCAAGAATATATGCTAAATCTGTGACAGTGATTATTTTAAGTGCTGCATTCATAAGTCATAAACTGTGTTAATACTCTCTCCTGCTTGTACTTATATCAAATGTTTTTTTCTCCTAAGTTTGGGAAACTTAAATAGCTTTATAGAGAACAGGATTATGATATGACGTAAATAAAATAAATATCATGAGGAAATGTGAATGTTAATAACTTTGATAGTTTAAACTTGTAATAATTAAATAGCTTTTCTTTACGTTTATCATACAGAACAGTAACTAGGTTGTGACCATTGACAATAAGGTTTTAATGATAATTAACTATACCAGTTGCAGGTTGTATAAATTGACTTTAACATTATGATATCTTCTTCACTTTATGATAACCTTGTATATTACAAATGTTTTGCGGGACATTGATTGGTTAAATAAGGATACACCTTAGAATAAAAAACAATAAACATATTATTGAACTTAAAAAGAAAATTCTATTTCTATAATGGGTTTAAAAGAAAACGGGGTTTTGATTACAAACCGTGGAGTTTTCAAAGTGGGACATCGAATTGCAAATGTGACGTTTGATATGAAACCACGGCTGAGGTATTCCTACAAAAGAAAATTATACCGTTTTCTTTTGTTTTCAAACAAAACGTGGCAGTTATTTCGAGTACTTCTATAACCGGGAATTAATGGCTTATATTTTTACAAATGTGGTTTTTTGTTATAATATTTATTAATTTTATTTTCTGTTAATTAGTACTAAATATACTAACTTAATCTAAATGCATTAGTTTTTTGTCAAATCAAAATACACAATCGACGTTATTTAATTACCTTTCTACATACCGGCTACATAATTAAATTTTTAATTATGTAATTCTTAAGTCATTGAAGACGGACTTTGCCCTCGTCAGCTATCTGACTGATCTATATTAGTATAGAGGTCAACATTGGGTACAACAAAATGAAGCTGTCAAAGTATTTGTAAGTCTTTTGGCCATCCAGTGTGACCAACTTCCCTTCCTTGGTTCCTCCTTGTCTCATCTGTGGGCTTGACTCGCAGTTGAGCCTGGACACCCAGTCTAGTCCGAGTCCTTGGAGGCAATGGTGGATCTTCGTTGCAGCCAGGGACGGGTGCCTGGGAGGAAGGGCCCTTACCCGACGGTCTCCGGTCTGCCGGGCTGGGGGACGAACTGACATGGGACCTCTGAGAGTTTGGGGGCTCTGTGCGATAGCGGTTTTTGTCTGGTGGACTTTGGGAGGACGTCAGGTTAGAGGGCGAATCGTCCTGGGGTTCTGTCACCCACAGAGCCCAGGGGCTAAGTAAGGTTCTCTCCCCCTTTCTGGAGCGAGGCAGACTGACCCCGTTCTACCACCTTTCCCTTACCTCTTCACCCTATTTCTGGTGGCTGCATAATATCCCAAAGGGAGACATGCTTAGCCGGCAATGCCGGGGCCACCTAATCCTCCCAAAAATAAACAAACAAACAAGATAATTAATTAAGGTTTATCCTAAACGGTGCTTATAAAAAAACACAATATATATCTGAATTTATTTTCCTACTGCTGGATATTGAAGGTTAAATCAGTAATAAAATAAACTTGTTACCTTTCAATATCCTGTTGTGTTGCAACTATGCTACATGTTTCGTGGCAACAACATGTAGCATCTCCAGGCAGCATCTTCTAGATTTGTCAAATAAATTTAAAATTTAAAAATGAACACATATAGTACAATGACACACAAGGCACAATTAAATACCCCCGTCGCAGCAAACCTGCGTACTCAGCGAATTTCCAATGCATAATATATGTCTTAATACCTCATAAAGCCGCATACCAAGTTTCATAAAAATATATTCACATATAAGCGATTTTAATTATTCTCCATTGAATAAAATTGGTAATGAAAACGTAGGTTTGCTGGAAAAAGGAACACAAACAATTGTTTTGTATGCAAATATAAATAGAATTTAACCAGGCGAAGCCACATACCAAGTTTCATCAATATTCAATCATAAATAAGCGCTATACAACATTCTAGTTATTCTCCATAAGAATAACATGGGGGCTGAGTACGCAGGTTTGCTGCTACGGGAATAATCAACAAAAAATCAATTTTTTGTGCAAATATCAATAAACCAATACTACATGAAGCCACATACCAAGTTTCATCAACATACATCCATAAATAATTGAGATACCAAATTTTATTTATTCTCCATAAGGATAACATTGGACAACGTACTGTGTTTAGCACTTTGAATATCTCTGCAACGGTTGGGCGTAGAATCACAATTTAAACATCAAAATGATTTTTCTGTGGAGCTGAACAGATTGGTAAAAGCAAATGTGAAGTTTACATTAAAATGAACTGAGGAAAAACCAAAAACCATTTTCCCATAAGATTAACATGGGAGATTTTATGAGTAGGTTTTTTTGGATTTTCTCCGCAACCACTCAACCTAGGTTAATAATTCAAAAAACTATATTATTTGTTTTTTTAAGCTCTATAACATGGTCAAAACCAAAATTCGGTTATTTAAAAATTTTTGGGTGAAAAATGCAAAAAACTGATTTTTGGAAAATTTAAAACCCCCATAAACCCCTCTTCCCATGATCCGATTTTTCTGGTTTTCGAACTTAAAGTCATGAATGTCATTTTACACATTTGAACCAAATTTCATCAAAATCGGACCTTTTTCACTCAAGTTATCGTGTTAACGGGCATATATATATATATATATATATATATATATATATATATATATATATATATATATATATATATATATAAATTTGAACGAATAGTGTTTTTGGTATCTGGGGACCTCAAAACAAAAAGTTATCATGGTCTCGGGCTTAAGTCTTACCATGAGACCTACGGTAATAGCTTCTTCCCTATAGGGGAAATTCGCTAAAACAAGACCGGCAATTTTTGGTAACTGTAGTATGCTGCCGTCGCGATGCGTGCACGCTAGGTCGTGCCGGTGGCGACTGTAGTATGCTGCCGTCGCGATGCGTGCACGCTAGGTCGTGCCGGTGGCGACTGTAGTATGCTGCCGTCGCGATGCGTGCACGCTAGGTCGTGCCGGTGGCGACTGTAGTATGCTGCCGTCGCGATGCGTGCACGCTAGGTCGTACCGGTGGCGACTGTAGTATGCTGCCGTCGCGATGCGTGCACGCTAGGTCGTACCGGTGGCGACTGTAGTATGCTGCCGTCGCGATGCGTGCACGCTAGGTCGTACCGGTGGCGACTGTAGAATGCTGCCGTCGCGATGCGTGCACGCTAGGTCGTACCGTTGGCGACTCTTAAAGATCTTGCTTGAAATCTTGAAGATGCTGCCTGAAGACGTGGTTGTTGCCACGCAATATTTAGCATAGTCGCAACACAACAGGATATTGAAAGGGAACAAGTTTATTTTATTACAATATTTATTTTTACACTATAAGCAATGTGTTTCAGTTTATCAATGTGTTTATATAACTGTTTTCACCAATAGTTTGCTCATTTCCTTCTTCTGATAGTTTTAATGGAATGCCTTTGTAAAAGTATTTTACTGTAATCTGACACGTTTTTATTCATAGTGAAATATTTCCGTGGCTATTTGATTTTGTATTTAGAATTATATTTATTTTATTTATAAAAGAAGAGAACAAAGCTCATAATCATTTGAGTTCCACAATAGACATACATCTACCGACGCACAGCAGGAATATATGTCACCCTGTCGCAAGGGAACCCACCTAAGTGCTGCTTTCACGGGTTATAAATGGCGTTCATATTCTTGTTGCGTATACTTTTTCATATGTTTTATTATCTTGATTTATTTGAAAGGATAATAATATACTTATAGTGATGCACCATAATATTAAGGAATAGTTGATACTTTAACCATCATAATCATAATTAAAGCTTTATGATTTGTCCAATACTTGGATTTCATTGAAGAATACCATATATCAATATAATATTTAAGTTTTTGGAATATTGGTAGATTGGGATTGCAAAACTAAGTTTTCTAAAATAATAATTAAATATTTAGTTAGAGGCATTAAAATTAAGGAGCTTATAGAATCAGGCATGAAAAGATATTGGTTTCAAAACTAAAATAGTGTAACCTAATCAAACCCATCAAGATTGTTTATTGTCATAAAAATATATACATAGCATGGGCAATCGTCAAAATCGTTACTCAGTAAGAAAAGATTTAAAATAAAATAAACTCTAACTAAAAACTAAGATTGTCAGTAAAATAGTCATAGACGCTGTAGTACTCTTTACCAACCGAAAATTACATAGGCCCGCTCCTAAATCTTTTAACGTCTGAGTATGATTTTATGTGAAAAGGAAGTGAATTGAACAGTTTTATGATGGTGAAGTATGAGTGTTTTTCAAACGAGCGGTGTTGTGATGGGTAATGCTTAGTTAAGCTGAAGCATGCCTGAGTTTGTAGTGCCTAACGTTACGAAAATAAAATAAATGTTTGTTTTTAACGAAAAATGAGAGATAATGAAAAATATATAAGTAAGAAAATGTGAGTAAATTGTTGACTGTAAAAATACCTCTATATAAATATACTTTTTTCATACCAAAGACCAATCTAATTGCTCTTTTTTCATATGGAAAATGGCTTTCGTTTTTGTGGTTTCAGCGCCCCAAATATCAACGGCAAAACTTATTTTAGTATAAAAGGTCCCAAAATACTTGAGAGGATAACTTTAATGTAATTTCTTTGAAGAGTAATACATTTTGTTGTAACTATAGGACAATTGGGTTGCTCTGATTGGGCCTGATGATAACGGTGTGTCTTGTACCACCTTCTTGTGTATTCACCGTCTTGTATATAACTACAGTGTTAGTGTGAATACATTATGTAGTGTTGTGACACGTAGTCTATTTTATCCCGTTTAATTTAAATTTAAACAAATTTACACCCACGGTGTAAAAATAATCGGAACATCTTCAATCAAACCAAATGCACACGTATTAATAACAGCTGCATATTATTGGCTATGAAACAAATTATGAAGTCAGAAAAGGTTATTAACATATCAGAGTTACTAGCGCGCCCATTAGACCTTTTAGACCTTGGAAATAACTACGCAATTAACGAACACTGGCAAAAGGCAAATGTTATAATAGTAAAAATGAAACCCAGCCATATATCAAACTACCAATCTTTTTTATGTCTGATCAATCTTTGTTTTAATAATATTTTTCAGTTTAATGGAATACTTATATGTATTATTACTAATGATAAAATAATATGTAATCAATATAATAAAATATTCTGCGCTAGTTGGTCTGTTTTTCTTGGTTTAAAATTAATTGGGTTATTACTTCAGCAAAAACATAATTGATGTCACAACTGCTCTAACAGAAGGTGGTGATCTGAATTGTAAATGTGTCTTTTGATATTGTAATAGGGTTTATGTTAAGCAATGAATATGCCATTGCTTATGTTTCTTTTTCTAATTGATAGCAGATACAAATCTTTATTACCTTTGGTATGAGGGATTACAAACTTGGTGATTTTGTTATAAATAAAAAATTACGGGTTATAAATGTGTATGATAAACTGCACGTGGCTAGCTATTCTATAAATATTTAAAAACATAGTTAAATTACATATTGGTAATAAACATAAAGTTAATATTGAAATTGAAACTCCATATATTATGATGTGCAATATTATGCACACATATACCTATAACTATTGGATCTAAATATAAACAAATGTAAAATAATACACAATCCAGTTTATTCAAACTAACCCTCTATATTCTCTCTACTGTAGTAAATGTTGCCAATTATTTTTTGCACAGTTGAAGTATTGATTCCTTGTTACATTACCTATAACTATATAAAGCTTTACAACAAATTAGGTAAATGTATCACAGTTATACCATAATTTGATGAGTGGAATTTATTAATAAAAATAATCCAACATATTTCGGTATTTTTATTTCTGTATGGGGACTGGACTATATTAATGATAATGTAGCATTTAAATTTGCGTACTTAGTACCAAAATGTGAAAGAACTAGGCTTTATTTGTAACATCCAATACAAATACAGACGTAAAATCAAATGTTTGCTTGGAATTTGTGTTAGTCCGTAAGGTGGAAACTACCATGCACCCAGTCTGGAATGGCCTTACTAAAAACAAATATTTACCAAACCAACTTATGTTTATCGTAAATCGTAAATATAAAAAAATAATCAATTACAATATTGCTTATCAATAGAAATAAACTGACCGAAGGAAACTAACTAGCAGTTTGGCAATTTTTCATTCTTCCTATCACAGACTTTAAGTGTCTTTCGGGTTTTATTGAGTGTCAGAGGAGTAAACTGTGTTATGTGAAACGGAGGCAGACATGATAATCCAACCGGAAGCTTCTGCTGGTTTTTCACCTCGTCTTGGATACATTTCGATTATTGTATATTTCCATTTCTGTCATTTGTCGAGGTATTTTGATGATGATTGTTACTGAACCTGGTTTTGCAATTATTTTTAAATGTATCAACGCCAATGGCATTGTTTTAACATTTTGAAATAAAACGGTACAACCCTAGTATTGTTTCTAAGGTTAAAATTTTCTTAGAAGGCATCAATAACAATAATTATTAATTATACTCAGCATAAGGTTAGCGATGTATTCGTCCACACACGTTGGCCGTCCACAAGGGCCTAGGGCCTGTGCGTGAAACATACCAAGGTTATCAAGCGGTAGATGTTAAAGTGCAAGCAAGACAGTGCGGGAAAATAATATCGTTTAATTTCCAGGACTAGGATTCGAACCCACGTTCGGGTCGCTGTCAAGTTTTCAAAGTTTTTCGCCTTGACTACTGAGCCAGCGGTCTTCTAAATTACGACTCCCCAGACAACAAGACTCCCCAGACAACAAGACTGTCCAGACAACAGGACTCCCCAGACAGCAAGACTCCCCAGACAACAAGACTACCCAGACAACAAGACTCCCCAGACAACAAGACTCCCCAGACAACGAGACTGCCCAGACAACAGGACTCCCCAGACAACAAGACTCCCCAGACAACAAGACTGCCCAGACAACAATACTCCCCAGACAACAAGACTCCCCAGTCAACAAGACTCCCCAGACAACAATACTCCCCAAACAACAAGACTGCCCAGACAACAATACTCCCCAGACAACAATACTCCCCAGACAACAATACTCCCCAGACAACAAGACTCCCCAGTCAACAAGACTCCCCAGACAGCAAGACTCCCCAGACAACAAGACTGCCCAGACAACAGGACTCCCCAGACAACAAGACTCCCCAGACAACAAGACTCCCCAGACAACAAGACTCCCCAGACAACAAGACTCCCCAGACAACAAGACTGCCCAGACAACAGGACTCCCCAGACAACAAGATTCCCCAGACAGCAAGACTCCCCAGACAACAAGACTACCCAGACAACGAGACTCCACATGCAACAAGATTCCCGAGACAACAATATTCCCCTGACAACAAGACTACAAAAGACTACGAGATAACTTTGAGAGGGTGGAACCGTCGTCCTATAACATAGTTAAATACAAAATGCCAGTGGCATAGATAAGGAAAACAATTTTTAAACGTAAAACCTATAAATATGTCTGATATTTTCGTCACAGTAATATTTTTTGAACCAAATTATATCGGTAAAATCTACGTTAGGTATTATTTATAGTTTCATAATATATGTAACAATAACGATTACCTTGATTTTGCCGCAGTTTTTACATCTTACTAAAATAAAATAATATATTTAGAACAAACAACTTTTATGTCATTTTCAAATAAATATAACTCTTAGTTATTCCTAATCATTTAAAAATAGGTACGGTATGTTTACTAATTTCAAGTAGGGCCGTTGTACATAATTACTGTCAAAATGTAAATAAAATTTGATTTGTCTTTGTTATTTTTATTTAAACGTAATATAACATGTTGTATAACATTGTTGTATAATTTATTATAACGGGTGTAGCATATTGTTAATAGGTGGATGAAAACACGTTGTTATTTGAAATCGTAGGTGGTGAACACATTTGGAGGGGAGGGTTGGGAAGGGGCGGAAAGGGGAGATATGGGGAGGGGAATGAGATTTCGAGTTCCCCGGGATACAGTAATGGTGGTTATCTGCGGCTGATACCCAATCTATCAGCGGGCCTTATTAATAGCCGAATGCCCCTTGAAATAATTTGTTACTATTTCGTTGGATTTCTTAATTTAAACCAAAGATATATAAATAATTATATGTACCACGGATTTGTGATTTAGAAAGTATTGCTATATGAACTTGGTACTAACACGTTAGTTAAGGTATTAAACCTTAGAATTAGGTTGGATAAATTATTGAAACATAAATCTCCAACTTATAAATAACACTCCTGGTTAAAAAGCGAAGTATTTGAGCTTGTTATTTTCTACTCAAGTTTTTTTTTTTTAATACAATGTCCTATATGTTCTCTAAAATAATGTTCTGTTTCAAAATTTCCCTATGTCATACCTTCAGTTAAAGGAAGCTTTACCTTGATTTGAAAGGTGTAATTAATGAGTATTTTTTCAGAAACTGATTACTACTTCTTAGTTGCACTCTTCTTCATTGAAAGATTGTGAGTAAATCAATTGCCATTGATTCCTACCATGTGATTGCTGCCTAACTTCATATACATTACAGTTAGATCTTTAATGGATAGATTTAATAGAAAAAATAGTGTCTGTTGTAAAACCGTTATTGAGTAAAGATTATCACCCAAGGAACATTCAAGGTATTGTTAGTACCACTTTTATACCACTGGGTTCTCTATCTACGATTTGTTGATCCTTCTTTTTTCTAAATTCAGTAAAAATCAGTGAATAACGGATTATACCGTTGATATTTGGAGTATCGAAATGTGAATATTGAATTGATATGTAAAATCATTAACTTATCAAATCAACTGTTGAAGGGCAGACATTTAATATTTTATTAGGAAATTAATAACTTTTGCAATTAATCTTATAACGTTTCCTGAAACTAACTTAGTTAGTGTCATATATATAATAAACGGCCAAAGACTTTCTTTTAGATATAAATTTTCTAATATATACTTGGTGTTAAGAAAAATAATATTATTATTTCCTAAATAATACAGTTTAAAACTCACAGACAGTTGAGCCTGATTAACCACTACAAGGACTTGTTAGCCAGATCGATTAAGGAATAAAATCTTATGACAAACTGTCGAATCCAACAGGAACATAAATTTATCAGTTCGGTGACCTCCATTGTGTCATTAGAAATTTTTAAAGGTAATAGATCTTTCCTCAGAGAAGTTTTAATTTTTGTATTTATTATAATTTAATAACAAATATTAAAAGGGGAATTTATATTGTTTTAGTTTTATAATTATTTTTAAATGCACACAAGCCATTATTTATTTGTAGGTCTTAAGATATTTTTGCATCTTCTTAAACTACTTAGATTTCAACATTGTAATTAATAACATTATCTAATATATTCTTCT
The DNA here is from genome assembly GCA_963675035.1 of Allygus modestus. Lineage (NCBI taxonomy): Eukaryota > Metazoa > Arthropoda > Insecta > Hemiptera > Cicadellidae > Allygus > Allygus modestus. The sequence continues at coordinate 10,788,683 of OY776115.1, forward strand.
TCTGAATGTTTCTGACTTGGTTGAAGATGGTAATTTTACTCTTACATGATTATTCGACAATCACATCTTCTTCTTTAAAACTCTAATAAGTGAAACAATTTTAAATTTAATCCATTAATGTATATAATTGCGATAAAATAATTGAACACAGTATTGCAATAATTGCTATAGTTTGGTTTAAATTTAAAATTGTTTCACTTATTAGAATTTTAAAGAAAAATACAAGATTGCCCAATAATCAACCCGAGAAATATCTAATTTAACTATAAAAAAGCATTTATCAAATATAAAAAATTAACTATTGGATTATTAAAAAAAAATTATTAACATTGGTAAAAGTTAGATGAATTACCACACAATTGTAAAGTAGGTCATAATTATAACACGGTTTTATTTTAAACATAAATACTATCCACAAAGTTTGTGAAAGAAGCTAAGAGTGAATTAATACATATCATTCGATAATATTTATCCTTATTTAATAAATTTTAATTAATAATATTATTTTGTTGAGAGAAAAAAAATGTGTCGTATGCAAAAAAAGTATATAATGTAAATTGTTTATATTTTGGAATCCCATTCAGTTATAAAATATACGACCATTGCATTATCAATATTAAATTGATCACCGGGATTTTTATTTTTATATAAACTTATTTAATAAATCTTACCGTGGAATAAATATGAATAACGTGATTGAATTATAAGGTGACCCAAATTAATACAACTTTCAATGTTTTACTACTTTACCATTTTTAAAGTCTAACTTTGATATCAATAAGTTTAAAGAATTAAATAGGATATTCTCTTAACCCACGTTCCAGTCTTTTATAATAAAAAGGAAAACCCTTTTACCCACATGAGACGTATTATGTGGGGGGGGGGGGTAGATATTTGGTGCCATCCACAGTATCGTTAGAGCCCTCTAGGGGCAGTTTCATGCGTAATGTCTCTTCATCCTTTTCCTAACCGTTTAACTCACTCTTCTGATCTATAAATACCCCCGTAGCATCAAACCTGCGTACTTAGCGAATTTCCAATGCATATATATATTTATCTTAATACCACATAAAGCTACATACCAAGTTTCATCAATATACATTCATAAATAAGCAATTTATGACATTTTAATTATTCTCCATAAGAATAACATGGCGGCTGAGTATGCAGGTTTGCTGAAGCAAGGAACACAAAAAATGGGGTTTTATGATGATATCAATATAACTCAACTAGGTGAAGTCACATACCAAATCTCATTAATTTATTTTCATAATTAAGGGAGATAACACGTTATTTATTCTCCATAAGAATAACATGGGGCTGAGTACGCAGGTTTGCTGCTACGGGAGCCTTGGGCAAAAAATTGTTTTTTTGAGCAAATATCAATGGTCCACAACCAGATGAAGCCGTATACCAAGTTTCGTCAGTATATGTTCATAAATAAGCGAGATATAAAATTTGTATTTTTGTCCATAAGAATAACATTAGACAACGTACCGTGTTTAGCACTTTCAATATCTCGGTAACCAATTGACGTAGAGAAATGATCAAAATACCAAATTGTGTGTTTTTTAAGCTGAATCCAATGGGAAAAACTAAAATTTGACTATTTCTAAAATTATATGTAAAAAATTCAAAAACCCATTTTTGGGGTACAAAACTCCCCCAAAATACCCCTTCGGATAGAGCGATCTGGGTGGTTGTCGTACTTAAAGTCATAAATGTTGCTTCACACGTTTATACAAAATTTCATCAAAATCGGATTTTTACGAGAGTAATCGTGCTCACGGACACACACATATATATATATATATATATATACATATATATATATATATATATATATATATATATATCTACAGTTTCGAACGAATGGTGTTTTTTGGGTCTGGGGACCTCAAAACGAAAAGTTATCATGGTCCCGGGCCTAGGTCTTACCATGCCGACTACGGTAATAGCTTCTTCCCTATAGGGGAAATTCGCTAAAAAGTATTGCAAGAAAAATGTACGATTGAAACTCCCTGCGAATTAATTTACTTTAATTTAATTACTAAGTTTTAACATTATTTGGTATAATTGAGTTAGAAATATAAAAGTGAAATACTATATGCAATATTAATAAATTATTGTTTTCCATACACGAATTTGATATCATTACCGTTATTTGTTAGGACTTGTTATTTTCATATGAAAACTTCTTTGAGTATTTCATTCACTCAACTTGAAAAGCAAAAAGATAAATACTATAATTTATCACCTGGAGGACGTATGAAATAAAACTGTATTGACTGTTAAATATTACAGTTGAAATTATTAACATATGCTAAAACAATCTATTTAAACAAAAACACACTCAGCAATCTTTTCACCTTAAAACTTATATTTAGTATACTTTTAGATAGTTATGGATATATTAGTTGCCTTTATATTAAAATGAGGTAAATACAAATGTTTAATGCAACGGATAAATGCAAAATTTATTCTACTTCAATAATTGGAACATTACAAGTTTAATATTCGTTTGGCTTACTAACCATTGGCCGTCTCAGTTATTATTGAATTAAATTTATTGAGTTCGTGGTCAGGGATAAATTTGTCAGGGTGGGAGGAAACTAGGAAATTGGTAAATAAGGGTGTGAAATCGTAATAGCCAGCCTTGTTGCTGATGGCTGTTGGAGCCCCAAAATCGATTACTTTCTAGCTCTTATTAAATCCCAAATATATATATTTTCATTGCGAACACAAAAAAGGGTTCTCGTAAAAAATAAGAAAGTTTTGAAATCAGTAATTTCACTTGTATGCCTATACACTGCACTAGCTGATGTTCCCGTTCTTCTCACAGGGGTTGTCTTTACCCGTTCTACAGTCAATGAAATTTTCATTTTAGTAAGCTTGAAACGCTGTTCCTGCTTCTGCTCTTTAAGCTGTCAAATGGAAGTGTCCTCAGCTGTTCGTATTACAGTTTATTAATGTTTACTTTCTTCTGAAATGTAAAAATTGAAACTTAGAACGTTCACAGGGCGTAGCCCGAGGGGATTTTAAGAAAGTGAATAGGCCTATGTGACAAGATCTACCTTTGTGTGAAGTTTCAGCCCAGTCGGTTCAGTAGTTTTAGCGTTCACCCGGAACATCAGACAGACAGACAGACAGAAACCACCTCTTCTTTATAACACTATAGATTAAATTTTAAAAATAAGCAGACATAGTGTCTAGTTATGAAGTAATTTAAAGTACGTAGAGGAATGTGCTTATAGAGTACAAGGTAACGATTTCAGTGCTTCTGCAGTTGCTACATAGGTAAATGTGTAACAAACATTTTTATTAGTATTTTTTTATTGAAACAATGCTTACGTCACTTTTGAAATAACAACTTTGATTTCTACCATATAAAACTTTAAAATACTATATTTGTAAATAAAGTAAACCGATTTATTTTAAAGATGAAAATAAATGTTATAAATTACGACATTTTAACAAGGGCTCCTTTTTAATGTCAAACTTTCGATACAAACACAGATTTCCAAATAATTTTTGTTGTTGAGGATTTAAAATAAAATATGTCTTTGCAGTTGAAAGTTTAATTGTTAATATTATTAGTTAAACTACAATAAGAATAAGTAAGATTTTGCACAAGTATATACAAGTTTAAAAAATCAATACAGGATACTCAGTACCTTAAAGTTCCTAATAGACTAAATTATACTCTTTGTTTATTGTGAATAGTAGTGGACCAAATAAATAAATCATACAAGTAAAACTAATTTAAAATAGCATCTTTTTTGGAAATGAACATAACATGATTTATTTTGCTGCAATGATACATGGAAACAGTATAATAAAAACAAACATTAATAATAATGATCAGCTGGTAAAATCAAAATATGCAGTGGCAGATCTTGTCAAAAAAAATGAATAAACAAATTGATATTTTCAAAACAGAGCTCACTAAATATTCCCAAATACTCTTCAAGAGTTATATCAGTCAGCATAATTTAATTTCCACATATAAACTAGCCTGTCAATTTACACCTACATTTTAGCGTGAAGCCTTTAGATTTGAAATCACATTGAATCATATTGCATCATGAGCTCAATTGTGACAACATTAGAGTTAATATCTCGCTGCATTAGGAAGTGTAAATAAAATAGCATTATTTAAAAAAAAATACCTAATTGATAGATGAACAATAAGAAAAAACTGTTCGTCAAGTAAATTTTGAGAGATTGTTTTGACGAATGCAGCTGTCGCTTAAATCGACTTTACCTAGATTATTAAGAAATTTATGTAAGATTATCAATCTTAATTTTATTACAACCAGCACTGTAAATTTGAATAATATAGCAATACATAAGATTTTATATTTTTAAGACAGTTATAAGAATACATTTTCAAATTACTCGTTTTCGTTAATATATAATATACAAACAAATAATATATACTATTATTATTACTAAAAAATATACATGTTATTTTTAAATGGAAGAGGTGAAATAGATGTAATACGTTTAAAACCTTGCTAAAAACTATTACTGAAAAAGCTGCGAAATATAATTTGATTACACTATAACTATCATTACGTATTATAATACAAAGTGGCATTATATGATGGATGTTTTAATGAAACACCACACATGCAACTGTATTATTCAGACATGTGTTAATGTTGCTTAAAACCAGAGGCAAACATCTTGGCCCCGTCTCCAGGGCAACGCTATCTTACATGCAACTATGTTTGGTTATTATAACGTCATGAAAAAAGTGTAGCACATGACTAATTATTTGTTGAATAATTTTTTGTGATGGTGATGTTGGAAAACTCGTTTTTCTGTAATCAGTTATGACAAAGTTCCACAATAATTTCTTGAATAACAATACTACTAAACATTTTTGTGCTATACTGATTTTAAGCGTTATTGTATTTCTTGTGATACAAAAAACCTACAGGTGGGATATTTGTATAAATAATAAATCAATGAGTAAAGATTTTAGGAAAAACATCAAATATAGTTTACACTCCCGCTATGGAGCAACTAAAAACTCTGCAATGTTTGTATTTAAAATTGTCATAGTAATTTGGTTTGCGATACCAAACATGTTAAGTAAATACAATAATTAATCACTTAAATCTAATTGAATCCTTACTAATAAAAACAAAGAAAATCTGTATTCATAAAACGAAAATTACTGTAATGAATGTAATGAACGGTAAACACTAAATTGTATTGGTTTTGGATATTGAAAGCCTTATTTCACTTTCGATGTATTATAAAGTAAATACAAACCGCCTCTTCGTGTTATCTAAAATGAACCAAGTTCTGAGGATATTAAAAGTCCCCTTTATTGGTTCTTTGACTGCGAAATCAGATATTATATCAGAAGTTATGACCTTATTAACTCTGGTATCTTCCTTTATTTCAGAAAAGTTTTCAAACAATATTAATGTATTGGTAATTTTATCTTCAATTCTTTTTCGACTTTTTTAGACACCCTATTTACAAGGTGATATTTTTAATGCTATAAATTATTTTGAAAAGTATAAAAGTTTATATATATGTATCAAGAATTTAAATATTAATTCTTTAAAAGTGACATGGTTTGTTTTACAATTCATTGTTGTTAAAAATATATAGCCTTGTTTGTTTAATAATACAATACAAGATTTATATTAGAGTTCAAAGGGTGGTGAGTGAAATTAAAACATCCATTGTTTAATGAAAAATTATTGAGCACCTTATTCCTAATCTTAACAGAAACAAATATTGGTTTTTCAAATAAAAATCGCCACTTACAATATTTACATATTACCTAATTAGGTAATGTGAATAATTAAATAGCATTTACTTTACTCTTTACCACTAAATAAAAGCTTTTGATAAGCTTAATTTACATCCTTTTTTTACAATATCTATCGTATTAGTGGCATATTTATAAAGCTATTGAGCTTTTAGTTCAAATAAATCCAAAATGTTATAAACAATGTGTGAAACGCCATCACACATAATGAATAATACAATATTTTATAAAATTACTAAAAGTACTAAAATAAATGTTGTTATTAATAAATTTTTTTTGAAAGAACTCAGTAATTTGAAACGCCTATTGTCACAACAATCCACCTTCTTCACCACAATAGAGCAATAACTTGAGCGTTGCGCCGCGGAGTGGTCGCCTGTCAACAGCACAATTTATGACACTTTATTTCGCTTTACCGATCATTAGTCAGTTCTCGCACGTCATTTATATACTTTAAATGTTTGTAATCGGTTTCACCATACGTTCAAAAGAATATAGAGGACATTTAATAAATTTGGTTTATTGTAAATTGATTTAAATACTAATTTATTAAATACATATTATAATTATCCAACAAATGATTTATTTGACTAATAAATACAAAAGTTTAAATGTTTAGATTCACTATATTTTAGAATGCTATGAAGGTAATAGAAACCCCTGATCATGTAGTCTTTGAAAGAGTATGGTGTACAAGGGTAGTATTATTGGGCTGAAAATAAAACATGTTTATTTAAGGGGGTGTATCAAATTAGTAAAATATATTTGAATATAAGAATTAACTTACTGATCTATGTGAACGAAACTTAAATGTGTTGGTGATTTATATATGTTTTGAATTGAATCTCTACTATCACTGTTGTTTGTCTATTTAACACCTTCGTTGTGAGTAGCCCGGTATCTGAACTTTGATCAACATTGAATAATATAACATTTTCATGTTTAATCATGTCCAGGGCAGCAAAAATGATACAGGCAAATACCTCTTAACTCTTTTCTTGAATATTTCTTTCTTTATTTACATTATGACACTACACTACATTACTCTTGGACAGGATAGTGTAATATTGAGACTGTGCTATAATATACCGATTTTTCATAATTCTAATCTGATGTGCTCTACGATCAGCTGTCATAAAAACGCCCGATTGATACTACATCAATAAAACAATGAAAAAATGAACACTTAACTTAATACCAAAAACAAAATAAATATAATTTCCAAGTATAATAGGACGAAAATTAAAATAAAAACAAATGTAAACATTAAAACAACTAACCAAACATAAAAAGATAATGGCTCAACTTGATAATGAATTACTAAAAAGCCCTCTAGAGGCAACTTGTTAAGAAAGTCCCATCCTCGTAAACTGCGCATTGTCGTAACTCGGCCTTAGGCCTGACACTTGCACTTGGCCGGAGGCCTAGCCATTGTTCTAGAGCTCTGAACAGTAAAGTTCAACAAGGGTGCAGAATCTCCTATAAACATTTCAATGTATTAATATGAATGATTGGTAATTATACCATTATACCCTCTTGAATTAACTTAATAAAAAGAAGAATAGTGCCTATGTTTTAGCAGAAACAAATTTAAACTTGTTGGTTTTTATGAGGTTTGATTAATTATCATGACAATATTTCTCAATAAGTTACCTTATAATGTGGAAATTTGTTTAACGAATTCTCTAAAATGATAGCAGTAATTTGTTACAATTTTTTGTATAATGTATGTAAATAGGGTAGAGTTTTCTTCGTCAAAATAGTTTAAAAATAGTCGGTTTAATGGCACGCAATTGCATCAAGCACTCGCCATATCAGCTTTCAATTCATCTCTTATAGTTACAGCTTACTAAGTCTCAAACTTCTTTCATTACTCAATTAAATACAAGGAAGATCGTTCCTGGGTAGATGGCACTGAAAATATATCCTGAAAAAGTCCTTAACCAAACGACCGTGGTGGCCTGGCGGGATGACATGCGCTAGGCCTAGGTGTAGCTAGGAGTGACAGAATGCGTTATTGTGAACAACAAGATACGAGTTTTAGTTTTAATTTGAAAATGTCTTTAAACTACTGCTTTTTTATTTTACAAAGGGGTATATTATCTATTTAACAATACTTACCTAACTAGTCAAACACATTAGTACTCGGTTAGTTGTGATTAGGGACTATGTTGTCTTAATTTTCGCCTCAAAAAGGAATTATTTGTATTTAACTTAATTTCAACTGCCTTTCCACCATAGGCCAACCATCATGAGTGACATTTGAGGTACCGTAAAGGGACAAAGAGAAAGGAATATTTTTAGTATTAATACTATTTTTTGTTAACTCTTAAAATATGTTTCTGATGTCAGTAGTAACACTATGTAGTTAGTTATAACGGGAACATACAAATCAAATGATTTTCCAAGGATTTTACTTAAAACAAACCGAATGAGCTTGTCGTGTGTGACATAAATGCCAATATGGGTCCAAACCCTAGGGAAATACAGTGACATATTATGTCTAACATTACAATGTGTGGTTGGTCCTTTACATATATATTGCAGAACCAATATGCAAAGGGTTTCCAGAAGAAACAACGGGTTATTTTTGCGACCAGTTCCATTCAGAATGTGAAGATTCAAGTATGTTACTCCGTGGTATTACAGATGATATTTTTGAAAATATAGGGCTTAGTAATAGGCTAATGGTTTGTATGTAAAGCAAAGTTTTTCACTTGCCATTTAATTATTTATTAGTATAAATATTCAATAAGTCCATTGAAAACTCTTTGAAAAATAATGAAAAATGCAAATATTATTAAACACATGATTCATTAAAAAATTTTTAATATAACGTAAGTTAATATTTAATACGAAACATATTAATGTAATATTCAGAAGCATTAAGTTGATAACTGACTGAATAAAAATAGGCCCATTGATTCACGTACATCATGTAATTATTTTGTTTTTATATTAGGTTATTACTTCGGTTAATCATTACTTAAAACAAAAATTTCTTGATATAATCAATATTTTACTGTTACAAATTTAAAGTTTGTAACATAAAAGTATTTCAAAAACACTTTTATGTTATTTATAAAAAGGTAGCTATTTCTAAAAAGAAACCTATTAATTAGTAGGACTAATAAGTTTAAAGATTTGGACGGAATACATAAACTGTTTGTGAAAATATGAGTTATCTAATAACAAACAATAGCAGAGAGGGAGACAACAAATTAAGTGATACACAATTTGTATATAAAATTTATGTTTCTTCAATTTTCCTGCTATATGCTGGAACTACACCATTATACAATATTGTCACGTAGCTACCAGCATATACGCGATTTAATTTCGTCTCATTTTTCCTTGTAAACTAAAGCATTTCCTGTATAAAGTTTTTTTTTATCTTGAAATCAAATATTGCAACAAATTATATATGAAACATCTAATTTTTATTAACTAATAGTGTCTTCACTTCATACTAAATATTATATCACTTCATTAAATATTATAAAATAAAATAAAATGAATCACTTATTTCTATAGTCGTTTATGGGACAAAGTTTATAATAAACCCGGAAGAAAGTAGCAGGAATAACAAATGTGTATTCTGTTCCAAGCCCTTGGGAAATGTCCAGTGTTGTTTCATATCTTGGATGTCACTTGTGCGGTTATTTAATCTGATTTGATTCTGAAAACAAAATAATCAAACCATAATATTTGGGTATTCAGATTACAATTCGAGATTTATTTTTCTCAATATTAACAAAAATTATATTTTTTTAGTCCAAAAATATTGTTTTTTGGTGACTTATTACCTCTAAAAAGTCACCTTTTTATTACTTGTTTGTTATCAATTAAAGTACACTTTCCCTCCAGACAGTTTTTTTTTTTAGATTTATTCAGGTTTATTTTTTTGTCTAAAGTAAAGTTTTTGCGAATATTTAATATACATAATAATCGTTCAAATCATAAAACCTGTGAGGGTTTTTGAACGACAGAATCTAAAAACAAACATATATTGTCCAAAGCATTTTAAGCTAAAAAAATGACTTATTTATAATTCTATATTAATCGTATTCAAATGATGAAATGCAAATAGATATAAAGAATATTTAAACGCATTTAAAATGCAAATGAAATTCACATTACCACAGATAAACACTACAATGATTGTATTACATTTCATTACATTGTTCTACGACATCCTTCCTGCGTAAACTCGTTTTCTGAACTAAATTTAATTTAACGTAATAAAGGAAACACATTAGCAATTTACGGTCGGTTAAACCACAACAAACAGAATCCACGAAGCATTGTGTGGTTTTATACGATACAGATTAAATGTATGGATTGGGGGTCGTAAAATTACCATTGGAAATTAATAATATCTTCGTAAGAATAAATTAGTTTAACTTTTAACAAGCCTAAATCCAATAAAATATTAAAATATGATGCATATTAAATTTAAATAGTGACATCATACGTTAACGGTTAATTTTTAGAATATAACTGTTACGACCCCCAATCCATACATTTAATCTGTATCGTATAAAACCACAACAAACAGAATCCACGAAGCATTGTGTGGTTTTATACGATACAGATTAAATGTATGGATTGGGGGTCGTAACAGTTATATTCTAAAAATTAACCGTTAACGTATGATGTCACTATTTAAATTTAATATGCATCATATTTTAATATTTTATTGGATTTAGGCTTGTTAAAAGTTAAACTAATTTATTCTTACGAAGATATTATTAATTTCCAATGGTAATTTTTGACATACATTGTTAATATATGGTAGAACCCATATACCATTGATCTACATTTGTTTTTAAATATATTGGATATTCATTCTGCCAAATAACTTTGATTTGGGTATTAAAAGGGTCGTTATCAGACCTGATAAAAATAACTTCCTACGTGGTGGTAAATATGTCTATGTAATATTGGAAGACAAACTATGGAACTCTTTACACAGAGAGCTTAAAAATAGCAAATTTAACTTTTACCATCCTTTATTTAATTCTCATTTAAATTTGTGATTAACTAATTATCATACGTGAATGCAATGCTGAGACAGCCATGCGTTACTCTGAAAAAGCATAACTTTGAAAGGAAGTGCTCCAAAACATTGTTGGATCTGTGCACTTTTGTAACACTGCTTTCGGAGTAGTGTATTTTTGGAGTAATGGTTTTTAAATGCCATCAAAACTTCATATTTTTTTGGAGTATTTCTTTGGGAGTATGCATTTTTGGACCAATGTCACGCTTGCATTTGTAACTTGTAGATATAACTTGGATGCAACTTGGATAACTTGGATATTTCCAACATGGATCACAGATGAATTCACTCGTCAGTGTTAACTGCTGTTCCACAATGTTGCAAGAGAACATCGCAGCTAGATGTTACATCATGATTGGTGGCTTGTACTAGTATGAGCGATGGCTGCTAGGCAACTGAGTACGATGTACATGCTATTGCAAATAGTTATTGTACTTCCATGGGAATAATTGGGTCAGTTAAGTACTAAAGTGCTGAATTTCTCGAAACCGATATTCTTGTTCCTGTAATATGTCTTTTATAACAGAGACCCAGGTAATCCATAAATGTTATATTGCATATTGTAACATATAAATAAAGTGTAACTGTACTAGTTCCAATTATTAAACATCTCCACATAAGTACTGCTACAATTTTAAAAGAGGTTTGGATTTATTATTTTTACAAATGAAATATAGTTAAAATCTTTTCCGTCTGGGGAAGCATATATTATGATCATGAGTGAAAAGTGAAACACAAGCGCTACTTTCACTCTAACCGAGAAACAAGACTTTCATTCGTAAGTTTACTTAACCAACAAATTTTATACTTTATATATTTTTATATAAAATAGTTTTGTGGGGAATATTTAATAGTGTAAATACGATTGTGTAAAATTAGTATCATAAAGAAGATATGTGTTTTTATTATTTTTTAAATAATATACTGTACACCTATATATTATACCAAAAGGTTTAAGCATTATTTATATCCGTATTCGAAATATCAGTGTTTACATATTTGTTAATATGGAACATTTAAACTTTCAAGGACGTAATATTTCATTTGTTGAAATAAAACCACAAATCACTGAAACCAAGGCTGGCAATTAGTAACTACATCCGGTGTTGTTGTCGGTGACTATTTGATTAAATGAAGGGGTTTGAAATGTATTGATTTTGGTTATATTCGCTGAAGAATTTCAACCGTTGTATTACTAAATTAAAAATCTTTTGGTTTATAAAAAAAATACGTTATTGTTTGCTCTTCTAGGAAATAGTAAAATCATACTCCTAATTGATCGTAATCCTTAAATAAAAACGACTTATTTGAGTTATTTTTTTAAATTAGTCTAATATTTAGATGGTTTTATATACACATTGTAATGTAATGCAGTTGGCAATATAATAACATTTGTATATAACGTAAAATTTCATTATTTTGGTACAAGCTATGCTGAAAACGTTGGTTAGTAATATTGTATTTAGTATATGTATTTTTTAGCTTTAAATGTACTTTTATTTCTCGTAGGTAGGCAACTTTGCCCCAGCCAAGAATTGGTTGCAGTTTAAATAATACCCCCGTCGCAGCAAACCTGCATACTCAGCGAATTTTCAATGAATATATAACATAACACATTATAACACTTAACAGGATTCATAAGAAATGTATTCACAAACAAGCGATATTTAAAATATTAATTATTCTCCATAAGAATAACATAGGGGATGAGTACGCAGGTTTGCAGCAACAAGGCACACAAAATAATGGGTTTTTATGCAAATATCAATAGAACTCATCTTAGTGAAGTCACATACCAAGTTTCATCCATATACATTCATAAATAAGCGATATATAACATTTTAAGTATTTTCCATAAGAATAACATGGGGACCGAGTACCTAGGTTTGCTGCTACAGGAGCCATAGGCGAAAAATTGTTTTTTTGTGCAAACAACAATAAAACATAACCAGATCAAGCCATATACCAAATTTCACCAGTTTATGTTCATAAATAAGCGAGATATACAATTTTCCTTTTTCTCCATAAGAATAGCATTAGACAACGTACTGTGTTTAGCACTTTCAATATCTCGGTAACCAATTGACGTAGAGCAATGATCAAAATACCAAATTGTTTGTTTTTTTAAGCTGAATTCAATGGTATAAATTAAAATTTGATTTAAATTATTATTTTTATTAAATGTGAAAACCCCAAAAACCTCATTTTTGGGGTACAAAACCCCCCAAAAACCCCCCTTTGGATGGTGCGATTCATCTGGTTTTCGAACTCGTTCAAATAAATGGTACTTTGCACATTTGTACCAAATTTAATTAAGATCGGACCTTTTTTACGAGAGTTATCGTGCTTACGGACACACACATATATATATATATATATATATATATATATATATAAACATATATAAAAATTTGAACGAATGGTGTTTTTGGCATCTGGGGACCTCAAAATGAAAAGTTATTATGGTCTCGGGCTTAAGTCTTACCATGAGACCTACGGTAATAGCTTCTTCCCTATAGGGGAAATTCGCTAAAAATGCGAAAAAACAAGTCAAATTAATTTTTCTTCTAAACATTATTTTTAGTTATACATTTTTTTACGGGAACTGGGAAAAATAAAAAGGAGAAGGGAACACAGTGGCAGTAGGAAATGGGTTTCGTCGTTGAAATTTAAATGATGCAATCACCTTCAAGTTAACCTTGCCAATTGGTGTTTACTTATTAGAAAAAATAAATCAAAACACTGTAAAGTAATTTTAATAAAGTTGTGTAAAGAGTTACCTATTAATAAGTTTAGTGACATTATTTTAGTTTATGGGAACCGAACTTGTGAAATTGATAAACTCCTTAATTTAAGAAACAGAAAATACAAATATTGTAGGTGATGCACGATATCGTTAATCGGAGGTTCTTATATTTATTGGCGACTTCAAGGTATATAAAGGAATTTGCTATAGAGGTTTAGATAAATAGACTTAGTATAGGGTAATCAATACTATATTTATTGTAATAGTATACAAATATATTACATATATGTGTTCACAGTTACTGTTAATTTTCCTGTAGTCCTGGTTGCTAGTACCTGGTTGCTAGTACCTGGTTGCTAGTACCTGGTTGCTAGTACCTGGTTGCTAGTACCTGGTTGCTAGTACCTGGTTGCTAGTACCTGGTTGCTAGTACCTGGTTGCTAGTACCTGGTTGCTAGTACCTGGTTGCTAGTACCTGGTGGCTAGTACCTGGTTGCTAGTACCTGGTTGCTAGTACCTGGTTGCTAGTACCTGGTTGCTAGTACCTGGTTGCTAGTACCTGGTTGCTAGTACCTGGTTGCTAGTACCTGGTTGCTAGTACCTGGTTGCTAGTACCTGGTTGCTAGTACCTGGTTGCTAGTACCTGGTTGCTAGTACCTGGTTGCTAGTACCCGGTTGCTAGTACCTGGTTGCTAGTACCTGGTTGCTAGTACCTGGTTGCTAGTACCTGGTTGCTAGTACCTGGTTGCTAGTACCTGGTTGCTAGTACCTGGTTGCTAGTACCTGGTTGCTAGTACCTGGTTGCTAGTACCTGGTTGCTAGTACCTGGTTGCTAGTACCTGGTTGCTCTCTATTGTTGTTAACATAAATGAACCTATTTATTTGCTTGGAAAAGTTTATTGTTGTTTATATTTATTTCAAGACTTGAAGCTATATCATCTTGACAGATAATTTATATTTTCCCTTCTGTTGTTTTGTTTTGTTTAGACCTTGGTATCTATTTATTGTTAACGAGATCTATATTTTTATGCTTTTGATATTATTATAAGAGTGAATCATACGTTGGACTTGAACTTCATACTATTGAACTAAATTATAAATTGTATTTCATTATTGATATTACTAATATTCATTTTTTGTTATAATATTTTGTACTGCTGCAATGTAATTGGGTTCTACCTGTAATGTAGAATGGTCATAAATAAATACATAACTGTTTTGATAGAAGTTGCATGAGCCAAACGTGAATTATATTTTCTATTAGTAGTCAAATTTGTTGATTGCACATTGCACATTTACAGTAAATAATACAGACATAAGATAGTTTACTAAACAAAATACACTATATTATTAATTGTTCTACATTTTAAAAAATAAACAAAAGAAACCTTTAATATACATGGCTCATTTTACTTGAAAAAAAAGAACATCTTTCCAAGTAGTTTAAAACACTGATTATTACATATCACAAATTGAGGTTAGAAAGTCGACTGTTTTGCGTTTATAGCGCTACAATCGGGAAATCGTTAATGTTTAGAAATGAATGGACCAAACCCTCTGCTAGCTTCAGAGAACAATCGCCTAGTTTGCTTCAATACGA
This sequence comes from Allygus modestus, assembly GCA_963675035.1. Classification (NCBI taxonomy): domain Eukaryota; kingdom Metazoa; phylum Arthropoda; class Insecta; order Hemiptera; family Cicadellidae; genus Allygus; species Allygus modestus. Next base: position 10,803,882 of record OY776115.1, read on the forward strand.
ACAACAAATTCTTATTTAGCATTATTTGCAAAATAAAATATGCAACTCTGAATGAAACCGAATAAACCTACTTTAAACCACACTGTATGTCCTAATGATATGTTGTTTAATGTAAGATAAATGGATAATAATGTTTTAACTATGGCAAATGCATTTCACAAACTGGTGTTTTGTTTATACAATTATTTTGTATATTTGGTTTTAATTTAACTATACGCCTCGTACTAAAATGAAAATATTCATGGTATTTGAAGAAGTGCAAAAGGTATAAGGTAAGGAAATTATTTCTTTAAGTTAATTTATTTTTTAAATAATTGTGATTTTTAAATATTTATTTTACAGTCAAAATTGTATAAAATAAAGTGTAACATAGCTACAATGTATGCGTGCTGGTAGCGACATAAAGAAAATATATAACTCATTGCGCCCAATTATATTGAAGTATTCCAAAAGTTCAACTGACAAATTTCATGAAACTCCAAGGCAGCGTAATATCCAGCTTATGAAATATATTTGCTTGATATGGCTTAGCACCTGTTGATGCCTATGTTTAGCCTTGTATCTTGTAATTAAACACCTCCAGGGATACTTACTTCTGTACTAGGTCTACTGTTGAACAGGTCATTAATAAAGTAATACCTTGTCGATTTGAAAAGAATTTGAAATATATGGTTGTGCTGGTAAATCAGCTTGTGTCAAAATAAACGAGTTCGCACGCAGCACGCTGACGTGAGGGAAGTGAATTTCCACATAAAAACTTTTAAAACTCAAAGTAAGTGTAAAAACATACATTTGTCCAATTTTTATTGAAATCTGAAAACATTGATTTTTTTGCTGCTCTGATACTCCTGGTTTCATTTACTTGCAAAGCTGGGAATACAATAATTTTGCTCATTATAAGGTTAGGAGAAGGTCCAGACAGGCTTGAAAGTAGGCGTGAGGTTGCTGGGGATAATAAAAGTACTCTAACAAAGGAATATCATGCTTTTCTAGTGTAAAACCCTCATAAGACAACGTGCTGTGTTTAGTTGATACACATTTTCTTTAATAACATGGTAAATATTTATGCTAGAATGATGAAAGAGGGCTTAAAACTTTCGCCTCTCTAATTCCCATCTTTTTACACGCATTAACTTTACATCTGGGGATTTTCTAACCCTTTTTGGGCCCAAAAACTCGAAATTTGAAAGATTAATTCCCAAAAATTGGGTTTAGAGTTTTTCGATTGTTTTGTCAAACGAACTTGTCCAACAGATTATAGAAAGGAACGTCCCTACCAAATTTGAAGTAAATCGGAGAAAAAATGCGACCGCTAGAGTGCATACACACATATATATATATATATATATATATATATATATATATATGTCTATATATATATATGTCTATATATATATATAGACATATATATATATACAATTTTGAACGACCCCCCAAAACGTGTTCAGGGGGTCACGTTAGGAACTTCTATGGTGGTCCCGGGATTAAGTTTCACCGTGCGGGTCATGCTAATAGTTCACTTTCCAAAGGAAATTCACTAATAAAAACAGAACCTGGATGTGGAGCAATGACCGCTGATAAAGTGGTGCCTCGAGTGCAGCAGTTCGCTGATGACTTGCTAATATTTCAAGTTCACTCTGAAAACTCGATAGCGGCCGCTTGACCTTTACTAGAACATTTACGATTTTGAGATTGAACTGGTGAGCACATAAGCAATTAGATTGAGTAATTATATTATATGAAGTATTATTTTAACTTGAAGGTAATCGTCAAGTAAATATCAGTTTATGATATTTGGTAACGTTAAGTTGTTTAAGCATCGGTTGATTTCCCGTATTCATCCTTTTATCTTGGAATTAAGCATCGTCAAACTTGGAATTCCATATATTGTTGGTAGAATTTAATAATATTTTACTTGATACTCTCAGATCTTCAATAAACCACCCAATGCTGAGTATTAGGTATATCACTGAATAAGTAGTATGATCAAATCGACGGGCATTTAAATAGAATAATAATATTCGAAAACAACAAGTCCTACTGGATATTTATTTGTGTTTCTTAAAACAATCTGAAAGTATATTAATAGAAAAAGCGACAACTTTCTTCCCCCTACGATATCGCGTATAGGTTCCAACGACATTCTAACACGTAAACGATAATCGTTGAACCGTAAGGAGGGTTGACGACGATCACGACGTGCGTTGATAACGTTCGTAAAGTTTGTTGAGCGAAGAGCGAAGATGAAGAACAAAATGAATGACCTTCTTGTGATATTTCCAAATAAATTCCAATTTTTTATGTTCCTAATATAATGCAAAGAAATTTATTAATTTGTTACTTTTTTCCTACTCGTTTCCTGCATGACAAATTTTCTGTATACAACGGTTGAGATATATTGAATATATTGTTGTGGAAGTTCCTACAACAAAAATATATCCCTCTAATTTATATTGTTAAAAAAATATTCAAAACGAACAATATTTAAATGTACATGCTAAATAAAAACAAACAAGTCATCAAATAACTCCCATAAACAAGTGGTTGTTTTGTTTTCATTAAATTAATTTACTTTACTGGTTTTCATGTATTTAAACTTTAAAAAGTCATTGAAATAATTTTCTCAAGCTCCCGGATTTTGCATATGATAGGCATGTTGAACAAACATGCTGTTATATATACGAAAGGACTATCACACTCCGTACACATTGCACAGACCTCGTTCGTATTAGAATACAAGCAATCGTCAAGGACGTTTAGCATTTTGAAAACGTAATCATCCAAAAAAATAAACACTTCTGCAATATTCGAGTTCATAGGTTCCATTGTTTTTAGAAAGATTACTAGATTTTAATTAATGAAATTATTTGTAGGTCAGATTATCTTTATAACAATATATGTATACTTTGTTTACTTTATCTATAAACTTCGTCTTAAGGATTAAAAATAAACTTGATATTTAAAGTATGTAGATTATGAAGCTAAGGCATATTAGTTTAAAATAATTCACATTTTAACCTACAATTTCTCACTTTTACCTAAAATGACCTAGATTTTACCTTAAAGTTTACGTAATCTTACTTAAATTTAACTTAAATTAATAAAGTTATAAGTTATGTGTTTAGGTATAGAAAAGAAAATTGACTATAGTATATTATAAATAGTAAATGTCACTTATTATAGTCAATATTACCTCAGGTTTAGGGTTACATTACAATCGTTTAAGGTTACAGAATCTTCAAGGTAACCGCTGCGTAATATTCAGGTTATGAAATATGTTCGCTTGATACGGCTTAGAACCTGTTGCTGCCATGTTCAGCCTTGTAGCCCGTAATTAAACATCTCACACTGTTGCAAACTGCCATACAACTGTTGAACCAGTCACTAGCAAAATAATGCCAGTCATTGGAAAACAATTGACAAGTATCTATGTCTATATTGTGATCTTACCATGATAATAATTATTACTATATATTAAACTATTGTATAAATTAATGTGAATGCAGTTGATTTTCAATATTATAAATGGTAGTACTGTAAATACTAAATATATTTGAAGTATATGGTTGTGACGCTGAATTAGCTTATGGTTTACTATGGATCCAAACAATACCCGAATGTTGAGCTATGGTGCCTCAAGTGTAGCACTTCACTAATAACTGGTTAATATTTCAAATTTAACCCTGAAAACTTGATAGTGGCCACTTCACCTTTTCTGAAACCTTACGATTTTGAGATTGCAACTGTATGCACGTAATTGCAATTGGATAGTGTTGTATTTTAATCAGTAAATATGTTATAATACGTAGTTAATTATTGGTTTCGAACTGTGTGTATTAGGTCCATTGAAACAAAAAAGGAGTATGATTAAACAATTTATAATTATACGTATTTAATATATATATATAATATATATATATATATATATATATATATATATTTAATAACTCGTTACTGCTCAGTTAGGAATTTAATATTTTAAAGCTGTTAGTTCTTAGAACATATGTTTAATACTATATTTATATACATTTTGAATGATTGTGTAAATTCGACTAGAAAAAGTGTCTAATCTAAATAACTAAATTACTGTAATATATATATACAAGGTGTACATAAAGTCCCGCACGGGTTTAATATTTTCTGAACGATAACAGACTCATCAATAAGATTTGGTACATAAACACTACACTTAAAAATCTACTTTTTGAAGGAACTATAAGTTTTCTGTCATATCATGGGGACGTCCCGCAAGGAGTCAGAAGGAAATCTTAAATAGGAGCATAGGTCAATATGCACATCACTTTAAAGGGCTTATGTAGTAGAGTTGAATGCCGCAAACCGCACTAAAAAAGGTTGATCCAGTAAAAAATGGCGGCTTTTCAAATGTTTCATTAAAAAAAGATAAGATCTTTCTAATTGTTACTGTTACCAGTTTTTCCCCGTTATCAATAGATTTGGACCAAATTTGTAACCCTTGAGGATAACTAACGTCATAATTCACTTCTGTATTGACAGGCATAATGTAGTATTTAGCTGCAGTATTCATTTTAGTTGCAGTTTTGCTTTAATGGGGTTGTGGCTACTAATAAAATGTAACCAAGTAAAACCTTTGAACAGCCGCCAATTTTTACTGGATCAACCTTTTTTAGTGCGGTTTGTGGCATTAAATTCTGCTAGATAAGCCCTTTAAAGTGATGTGCATATTAACCTATGCTCCTATTTAAATTTTCCTTCTGACTCCTTGCGGGACGTCCCCATGATATGACAGAAAACTGATAGTTCCTTCAAAAAGGAGATTTTTTGGTGTAGTGTTGATGTACCGAATCTTATTGATTTATCTCTTATCATTCAAAAAATATTAATCCCGTGCGGGACTTTATATACACCTTGCATATATGTTTACATTTTAAACCAGTTATAAGTGCGTTAAACACAAACATATTTAAAACTTATTGGATTGAAAATGATTCGAAGTAAATACCTTTATTGCACCAAGAATTTAAAATTAAACATTATTACGAGGAAGCCGTTATCACTATATGTATTGTCTTATAAACACGTTGATATTATAATAAAATAAAAACATTAAATGTTTCAAAAATGAAAACGGAACTCTTTCAATCGCATCCAAATATCACATTCATTGTAGTTACTTTCATTATATCGTAGCTCTAGATAAATGACTTCCTTCCTGAATATAAACTCTTTGTTTTCTGTACACAGTTAAATTAAATGTAGACTAATAAAGGAAAAGCATTAGCATTTTATGGTCTGATAAACCACAACAAATACTGAAAAGGAATCGTAATTTATTGTAACAAACCATTACTAAGTCAGGACGTGTTTTGTAAATACTATAATACTTATGGAACCATTTATTTTCAATAGTCAATTTTGATATATATTGTGCTCTGCGTTGTTATATTCTGTGCGCTGTGTGAAACACAGCACGTTTAGTAGAGGCATACTATACTGAATATAAAACAAAGTTATTTATTACTTGCAAATATTTATTTTTATAACTTTTATCCTACTATAATACATATAGTATTATTTTTTGATTTCACATTTTAGTGAACAGACTAAACCGTAAATACTTCCGGATTAAAAACAAATGTAAATACATAGTTTTAACACTAAGTTAGGTTAAAAAGGTGAATAATGTTGAGCGATGGTCGCTGATAAGGAGTGACTCAACAACTGCAGCACTTCCCTGATGACTGGTTAATTTGTCACTTTCACTCTGAAAACTTTATAGGGGTTCCTTTATATTAATTCTTAATAATTTGCAGAGTGTAACTTGTGAGTACGTCATAGAAATAGAGTTATCACTATTTGACTTTTGTATTATAACCAGTAGATATTATTAATATACGTGCTTTATGATACTCATTAAAATGTTTCAACTAGTAAAATATATCATGAAAAAGGTTTCATTTAGCTTTTCATATAATATATAGGATTACAATTTAGTAGATTTCAACTTAATTCTCCCTGGACTAATACTCCTGGTTTGTCTGTAAACTGTAAACTATATAAATTTATGATGACATTTTTACATATGTATCCCCATTGTTATTTCTAAAAGTTTATAGTTAAGGTTTACAAACTAGTCTAATGATAATATGTATTAAGATTATAATCATCTATTTTAAGGTTAGACTTCCTCAAAATATCGCCATTTTGCTCAAGCAGCCGAGTTTGGTTTATAATTGTAAAACTGTAATTTCACACTATAAGACTAAAAACCAAAATTGAAATTTTTCAGAAAAAATAAATATTTTGAAAGCTGTGTTTTTGTTTTGTTTTCCAATTTCGTTTTGTTTTGTTTTTGTTTGGTTTTTACCTTATAAGTATTGAGCAAACTACTACTATACGTTTTTGGGACACCATTTACAATATATTTTACGTATTCGAAAATAACAATACTACAGGTTTAGAGACATTCGGTATAGTAATTTTATGTGTACTGTGTGTTTTAGATATTTGGGGTCACAGAACTAAAATAAATACATAATAATGTGAAAAATTTAACTACTTCATATTTATTTAGAGACATTAACATTTTCATTTTCAGCTGAACCGATTTTCGGTTCAGGCGACTTTTGCATAAGCATATTTTAATCATTCGGACACAGAAAGGTACTTATGTTTTAATTACATACACAAAGCACACTTTAAAATTATATTATTTCAAAACAAGTATATTTATAGGGGAAAACTATTATAATACTATTTTTTTCTCTCTAAATCTATGCCAGAGGTTAATATACACAAACGTATTAGAGGAGGCGGTATTAACCAGATAAACAGGGTACCCGGGAATACAAACCTTCAACAAAGTTCTAAGAGTCACCGTTCAATTAGCGATATGCCTAAGAGAATATGTACGCAACATTTAAAGAACTTAATGGATTTATTTTGATAAAATATTCCTAAACACACGCTGCCCCACTAACATATTCCAGTAAACAGTCCTTCCCTTGGTGTCCACGCTCTACTGCATGGGGTGAATACTGAAGAGCTGACAACGTAAAGTTATCTCATGAATTTATTAAACATACTTTACGCGAATCTTATATTTGTATCCTTGTGTTAGCTCTTTAAATACCTTTTACTAGTATTGTTGTGTTTTAAACAATTAATAACACTTACAAACACATTGTTTTGTATTATATGAGTTTATACGGATCTTGAATTGAAATACACGAGTTTAAAAAAATATTATATAGGCCTAAATTATGTGTTCTCAAAAATTAGTCAAACCCATTAAGATCAGTTAATGAATAGGATACTGTCAGCTTTATTTCATTATAAATTAAACGGTATCAAGTTAACACATTTTTGAACACAATAAGAAGTTTTCATACTGTTGAAGGGGGGGGGGGGGTGAGAGAATAGTTAAAAATCAAGTAACAAACCATCGAAACTTATTATAGTAGATTTTTTAATGCTGATTCACTTAATTCTTAACAAGTCTCATTAAATCCATTGTAAAGCAAAAGCTCCACTTTAAATATTGTAACTGCTATGTTTAAGATTAAGTTCTTTATACATACGTTATATGTATTTCAAGAGCATGAAGATTTACCGATCGTTTATACAGAATTGAATATTCCCTGAAGGGTGAAATACGAGGCTGTTAACCTTGACTGCTGACTGATGCCGCGATTTTATCTCGGTGAATTGTTTTTTACCTCTTCGAATTTATGGATTTACGCTTCTATTTAAATATTGTTTAACTTATTGAAGTTAACTACTCTTTTAGAATGCAAACCAATGTTCACTTCCTTATAAACGTTGCACTACTATAATTTTACTTTTGTTGTTTGGCTTTTATTTATTCCATATTTTTTATTCTAGTTTATTTATTGTATATTATATCAAATTACATTTATTTGTTTATTTTACTGTTTTTTATAAATAAGACCAAAAATACTAGTACGTGTAGCAACAAAATAAACCTATACCTTCTACGATTGTAGGATTTGAACTGATTATCGCTTTTTATCTGACTAGACACAAATGTTGCTCATACACGTCCTGCATCTTAACCGGCCGTCAAGAATTACAAAGTCATAGGTCTAGATCAGTTTTTTGGTGGAAAAATACCCTGGAGCAATTGGGGCTCGGAGTTCTAGAAGTCCTCACTCTTATGCAGACCGCATCCACCGACACTTATAGTGATAAAGTGGCCTTTTTCTAATGCAAGTAGCGGAAGAAAGTTTGTTCCGGGTCATCAGGAATGCCCAAGCAATATACGCGGTTCGATGAATCGGTTGTACATAAAAAAATATTATTATATTCAATAATATCATAGTGAATTGAAAAGGAAGATTTTCAAAATGGTTTTGATTGGTCATTCAACGAAAAAAATATTTGGTATAATCCAGTTTAAGACTGGTAATTTTCCTGGTTTCGTATGATGTAATACAAAGATAAGAATAAAAGTATGGAGGATATTTAAATTTTCTTCTATTGTTCCCAAGGTGTGGTCATTTTATAAAATTAGGAGATGTAAAACTATATCATGCTATAAGAAATATGAATTCAACTTTCATACAAAAACATAATAATACAAAAAATAATATCTATCTTTAGTTATAAATAGTGCACAAAACGGCAAGTGTGAAAAGATAAAGGTGGTTGTCACAGCCTTACGTGTGCTTCTTGCAAACCGTGAAATATGCAGCCACTTTTATATTAGCGTTGCCACAGGGTTGGTTCATATTTCAACCGTCGACTGCGAAACCCTTTTACCTCATATGTCCAAAGGACACTGCTAAAGTGTTTATTTTGGTCTTGGAAAAACTCTACAAGGGTTGGATATAAGTATTGTTTCGATTGTTTTACGTTAGTATCTCATGTTCCGAATCATTGTCAGTATGTAGAAGCAAATACATCAGCCCGGTTTTCAATTTAAAGAATAGTAAAACTATTAGCAGAATATTGCCACTGACATTAATGCAGGGAAGCTATATAAATAATGGACATTTTAATACCACAATAGTTGTAATATCGAATGTCAAATATGTCACAAATAAAATTATACATTTTCGGATTCAGTAATTTTATTAAGTAATGAAGGTAATATATTGAAATGTTTTTTACGTGGCCGATTCCATAAATATAACCTAAATAATGAAAAAGCTGAATTAATAAGTTGAAAATGTTGTTTTCACAATTGAATTTTATAAATCTTGGATATTTTTGTTTGTAGGACAAATATATTTCGTAGAGTAACTAATAAATCGACATAGTTCGTTACTTAGTTTAAAAGTTTTTTATTTGATATTATTAAAATCTTATAACATTAATGAGTCTAACATTTTGAAAGTGTTTTTATATAGCGAAAACAATTAACCGTATGCTAAAATGTTGTGAACTAAAATTAATTACTTAGGTATATTAATGAATTCTTCTAAGCTTATAGTACATAATAGATCTCACAACAGATATAACTCAAGATTTATTCTCGCAGATGTTCAGTATTCCACCACCGGCTCTAGCTAGGGTCTCCCTGACTGAGAATGTTCACTGGAATACGGTATTGGGGCTGGGTGTGGTTGGGAATAGTATATTAGCTGAAACATCTTTAAAAGCTTAAATATTTAGGAAACCCACTTACACAGAAGTACAGTTATTATATAATGTCAGCAATACATGTTCCTTTAAATTATAAGATGAGCGAATTAATAACTCAAGGCTTAATATAAACTATACCTTTTATTTGGTAAGACTCATAAATTTACTGATAAGTTGGGTGTTTGAATAAAAAGGAGTCTCACACTTATTTGCATATATATATACAACAAATGATTTAGTATATATATATATATATATATATATATATATATATATATATATATATATATATACTAAATCATTTGTTTAAGAACTTCAATTTATTGTTATTATAAAACACATTCTTCCTTAAATAGATTTGCAACTTCATTACTCCGTTTAAACGAAAAATTTGGTTCTATAAATATGTAAATTTACTGATATTGAGTAAAAATAAACAATAACCATTTTTTGTCGTTAGATTATATATATAATTGTATAAATTATTTTAACACTGTAAATTTGGAAGGTTTTCCGTACATTGATAAAAATAGCAAGCCAAGGAGCAACACAAACTATAACTATCAGAAACATTATGATTATTAAGACTGTAATATCAATACACACTTAATGATTTAAATTCTGAAGAGTTTTGAAAACGTTTTTGAGTAGTATTATGTTTAGAATAACCCATAATAAATCCGTTTATGATTAAGGACACCGTTAAAATTCCAGATTATAATGGTACTTGATACCGCGGTGAGGTTTGGTTTAATTGGAGGTAAACGATTGGATATGCATAAGAAGGCTCTTCTGCCTCCGACATTACAATAGCAAACGACACATTTGCAATTCAAAGTTCCGCTTTAGAAAACAGAACGATTTTCATAAAGTATTCGTTTCCTTCTAAACCCTAAAATAGGTTTTGTTTTATTTTTTCTAAATTGATACTGAGTATTTACTGATTAAATAATTCAAACTGGAAAAACGAATATATATCATTTTAAATGGTTTTAAATAATGTAAAAAGGTAATTTTGATATTCTCTTCTGACGTAGTTTAATGTATAAAACATTAGTTAGATAATTTATTTAGACAACAATTACAATATTTTTTTACTTAAGAAAGATTATATACCTTAAAATTTTAAATAAAATAGTTCCCGTAATAATATACTTACTATACTTTGAGAATAAATGAAATGACAATTATGCAATACACGATAAATGCTGAAATTAATTCTTTTAAAGAAAATTCCTGTTGTTTGTAATTTTAACTTTTTACCCATCAAGAAATGTAATAAAGAGCATAATGGAATCGTATAGCTGGAAGTCTTGTTTCTTACTGCTGGGGCGAAGGTTGTGTGTTTCACTTATTGCTGGTGATAATAATGTATGGGTCCCCGGTGCGGTGGCGGAGTCTCGAACATCGTCTTGACTACTGCGGCTGTAACTTGTAAGGTCTAGTCACTATCATAATACCATAGTCAAACAGGTATACGATAATACTGATTATTACTTATTGAACAAGTATTGATATATTGATTGGATAGCATTGTATGGCAAATTATTGATAAATCTAAAAAAACCAATTCAAGCCCAAATTATATGATAATGGAATAATGTACGGTTGTTTACTATATGAAACGCCAAAACAAATAAAAATTATGTCTAGTAAGTAAAATTAATTAAAATTTTTTTTTATTTTAGATTAATTTGACAATCAAATCGTTGTATAGGTTTTTATGTACATCAATAACAAAAAAGGAAATACTGCTTGTGTTATCATAATAGATAATAATCACAAATGCTCACCGAAAAAGCGTAAAAAACTGCGTGAATCAACCATATTTTGAAAGAAACATTTTTTTATTTGGTAATTGATATAACATACTGGAATACCTGGTATTTCATACTGGTATTTCACCTAAGCATTTTACATCATAAAACGTGTAACGTTAGCTTAAATTGGTCCCTAAAGTGTTATGTAATAAACATACATCAGGTTTAACTAATTAATTTGTTATACTAACAATTTACGTGGTACAAGTTTATGGTAAATATAACCGTGAATATTGCGGATACATTATAGGTTTCGGAAATGTTGTTAAGTTACAAAACTTTGTTTTTCTTGTTAAAAGCTTGTTAAAACGTTTAAACATTTTAATTAGAAGATTCAGCTATGTTACACTTCAGGCACCAATTAAACGATATTTAAAGTTTGTCAATCGTATCACCAAATGTAATAGTACATAAGACTGCTTCATTAACTGCATCATAACGCTACATCATTGACAACACTACATTATCACCGTATATCTCATTAATATATCAACAAATAGTATCCATAGTAGTGGGCATTTGGGGCTTCTGGGCCAAGTGATTGACAGCTTCCGGTCACGTGACCGGAAGTGCTGAGTCATGAAAGACGTCATCTGAGGCTGAGCCAGTGACGTAGGCGGTTTTGTGACGTAATGAGGGAAAGTTTAAAGTTCAAGGTCACTGGGAGGTAATTTTAAAAAAGTACTACCTCGCACTCGTAAAATCCGATTGTGATTCGATAGTTTTAATTCGATAAAAATATCGAATGAAAACAATCGAATGAAGCAATCGAATGATACGAGTGCGAGGTAGTACTATTTCATTTATTACTTTATTTCTTTTTACTTTTCTTTTTATTTACAATAAGTTATGTTTACAATAATTCATGTTTACAATAGTTCCCCGTTGTTGGTTGTCATCGATGTTGTTGATCCGGACGAGTTGCGGCCATCACTTCGCTTTCTGAAGAAAGACGGTATATACTTCGATTCCTGCGCAGAGTCCATGTTGTTTTTTGATGCGTAAAGTTCCAAAGATAAATCGTAACCGGACGCAATGAGAAGTCTTAACTCTTCATTAAAAACCTCGAGGTCTTGGAAAGTCGCCAGATGAATAGAGTCATAATGAATACACCTAATTTTGATGGACATTTCAACAGAGAGCTCGATGTTCACCGGTCGAGAGCCGGAGGTGTACTGACTACTCGCTAGCTAGCGTTTTGGTATCAAACAAAATGGTGGGGGTAAAAGTGTGGTGGGGCGGAGCAGATGGCGGACGGCAGATGGCAGGCGGCAGGTGGCAGCTGGTGCGAGGCAGATGGTTGCTACTACATTCGCCGCCACAGTAATGCAATCCTTCGGCGTAATTCTTGTATTTTATCTTGTCGGTTCATTTGATACGTTTTACATCTACATATGCAATAGCTGAAACACTTGCACTTACGACAAGCTTTCCCGTCAACTTGATCGCCTGGTATTTTAAAACATTGTAACTCGCAACAATATGTCTTCAAATTGTTATCGAAAAATAAATTGTTCATAGGTGGCACCGACATGTTAGCTGCAGCGTGTGTTAGACAAGACTGAGACTAACTTCACTGCTCCCTCTCTTTTATACCTCTTCATAAGTTAACCCTGAATGAAAGTTCAAGGTCATCCATTTGAATTTTAAAAAAAAGCAACACAGCAGTATATAAAATAATATACTGCTGTGTTGCTGTTTTTATTTTTTTTATATTTTTTTTTTTATTTTTTTTTTATTTTCTTTATTAAACAAACATCTTACAATACAATAAGCTTAAGTCTAACATTGATGACTAGAAATACAAACAGAAAAATACAAACAAAGACATTATGTACAAGGATGCGTGATGTGCAGAGTGAGTTCCGTCGAGTTGTTGCCGCTTACACCGTGTGATACCAAATACAACGTCCCCGGTTGAATATCTCGCAAATCTTCATTTTGTAGCAGTTGAACAAATCGTTTTGGAAGAAATACTTGAAACTTCGGCTCATCTCCTGGAGAGAAAGGTCCTTCGCTCAATGAAACTAGAATTGCTTCTCCATGTGTGGTTTCCACTTTCTTGATGTTATGAATAATGTAGTGTTTTTGTTCTTTTAGTTCTGAACACTTTTTAGTTAGCAAAAGGTCGGATTTTGAATGAGTGTTGAATTGATCAACCAGTGTTTGTAGAAACTGTTGTGATGCCATCTTCGTCAGTGGTGGTTGTGGTGTCTTCTGTGATGTTGCCTCTTCGGAGTCTCGAATAATACTCGTGCTGGAGCGGTGCTGTCTCCTCGTATTTATAGGCCCCGCTACCCCCACCACATTTCTGTTCTCCGCTACCCCCACCACATTCCTGCGTTTGTTTCAAGTAAGCAGCCAAACGATACGCGTTGTATAATGCACAGTTTGTTTGGCCGTGTTTAAGATCTTTTGCAGCGACACAAATATTACCGAGATTAATGTTAAAGTCCTTACTAATAGTTATATCGAAAACATCACCGTGCGTGTACTTTTGTATCCAGTTCTTTTTTTCTAATCCTCTTGTGTATATATGTGAATATTGTTTGCAAAAGTTAAACATAATACTGTGCAGATTACTGTAGCTTATAAATCCTTCATACCAATGTATGTGATGAAAGTAGTTTGTTATCCATTTGTTTGTACTTTTTGCTTTGGTGTTAAGTTTGTTAAAAGAAAAAGGAGCATCAAACATGAATGGGTAGGCTAAAAATGTAAGCAAGTCTAAAATTACTAATTCCTTGATAATAAACCTATCATCATTATTTCGAAATGCTTGAAATTCTATTACACAAGGCTTTACACTCACTTCTTCATCCCCTCCGCTCATCATGGCACCTAGCGATCAACTAAACTGTTTTCCACACCACGGTAGGTTAAATACCAGGCCGTACAGTTGCAGGCGCGTTGGTGTATATTTAACGTGGGCACCGTCCCCAATAGGCCTACCCCACGTGTGTTCTTCTTTACTAAGTCAAACTTTAGTCTTTTTTAACTTCTTCTTCTTCTTGTGTTTCGTTTTCTTCTTCTTGTTTCTCCGTTTCTTCTTCCTGTGTTGTTTCTTCTGTAGCTTCTGTAGCGATTTCTACAAGTGGTTCAAAATCCTTTAACTTTCTCCACATGCAAACTTCATGAGGTATTCTATTAAAAATAGATGTATCCACAGGTCCGTACACGATGGTGCTATCAGGTTGTTTTTCCAAAGTATCGACCAAATATTCTTTAATAATAGCGCTTGCAAATACCAACTGTCTCATGTACCTTGTAATAGGTTCTGTTGCGTAGTTTAAAACGTAGAATTCTTCACGTGACAGTAGAATCTTATTTTCATGTTGAGTCAAGTCTCTAATTCGCACTTGTAGTTGTCCACGATGTTTAACAATATCGATTTCATTGTCACAATCCAAAAGTCGAATATGTGTTTTCCTTCCACACAAACTGTTAGTTAAATAACATTCTATTAAATGTACATGTTTCAAAAATGACTCCCAAGCATTTTGCGAAAATAAAACCTTTTTTGTTCCATGGTGTAGTATTACTGTAGGGGAATAATCCAATGACTTCATCAATCCAACTGATACACTTTTACTGATGCATGCTGAGATGGGGTAAAAGATTCGCAAAAAAACTTCAGTTAAAATGTGAGGAGGAATATTTTCTTCAACTTTCTTCTTCCTCTTTGGTACTACCTTTGATGGTTCTGCATTACTTTCCTCCTCTCTATCTCTTTTACCAAACTTTAAAAATGCAGTTATTTCCTTGATGATTTCTTCTTCACTAGTATTATCACGTTCCAATAACGGTGCTACCTCTGCATCACCTTGTACAACAGATGGAGAACTCATTTTGTAGAAGATGTTACCCATGCGACGATAGACGATCAACTGAAGACCTGCATTGTTGCTCCGCTATTTATAGGTTAGCGACAGTGGCGGTGCCGGTGGTGGTACAACGTTTTACAATACTGTCTTTACAATACCGGTCAACGGTGTGTATGTAACAATTTTATCGTGCAAAATTAAACAATACGCAGATGTATTTGCAGGTACGTTTTCTTGAAATTCCATTTCTATTTTTATATCAACACTAGACGATTTTACAGATTAATTTTGTTTGGAACAATCAATTACAACAATCGGAGCTTTCGATTCAAACTGTACGGGAGATAGTAGAGGTGTATTTGTTTTGCCGTAATATGAATTTTGGAACCTAGCGTACATATCGTATAAAACACTGTACCTTTTTTTATCAAAAGAAATATTAAAGTTGTCGTAGGGAAAGAATTGTGAATTCAGGAACACTTTACAGTTTGTTAATTTACAATGGTCAAATTCACCAGCATTTTCAGTTATTATACTTTTCTTCTTTGTTTGTAATCCAAATATTACATATCTCGCTTTTTCCAAATGAGTAGAAGTTTTTACAGTCCATGTATGCCGTTGTGTTGTAGGTAAAACGGGGTATTCATGAAACTCCCAGCTTCTGAATGGCATTACAATGTCTCGATCGGATTTTAACTTTCTTAATAATGTAATCCTGTGTTCTTCATTTAGTCGCACATGTGGTACTCTCCAAACAATCTTGTCTAATGTTAGTTTCCAGTCTAAATTGGCTTCAGTTGTTCCAGCAGATGCTTTAATAATATCATTATCGTTTGATGACCTTAATAAAACTAGTTCTTGTTTTACATTTATTATTATTCTTCTGTAATCTTCAGCAAATCCTAAAAGTAATCTTAAAGGTACGTAATAATCAAAGTTTCCCGAAGCGTCAGGAGTAATTATACTTTTGTCTGGTGCAACCCATCCTGCAACAGCTAACAGATTCTTCTCATTTGGTGTTAAAGACGCTAATCCTTTTAATGTACTGGAAATTCCAACCTTTTTTGTTGAATCGACTGTAACTCCTGAAATTTCATATCTAATCTCGTCAAACAAAAATGCCATAGGATTATTTATGAACGGAACAGTGGTTCCAACAGTACCGTCAGCTTTTGTTACTTTTCCTTCAATATATAAATAACTTTCGCATGGAAGAGTATAAATGTCTTGTTGTTGTATAGGAATCCTAATTTCATCGTTATTGTTTAATTTGGACGAAGCGTAAGGGTTGTGCGTGTGATATTCCTTTTCCCATAAGGTCTCGTCGAATGTTGGGCCCTGCGCTATATCCAGTATATCCATTGTTAATGACTTTTAATCCAATTTCTTCTAGAAAACGAATGTTGTCACTTGTTAATCCTTCTACAGCTGATGAGCTACTGACCTCTTTGCTGGTTGGCTCTCTCTTTTTAAATGATAACCCCATTATCTAAGCGGATGATTTTATATGTATTCTTACAGTAATAGCTTCTCCTCGAAAGTCAATAAGGTTTCCGTCTTGATCCACTATGTTCAGCACGATGTCTGAAATGAAACTGGTGTTTAACGGTAGGTACACAAGGTTTTGAGGCTTTTCTACTATCTTGAAACCCGGTGCGACTGATGGGTAGAATGTGTGTAATATATGCCGATTTTCTCCATCTCTGTAGGATCCTTGTATAATGTTACATGTAATGTCTATGCTGTTTACTTTGATGATCGTCACAGTTCTATTCCCAGAATGAGTTGTATTAGGTTCTAATACCTTTGTTTCCTTAGAAAACCCCAATAAACTACCAATTGAACGTTCTTGGCCAAAATCAATATAATACTTAGAAGTAATTTCGGCTTTCATTGTATTGTTATTGCCTTTTATCGTTATATTTTCTTTTCCCATATGTTTTTGTATAACTTCATTTATATTATCAATTTCATAAGCTCCTGTTGGTAAACTGAATTCTTCCAAAGCTGAATATTTTCCTTTATTATCTTTTGTCTTGTAATAATGTATTTTGTTATTAATTCCTTCACTAACGTTTGGAATAGAGTTATATGTTGTTAAATCCAATAATGCGGCTTCCCATAGTCTTCCTTTTTGCAAACGTAGCGCTGGAAACAGAATACTGCGCAAAGTACATGAGTTACCGGTTAATGACACTGTATACGAAGACATCTTAAAGTTGACTAACACTTTTAGCTAAAAAGTCTAAACATAAATGACCGCAAATGGATGTATCATCAGGTTGTTTTCTTGTATAATTGTAAAAAACATTTTCTGCCGCACGAAAGTATTGTTGAAGTTCTTTCGGTGGTGGAAGGTTTCCAAAACTGTCGAAATAATAAATCGTTTCACCAAGTTTCTTGTAACACACCCAATGAGTGCCTAATCCTTCACTATTATCCAAATTTACTATACCAGTCTCATTTTTCCACATTTTAACCGGTAATTCATCTTTCATAAATACTCCTCTAAAAAATGGGATTTTCAAACAAGAAGCATATGTAATCAGTTCTTCATTGGTTAATTCTTTGTTTTTAATTATTAATTGCTCTTTCTTATTTAATACACACGATACGGTCTTAGGTATAGTCCTCCTCCCTTTTTTATCATTGACCATATTGTTGGTTTCTTTTTACCTTTACCGCTAGTAGATCGACGTTTTCTTCTGATATTACCTCCTTGTTTCTTAGCGGGTCTTTTCCCACGCCTTCTTCTCTTTCCTCCTCCAAACGTAGTTTTTGCTTTCATTGCTGCTGTTACTGCTAAAGACGCTGCTTTTTCACCAATACTCGCGTCACTAGATTTTACTCTTTGCCAAGCTTTCTCAGAAAGTGCTCTATCTGCTATTGATCTATTTTTTGTATCACCAAATTTGGAATACGCTATATCGTGCTGTTTACAAGCCTGATCAAGCTTATTTATTCCAGGATCTCCTCTAGCAAGCCGTTTCTCTAATTTGGTTCCAGGACCACAATATTGATATCCTCCAGGTAAATGTAATTCCACAGGTAATAAATCAATCGCCTTGTTAACTATAGCTCCAACCGGTTTACTTAATAGAGAAAATGCTGTTGATGCTATTCCCCTTCCTCTCTGTAATCTCTCTCGATTATGACTGATGCGTTTAGCCCTCAGCATGACTATTTATAGCCAAACTTACAATCAGTAGGTGCACTCTATAAATGTTTTACAATGAATGTAATATTAGTCTTGGCTTCTTGTATTATATATACTGTTTAAAATCCATTTATTATATAGAAATGGATTAATTAATTAAATGTAGACATAATAAATAAAAGTAGTACAAATAGAAATAAGGTGTAATTGAAGATGTTTCAAATGTTTCTCCGCTGGTGATGGTATCGTTGTTTTCGGTAAAATGAATAAAATCTAAATAGTTGTCATGTTCCCTTAGAAACTTGCCACTTAATCGTTGATAATTAAATAACACATTCCAGTCTAGTTTATATTTAAAATTGTCAATGTAATTTTCAGAGAGATTTTGATATTTACTTATTACTTCCCAACAGTTATTAAAATTTGATGTCATCTCTACAAGGAAGTCTTCTGAAAACTGTTGTCTTTGTAAAATATGAATCCAGTTAACTCTGTGAAAATAAATTCTTAACATAGTCATTGTGAAGAGGTAGTGTATGGAAAGTTGTTCCCAATCCATATATCTATCAAACCGTTGAACAAAACCATCTGTCAGCACTCCTTGGGGAAATCTCGGCTCTTGAGATATTAAACTCCACGCAGTAATATTGGATTCCATCATCCTCTCTGTATCATCTCTCGAATATGACTGATGCTTTATTCCTTATCATGGGTATTTAAATTCTTTTTTCTCTTATGTAATCTTCATCGTTTTCTGTTGGTTCATTAATCACATTCACTTGATCCCCCTTTCCTAATGTCTTGGCTTTAGAAGGCTCAGACGGTTTATCTAATTGATTAGGTTTTTCTGGATTGTGTATCTTTTTCCAGTCTAAATAGTTGTGGCTGTCAACATCTGAAGCTACAGCTCTTCCTGAAGCCCGATGGATATAATTAAATAAAGCTGCACCAAACCTTTCCATATGTTTTTCATATTCTGTAGTCCATTTTTTGTGTACTATATCAAATATTTTCTTATTTACAGCGTCTCCATCCTGCTCACAATCACCTACATTTGACAATTTTAATTTTTTTACATCATAGCTTGTATCAGTTTCATTCTTTTTGTAAATCGTTAACAATTTTAAAGTCGCTAAATTTACTGCTTCACCATCATAAATGGGATGTTTTATATTGCTTAACCTTTTACCGGAAAACCCCCAATGGTCTTCGTGTACAATTGGGGTTCTTTTATCCATGTATTGTACCGTAACCGCATCAGAAGACAAAAGCGGATCACCAACATTTTGAATTACATTTCCTTCAAAATTATAATTACCATCAGGTGTTAACGGAAACCCAGCTCTTTTTTCACTATATCCAGATTTTACTCCAAACTCGGAATACCGTCCAAACTTGTCCACACTCATGATGTAACTGAATCGCTATCGTTTAGGTTCTTACTATATATATATATATATATATATATATATACGTCTACTGAACAATTATTTCTCGTTTTCGCAG
The DNA here is from genome assembly GCA_963675035.1 of Allygus modestus. Classification (NCBI taxonomy): domain Eukaryota; kingdom Metazoa; phylum Arthropoda; class Insecta; order Hemiptera; family Cicadellidae; genus Allygus; species Allygus modestus. Next base: position 10,823,774 of record OY776115.1, read on the forward strand.
TTCATCAACCAAAGCTACCCATTCGTTTTCTAAACCAGTGTGCCCGGCTTCCATAGCTTCATGTAATAACCTCATTCGATCAACTAACTTATTTATATCGTTGTGATATATTATATTGGTTTTATACAAATTTTTTAATAATCCCCTTCCAGATGTAGTAGGATCAGTTGTTTTTCTTTTTTTATGCAAAACATTTAATTCAGCAGAAGATAAAGCTCTTCTTTTAATTGGAGCTTTATTTGATTTCGAGGGGAAAAGACTAGATATAATGTTTGTGTATTTTATTGACCTGTTTCTATGAATAGGTAGGTCTTTGGAATATTTTTTTCTATGTGCATTTGTATACTCTAGTATATTTTTAAACAATTGTAAATCCTTTTTAGTATATTTACCAGGATTATTTTTAAAGATGAGTTCAAACAAACCTGTTGTACCTTTATATTTCTTATCACCAATAACTATATCATCATTTTCGTTTATATCTAACTTTCTATCTCCAATCATTAATCCTTTATCCTCTATTCTAGCTCCATATGTATGATAATTTCGATTAGCATGTGTGCCATGTAACATTTTTAATGTATATTTTCTTCCAAGTGTTCCTTTAAACATAATATCTGTGCCTAATTTGCTTAAGTTGGATGGGTTGATATCCTCTTCTTCTGCTCTTGTATCTTCCGCACTTGTATCTTCTGTACTTGTATCTCCTGCAATGTTCTTTTCCCTTAAATCTCCTATATCTCCGCTTTCTTCATACTCGTCGCTTTCTTCAGATGTTTGTAACTGGTCAAAACTTTCATCATTCTGAAATTCTTCTTCATATTTGGAAATTGGTAGCATTTTGTCTCCTTCGAAGCGAATTGAAGGTTTTTCCATATTTTGTGCTAATCGCTTTAAAGGTTCAGTAACAGGTTTAAATGTTGTTTCTAAAAATTGCTCTCTTTCATTTATACCTGATTTTAAAGCTCGGTTTTTTTGTCTAATAGAATCACTAAGTGATTTTATTTCTTTTAGTAGCTTTTCCTGGTTAACTATCTTCACACCTTGACGACTTGTACAGTAATACCGCTAATCAGTGTAGTAAAACAAATTTATCAAAACCTATTCTATAACGGCCGTCTTTTATAGCTTGATCTTTCATAATAACCAGAAATCCATACTTTTCCGCCCATGCTTTTCCACAAAGCTCTTTAAACTTTTCAAATGCCATATCAGCATTTACATGATCGTTATATATATGTTTTAGGTTAGTATCATCTTGTTTAAATACAATTAAAACATTTGCATTATCTCTGATAAGTTGTTTTGGGATTTTGCTATAAGTTTGTCCTATATATATGCTATCGATGTTATTATGTCTTCCCATGGCAAAGTAGTTTCTAATAGTATCCTGATATTCACAAGATACATCGTCAAATATAAATACAGAATACGGTTTCGCTTCGTTTGGTTGCATAATGCTATCACTAGCGTTAAATTTGTAAAAATTAACATCGGACACATCAGATAGGATTTTATCCAGCAATTGATACTTTGGTTGTTGTAGGGACTTTGAAAAAATATATAGGTTATTAAACCTTAATCCCTGCGGATTAGTGATCAAATTAAAGACAACATTGTTCTTTCCACAGTTTGAGGGGCCACTTACTATACATCGAACAGTGTTTGGAAATAAACTACCGTGTTTACCATTGTTGATATTAACGTTATCCACAGTTAAATCATCTATGTTATTAATATTGAATCGATCTTTATGGTGAATAATCTCCATCCTGCTCAAAGGTTAACGATAAAATGAGTTGCTTGCATTACACCAAGTCCTTTATAGGTATCCATGAATCCTCAGTTTTGTTAAACCCTAACCACCGCACTTTAACTGCGTCCTTTTTTCTTTGTAACACTTTTTCAACAAGATATACATCACCTACTGTTGACTTTAACATTTCATGTCCATAAAATGCACCTTGCAACAAATCTCCTTTGTTATCTTTTAAGATATACGTTTCAGGTACAGTCGGTTGCACTTTATACACTGTAAAATCTTCATTCGTCCAATTGGGAAGGTATTTCTTGGTAAACACTCCCTTATATTTACTAATCCGTACTTTATCACTTACATTAAATTTTCTTGGCTGCATTTTTTCTACTTTAGGCTTTGTATTTTTCTTTATGCGTTTTAATACATCTTTTGCATTTCTTCTATTTACTTTGTTAGGTTTCATACCAATAGTTCTATGAAACCTGTTGTTATAATCATTTATTAATTGTGGTAAAACATCATACCATACGTAAGAACCTCTTTTTGAAAATTGTTTATAGAGTGCTCCTTTTAAGGTTCTATTGAATCTTTCTACAATAGCTGCTTTTTTCTCTGAATTTGTAGAATAATGATTTATTTTATATTTATTCATTAACTGTGCAAAGTTTGTATTAAAGTATTCTGTTCCATCATCAGTTTGTAAATGTTTAATTTTGTTTTTATCTCTTTTTATAGCTATTTCCATGGCTTCTGTTACGCTTTTACCAGTCTTGTCCTTTAGAGGCAAAGCGTCTGCAACTTTTGTAAAACAATTAATAATTGTGAGTATATATTTAAATCCTTTGTTTATTCTGCTATGCGGTCGCATTTCAATTAAATCCGCTTGATATAGATCATTTATCCCTTTTATAACAGTATTTCTTCTTGGAAACTTTATTCTTGCAGGTTTGTGTAGTTCATTAATAATCTTCTCCTTCAGGTCTGACATGATGGTTTCACGAAGACAGCTGATATGGTATTAAATATTCTTTTGTATAAATCTGCTTATATAGGTCAAGGTCATTCTAAACTAATGTATAAAAGGGGGAACACAGCAAAATACTGCTGTGTTCCCCCTTTTATACGGAAAGGAAAAGGAAAAGGGATGTAGGACGATGAAAGGGTTACTCGTCAATAGGGTTGAGGGAGTAGTGGCCGAATGGTAGAGTGTGGATGTTGTCTGCAAGGGTGTGGCGTTTGTCATCATTTGAAGAGAGAGCTTTTTTTACTTCCGTCACGCTGTACAGCTGATGGTTGAAACTTCTGATTGTGTTGAATTTTGCTGTTATATCTTGATCTTCAAATAAACATTTCTTATAGTGATTAAAATGCACATTCTTCTTTAAATACAAACTTTTTACTCCTTTAGCTTTCTTAATGACTTGGTTTTCATTTAATTGTAATGAATATAATTTTGACATTAGTGCAACAATTTCTTGAAGTATAACACCATTGGCTTCATCTTTAAATTTGCCAAGCACTTTTTTGTTTCTGTCATTGTCGTAGTTTGGATGATCTTTTGGATAGTCGGAAAAGTCAAAGTCGTTTTTGTAATCAAATGTCCGAAGGTCTTCATACATATCGTTAGTAATTATCCAATATATAAAAGCGTCTGTATCCATGTAGGAGATGCCGATGTTTTCTCGTCCATAAAAGGTGACCATCTTTTTGTAATGAAAATCGTACATATGAGTCTTGGAGATATCCAGGATTGACATTCCTATATACAAAGGACGATCCATCTTCACACTTGTTTTCTTCATAGATACAGCTACAAGATTTTCATTAATAATTATAGATGTATTAAAGTTCGGCTGTTGTACGAGTTTCTGTAGTTTGTTCGGATCTGTAACAAGTTTAACGTTTTTATGTCTTCTTTTGTTTTCTAATGTTTTACCGAATATCGCATTGTTCATTAATTTAAAAAAGTCTTCTTGAAAGGCTGATGTAGCAGCTGCTCTTCTGGTAGTATTCGAGTCTATGTACGGTTTCAACCAGCACGATTGGGAAAATTCCACAGCTCTATTAATTTTAGTAAGACGTAAACCTAATTCGATAGCTTGTTGAACAACCCAATAATGAGCTACGTATCGTTGTTTATTGTTAAGGGTCATCATTAATTTGGGGTGTTTTCCAGTTGGTGAAATTTCTGTTCTTGCAAGGAGTGGAAGGTCATAATGAAGATCGTGTAAATGTTCTGGATATTCAAAGTCGCAATCCAAAATATATCCGGTATCTCCATGTTTTGGAATTTGTGAAATATCGCCAATACAGTCGGGATCAACCCATTTAAAGTTGTCAAATGGAAGTGGGTTCGACATGGCCCATCCATACAGATTATTCGCGTCGAAATATCCCAAGTACGTTGAAGGTTTCTCTTGATCATGGTCAGGTAGATATTTGTTGTTGGCTTTAACATGTCTAGTCACGCTTTGAGTTAATCCACCTCTAACACCCGACTCAACCATTAAAACCATATCTATATCTGTTAACAGCTGGAGTTTACATTTTGTTTCTTTTAGCATTGCTTGCCAAGCTAGTCCTGGAGATGTATACGAATGTAGAGGGTCCAAACCGTATGCTGCAAAACAGGTTCTTCGGAATTCTTCCATAACATCGCAGAGAAGAGTCACGTCAAGTTTTACATAAAAGTCTGAGTATTCTCCCAAAGTCTTCATATCCAACTCGTTCCATACTCGACATGCATGTTGATAGTCTTCAAGTGAAATTTCCGATTCATTGAGTTTGTTGTTAAATTGTTCTGGTGGAGGAAGTGATGTTTCATTAAATCTATGCAGTCCATCGATGTAATCGTAGGGGAAGACTCCTTTTCTAAGAACCAGATCCATTTTACTACTGGCTACAATTTTGCTTGTTTCTATCAGATCTTCTCTTTTTAAATTCTCAGTTAATTTCATTAGGCTAGAAGGCATAAATCTAAACGAATCAATAAACCTAAGTTTTATTTTGCCAACCTTTTTAGAGAAGCTTATAAATTTTTCCATTGTTGTTGCCAAAACATCTATTGCTCCATCATCTCTTCCTAACTCCGGGATTATGAAATGAGAGTCATATCCACTAAGGTTATGTAGAACAACAGGTATAAAAGATGGAACTTTGTAATTTAAGTTGCAAGCATTACAGGCTGCACCTCTGTAGGCTCCGGTAAGATGGTCGTGGTCACGCACTTTAACGTTTTCTGGTGTAAATAGGTTATTAGACAGATAACATGTTGTTGCCAAATTGTGATGTTGAAGTTGGTGTTCATCCATAGGCTGCATCGGTATTTTAATTTTGTAGATTTCTTCCACCTTGGAGGCAATGTAATACAACTCATCTACAAAGTGTTTCGCTGCTTGTTCACCACGATAAATCTTCGGAGCAGATGATAGTCCAAATTCTTGAAGATGTTCTTCAGACAACGTGGATTTTGTTAGTATACAATAACTGTTTGGTGCATGTTTTTGATATTTGCTTCTTTTTGTGATATCCTCTTCTTGTTGTTCAATTGGAAGTAAGGATGCTTCGAAATCCGCGTACACAACAAATGGAACAGTGTATTGGTGATTTACTTTATCAAATTTTATCTGCGCTCTGCTGGGATGTGGCAATTTAATTCTTACCTCATAGTTTCCACTACATAACCTTTGATGTTCTACTAACCATTCTGTACCTCCTCTTCTTAATGGTTTGCTCACGTGGCAAAAGCATCTCTTACATGTTGTGATTTTACTTTTATGTTTTGTTAACTGTTTACATACGAGCCCTTCAAAATCTTTTATATACACGTAATGTGATATCTCTCCTTTATTGATTAATAACAGGTCAGTATGATTGTTGCGCTCATTCGATGTTATGCGCAAGGGATACACATTATTTGACGAATCCAAACCAAATATGTTGACTGAAGCCGACGGATTTTGCTTTTCAAATTTTGATATATCAGTAATTGCAACAGGGTAAGTCATTCCCTGGAAATTATACTTGTGTTGAACTTCTTCATATGCTTGACTTGGTCTTTCCGGATGGTTTTTTACATATTTGGCCAACATAACATATTTAAAACATTCATTATTTTCATTTTGCACGTTAATACAGGATTTGGTATTCATAATTTTTTGAGGTAGAGGGATATAGCTACTTCCTCTCATTCCATAACCGTGTTTATGAACTCTAACATCCAGACTTGTTATACTTAATAAAGTCCATCCAGATCCTCTTCCTTCATGCTCTTGTAGTTTCGTCAAAAGTTCTTCAAGACATTCTGTTACGATCTTTTCAATATCTGACGCAGCCATGATGGTTCGGTTTTTTGTCATGAAACCTCTTGGTGATGTTTCGTTTTGAATGTTAGTGAATATGGCATCTAGCAACAGTCCAAATTTGATAAAATTTAATCTTTTTTGTTCATTCTTTAGTGTTTTGGTTACTAATTCTTTGGCGTTATGTAAAAAGTTTTCAAGTTGTAATTTTACGTTGTCAATTTTAAAATGTGTTACTACCTTACCAGGTAGTGCTTGAGCGTGTAGTTCCACATCTACTGCTGTTGATGTTGAGGGTCGGTGAAGAGTAGACATAGCAGCTGTTGATGTTGAAGGACGGTGAAGTGTAGACATAGCAGGCGTTGAAGTCGATGTTGATGGTGTTGATGTTGAAGGATGGTGAAGTGTAGACATAGCAAGCGTAGAAGTCGATAGTGTTGATGTTGAAGGATGATGAAGTGTAGACATAGCAGGCGTAGAAGACGATGCAGCTATTGATGTTGAAGGACGGTGAAGTGTAGACAGAGCAAACGTAGAATTCGATGCAGCTGTTGTTGATGGTGTTGATTGTGCATATTGAATAACACTTGGTCTGGAATGTTGGTGTTGGGCTAACATTTGATCTATTTCCTTCAATTCTTCTTCTTCATATTCTTCATCATGGTTGTTGTTTTGTTTTAGTTCCTTATGAATTATTAAAAGAAATTCATCCTTAAATGAAGTCTTACAAATATTGCAGCGATGCATAATGTAGGTGTGATCTCTACACAAGGGTCAACGCAATAATAAAAAACACTGCAAATGCCCCTCTATTTATACCCTAGCAAAAGTGGTGGGGGTACGTATTACGTTAAGTTTACTATTTTTTACATTTTATATTTACTATTGTAGCTGGAGGCTACAAAGTTCTGTATTTAGGTCAAGGTCATTGAACATATTTGTCAAAACGGGGAATAGAGCAGTAAATGATTTCATTTTAAACCATAAACTGATCTATTCCCCGCTTTGTATTTAACAAGGACAATTTTCTCCAACAGGAAAATTTAATATATTTTACTACTGGCTACAATTTTGCTTGTTTCTATCAGATCTTCTCTTTTTAAATTCTCAGTTAATTTCATTAGGCTAGAAGGCATAAATCTAAACGAATCAATAAACCTAAGTTTTATTTTGTCAACCTTTTTAGAGAAGCTTATAAATTTTTCCATTGTTGTTGCCAAAACATCTATCGCCCCATCATCTCTTCCTAACTCCGGGATTATGAAATGAGAGTCATATCCGCTAAGGTTATGTAGAACAACGGGTATAAAAGATGGTACTTTGTAATTTAAGTTGCAAGCGTTACAGGCTGCACCTCTGTAGGCTCCTGTAAGATGGTCGTGATCGCGCACTTTAACGTTATCTGGTGTAAATAGATTATTACACAGATAACATGTTGTTGCCAAATTGTGATGTTGAAGTTGGTGTTCTTCCATAGGTTGCATCGGTATTTTAATTTTGTAGAGTTCTTCCACCTTAGAGGCAATGTAATACAAATCATCTACAAAGTGTTTCACTGCTTGTTCACCGCGATAAATCTTCGAAGCAGATGTTAGTCCAAATTCTTGAAGATGTTCTTCAGACATCATCCAATATCTTACCAAACAAAGATTTTTTCTAAGTCCCGAAGTGGGTCAAGGTCATCTGAACATGTTGCCAAAACGGGGAATAGAGCAGTAAGTGATTCCCACTTGGACCACAAACTGCTCTATTCCCCGCTCTGTATTAGGGAAGTGAATTTTGAAGAAAGGTCACAGTTATAGGCAATAAACCTGATAACAGAACCTTTTGTTAATTTATCCAAACACAAGGAAGTTACAAATGGTTTGCAGGGAGTATTTGCAAAAGTTTCTCGAGGGTAAGATGGGTAATGTCAACCGGTTTGCGCGCCGTATTGACATAAGGTCGGTTTGCGCGCCATACCTTTTTGTAAGGGGTTAGGAAAAGGATGAGAAACATACTGATCAGTTAAAATTAATTTTACAAAGACCAACCAAGGTCGGTTTTACAAAGGTCAACAGCATCCTGAAACCCAGTCGGACGTTGGTCAGTAACGGGCGCCAGGCAACTGTGAACCAAAGTTTTGACCAAGGTTAGTTATAGCGTGTAAGAAAAGGACATACCAACCAAGGTCGGTTTTACAAAGGTCAACAACATCCTGAAACCCAGTCGGACGTTGGTCAGTAACGGGCGCCAGGCAACTGCGAACCAAAGTTTTGACCAAGATCAGTTTTAAAGCGTGAAAGAAAAGTACATATTTCATTAGTAAATAAAACACTTCAAAGACCAACACCACAAATAATTACAAACACCAACACTAACTACATTTTCTAGCAGCAAACTACAAGCTATAATCTAAAAAACAAACTAACATGCATAACATACAAACATGCTAAGGTAGAATCTTTAGTATACAGGGGTACCACCTATATACTAAAGATGCTATTACAGACAGCTAAGGCGAACAGCTAGCTAGGCTGTCAGCCTGAGACTGTGAGACCTCTGCGGTCAGCCCCCGCTTTTATAGCCGACGATCCGTGGTGGGAGGTAAATTGAAGAAAGGAAGGGGGGGAAAGGGGGGGGGGTAGTGATAGGGAAGGGGTATTATTGTAAGAGTAAATGTTTTTACCAAACAATAATTTTCTCTAAGTCCCGAAGTGGGTCAAGGTCATCTGAACATGTTGCCAAAACGGGGAATAGAGCAGTAAGTGATTCTCACTTGGACCACAAACTGCTCTATTCCCCGCTCTGTATTAGGAGAAGAGGACTAGTTTAAAGCTCGCAATTATAGGCAATAAACCTGATAACGGAACACTAACCTCTCCCCCGAAAAATTATTCACCCAACAAACAAACGATATGGTCAGTTTACAACAGTCGCGCACTCTGAAACCGCAAGGACGTTCATCACTGTGTAGGCGTCAGAGTACTACGAACCGAAGTACAATAATACCTGACCAAGGTCCCCTTAAGTTTATTTCCCCGAAGATGTATCCCCCCAAGATAAGCAAAATGGTCAGTTAACAACAGTCTTGCACTCTGAAACCGCAAGGACGTTCATCACTGTGTAGGCGCCAGAGTACTACGAACCGAAGTACAATAATCACCTGACCAAGATCCCCTTAGATTTAACCAAGATAAGCAAACTAACTGAATCTGTTTCTCGTAAGTGAGGGCTAAGATAGGTAAAAAAGTCATCCGGTTTTCATGCCGTAATGACTCAAGGTCGGTTTTCGTGCCGTACCTTTTTGTAAGGGGTTAGGAAAGGTGTTTATTTGAGAAACATAATCCCCCCTGAGATATTTAAAGACATAAGGTCGGTTTTCGTGCCATACCTTTTTGAATGGGAGCGTGAAGCGTGAAAGAAAAGTACATATTTCATTAGTAAATAAAACACTTCAAAGACCAACACCACAAATAATTACAAACACCAACACTAACTACATTTTCTAGCAGCAAACTACAAGCTATAATCTAAAAAACAAACTAACATGCATAACATACAAACATGCTAAGGTAGAATCTTTAGTATACAGGGGTACCACCTATATACTAAAGATGCTATTACAGACAGCTAAGGCGAACAGCTAGCTAGGCTGTCAGCCTGAGACTGTGAGACCTCTGCGGTCAGCCCCCGCTTTTATAGCCGACGATCCGTGGTGGGAGGTAAATTGAAGAAGGGGGGGGGGGGGTAGTGATAGGGAAGGGGTATTATTGTAAGAGTAAATGTTTTTACCAAACAATAATTTTCTCTAAGTCCCGAAGTGGGTCAAGGTCATCTGAACATGTTGCCAAAACGGGGAATAGAGCAGTAAGTGATTCTCACTTGGACCACAAACTGCTCTATTCCCCGCTCTGTATTAGGAGAAGAGGACTAGTTTAAAGCTCGCAATTATAGGCAATAAACCTGATAACGGAACACTAACCTCTCCCCCGAAAAATTATTCACCCAACAAACAAACGATATGGTCAGTTTACAACAGTCGCGCATTCTGAAACCGCAAGGACGTTCATCACTGTGTAGGCGTCAGAGTACTACGAACCGAAGTACAATAATACCTGACCAAGGTCCCCTTAAGTTTATTTCCCCGAAGATGTATCCCCCAAGATAAGCAAAATGGTCAGTTAACAACAGTCGCGCACTGTGAAACCGCAAGGACGTTCATCACTGTGTAGGCGTCAGAGTTTTACGAACCGAAGTACAATAATTACCTGACCAAGGTCCCCTTAAATTTAACCAAAAATAAGCAAACTGACTGAATCTGTTTCTCGTGAGTAAGGGTTAAGATAGGTAAAGTCATCCGGTTTGCGCGCCGTAATGACTTAAGGTCGGTTTTCGTGCCATACCTTTTTGTAAGGGGCTAGGAAAGGTGTTTATTTGAGAAACATAATCCCCCCTGAGATATTTAAAGACATAAGGTCGGTTTTCGTGCCATACCTTTTTGAATGGGAGCGTGAAAGAAAAGTACATATTTCATTAGTAAATAAAAAACACTTCAAAAACACTTTAAAACCAACACCAAACTAACTACAGTTAAACTAACTACATTTACTAGCAGCAAACTACAAGCGTTATCTAACATGCTTAAACAAACTAACTAAACATGCAAGGGCGCGGATCTCTTAATTGCGCGTCGGGCCCAACGCACACTTAACAGACCTACGCTGCAGCAGGCACTGCAACCCAGTGGGACGTTCATCGCAACGGGCGGCAGGCTACTGCGAAGAGACGCTCGAAATCTCGGGTTATATAGACGGAGAATGGGAAATCGGGATATTAAGGGGAAAGCGGGATAAGGGATAATCCTGCTTCGTTGCGGGATTTTATCCCGCACTTCCAAGAACATTTTTCCCTCGACCTTGACCTTGACCTTGAACATGACCCAAAAGGGGGGGGGTTCCGTCGGGGGGGGGGGTTCCGTCGGGGGGGGGGGGGGTCCGTCAGGGGGGGGCCGGTTCTAAACCAGTCCTCAGCTTTCTACCCATATATGGATAGGGCAAGGTTTCACTTTACGACCTGCTTCACTCTGCCAGCCGCCTCATTCCGGCTTTGGATTGCAACCAGTACACACGTGCTCTATCCAACTCTATCTTATCCATTTTCTCTTCCATCCTATTTACACCATGTCTTCTCCTCTGACTCCTGAAAAACTCCAGCGCTTAAAGGAATCTTTGAAGAGGTCGACGGAAAGAAGGAGCGGGTTTAAGAGACCTTCAACTTTGAAGTCTCTCAAACGGAATCTCCATGGTCATCCGCTGTATTTTGAACAACGACCCTCGACTCAGCCTCGACCTTCTACATCGGCTCAGCCTCGGCCTTCTACATCGGCGGCTCAACCTTCGTCTCCAACACCGACTGTCGATGAGGTGATGCAACGGACGCCGTTTGAAGTCTCCAAGGTCGAGTTTCGAAATCTGAAGCGGATGACGGAGTATATATATGTGGCAACCAACGGGGACCACGTGTTCCTGTTTCAACACACCATCCACTACATCGAGGTGCGTCTGCCGCAGTCTCTCCCACCGCCACCTCCTCTGATACCTGATACACAGGAGTTATTCTTAACCAGAAAAGATGGGAGGGTAAAGTGGGTTTTGAAGAATAAAGTTTGAACTGATCCTTATCCCGACCAACCTTCAGCACGCAAACGGTCCTTTTCAGGACCACCCTAAGCATTTCAAGTTAGGGACTTGGCCTGTACATAGGCAGGAGAGTTTGTTTGTGCAGCCCACTTTGTGAAATTTTCTAAGTCCCAAAGTCCTTGAACTTGACCTTGACCTTGAACATGACCCATGTTGGGGGGGGGGGTACAAAGTTTTTCCAAAGTATGTCATGTGGGTACTCAAATTACGCGAATTGATCAGACGAACAAGGAGGTGCAAACAGAATTTTGATCCGGCCAAGGGTATAGTAGCAGAAGCGAAAAATCTACAAAGTTTGTCCAAAGTATGTCATGTGGGTACTCAAATTACGCAAATTGATCAGACGAACAAGATGGTGCAAACAGAATTCAGATCCGACCAACGGTATAGCAGAAATAGCGAAAAAACCAATGTTTTCAAGGTTACATACTAATAGCTTCTTTATTATTGGGTTAAAGTATAGCGAGTGGGTACTCAAATTACGCGGGTTAATCAGACGAACAAGATGGTGCAAACAGAATTCAGATCCGACCAACGGTATAGCAGAAATAGCGAAAAGACCAATGTTTTCAAGGTTACATACTAATAACTTCTTTATTATTGGGTTAAAGTATAGCGAGTGGGTACTCAAATTACGCGGGTTAATCAGACGAACAAGATGGTGCAAACAGAATTCAGATCCGACCAACGGTATAGCAGAAATAGCGAAAAAACAAATGTTTTCAAGGTTACATACTAATAACTTCTTTATTATTGGGTTAAAGTATAGCGAGTGGGTACTCAAATTACGCGGGTTAATCAGACGAACAAGATGGTGCGAATATAATTCAGATCCGACTGAGATTAGGGAAGAAACAGCGCGAAAACAACACTTTCAAGGCCTGACATTAATAAATACTTTGTTTATGGATTAAACTACGACAAGTTATTTATAGTTTAAAGTATACCGAGGTAACGTTGTTGTGCGGGTAGGTCGGGTGGGTATCATACACGCTAGCGCTATATCAATATACTTTTAGCTCTTGCAGGATTAACATCTACCTATAGAGTTTGTGTTATTCTAAAGATGTCACAGTTTTACAGAAATATGACGAAGGTGTCCTTCAACAGTCCGCCTGCCACCACCTTCTACTTCTCCGACTGTGAAGATAGAAGGTCTACGCTGTTAGTGGATTGTGAGCGATTTCGCCGTAGAATACTCCAGGCTGAAACATTCTTAGCAAGTTGTCTGCTACGCAAGATGCATCATATGAGTACATGCAATAAATTAGATCACAGTGACTGTTATGATTGCGTAAAAACAGTGTCGAGCAAGAATTGTTAATGTTTTCAGTTACGGAGCTCCGATCCTCACAGAGTCAGAGCTAGACCCTAACTAATGCATGTCCCGTAGTTATTGTGCGATGTGAAAACTTGGTGGGGGAAACTGGTGTGGTGGGGGGTAAAGGCGAGTGTCTATCCTACATGCTTGTATCACTTCAGTATACCTGCGGCTCTTGCATAGTTCACATGGATTCGCAAATACAAGGCACTACTGTTTCTTCCACATGTTCTTCTTTTAATATTGAGCAAGCTGACAATACAAATGATGAAATACAAGTACATGAAGTTTCTAGCACAATATCTACTGATGCAGAAGCAATAATGGCATCCCTAATAGGGTTTGACTAATGATGGTGGATGTAGTAGCAACCATCTGCCGCGCACTTGCCACCTGCCGCCTACCATCTGTCGCCTGCCATCTGCCGTCCGCCATCTGCTCCGCCCCACCACACTTTTACCCCCACCATTTTGTTTGATACCAAAACGCTAGCTAGCGAGTAGTCAGTACACCTCCGGCTCTCGACCGGTGAACATCGAGCTCTCTGTTGAAATGTCCATCAAAATTTAGGTGTATTCATTATGACTCTATTCATCTGGCGACTTTCCAAGACCTCGAGGTTTTTAATGAAGAGTTAAGACTTCTCATTGCGTCCGGTTACGATTTATCTTTGGAACTTTACGCATCAAAAAACAACATGGACTCTGCGCAGGAATCGAAGTATATACCGTCTTTCTTCAGAAAGCGAAGTGATGGCCGCAACTCGTCCGGATCAACAACATCGATGACAACCAACAACGGGGAACTATTGTAAACATGAATTATTGTAAACATAACTTATTGTAAATAAAAAGAAAAGTAAAAAGAAATAAAGTAATAAATGAAATAGTACTACCTCGCACTCGTATCATTCGATTGCTTCATTCGATTGTTTTCATTCGATATTTTTATCGAATTAAAACTATCGAATCACAATCGGATTTTACGAGTGCGAGGTAGTACTTTTTTAAAATTACCTCCCAGTGACCTTGAACTTTAAACTTTCCCTCATTACGTCACAAAACCGCCTACGTCACTGGCTCAGCCTCAGATGACGTCTTTCATGACTCAGCACTTCCGGTCACGTGACCGGAAAGGTAGTACTTTTTTAAAATTACCTCCCAGTGACCTTGAACTTTAAACTTTCCCTCATTACGTCACAAAACCGCCTACGTCACTGGCTCAGCCTCAGATGACGTCTTTCATGACTCAGCACTTCCGGTCACGTGACCGGAAGCTGTCAATCACTTGGCCCAGAAGCCCCAAATGCCCACTACTATCCATCATAAGTTCATAATAAATTTGAATGTACTGACAAACAAAGGAAATCTTTACTTATATAGAAAGATGAATCGTCATAACATATGTGAGGGCTGAACGTTTATACGACACCAAATATTCCCTATTCGGTAATAAATGGGGCAACAAACCTTGAGTCCCTGACTGATGGCGGACTTCGATATCATGGAATCGACTATGCAACTTCAAATCCTGTGATTTTTATGTTTGCTCACCAAATCCCTTTGTGTTTTGGAAATATTCTGTGATACAACAACAGTGTTATACAACACTGTTCTGTAAACTATTTAAGATTTGATTGTTTATTGTTTATTTTCCTTTAAAAATAGTTTTAGATTAAATTATATTTTAACTAGAAACAAAGATAATAAACGGTAAAAAAAAAATAAGTTCAAGGCCTTAAGAGGGCAAAAAGGATTATTTTATTCATTACACTCTGGCGAAAGTTGCTGTTTTCGAAATCAGGTACCTATGAGTAACGAAAGTGATACTTTTCCACCCTAGTGCTGTAAAAACAGCTGACGTATCTTGATTTCACTGTAATTAGTTATTCTGACACCAGAAGCGCTAGTAGCTTGATGTGTCTACCAATAAGAGTATTCAAAATTAGTTGTTCTTATTCATTTATATTAGGACAATTAAGTTGACAGTTAGGCTGTAGACAATCGCGTCAATGCACACCATTACTATTGTCATATTGCTATTGATAAATATCACCCGAATGTTATTCCGATCAGCTGGTTTGGAGTTTTGGCAAAACAGCTCGTCTACTATTGGCTGATCTTGGTTTATAGCCCGGTAAACCACGCCCTCACTAGGCAATTTATTTGCCCGCTATTATAGTTAGCAGTATAAATTGAAATACGATCTGATCATACGAAATCTGCTGTTCTTAATAATCTATTTCCTATTTGTTTTCATTATCTTGTGAGAAATATTTTTAAGCAAACCTGGTAAAAATTTCTTAAAAAATGTTTCATTACTATTGTTTGCAGTGTGATGAAAAACTCGTTCATAACTCGTACTCACAGTGTTTTTCCAGCACTTGAGCAAATTTCCGTGTATGGAGATAACGGAAAACACGATTGCGTGCCGGAAAAGACCACTTTTGGCACTAGTAATGATATATACTATTGTATATAAACGACTCTAAATTTAAACTACACTTTAAAATACATCGTTTGGTAATATAGTGTATTTTTTCTGCACTCATCAGAACATTTTATAGGTACTAATATAACAATAAAGTAAGGCAGGGTAAGTATTTGACTTTTATAAACGCTATAATATATAATGAACCATAATATTGACGATTGCTATATTCGCATTAAAAATCAGTGTTCTTAGCTTGTACTAATTATAGTGCAATCTGTGACGTAGTTCTTAGTGCCGACCACATAAACAACACTTTTATTTTATTTGATAAACAAGAAAACCACAAGTTATCTTGAGAATTTATCTAAAGTAAAATATATTTTTAATACATAGGATCTGCAAGAACAGTAATTTAGTATGTTGTATTAATTTATAATTCTAATCAGTGTATTTACCCGGAACCGTTCAGCCTCAACTATAAATCATTTACTTTATTTGTTATTTGACATATTGCTAAATATTTAATTGTATTTTGAACACTATCATCAACGTCAAATCCAGGAGGACCACCAGTGACGTTTTCCTGTCGACAATGCCGTGAGAGCCACAATGTCCCTGATTGCGGTCTTCTGGACATCGCGGGTCGTTACGTTTGCAAATCACTGCGCCTTCAGTGATTAATTCTCCAGGGGAAATTAAGGTAAGGACTTGAATTAGATACATCTTGTGTCAGATCGAGTACTTTATGTTATTTTAAAGTATATTTAACTATTTTATAGTATATTGAATATAGTAATTTGGAGCAGTAAAAATGGATTTGTTGTATTGGTCAGCTTAGGTCATCCTATTTATTTAACAAAATATTTGAACGATCTGATCGTATATAATATCAGGACTTAGCCCCAACAAAAATGTATTAAATAAAACTGGGCCTTTTAATTCGTCCATACGTTTTGAGGTACGTAATGAAATTCAATTAAATAATTAAGAAAACCCAGCTTAACTAATATATCGGGAGTATTTAAATATAGTTATTTCACTCCTAAGAATTAATTATATTCCAAAATTGTAAACCATAAAAGAATGAAATTGAGCAATATACAACCTATAAGAGTATTTAACGTAGATACAAATCAAATAATAGTCTTATGATATATTTGTAAGTATTTAAACAAGTAGTCAAATCGTCATTCAAACTAATACGGCGTTCAATTCACCCTCCTCTAAACCATCTAACAGTATACCTTTTTAATCAGTAGTAAATATTGAAAAATACTTTTGAAGAGCAGTGGCTTTAATTGTATAGATAAAATAGAAGTTTGGTTATAAGGTAGTAGATTGTCTCGACATCGATTATATCTTGTTAAACTTTAACCCATTGGCGTAGACATACGAGCAGGTCTCGTTCCTTACTTGTAATTTTATTAACGTGTGAATTGGAGTATAAAATTGGTGTTTTTAAATGGATTAATGGCATATTTTAATTAAAATATTGTTTTCTTTCAGTTTAGAGAGTCGCATTGGCACACACACAGTAGACATAAGTAAAAATTAGCAAAATCAGTGTTGACCATGTGCAAGTCTCAAAGAATTAACCTATCCCGTCAACTTCCAAGCAAGCCTGCCACCGTTTATTTTACTTGGGCCCTCCCACCAACGTTGCCATAGACTGGTTAACTCATCGAGAGTTGCACAACTGGTCAGTTTTGGTCATGTGCGGGAATCGAACCCACGAACATCGTATCGCCACCTGGCCAAGGTGTTTCCACGACGTAGCCAACTCAGCTAACACGACCAAAGACCTGGCGGCGATATTAAGTGTTTTCAGTCAGTCCGCGCCCCTAGCGGATAGAACCGTAGACGCCCGCAGTCATTAGTTACATATTTTGCTACTAGAGTGCAGCACCAATCAATTCCCGTTATAGGCTACTACAAATAGAGTAAAATTACTACCTCAATGGGTTAATCACTTGGCAATTTAAATAAAGGCAAATTTTATCATATATAAAGACTATAAAAGAGTATGAACATATTTACCAACCTTATTCATGCCATTATCATTTTGTTGGGAATATCTTAATACAATATAGCGAGATATTTTAAAAGTGACTGCATATTTTACTGAGCCACAACGAGCTATATTCAACCGTACAATTTTGATTTTGATTTCAGTCCCTCGTTATAGTTAAAATGCGCTTCTAAATTATGACAACTTTTTGTAATATAATTTCTTGCCACTTAATAAAATGAAAAGGTTGCAGTCTAGTGGCAATTTCTGTTCCGACTCAAGTACCTTTTATATTGAATTTTAGGTCTCCTACATTTTCCATAGTACGATGCTATATGTTGTAAAAAAATATGAAATATTAAAGAGGGGTTTCATTAGCATATTCATTTAAATGAGGTTTGAACTAATATATATTTGTAAGTAATACTTGTTTATATACAAAACCATTAAATGCCAGCAAGTATTTTTTCAATGTAGTAACATAAATTACTTTCAGAATATTACTAATTATTGTATATTACTTGTAAACATTATGAAAACAGTGTACATTATTTATTAATATAATTCAAAAATAAAAATGATAATATTAATGAGTAAAAATTATAACTACGAAATTAGGGAGGTCAAAGAATTGAAATTGGAAATAACAGGAAATGCCAGTGTTACAATAACAGGAAATAAGCACTCAGGTTACACATTATAAATACAGGCACGTGAACCACGGTTCAAAAAGGTCAAAATTAAGATAACCCACCAAAAATTCCATAATGGCGGCGAAATTCTGATCCGCAACACCCACGAATGACAGAAGTCTGCAATCGACGTGATTGGTGACATGGGCGTGGCTCACCGAAATTGTGGGAAATTATGACAATCGGGGGAATACCAAATACCCCCGACGCAGAAAACCTGCGTACTCAGCGAATTTCCAATGTCTTAATACCACACAAAGCCGCATACCAAGTTTCACAAAAATATATTCACAAATAAGCGATAAATACAGTTTTAATTATTCTCCATAAGAATAATACTAGGGATGAGAACGCATGTTTGCTGCAACAAGGAACAAAATATAATGGGTTTTTATGCAAATATAAATATAACTCATCTAAGCAAAATCTCATACCAAGTTTCATTAATGTACATTTATAAATAGGAGATATTATCATTTTAATTATTCTCCATAAGAATAACATGGGGACCGAGAACCTAGGTTTGCTGCTACGAGAACCATACCAGAACATTTTTGTGCAAACATCAACAAACCACAACCAGATGAAGCCATATACCAAGTTTCGTCAGTTTATAATAATAAATAAGCGAGATAGGAAATTTTTATTTTTTCTCCATAAGAATAGCATTAAACAATGTACTGTGTTTAGCACTTGCAATATCTCAGTAACCAATTGATGTAGAACAATGATCAAAATACCAAATAGTTTTTTTAACCTAAACTCAATGGTACGGTTAAAAATTTAATTAAAATAAATTAAAATAAAATTTAAATAAAATAAAATTTAAAACAAGCTCTACGGCAGGCAGCACACAGAGCAGAAGAAAAGCCAGAAGAACAGCAACTTCGACGTGAAGAGCAAGCTTAGCAGCAGACCAGTTTAAGAGCAACTGCAATATCACTATGGCAGAGTGGTGATCTAAAGAACCTCTTCAGGAAGCTGAAGCTTGCAGACGAGCTATTACATTAAGTACCATGCCCAGTGTTCACCAGAAATACGTATGGCGTCTTTGATATTACTGCCTTGGGATACTACGCGAACATATCTTACTAATGCTACGAGTGAGAGCGGGAGAAGCCGCGACTTGTAACGGCTGGTATACTATATTACGGAAATCAAATAATAGATCCATCTTCAATAATCCTTTTTATGTTTTTCAAGAGCACACGACAGGTATTAAGTCTTCAATTGTATGTTCAACGTTAAATGTATTTTTTTTAAATACGTTCTCTTGATTTATAATTCAACAGAACATTATTTAAAAATGTTGTGACCGAACTAATTTTTTGTTTAAGGTGTACTTATATATTTGATTTTATAACATCCAGCTACATTTTTGAGTTATGTGGTCCAGGATCACTTTCTGCAAACTGAAAAAAAATCCAGCAATATAATCATAATAAATTACACTATTGCAATCTTTTTTAATACTATTTTTAGCTTTAAGAAAACTAAAAATAATAAGCATTGTATTATGATACTTCTAAAGTAAAAAGGAGAAAAAATATGTATACTTATGTATATTCAAAAGGTAAAGTATATCCAGTATTTTCATAACTCAATGGCTAAGTTGATTAATGAAGTTATCCTTCATCCAGCTCTCAGGTGTTTTGCTTGGCTCTCAATTTATTCATCAGATTGGTTTCAGCCTGCTACGTTGAGTAATTTTTCAGTTTCATTGATGCTTGGAAAATTGCCGAGGTTTAATATGTTTATTATTTCCTTTGTTTAGGATGGTAAAGTTGGTTATGTAACATATTAGTTTTTGTGTTGCTTTAACACGCAACCAGTCGTGCTATAAAGTTTAGTTGTATAGCATTTACAGCATGGTATACTGTACTGCATTACATTTGTAAGTACACATGTACACGAATTAAGTAGATATGTACTTTTTATTCAATAAACTTTAGAAAACTTTAAGCTTATTTTTAAAACTCCTCTTCCCTTACCGTAATATGGTGGATTAACGCAATGTTTGCTAATTCAATTATTAGTTTAGCTAGCTTAACGAAATTAATATAAGCACGTATAGCTATCAGTAAATATTACTTTGTGTGTACAACATTATTTATTTAATCTAGCCTGCGCTAATTTGTTCTATAAATATATATTTTGGGAGCTATAAAATATGTTTTTTTATTATTATCATCCAAAAGAGTTGATATTTGGCATCTACAGGAACAAAGGTTGCAACTGGAATAGACACACACACAAGCGTATATTTTCGCGTTTGGATAGCAGTTTAATGTTAATGTTGGTTCAGTGAAGTATATTATTTTATACATGGTGGTTTAAGATACCAAGTTTGTAGAAGCAAACGATGCCAAAAGTATTTCAATTCTACTATATCCCAGCCTGTCATAATCCACCCTAAATCAGAAGTTAAATAATGGTAACGAAAAAATAACAAAAAACTTTTGTCGTAAAAATATAAATTGTGTTGTATTAGATTTAAAAGTACGTTTTTGTAAAATAACAATTTTTATTTTAGCTAACGTAAAATAAAATGAATTAATAATAAAAAATGAAAAACAAGATTATAATTAGTATTCAGAATAACAAGGAAAACGATAGTAAGATTTTCAATAAAGAGTTTATAAAACTTGATGCAATGGAAACCCTTTTCTGGGGATAAGCGGTGACAGATGACAGTACTTATCTAGTTCTGCAATGTATGAAAGGGACTGCAGCACTCGTATTATTCCCTCGTGTATTACTTCAAGTCATACATATTTTTTACTCACAGTATTTTATATTACATTTTTCTTTCCACTAGAATAATTTTAGTTATACACAAAATATCTTTAAAATAGATTTACACGATATATATGAAACAAGATTTCAGTAATATGTAATTAATTTTAAAAGCATCATCTAACGTTTTTCAGATATAATAATAATTTTATGTTAATAATTGACTTAAAATTAAGAGGCGTATTACATCGAAAGCATATTGTACCATAAAATGTGTGTTCTCACCATTGTTGGGGCACTAGGGTCTAAATAAAGATTATAAATATACGAGTATTTTTTATCTTTGGGGATCTCAGGCTCAAACCTTAATGAAGAGAAAAGTATTCAAACAATGTCATTTGTCTTATTATGATAAAATTGAAAATAATATGTTTTTTTTATCTACAATGATATTTTTACTAACATATGGATTCTGTTATTTTGGGATCTCAGGTTTAAAACTTGTAAAAAATGTATTTGTTGTCAAAATTGTATGAATCACTCTGCGAAATATCATTATAGTCGGACATAAATAGCTGTTTTATAAATATTTAAACCCGAGTTTTGGAAACATTGGAAATAAAATAAAGCGGAATTTATTACTTCCATCAATTTAAATTTAATTTGATCAAAGGTTATATACTTTTCATTGTTCATTAAGTTTTTACTCTTAAACCCGAAGGGCAATGTTGGAACCTTTTTTGACACACAATTTATTTGCACAGTACTAGGTCGATTTACAATTTTAATTTAGATTTTAACCAGAGAATAACAACCAGAGATATAATAACAACCAGAGAATAACAACCAGAGATATAATAACAACCAGAGAATAACAACCTATGTAAATAAGTTTGGAGTGAAAATTTCATTGTCGATTTAATAAAGTTCCTTCATTTTTATTTCTTCGAAGTAGATCATTGATAAGCTTCCTGAGTTTTCCCCTAAATATATTTTCTAAATATAAAACTCGAGATATTTGGAGTTGTTGTGAAGTATGAGTTATGATCCATGCCATTCATACTTCCACCTTTTATATTGAAATACCATAATTTTGCTTGTAAAGTTCTACTTCTAATGATAAAACGGCCACCCAGTATAACTAAATCTATCCCAGTTTAATTTCGAGGATAAATTAGTTTCCTAACGCAACATCTGCGTTTCCAATTCACAGGTAAGATCATTAATCAGTGTGGAACTGGTTGAATAAACTACCAGTTTGCAACATATTTCGAACTATAATTTATTTACTAGTTACTTAATTATATTACAAATTATAAATTTGTTATAGCTCATAGTAACTAAATTATGATAAAGTTTGTAAACTGTACTATTATACATTAATATATTAATGAACCCTGCACAACAAACATATTGATATTTAATAATATACTAAAATTTGGTATCACGGATGCCACGTATTATCACATATATAATGTATATAGATCGACGTATTATAAAATAGCTGTTGAGAAGTTTTAAAATTGTTTATAATTTGTAATATAAGCAATTCAAAGCATATTGACCAGTGTACTATGTTTTACATTGCAATAGTTATATGTATACTACAATGATAGTGGTAGTTTAGAGTGATTAACAACCAAAGCGGAACCAACCAGTGAGACAATGGGACCTATAAGGCCACAAGACTCGTCAAAGTAACCATAGGTCTTCCAGGTTACATTAGGTTTAGTAAACCATGAGATGTAGAAGCGGAAGATAATGTGTTTACAACGCGCATCGCTTTGATGGAAGGACATATCAGTACATACATACGTACGAAATCCCGTGAGTAAATCCCATGAGCAAACAAATATCCATAACGTATTTATTCATATTTCAAAATGGTCACGATAGTTATTCCATTTATGTATAGCGATGGTACCTTTAAATACCAATCAGTTCTATTAGATTTTACTGCGAAGAAGGTTTGGTTTGGCTTAAGATTTAACTAGGTTGTAGCGAACTATTTATTCTACATATGAAGCTAATACAAGCTTGATTGGTTATTTTTTTAGTTATTTGCTAACTTTATTCAACGATACAAATAAAACGCTTAGTAAGGAAATATTATTTCAGCGAAAGAGTGCATTTAGTTGCAATGCATTAAGGATTAGCCGTAAGCAATTAGATAACGATTTTAAAGTTGAATTTTAGTTTTTATATATACAAATATTCTGACGATTAATTTATGTTACTGCATTGACAGAATACTTGCTGGGATTTAATAGTTTTGTATATAAACAAGTTTTACTTACAAAAATATATCAGTTCGAACCTCATTTAAATGTATATGCTGATGAAAACCCTTTTTAATATTTAATATATTTTTTAACAACATATAGCGACGTACTATGGAAAATGTAGGAAACGTAAAATGTAATATAAAAGGTACTTGAGTCGAAACAGAAATTACCACTACTCTGCAACCTTTTCGTTTTAATAAGTGGCAAGAAATTGTATTGCAAAAGTTTTCATAATTTATAAGCGCATTTTAACAATATCGAGGGGCTAAAATCAAAATTTTACGGTTGAATATTGTTTGTTGGGCTGAATAAAATATGCAGTCACTTTTAAAATATCTCGCTACATCGTTTTAGAATATTCCCAGAAAAATTTTAATGGTATGAATAAGGTTGGTAAATATATTCATACTTTTTTATAGTCCTTTATATACTAGGTATACGATCCTATGTCCCGTAATAGGATGAAGCGAGGATTTGTAATACCACCATAATAGGCAGTATAGGTGCCGGATTAATTAATTAAAATTAACTTACCTAACCTCACCTAGTCACATATTAATACTTCGACTAGCCTACCACATCCAGTTTATTGTTGAATCTAGTAAGCCTATATTACGTGAAGAACCAAAATTTATTCGTCCTGAAAAAGGACTACTTACCACATAAATATTCCTCTCAGAATAGTTATTGAGTACACAGTCTTTTAATTCTGTATTGTTAATTTGAAGTGGATATAAATAGGCTATAGGCATATATTTGAACAAGTCTTCAAAGCCCACTTACTTCTGGCCTACCAATGCACTACTTCAGTCAATGTCACTTTTGAGAATCAGACAATAATTATGCGCCAGACTGTTAACGCATCGATTTATTAATCCATATTATTAACTCCATAAAGTTAAAGAGTACAGTATTCGGTGAGACCTAGGCCAAATGTGAACGTTTTCTCGTTAGATGGAATCCAAACAAACATTATCATATTTGTAACGTGTCGCAGATTAATTTACTACAAGTAACTTACCAAACCTCACCTAGGCCCATATTACTTCAACTGGTCTACCACATTCCAGTTCACTGTAGAGTCTATTATAATAAGTGAATAATCAAAATTTATACACCCTGAAAAAGAACTACCGGTACTTACAACATATAAACATACCTCTCAGAATAACCATTGTTTAAAATTTGTCTTTGAATAGAGTTAAATGAGCCCTGGGGTTACCATAGTAGGCTATGGTTAAACATTTGAGTAAGTAAGTCTTAAAAGTCCACTTACATTGAACCTACTAAGGCATAACTGTAGTCAATGTTACTTTCAAGAACCTGCCATTGCCTTCCTTATTATCAAACATTAATGTAATGTCAAAACTGCGATTTAATATAGATATGAAACTATGTTAGGATAGTTTACCTGTGACTGTTTTTATGACTTTATATGATATATGAGTTGAAAAACAAAATTTGAGTTTTGCCAAAAGCCAAAATGATATTATTTGAACACATGACACAACAGATGATTACAAAAAAATATTTGTTCGAAAACAAGAACAACTATTGGCGCTTTTCCAATGGCACCAAACACTTCCGATTTAACCAAAATTACTGACACTACGATGTTTGAAGACAAGATATCAGCAATTAAAGGTCTACAAACAAATTTCCAGTTCAGTCAGGCTTGAAAGTAGGCGCGAGGTTGCTGGGGATGATACAAATACACCACCAAATGAATAAAATGTTTTTCTAATGTAAAAACCCCATAAGACAACGTACTGTGTTTAGCCGATATACATTTGCTTTATTAACTCGGTAAATATTTAAGCTAGAATGACGAGAGAGGGCTTAAAACTTTCGTTTCACTAATTCCCATCTTAATTTAAACGTCCGGGGCTTTTCTGACCCTTTTTGGGCCCAACAACTCGAAATTTGAAAGAATAATCGCCAAAAAACGGGATTATAGTTTTCTGATTATTTTACCCAACGACCTTGTCCAACTGATTATAGAAACGAACATCCCTACCAAATTTGAAGTAAATCGGGCAAAAAATGTGACCACTAGAGTGCGGTATATATATTATATTTCGCATTTTTTGCCCGATTTACTTCAAATTTGGTAGGGATGTTCGTTTTTATAAAAAGTTGGACATGTACGTTGGGCAAAACAATCGGAAAACTATAACCCCCTTTTTTGGCGATTATTCTTTCAAATTTCGAGTTGTTGGGCACAAAAAGGGTCAGAAAAGCCCCGGATGATTAAATTAAGATGGGAAATAGTGAAGCGAAAGTTTTAAGCCCTCACTCGTCATTCTAACTTAAATATTTACCGAGTTAATAAAGTAAATGTATATCGGCTAAACACAGTACGTTGTCTTATTGGGTTTTTACATTAGAAAAGCATGTTATTCATTTGTTGGTGTATTTGTATCATCCCCAGCAACCTCGCGCCTACTTTCAAGCCTGACTGAACTGGAAATTTGTTGGTAGACCTTTAATTGCTGATATATTGTCTTCAAAAATCGTAGTGTCAGTAATTTTGGTTAAATCGGAAGTTTTTGGAAATTGGAAAAGCGCCATCAGTTGTTCTTGTTTTCGAACAAACTTTTTTTTAATCAGCTGTCATGTCATGTGTTCAAATAAAACCATTTAGGCTTTTGGCAAAACTCAAATATTGTTTTTATATTATAATTATATATATAATTTTGAACGACCCCCCAAAACGTGTTCAGGGGGTCACGTTAGGAACTTCTATGGTGGTCCCGGGCTTAAGTTTCACCGTACGGGTCATTCTAATAGTTCACTTTTCAATAGGAAATTCACTAATGATGCTTTAACTACTTGTTTAAATACTTACGAATATAATATAAGATTATTATTTGATTTTGATCTACGTAAAATACTCTTATATGTTTTATATTGCTTAATTTAATTCTTTTATGTTTTACAATCATGGAATATAAATTAATTCGGAGTAGTGAGATAACTATATTGAAATACTTATGATATATTAGATAAGCTGGGTGATCTTAATTATTTAATAGAATTTTATTACGTCAAAACGTATGAACAAATTAAAAGGCCCAGTTTTAATTAATACATTTTTGTTGGGGTTAAGTCCTGATATTATATACGATCAGAGCGTTCAAATATTTTCTTAAATGAATAGGATGAACTGAGTTAACCAATACCACAAATCCATTTTGACTGCTCCAAATTACTATATTCAATTATGGACTGTAAAATAGTTAAAAATAATTTAAAACAACTATTAAGTTCTCGATCTGACATAAGATATCTCTAATTCAAGTTCTTACCTTAATTTCCCCTGGAGAATATTAAGGTGCAGTGATTTGCAAACGTAACGAACCGCGATGCCCAGAAGGCCGCAATCAGGGACATTGTGGCTCTCACGGCATTGTCAACAGGAAAACGTCACTGGTGGTCCTCCTTTATTTTACATTGATAATAGTGTTAAAAATACAATTAAATATTTATCAATATTTCAAATAAAAAATAAAATACATGATTTATAATTGAGGGTGAATAGTTCCAGATTAATACAGTGATTAGAACTATAAATTAATAAAAACATCTAAATCTCTTGCTCTTGTTCTTCCTATATATATTAAAAATATATTTGACTTTAGATAAAATCTCAAGATAACTTGTGATTTCCTTGTTTATCAAATAGAAAGGTTGTTTATGGGGTTGGCACTAAGAACTAAATTACAGATTGCACTATAATTAGTACAAGCTAAGAACACTGATTTTTAATGCGAATATAGCAATCGGCAATATTAGGGTTTTTTTGCAAATTATGGCGTTTATATAAGTCAAATACTTACTCTACCTTCCTTCAGGGTTATATTAGTACCTAGACAATATTCTGATAAGTACAGACAGAATACACTATATTACCAATCGATGTATATTAATGTATAATTTATATTTATAGTTGTTTATATACAATAGTATATTTCATTACTATTTACAAAAGTGGTCTTTTCCGGCACGCAATCGGGCATTCCATTATCTCCATACACGTAAATTTGCTCAAGTGCTGGAGAAACACTTTAAGTACGAGTTATAAACTATGTTTTTCATCACACTGCAAATAATAGTAATGAAATATTTTTTCAGGAATTTTTATCAGGTTTGCTGAAAAATATTTCCCACAAGATAATGAAAACAATTTCCCACAAGATAATGAAAACAAATAGGAATTATATTATTAATAACAGCAGATTACGTATGATCAGATCGCATTTCAATTTATACTGCTAACTATAACAGCGGACAAACGAGTTAGCACGCAGCACGCTGACGTGAGGGAAGTGAATTTCCACATAACAACTTTTAAAAGTCAAAATCAGAGTAAAACATACAATTATTCCAATTATTATTAAAATCTGACAACAATGATTTTTTGGTTGTTCTGATGCTCCTGGTTTCATTTACTTGCTAAGCTGGGAATACAATTTTGCAAATTATAATATTAGGAGAAGGTCCAGACAGGCTTGAAAGTAGGCGTGAGGTTGCTGGGGATGATAAAAGTACTGTAACAAAGGAATAACAGGCTTTTCTAATGTAAAACTCCCATAAGACAACGTACTGTGTTTAGTCGAAACACATTTTCTTTAATAACTCAGTAAATATGTATTCTAGAATGACGAGATTTTACATACGGGGCTTTTCTGACCCTTTTTGGGCCAAAAAACTCGAAATTTGACAGATTAATCCCAAAAAAATTGGTTTAGAGTTTTCAGATTATTTTTCCCAACGAACTTGTCCAACTGATTACAGAAAGGAACGTCCCTACCAAATTTGAAGTAAACCGGGCAAAAAATGCGACCACTAGAGTGAAAACTCATATGTATATATAGGTCTACATTTACATATATATATATGTATATATATCAAATTTTGAACGACCCCCCAAAACGTGTTCAGGGGGTCACGTTAGGAAGTTCTATGGTGGTCCCGGGCTTAAGTTTCACCGTGCGGGTCATGCTAATAGTTCACATTCCAAAGGAAACTCACTAATAAATTGCCAGTTGAGGGCGTGGTTTGCTGGGCTATCAACCAAGATCCAATAGTACCAAAAGTAGACGTGCTGTATTGCCAAAACTCCACACCAGCTGTTCAGAACAACATTCGGGTGATATTTCTATATGGAAAAATTACAATAGTACTGGTGTCCAATAATTCTATTGGCTACAGCCCAACTGTCAACTTAATTGTCCGCTATTATAAATTAATAAGAACTACTGATATCGAACACTGCTATTGGTAGACGCATCAAGCTACTAGCGCTGCTGGTGTCATAATAACTAATTACAGTGAAATCAAGATGCACCAGCTGTTTTTACAGCACTAGGGTGGAAAAGTATCACTTGTAATGAATGAGTGTAGTGAATAAAATAATCATTTTTGTCTTCTTGAGGCCTTAAACTCCATTTGAAAAACCTACAAGTTTTATTATCTCAGTTTATAGTTAAAATATAATTTAATATAAAACTATTTTTAAAGGAAAAACAATAAAATCTCAGATAGTTTACTATTGTATTGCAGAAAATTTCCAACATACAAAGGGATTTTGTGAGCAAACATAAAAATCACAGGATTTGAAGTTGCACAGTCGATTCCATGATATCGCAGTCAGCCATCAGTCAGGGACTCAAGGTTTATTGCCCCATTTATTACCGAACAGGGAATATTTGGTGTAGTATAACCGTTCAACCCTCACATATGTTATGACGATTGATCTTTCTATTTAAGTAGATATTTACTTTGTTTATCGGTACATTCAAATTTATTATGAACTTATGATGGATACTATTTGTTGATATATTAATGGTCTTAGATATACGGTGATAATGTAGTGTTGTCAATGATGTAGCGTCATGATGCAGTTAATGAAGCAGTCTTATGTACTATTACATTTGGTGATACGATTGACAAACTTTAAATATCGTTTAATTGGTGCCTGAAGTGTAACATAGCTGAATCTTCTAATTAAAATGTTTAAACGTTTTAATAAGCTTTTAACAAGAAAAACAAAGTTTTGTAACTTAACAACATTTCCGAAACTCGATTCACGTAGTTTTTTACGCTTTTTCTGTGTGGGCATTTGTAATTATTACCTATTATAATAGCACAAGCAGTATTTCGTTTTTTGTTAACGATGTAAATAAAAAACTATATAACGATTTCATTGTCAAATTAATCTAAAATAAAAGAATTGTTAATTCATTTTACTTACTAAACATCATTTTTATTTTTTTTTGGAGTTTCGTATAGTAAACAACCGTACATTATTCCATTATCATATAATTTGGACTTGAATTGGTTTTAAGATTTATCCATAATTTTCCATAAAATGCTATCCAATTAATATGTCAATACTTGTTCAATAAGTAATAATCAGTATTATCGTATACCTGTTTGACTATGGTATTATGATAGTGACTAGACCTTACAAGTTACAGTCGCAGTAGTCAAGATGATGTTCCACACTCCGCCACCGCACCGGGGACCCATACATTATTATCACCAGCAATAAGTGAAACACACAACCCTCGCCCCAGCAGTAAGAAACAAGACTTCCAGCTATACGATTCCGTTATGCTCTTTATTACATTTCTTGATAGGTAAAAAGTTAAAATTACAAACAACAGGAATTTTCTTTAAAAGAATTAATTTCAGCATTTATCATGTATTGCATAATTGTCATTTATTCTCAAAGTATAGTATATTATTACGGGAACTATTTTATTTAAAATTTCAAGGTATATAACCTTTCTTAAGTAAAAAAATATTGTAATTTTTGTCTAAATAAATTATCTAACTAATGTTTTATACAATAAACTACGTCGGAAGAGAATATAACAATTACCTTTTTACATTATTTAAAACCATTTAAAATGAGATATATTCGTTTTTCCAGTTTGAATTATTTAATCAGTAAATACTCAGTATCAATTTAGAAAAAATAAAACAAAACCTATTTTAGGGTTTAGAAGGAAACGAATACTTTATGAAAATCGTTCTGTTTTCCAAAGCGGAACTTTGAATTGCAAATGTGTCGTTTGCTATTGTAATGTCGGAGGCAGAAGAGCCTTCTTATGCATATCCAATCGCTTACCACCAATTAAACCAAACCTCACCGCGGTATCAAGTACCATTATAATCTGGAATTTTAACGGTGTCCTTAATCATAAACGGATTTATTATGGGTTTTTCTAAACATATTATTCCAACGTTTTCCAAACTCTTATGAATGTAAATCATTGTGTATTAATATTACAGTCTTAATAAACAAAATATTCTTAATATTTATAGTTTGTTTTGATCCGTAGTTTAGTATCACTATCAATGTACGGAAAACCTTCAAAATTTACAGCGTTAAAATAATTTGTACAATTATATACATAATATAACGAAAATAAAAATGGTTATTGTTTATTTTTACTCAATATCAATAAATTTACTTATTAATAGAACCAAATTCGCATTTTAAACAGAGTAACAAAGTTGCGAATCTATTTAAGAACGTATATGTTTTATACTAACATTAAAGAGAAGTTCTTAAACAAATGATGTAGTCAATATATGTGTTTGTTTAAATGCGAGACTCTTTTCATTCAAACACCCAGCTTATCGGTAAATTTATGAGCCTTCCAATTGAAAGGTATCGTATATACTAAGCCATGAGCTCTTAATTCGCTCATCGTATAATTTAAAGGAAATGGTATTGCCAATATTATATAATAACTATACTATTGTTTAAGCGGGTTTCCTAAATATTTAAGCTTTTAAAAATGTTTCAGTTTATATGCTATTCCCAAACACACGCAGCCCCAATACCGTATTCCAGTGAACTTTCTCAGTCAGGGAGACCCCTAGCTAGAGCCGGTGATGGAATACTGAACATGAGCGAGAATATATCTTGTATTATATCTGCGGTGGGATCTAATAAGTAATATAAGTTTAGAAGAATTAATTTATTCAACTTATTAAATTTAGTTCGCAATTTTTTTTGTAAAGGGTTAATTATTATTTAATTGTTTTTCGCTATATAAAAACAACTAAACAAATGTTTAGACTCGTTTATGTTTTAAGATTTTAATAATATCAAATAAAAAACTTTTAAACTAAGTAACGAACTATGTCGATTTATTAGTTACTCTATGAAATATACTTGTCCTACAAACAACAATATCCAAGATATTTTATATTTATATTAAATTGTCAAAACAACATTTTCAACTTATTAATCCACCTTTTTCATTATTTAATTTACTTGCATAGAATCGGCCACGTAAAAAAATTTTAAATATATTTCCTTCATTACTTAATCAAATTACTGAATCTGAAACTGTATAATTTTATTCGTGACATATTTGAGATTCGATATTACAACTATTGTGGTAATAAAATGTCCAATATTTATATACTTTCCCTGCCCTCATGATGCTTATAGTTTTACAATTCTGTCAATTGAAAACCAGCCTTACGTAATTGCTTCTACATACTGTCAATGATTCGGAACATGAGATACTAGCGTAAAACAATCGAAACAATACTTATATCCGACCTTTGTAGAGTTTTTCCAAGACCAAAAGAAACACTTTAGCAGAGTGTACTTTGGACGTCTGAGATAAAAGGGTTTCGCAGTCGATGGTTGAAATATGAACCAACCCTGTGGCAACGCTAATATAAAAGTGGCTGCATATTTCACGGTTTGCTAGAAGCACACGTAAGGCTGTGACAGCCACCTTTATCTTTTCACACTTTCCGTTTTGTGCACTATTTATAACCAAAGATAGATATTAGTTTTTTATATTATGTTTTTATATGAAAGTTGAATTCATATTTTTTACAGCATGATATAGTTTTACATCTCCTAATTTTATAAAATGACCACACCTTGGAAACAATAGAAGAAAATTTAAATATCCTCCATACTTTTATTCTTATCTTTGCATAACATCATACGGAACCAGGAAAATTACCAGTCTTAAACTGGATTATACCAAATATTTTTTTCGCTGAATGACCAATCAAAACCATTGTGAAAATCTTCCTTTTCAATTCACTATGATATTATTGAATATAATAATATTCTTTTTATGTACAACCGATTCATCGTACCGCGTATATTGCTCGGGCATTCCTGATGAACCGGAACAAACTTTCTTCCGCTACTTGCATTAGAAAAAAGTAGTGGGTAAACAGCAAAGAGGCGCCACTTCCGGCGCTTTTTTCCCATATTATTCTTATGGGGATCAGTTTTTGCGCCGACGCCCGATCCTACCCTACACAAATTTTCTTTTTGGCCCTTGCCTTATTTTCCCCCATTTAAAATTTGCATTAATTTTAATACATCCTTTGCAGAAATCCACGAGTTCAAAAATAACTCCACACTAAATAAACAACACATGTAAACAACTTAGAAGTTATTGTGTAGTAGTGGGTAAACAGGAAAGAGGCCCCACAATCGGCGCTTTTTCCCCATGTTATTCTTATGGGGAGCCGTTTTTGCGCCGACGCCAGCTCCCGCCCTACACAAGTTTCCTTGTTAGCCTATACTAACGTCCAACCCTTGCCTATATTAAATATATTGTCCCCAACCCCATCCCTCCTCTATATTTTTAAAAATTAATTTTCAAATTCAGGCTAAAAAACTATCTTTGGTGTTTACTGTCCGATTTGTCTGCAATTTGGATATGTTATTGTCCTAGGCAAGTGTTTTAATAAATTACACTTACATTTCCCAAATTCACTATAACGGTCAAATTAAAAAATTTTGAAAAATACTGCCGCCAACTGAAATTTGTGTTTTAATCCAAACTATTTAAAATTCATTTTAATACATCCTTTGCAGAAATCCACGAGTTCAAAAATAACTCCACACTAAATAAACAACACATGTAAACAACTTAGAAGTGCACTCGGTTATCGCCACTAGCGCGACAATCAACCTTGAAGGAGATTCTGCAAGATCGGCACCAAGGACACAGCGACCGATGCATAGTAACCGATGCATAATTTTACAAATTGTGTGAATTGTCGGCTATATAAAGAGCTGTTGCAGGCCAGGGTCCTCACTTCATATCCTACAGCCCCAGCATCAACAAGACCTGTTGCAGATTTTAACTTAAAATTCAGTGGTTAGAATAATTTCGGCTAAAATATGATTTTTTTACTCTGGACTTAGAAAAATTTAGTGGTTAGAATAATTTCGGTGAAAATATGTTTTTTTTACTCTGGACTTAGAAAAATTTAGTGATTAAAATAATTTCGGCTAAAATATGTTTTTTACTCTGGACTTAGAAAAATTTAGTGATTAAAATAATTTCGGCTAAAATATGCTTTTTTTTACTCTGGACTTAGAAAAATTTAGTGATTAAAATAATTTCGGCGAAAATATGTTTTTTTTTACTCTGGACTTAGAAAAATTTAGTGATTTAAATAATTTCGGCTAAAATATGCTTTTTTACTCTGGACTTAGAAAAATTTAGTGGTTAAAATAATTTCGTCTAAAATATGATTTTTTTACTCTGGAGGTTTGTAGGTACTTTATACAATTATCTAAAAAGTAGTTTCTCAGATTTTTGATAAAGGGCTTAGTTTTTATAAAAATTTTGAATTTGTGTTTTTTTTTTAAATCTTCATATTTTGAATTTTGATCGTATTTAAATTTTTAAAATGGTAATTTTTGTTTATAAAAAGCAGAGCATGACATCTCTACAGTCATTTCAACACAAAATGTTGACCTGTGCAGTCTGTTTTATGTCTTACTCCAACAGAAGCAATTTATTACGCCATTATCGACTTGTTCACAAAGTTATTCCTAAAATTTGTAAAAAATGCCATCAAATATTTGATAATAACAATCATTTTAAAATGCATATGCTAGAGAACCACTATACTTGTAATGTGTGTAAGAGAGTCATCACCCGTGACAAGAAACGCCACCACCCACGATGTGACAAGCGACCCTATAATGTGTTTAAGTTTTACGGCGAGTCCGCGGATATATTAGACACACTTCAATCTTGTCCTTTACCTATCAAATGGATTCTTATTAGGAGAGTGAAATTTATCAAACACACAGTGGACAATAATGGTGATTTAATCATTGACAAAGAATGTATTGCTGATTTTCGAAGTTTAACTAATTTATCAATTGAGAAAGCACAATTAAAGACACAAATTGAAAATTCACTTTTAAAAATCGACACATCTTTACACAAGTATCAAGCCCAAGGCAGTGGATGGATATATGACCATACTAAATACTGGCAGCTGCATGTTTATAAGTATAAACCCCTAACTCCCAAATCATACATCCCCACACCAGAAAATATAAAATCAAAACACGCCGTTTTAAATATTAAAAATAGTGATAATAAATGTTTCATGTGGAGTGTTTTAGCAAGCTTAAGACCAAGGAATAGTAAAGAACATGCAAATCGAGTATCTTACTACAAACCCTATGAAGGCCAGTTGAATATGTCAAATATAAAATATCCCGTAAAAATATCCGACATTGATAAATTTGAAAAACAAAATAACATAAGTGTTAATGTATATGGAATTGAAGAAGAATTAATATATCCATTGAGAATAACTAAACTAAATAGCAATACTCACGTCAACTTGCTTCTTCTACAAGAAGCTCGGAAATCACATTACTGTTTAATTCGTGATTTTGACAAGTTAATGTTGCGGTCTACAAAATATGACCATAAGAAATATTTTTGCAAGTTCTGTTTGCAACATTTTGGCACCAAAGATATATTGGAACGTCACACAACACACTGTAAAACCTTTGATGCTCAAAGAGTACAAATGTCTGAAAAAGATACACTACAATTTACGAATTACAAATATGAACTTAAAGCTCCCTTTGTGATTTATGCAGATTTCGAATGTTTTATAAACTGCGGCAAACACACTCCTTCTGGATTTGCTTATGTTGTGGTGAGAGACTCTAAAATTATTTACGAAGAGTTGTACAGCGGTGAAAATGTAATGGATGTATTTTTCGAAAAGTTATTTAAAACTTATGACTTTATTAAAAGTCAGATGGAAGTATATGTTCCCCTTGTAATGACTGCAGAGCAAGAGGCATCCTTCCAAAACTCTACACGCTGCCACATATGCCAACAACTGTTACTGTGTGATAAAGTGCGCGACCACTGCCACCTAACAGGCGAGTTCCGAGGACCCTCCCACAACGCTTGCAATTTAAACTATAAAGTAACCAAGAAAATTCCAGTATTCTTCCACAATCTTAAAAACTATGACGGTCATTTAATAATGCAACACTTGGGAAAATTCAATCGGAAATTGAATTGCATAGCCAAAGACATGGAAAAATATATTTCGTTCTCTGTTGATGATTTGGTATTTTTGGATTCATACAACTTTCTGTCTCTTCCCTTAAGCAAATTAGCTTCCAATTTAAATACGTTTAGATTTATAGACAATCCACTACTACAATGTAAGGGCGAATTTCCATACGAATACATGACAGGACCAGAAAAGTTTTTAGAGCCTCTCCCACCCATAGAGGCATTTTACAGCAGTCTAACTAAAGAATGTATATCTCCTGCACAATATGAACATGCTAAAAACGTATGTAATCATTTTAATATAAAGAATTTAAAAGAATATCACGATTTATACCTTAAAACAGATGTGTTGTTATTGGCTGATGTGTTTGAGACATTTAGGGACTTGAGTTTAAAGGATTATAAACTCGACCCTGTCCACATGTACTCATTGCCTGGACTAACATGGGAGGCGTGCCTTAGAATGACTGGCATAAAATTAGAATTATTTCAAGACATTGACATGCATTTGTTTATAGAACATGCCATTAGAGGCGGTGTAAGCATGATTTCCACGCGCTATGCTAAAGCCAATAATAAGTACATGGGCGAACATTATGACCCAAATCAAGAAAGCACCTATCTTGTATACTTAGACTGCAACTCGCTATACTCTACAGCAATGTGCGAGTCGTTGCCCGTTGATGGCTTTAGATGGACAAATGAGAAAGATTATAAATCCAATCAAAATGAAAACTTTGGATTTATTTTGGAAGTTGATTTAAAATACGATAAAAGTTTACACGATTTGCATAATGACTACCCGCTCGCACCAGAAAAAATGAATGGAAAATTAATACCAAATTTAAATGACAAAACCAAATATATTCTACATTATAAAGCACTAAAAAAATACGAAGAACTGGGTTTGGTAGTTACAAAATACCACAGAATCTTAAAATTCAGACAATCAAAATGGCTCGCGCCTTATATTAATTTTAATATTGAAAAGCGACAAAAAGCTGAACATGATTTTGAAAAAGACTTTTACAAACTGTTAAATAACAGTCTCTTTGGTCGAACAATTATGAACCAACGCAAGTTTCGTGATATACATCTTGTAGACGAGTCTAAGTTAACAAAGTATGTTACAAAGCCAAGATTTGACTGCAGCAAAATGTTCGATAACAAGTTGCATGCTGTGCATTTAAATAAATTAATTGTAAAGTTTGATAAACCAATATATTTAGGAATGACCATTTTGGATATCAGCAAAGTAATAATGTATGATTTCCACTATAATTATATGTCAAAATTTAAGAATAAAAAGTTCTTAATGACAGACACAGACAGCCTTCTTTATTCTATAGTAACAGAGGACTTTTACAAGGAAATACAATGTGACTTGGACCGTTTTGACACCTCTGCATATAGTAAAGACCATTTCTTATACTCTGATAAAAACAAAAAAGTTACGGGCAAGTTTAAAGACGAATTAAATGGTCAAATTATGTATGAATATTGTGGTTTAAGGCCAAAATTATACTCTTTCATTCCTCTACAGTGGTTATACGAAAAAGAAAAGCAAAATGAGCTAGAGGTTAAAAAGGCAAAAGGAGCTGACGGCGCTACAGTTAAACATCTCTTAAGACACCAACACTACTTACACTGTCTTGCAACCGGAGAAGATTACTACGAGAATGTTACAAGAATTAAATCCACAAACCACCATCTGCAAACATTAACGATGAACAAAAAGGTACTCTCTTTTGATGACGACAAGAGGTTTATTGTGGATGGCATCAACACCCTTGCCCTTGGTCACTATAAAATTGGTCAAACATAAATCTGTATTTGCCATTATTCTTTGGCCTTTCCTTGTCTATTACAAAAAAGCCATATTTAGACCTATCCCAGCATTGATGGCAGAGATTTCTAAATTGGTTAAATGAAAAATCATTTCCCACATGATTGTTATACACGTGTTTTAAATTTAAATCGTCTTGTTTAAATAATATTAGAAAATTAACATTGTCACGTAAATGTTTGTTTACTTTACTGTAAGATTGACACAAGTAAAAACTGTTAACATTTTTGTGTCTGCCCATTGAGAAAAATTGTGTGATATTTGGACTATTTATGTCGTCAAATACAACTATTGAGTGTGATTCTACATCATTTGGTGTGATTTCACAGTTTGAATATGTGTGTAATTTAACTTCATCACACAGACGGAATATTTCAATTATTTTTTTATATTTTTCTTGTTCTAAAGATTTGGATATTATATATAAATTTGTAAACTTTAATCCTTGTTTTTTTACAATTAAGTTATAAATTACAACAGTCTTCCCCGAACCACTGGGCCCTATTATAAGACAGCGAATATTATTAGGAAATAGGCCCAACTTCTTTGGTGTATTTTCTTTATGTGCAATTTTAAATTTGTTCTTTTGTTGAATAAATGACATTTTTTATATAATGGTGTATTTTCTTTATGTGTTAAATCTTTTGTTGAATAATTTTTTTATATAATAAAAATGGCAAAGAGAAAGTGTAAGAAGGTCCAAGGTAAGGGATTATTCTTAAAGCCATATAGAGGCCGTGGCTTGTTAAATACCCTTATAAACAACCTTCCTTTCCCTCTCCACCTGCCTGGAAATTATAAATGGTGCGGGCCCGGAACTAACGTGCGTGAAAATTTAGCCAGAAATGTACCTCCAAAAAATAAGCTAGACTCTTATTGTAAAGAGCACGACATATTCTACATGAATAATCCTGATACAGCCGCCCGGAACAAGGCAGATATGAGATTAGCGGACCAGGCTTGGACTAGGGTTTCGGCAAAGGACGCCAGTCTGGCCGAAAAAGCAGCAGCTTATGCAGTGACAAATTTGATGAAGGCTAAGGCAAAAATGGGAATGGGATTAAAATTTAATAAAAAAGATGGACAACTTTCAGCTGTTAGAGGCAGCAAGAGACGTGCCTCACTTTCGAGGAGTGTACCTAAAAAACGAGCTAAGAAAACAGAGACCAAAAGTAAGAGAATGTGGAATTATTAATTTAGACAGTGACAGGGGCACACATTGGACAGCATATCGTAAAAATAAAGATGTTGTAATATATTTTGACCCTTTCGGAATACAGCCTCCAAAAGAGGTAATTGAATATTTTGTACCATCTAAAATCTACTATACAACTGATCAAATACAAGATTTAAACAGTTCCATTTGTGGAATTTTATGTTTATCATTTCTGAAAAATTTTAGTTTATAAAAATGGATTCATTTACTATAACATTTACGGGCACAGAGCCAGAGTTGAAGTCTGTGTTCTTTCCTCCTATAGAATTAAATGGTGATTATGTAATTGGACTGGTAGATTTTCAAAGTTATAATTCTATATTTAATGTTAAAAAACCTCTAAATACTTTGACATATTACAAAATGCACAAAATTACAACCCCAAAAGGGGAGGTCACAATTGACGAATTAAACCGGGCATTAGATGGTAAAGTTGAAGTTATTATACAAAATAAAGTAGCATTAATTAATACAAAAGTCAAACTTATATTTTACAAAGGGCTAGTTCCAAAATTAAATAAACTTAAAGACACAAAATTAACTATAGACGAGGGTGAGGATGTGTATTATTACGATCACAAAGCTCCAAATGTAATTGAAATTGTTGAAGGTACATACGAGGTGTTTGAGCTTGCGAAGGAAATTCAAAAGCAACTCCCAGATTTTGTACTTATAGCCGATAATAAAACTATGAAAGCCACATTACATTCTAGCCATGTGTTTGATTTTACAAAACCGTGTTTAGGGTCTGAATTATTGGGATTTAAAGGATTTTCTACTCCAGATATTGCGTTTAAATCTGTAAATAAAATCAACATAAATAATGTAAATGTGATTAGAGTAAAATGTAATATTGCGAATGGGTCTTATTTGAATGGTGACAAATCACACACCATACACAGTTTTTACCCAGAAGCTCCTCCCGGCTACAAAATTATTGAGGTGCCCAGAAATATTATATACTTCCCTGTAAATAAGAGAAGTTTAGATGTTGTTAGCATTACATTTGCAGATCAACACGACAAGCCAATTGATTTTAATAAAGAAGAAACTACAATTACTTGTCATATAAAAAAGATATGAGAATTTACAAGAACGGGCTGAGTGTCCAAAATGCCAGGTTTCTGCGATCAATTGGGTTGAAGTTAAAATTTTCTATTAATAAAAATGGAAGATTTTCTAGACGTTGCAGGAAAATTCCAATACGATGATAGCCTGGTTAAAATTACAAATCACTCCTATGTTCCACACAACACTTTAGCAATAAATAATTCCGATGAAATTCGAATATGCATAAATAATCAAGATTTACTAACACTCCCATGTAGGAGTTATTTGTATATTAAAGGAGAAATAGAGAATCATGATAAAGGACATTTTATAAATAATGCATTTGCATTCTTATTTGACGAAATTAGATACGAAGTTGCTGGTAAAGAAATAGATATTGTAAGAAATCCGGGAATTTCCAGTCTTATGAAAATATTGTGCTCTTACAATAAAACAACTAAATTGTCAAATGTAGCATTTGATTCTGATGAAAATTTAAAAGAGTTCCATAAAAGCGGCAAGTTTAGTACTTGTGTCCCGTTAGAGCTGTTAATGGGTGTGTTTGAGGATTTTAATAAGGTTTTAGTAAATGTTAAACAAGAATTGGTGTTGAAAAGATCCAAAAACGACTTAAATTGTATATTAACAACATCTAATGCTCCAA
The DNA here is from genome assembly GCA_963675035.1 of Allygus modestus. NCBI lineage: Eukaryota > Metazoa > Arthropoda > Insecta > Hemiptera > Cicadellidae > Allygus > Allygus modestus. The sequence goes on from OY776115.1 coordinate 10,864,122, forward strand.
CTGGTGTCGATCCTATTCCTAAAATTACACTTAAATCGATTCAGTGGGTGATGCCGCACGTGGTACCATCTGATGGGGAGAAGCTTCAATTACAAAAGATGTTATTGCAAAATAAAAATTTGCAAATTGCATTTAGAAGTTTGGAGCTACACGAACTCCCATCATACCCCGAAACCAAGAGACACACATGGTCAGTTAAGACGTCTTCGAGTTTGGAGAAGCCCAGGTATGTTATATTTGGTTTCCAAACAGGTAGGGACAACAGTGCACGAAAAAGAACTGATGAATTTGATCACTGTAAATTGAAAAATATCAAAGTGTTTTTAAACTCTGAATATTATCCTTATAGTGATTTAAATCTCGACTTTGAAAATGGAGATGCCTCTAAAGCTTATGAGATGTTTGTGAGGTTTAGGGAGAGTTACTACAACACTGTCCCCGATCCTATGTTTAACAGAGCTGACTTTATAAATAAATATCCTCTAATTGTAATAGATTGTTCTAGGCAGAATGAATCAATCAAAGAGGGGGTTGTAGATATTAAATTAGAAATTGAAACTGCAGAAAACGTCCCTTCAAACACATCTGCATATTGCCTAATAATACACGATAAGGTGTTTGAGTATAATCCTTTGACAAATGAGATAAATAAAATGTAAATAAAATGAAAACAAATATTCAACAAGAATTGGTAGAGTCTGCAAAACAAATAAGAGAAAAATATAGGGCGTTAAAACGTGGTAAATTTCTAGAGGCTGAAGAGAGGTTCCAAACATTCCAACCGTTAATAGAGCCTTTGCAAGAATTAAAAAATTTAGCCACAAAAACAGAGAGGCCAGTTCTCCCAATGATTTTAGAAAAGACCCCGTCTATAATACCAAGAATAACACAGATAACACCACACAAATTAGATTTTGGTCTTTTAGCATCAGACTATTTAGGAAATTACCTTAGTAGAAGTAGTATGACAGATACCACATATGGTATTAGGCGAGAAGGAAATAAATTTTTTATTGGGAATCAGGAAGTTCAAATTGCCAATGATGATGTTACGGTTGGAGAAAAAATTTATAAAGGGACAAAGGGATTGTGGGAATTGTTAACTTTAAAAGAACCCGTAAACTATAGTCAGGCTGATTTGCAAAATTATAAAGAGATTTTGGAAGCTACAAATGCACATTTAAAGGGTTATAAACCAGGTGCGGCGATGTCAAGTAATAAACACACTAAATATCTTAATATAATTAAACCCCTGTTTAAGACTGTTGGTGAAGGTTTAAGGCAGGTAACTGGTAATAAAATAGACTATGTTTATTGGGATGATCCTAATGAGCTTGTAGATAGGTTAAGACTGCTTTGGTTAAGCCGATTGGCGGGAAATTCTGGAGTGGATAATGAGATAGATTCTATCATAGAAGAATTGAGGGAAAGTGGAATTGTTTATTAAATAAAAAGATGATAGATAAATTTTATCGCGTATATAACCCGTATAGTAAACCAGAAGCTAGAAGTTTTAAAGAAACTACTTTAAATCTAAAAGATGATGGTTGGAATGCTTTAAATTATAAAATTAGTAGTGTTAAAGGTGGGGAGTTTACTGACGATGTATCGACTTTGGGGCAGACGTTAACCAGGAAAGGTGATGCTTTTGTACAAGGTAATACTAAATATAAGTTTTTAGAATCCAAGAATAATAATTGGAACGCTAATAAACGCAAAATTACTAATGTTAAACGAGGTGAAAGCGCAACCGATGTGCCCACATTAGAGCAAACTTTAATAAGAAAAGATGGTGTCTTTGTACAAGACAAAAATAATTATGAATTTTTGGAATCGGAGAATGGTGTTTGGAATGCCAAAAAGCGAAAAATAAGTAATTTGTTGGCTGGTAAAGAAAGCGATGATGTTGTAAACGTCTCTCAAGTACCAAAAATGGATCTAAACTTTTGGGATTTTAATAATAAAAGGCTAGTTCGTGTTAAACCCGCTGTTGATGAGAACGACTGTGTTACAAAACATCAGACTGTGACTTTAGACGGTCTTAAATTTGATGGTAAAAATAAGCAATTAACAAACATTTTACCTGGAACATTGCCAAATGATGTGGCTGTTGTTAAGCAAATATTAACAAAAGGTGAGAAAAGCATAATAAAACAGGGGGATAAATATTATAGTGTGTTAACATTAGATAGAGATATGTGGGATGCAGAGGACAAATTAATAAAAAATGTACCTGAAGGCAAAGATAGGAGTGATGTTTGTTTAATGTCGCAGGTTTTGAGGTATGACGATAATATTAAAACTTTTAGACAAGACAATATTAAATTTGATATTTGTTTAAAATCACACGCATTAAGGTTTAACAATAAAACTAATAAATTTATGCAAGACAATAATGAAATCGATTTGATGATGTACAATCCTAAATTGTTGGTTGCAGACCCTACATCTTTAAGCGGATTTAAGACTTTAGATGGAGGGGCATATTTGCCAAAAAACTATGTATATCAAAGAATGAGTGATGGTATGTTAGTTGGTAGCAATGGAGGTGTTTTTGAAACGACAGAGACTGGCAGATACGTTAACATTAAAAATAAAGAATAAAAAATGGAACAAATTGCTTACGAATTGCATAAGCCCGCGAGAAAGAACTTTGTTAGAAGGTCTTTTAAGGTGTTGGGTATAAACGAAACTGTTCAAATAGATTTAATAGATATGCGGAATTATGCTAGAGAGAATTCTGGGAATAAATATATTTTAACTTTAATAGACACATTTTCTAAAAAAGCTTATGCTGCTCCACTAAAGAATAAAACTGGATTAGTAGTCACAGAAGCTATAAAAACTATTCTCCCAAAGGGAGTTAAAAATATTCAATCTGATAACGGAAAAGAATTTTTTAATGAACATTTTACCAAACTAATGAAAATTCTAAATATTAATCACTACCACACTTACTCTACAACTAAGGCAGCTATTGTGGAAAGGTTCCAGAGAACTTTAAAGAATTGGTTGTATAGAGAGTTTAGTGCACAAGGAAGTTACAAGTGGTTGGATTTACTTCCAAAGTTAATAAGGATATATAATAATAAAGTACATAGATCCATAGGCATGAAGCCTAACCAAGTAAGTGCTAAGAACTCTAAAGATGTACATGAAAGGTTAGCATCTAAAGTACAAGTTAAAAAGCCAAGATATAAGGTGGGGGATAGTGTAAGGATATCTAAATATAAACATGTATTTAGTAAAGGATATACCCCCAACTGGACGGGAGAGCTTTTTACAATAGCAGAAGTTAAGAAAACAAAGCCTGTGACTTATATTTTGAAAGATGAAAATGGCAATATAATCAAAGGAGGATTTTATACAGAAGAATTGTTAAAGACTAAATATAAAGACATGTATTTGGTAGAGAAGGTAATTAGGAGGAAGGGTGATTTATTATATGTCAAATGGCTCGGGTTCCCAAGTAGCCAGAACTCGTGGATTTCTGCAAAGGATGTGTTAAAATGAATTTTAAAATAGGGTCAAAATTGGCAGTTTGGAATTTGGGGGAATTTATTAAAACACCAATAACATATCCAAATTTTAAATAAATCGGACAGTAAATAAAGAAGTTGGCGGCAGTATTTTTCAAAATTTTTTAATTTGACCGTTATAGTGAATTTGGGAAATGTAAGTGTAATTTATTAAAACACTTGCCTAGGACAATAACATATCCAAATTGCAGACAAATCGGACAGTAAACACCAAAGATAGTTTTTTAGCCTGAATTTGAAAATTAATTTTTAAAAATATAGAGGAGGGATGGGGATGGGGACAATATATTTAATATAGGCAAGGGTTGGACGTTAGTATAGGCTAACAAGGAAACTTGTGTAGGGCGGGAGCTGGCGTCGGCGCCAAAACGGCTCCCCATAAGAATAACATGGGGAAAAAGCGCCGATTGTGGGGCCTCTTTCCTGTTTACCCACTACTACACAATAACTTCTAAGTTGTTTACATGTGTTGTTTATTTAGTGTGGAGTTATTTTTGAACTCGTGGATTTCTGCAAAGGATGTATTAAAATTAATGCAAATTTTAAATGGGGGAAAATAAGGCAAGGGCCAAAAAGAAAATTTGTGTAGGGTAGGATCGGGCGTCGGCGCAAAAACTGATCCCCATAAGAATAACATGGGAAAAAAGCGCCGGAAGTGGCGCCTCTTTGCTGTTTACCCACTACTGAAAAAGGCCACTTTATCACTATAAGTGTCGGTGGATGCGGTCTGTATAAGAGTGAGGACTTCTAGAACTCCGAGCCCCAATTGCTCCAGGGTATTTTTCCACCAAAAAACTGATCTAGACCTATGACTTTGTAATTCTTGACGGCCGGTTAAGATGCAGGACGTGTATGAGCAAAGTTTGTGTCTAGTCAGATAAAAAGCGATAATCAGTTCAAATCCTGCAATCATAGAAGGTATAGGATTATTTTGTTGCTACACGTACTAGTATTTTTGGTCTTATTTATAAAAAAAAACAGTAAAATAAACAAATAAATGTAATTTGATATAATATATAATAAAAAAAACTAAGAATAAAATATATGAAATAAATAAAAGTCAAACAACAAAAGTAAAATTATAGTAGTGCAACGTTTATAAGGAAGTGAACATTGGTTTGCATTTTAAAAGAGTAGTTAACTTCAATAAGTTAATCAATTTTTAAATAGAATCGTAAATCCATAAATTCGAAGAGGTAAAAACCAATTCACCGAGATAAAATCACGGCATCAGTCAGCAGTCAAGGTTAACAGCCTCGTATTTCACCCTTCAGGGAGTATTCAATGCTGTATAAACGATCGGTAAATCTTCATGCTCTTGAAATACATATGATGTATGTATACAGAACTTAATCTGAATATAGCAGTTACAATATTTAAAATGGAGCTTTTGATTTACAATGGATTTAATGACATTAAACTTGTTAATAATTAAGTGAGTCAGCATTAAGAAATAAACTATAATAAGTTTAGATGTTTCCTTCAGCTGTATGAAAACTTCTTATTGTGTTCGAACATGTGTTAATTTGATACAGTTTAATTTGTAATGAAATAAAGCTTGCAGTAACCTATTCATTAACTGTTCTTAATGGCTTTGACTAATTTTTTAGAACACATAATTTAGGCCTATATAATATTTTATACAACTCGTGTATTTCAATTCGAGATTCGTATAAACTCATATTAGTACAACAAAATTTGTTTTTAAGTGTTGTTAATTCTTTAAAACACAACAATACGAGTAAAAGGTCTTTAACGAGCTGAACACAAGGATACAAATATAATATTCGCGTAAAGTATGTATACTAAATCCATGAGATAACCTTACGTTGTCAGCTCTTCAGTATTCACCCTATGCTGTAGAGAGTGGACACCAAGGGAGGGAATGTTTACTGTAATATGTTAGTGGGGCAGCGTGTGTTTAGGAATATTTTATCAAAATAAATCCACTACGTTCTTACAATAATGCGTATATATTCTCTTAGGCATATCGCTAATTGAACGGTGACTGTCTTAGAACTTTATTCAAGTAGTCACAAATTATATTCCCGGGTTTGTATGGGTAAAGACCATCTTCTCAAATATGTTTTTAAATATATTTGCCTATGGCATAGATTTATAGAGAAAAGAGATTATTATAATAGTTTTCCCCTATAAAAATATTCTTTTGAAATAAAAAAAAATTAAGGTGTGCTTTGTGTATGAAATCAATACATAAGTACACATCTGTGTCCGAACGATTAAAATATGCTCATGCTAAAGTCGACTGAACTTTAAAATCGGTTCAGCTGAAAATAACAATGTTAATGCCTATAAAATAAATATAAAGTAGTTATATTTTTCACATTAATACATATTTATTTTAGTTACGTGACCTGAAATAGTCTAAAACGCACGGTAAATATCTAACTACTTGACAGTGTGACACTGTGTAGTGATTATAAACTCAACTGGGTTCCTGAAGGAAAATTACAATTTGTTATGAGACTTAACATTAACATATATTATAACAATCTTATAATATGTTACAGTAGAAATCCAATTATCCGAACCCCAATTATCCGAATATCCAATTATCCGAATCGATTTTGAGTGAAATAATAGAAATATAAAAATCAAGAAAATAACAGCGGGAGCGCGTGTAGCGATAATGCGCCGTGAGCGCTAAAATAAAAGCCTGCGCTGTTACCTTCCGGACGATATTTTCGCAGGGAACAATGAGTCATACCCCCTTCCCGCCCTGCTCATCATCAGTCGCTACTGTTCTTTCACCGAGATTATCGTTCGAAATGAGTACAAAACGTAAACGTGTTGTCCTTTCGCTAAGTGATAAACTCAATTTGCTCGAGATGTTCAAGTGAAATAACCAACATTGAACAGTGAAATACGTACAGTATGTAGGCCTATTGAAAAGAGCAACTATATATACTGTATTCAATTTAACTCCTGTAATTTAATTTTTATGACGTATATTCTTGATACAGTTCGCTCACTTTCTGTTCACTACATTTATAATAACTTTGTCGATAAAATTCTGATTTTTTATGTATGGTGATGTTTTTTGCTTAATTCCCGAGGTATACCTGACTATCCGAATTTCTGCATATCCGAATTGGCCCGATCCCCAATTAATTCGGATAATTGGAGTTCTACTGTACTAAGTATTGGACTAGCATAGAAACCTTAAATATTAGAGATAAAAATCAGGATACAAAGATAAAAATGCCATCTTAAATTTAAATATGTTACGGCGTATACACAAACCAAGATAATTCTAATATAAGATTATTAAGTTGAATTTTATTAAACTGTAACCATCTATGAAAAACTAAATGAAAACTGGTTTAGTATTAAGGGTGCGCCGTACCTCCCTTCCGCACGCTCAAGTAAGGGGTATGCATCTCCCTCATTGTAGGCTAAATTGTTAACTAATTCAAAATAATTTGATGTTATTTAATTCAATAAATGTTCATCTAGAGATCATACGATTTAATACCCCCGTAGCAGCAAACCTGCGTACTCAGCGAATTTCCAATGCATATATATGTATCTTAACACCACATAAAGCCACATACCAAGTTTTATCATTATACATTCATAAATAAACGATTTATGACATTTTAATTATTCTCCATAAGAATAACATGGCGGCTGAGTATGCAGGTTTGCTGAAGGAAGGAACACAAAAAATGGGGTTTTATACAAATATCAATATAACTCATTTAGGTAAAGCCACATACCAAATTTCTTTAATTTATTTTCATAATTAAGGGAGATAACACGTTACTTATTCTCCATAAGAATAACATGGGGCTGAGTACGCAGGTTTGCTGCTAAGGGAGCCTTTGGTAAAAAAATGTTTTTTGAGCAAATATCAATGGTCCACAACCAGATGAAGCCGTATACCAAGTTTCGTCAGTATACGTTCGTAAATAAGCGAGATATAAAATTTTTCTTTTCCTCCATAAGAATAACATTAGACAACGTACTGTGTTTAGCACTTTCAATATCTCGGTAACCAACTGACGTAGAGAAATGATCAAAATACCAAATTGTGTATTTTTTTAAGCTGAATCCAATGGTAAAAACTAAAATTTGACTATTTCCAAAATTATATATAAAAAATTCAAAAAACCCATTTTTGGGGTACAAAACCCCCCCAAAATACCCGTTCGGATAGAGCGATTTGGCTGGTTTTCGAACTTAAAGTCATAAATGTTGCTTTACACGTGTATACCAAATTTCATCAAAATCGGATAATTTTTACGAGAGTTATCGTGCTCACGGACACATATATATATATATATATATATATATATATATATAGATATATATATATATATATATACAGTATCGAACGAATGGTGTTTTTGGGGTCTGGGGACCTCAAAACGAAAAGTTATCATGGTCCCGGGCCTAGGTCTTACCATGCCGACTACGGTAATAGCTTCTTCCCTATAGGGGAAATTCGCTAAAAATCGTGATTTTAATTCAAAATAAGTGGTAAGCCATTAGTAATGTTCTCAAATTAAGCGTTTTTCTAAAGATTCCTAACGTATGGAGAAAAATTATTTTGGAGAAAAGGAACCGTATGGTCCCTAGATTGGAATCTGAAAAGTGTGAAACTGCAAATAGTTTGGTAGAAATCTGTAAAATAACAGTGCGATCGAGGAGAACAAAATGGTCTTCAAGCGTAAATATGCATGGCCCTGCTTGTTGGCGGCGCCGGCGCGGCGCTAAACAACAATGAATTCAATCTGGGTAGGGCGCACCCTTAACTTTACTAGTTAAACCATGTTAATCGACCTCATAAAGCACATATAGTAATAATATATACTGGTTCTGGTAAAAAAGTCAAATTATGAAAACTAACTCCATTTCTATTACGTACTTACAAAATTCAATCTGTAAATAAAAAAAAACTGAAAATGGAACCGCTATAAAGTTGTCAGAGTGAACTTGAAATATTAACCAGTCATCAGGTAAGTGCTGCACTTGAGTCACCACAGTCACCACTTATCAGCGGCCTTCGCTTAACATTCTTTACCTTTTATTGTTTACATAACCTAACTTAGTGTTAAAACCGTATAGTTATTTTATTTGTAATCTACATGGTTTTATTGTTTGTCTTTCAAACCGACTAAAATTTGGAATAAAAAAATAGCAGTAGGATCAAAGTAATAAAAGAAAAAACAAATGCAGGTATATACCTTATAACTTCGTTTTATGCTAAGTGTAGGCCTATACTAAACCGGTTGTGCTTTTATGCACAATAATCAGCGTAAACGGACATATAAGATTTTCGATTAGAGGATTAGTGATACAAAAACTTGAATTGTAAATATATTTGAAGTATATGAAGCTATATTCAAGATTCACGAGATCCTAACTTAACAATGCGCAAATTGTTATTACTTAACAAGCATCAGTGACTCGCAGCTCGCAATAGTTATCAACGATGTTAACGGCTCAGCAATTGTTACTATATTTCTTATCATATCCTATACTTGAAACAAGGTTTTAATTTTTTTAAACCTAAACCTTGGCACTGATGCACCAAAAATATTGAGAAATATTTTATTATGCACCTATTAACAATTTATGGCATATTGCACAGTTTTTTTTATAGTTATAGATATTTAATTAAAGGTTGCAAGGCTGAATAGGGAAAGCAGCAGGAGCTTAAACAGCTAAACGTAATCATATATCATAAACTGTTATTTACTCAATGATCATCTTCTAGATGAATGAAACCATAATTACACTATCTGCAATCTTACACTTGGCTCATTGGCAGCAATAATGTTAAAGTTTTTATACTTATATAGAAATACATATTTAATATCTCTACCTACATATATCATTTATGAAATTATATCAGATGTTGTAAAATACAAAAATTAAGGTCTTTATACAAAATTATAACCTAAGTGGCCTTGAAGTAATTATTTCCTTACTTTTATACTAGTTGAATTCCGTAGAATATGATAAATATTTTAGTGAAAGTCCGATCCATTAATTTGATGTGAAACACAATATACACACATACAAGTTGTTCACAAATTAATCACCAGGTTTAATCACATTTTATAGAGCAAAATTGTTTATGAGTAATAATTAACATGATTTTATGTGAAATACAATGTCTTTAAGGGTTACTATATAACGTTACCAGTTTTCATGCGATGTCCAAGGACGTTAAGACATGTTTCTAGGCGATACCATGCTCCGACTCAGTCCGCACACTGACCAGCTTTAGTTAGACGATTAGTTTATTAGTTGGACAATCGTTTACACTGCAAGACAGACGTAGTTATGGAGTTCTTGTAGAGTTTGAGACCATTTGGAACTTAGAGTTAACATTTGTCTGCATCATAACACTACAGAATGAATATTGTATGGAAAATGGTATAGCGATGTAAGAAGAGCCAAGTAATTTTCTGTAGTTTTTATAGGGGATTGTAATCATATTTCAAACCTATAACAAAATTAGCATAATGACGACAAGAGATATATAACATGCGGTTATACAAATTATATTAATTCTCTTTCACCACACGTTTGTCTCAGGAGAGTGAGGTAAAAATGTATTTAAAATACATAATTAATTTGTGAACATGTATATATCTATATATATAAAATTTTTGTCATGCATATTTGTAAACCTATACATTTGAAGTGTATTTGTCATTGACTTAAAGAAAGACACATTATCGTTTTGTAATGTTTCAACAAATAACATAATTCATGACATTTTAAGATATACATTGTTTTTTACTTTCTCCCCCTTATACGTAGTATATGGAGAAAGAATTGTTTTCGTCAGAATTTTCGAATTTGAGTTGTTAGTGGAAATATTCGTTTTGGTGCTCCCTGAACCCAAAAAAGTGGTTTTTACGTGATGTGTGTGTGTGTGTGTGTGTGTGTGTGTGTGTGTGTGTGTGTGTGTGTGTGTGTGTGTGTGTGTGTGTGTGTGTGTGTGTGTGTGTGTGTGTGTGTGTGTGTGTGTGTGTGTGTGTGTGTGTGTGTGTGTGTGTGTGTGTGTGTGTGTGTGTGTGTGTGTGTGTGTGTGTGTGTGTGTGTGTGTGTGTGTGTGTGTGTGTGTGTGTGTGTGTGTGTGTGTGTGTGTGTGTGTGTGTGTGTGTGTGTGTGTGGATGTGTACAGAGCTAGAGCCCTAACCTATTGACCGATTTTGATGAAATTTGGTATGTAGGTACTAATCCACGATATCTCCAGGAATTTTTTTCATTTTTTGAATTTTTGATTTTTAAGGGTAATTATTCCCCCAAAACCACCAAAAAACATGAAAAATCCAAATTTCTCAAAAACGGCTCTAACGATTTTGATTAAACTTTAGTCGTTTGTAGAACTTTAGTTCTCCAACAAAATGACATCACCCGCATTCCTGTAAAAATTCGGGTTCAGAAATTACAGGACTTAAAACATCCAAAATTCAGTTTTTTGGATTTTTCATAAAAAAACATAAATATTAAAAAATATTACTATTCACCATTAAAAAGAGCTCTAAAAACTAAATAATTTAGTATCTTGAATTACTATTCTACGATTGCTGGTTTCGGAGAAAATTGAAATTTTCATTTAGCGGTAAACGCAGTACGTTGTCCAATGTTATTCTTATGGGGAATACAAAAATTACTATTTCTCTCTTATTTACCGATCAATTTCATTCAAACTTGATATGCTTGTCAATTTAGCATTGACCAACAGAGTTAATTCGAAATATGTTGCCCCTTAATAACCCTGGGGGGGGATAGGGGGCATTTCCCCTCTTAAAACCACGAGTGTAGCAATGGATTCTGTAGTGCCTCCAAAGCAGGGATTTGGGTGGATGTTTTTTAAAAGAACTTGTTTACAAGATTTTCTGTACATTCGACCATTTTTGTATTCTATATTTAGTAAATAAAAAGTAAATTATTCATTAAAGTTGGGCTAAAAGGGAGAAAGTATGTGTCAGTTTCCTGATACCGTTTATTGTTGTGGATTTTATTTAGTTGTTGTCTTGCAGGATTTCATATTTCTACTGAGAATAATCCTAGTTGATTTTTTGTATTTTACTCTGTTCGAGGAGTATGCAAAAAAGCATTGCAGTAAACCATTAGAATATTTACCTTAATTAATATGATATGAAGCTCCTTAATACCTTAATTTGCTTTAATTGATATGAAGCAGTGATTAAATCACTGATTCAGTATATAATATAAAAATGAGTATTTATATGATACTTAAAAACCACTTTTGTCATTGTTACCAATTTTTACAATAAAACGCGATTCGTCGTCGCTATTTGTTTTGGTTTATCAGACCATAAAATGCTAATGCTTTTCCTTTATGAGTCTACATTTAATTCAACTGTGCACAGAAAACAATGAGTTTATATGCAGGAAGGATGTCATTTATTTAGAGCTACAATGTAATGAAAGTAACTATAATGAATGTGATGTTTCGTTGCGTTTGGAGGAGTTTTAATTTTTTAAGCTTTTAATTTTTTTATTTTACTATAATATTAAAGTTTGTATAAGGAAATATATATAGTGATAATGGCTTCCTTGTAGTAATGTATAAATTTGAATTTGAATTTTAAATTATTGGTGCAATAAAGCTATTTATTTCATATAGTTTCAAATTGATCATGTTTTAAAATTTTGTTGTAGGTAACACACAAACCCACTATTATAATCTGATTGTAATATAAACAAATATATATCAATAAATTGCAGTAATTTACTTATATATATTATACTTATATACTGATAAAATTTTGTTGTAGGTAACGCACAAACCCACTATTATAATCTGATTGTAATATAAACAAATATATATCAATAAATTGCAGTAATTTACTTATATATATTATACTTATATACTGATATATATTTGTTTATATTACAATCAGATTATAATAGTGAGTTTGTGCGTTACCTACAACAAAATTTTAAAACATGATCAATTTGAAACTATATGAATTAAATAGCTTTATTGCACCAATAATTTAAAATTCAAATTCAAATTTATACATTACTACAAGGAAGCCATTATCACTATATGTATTTCCTTATACAAACTTTAATATTATAGTAAAATAAAAAAATTAAAAGCTTAAAAAATTAAAACTCCTCCAAACGCATCGAAACATCACATTCATTATAGTTACTTTCATTACATTGTAGCTCTAAATAAATGACATCCTTCCTGCATATAAACTCATTGTTTTCTGTGCACATTTGAATTAAATGTAGACTCATAAAGGAAAAGCATTAGCATTTTATGGTCTGATAAACCAAAACAAATAGCGACGACGAATCGTGTTTTATTGTAAAAATTGGTAACAATGACAAAAGTGGTTTTTAAGTACCAAATAAATACTCATTTTTATATTATATACTGAATCAGTAATTTAATCACTGCTTCATATCAATTAAGGCAAATTAAGGTTATTAAGGTGCTTCATATCATATTAATTAAGGTAAATATTCTAATGGTTTACTGCGATAGCTTTATTGCATACTCCTCGACCAGACTAAAATACAAAAAAATCAACTAGGATTATTCTCAGTAGAAATATGAAATCCTGCAAGACAACAACTAAATAAAATCCACAACAAAAATCAATGTATATCTTAAAATGTCAAGAATTATGTTATTTGTTGAAACATTACTGAACGATAATGTGTCATTCTTCAAGTCAATGACAAATACACTTCAAATGTATAGGTTGTTATTTTAAGAATTTTTTAGTAAAATTATTTTTGTAATTTTTCTATAAATATTATTACGTGGGATATTAGGTAAAAGATGAGTCTATTACAAGTATATGTTAAAAAAATACCTATTCAGGTTTTTTGTAGATACATATTTCGATTATAATGTACTAATTATACAGTATTGCTTCTAATTACTCTAATTCTAGCAACAATGGTTTCGGTGATTTCTTTGCTCGAATAACGCTCTATTAAAGTGATTGATTTACATTAAGCTTAAAACAGTTGATCTTATTGCCATGCTGTAATTTATCAAAAGCTGTTAAATATTAAATACATCAGTTTTTGATTTCAAACATATTAACAGCGGACTTTGAAAGCCTATAGGATGATGCCCTGAAAGAGGAGGTAAGCAGAACAAAAACTTGAGGGAAAGTGTTCTTTAACAGATAACAAGCAAGTAATATAAGGTTGACTTTTTAGAGGCAAAAGTCACCAGAAAAATAATATTTTTGGAATGGAAAAATATAATTGTTGTTAATCAATGAAAGATATAAAGCTCGAATTGTAATTTGAATACTAAATATTATGGTTTGATTTTTTGTGTTCTGAACCAAATCAGATGAAATAACCACACAAGTGTCATCTCACATATAAAACAACACTTTACATTTCCCAAGGGCTAGGAACAGTATAGACATTTGTTATTCCTGCTACTTTCTTCCGGGTTTATTATAAAATTGATCCCATAAATGACTATAGAAATAAGTGAAACATTGTATTGTATAATATTTAATAATTAGTATGTTAAAAGTGATGACACTGTTAGTTAATAAAGATTAGATGTTCCATATATAGTTTGTTGCAAAATATGATTTCAAGATTTTTTAAATAAATTTAATTTGGAAAATGCTTTAGTTTGAAAGGAAAAATGACACTGAATTAAATCGCGTATATGCTGGTTGTTACGTGACATTATTATATAATGGCGTAGTTCCAGAATATAGCAGGAAAATTGAAGAAACATAAATTGTATATACAAATTGTGTATCAGTTAATTTTTTGTCTCCCTCTCTGCTATTTGATTGTTATTAGATAACTCATATTTTCACAAACAGTTTATGTATTACGTCAAAATCATTAAACTTATTAGTCCTACCATGATAATTAATATTAGTTTCTTGTTAGAAATAGCTACCTATGATTGTTGTGGAATGTGACTCCCTTTAATGTAAATTGATATTTTAAAACATAATAGTTGAAACACTTTTATGTTACAAACTTTAAATTTTGAACGGTAAAAATATTGACTACATCAAGAAGTTGTTTTTTTTAGTTATGATTAAACTAAGTAATAAGCTAATATAAAAACAAAAGAAAAAATTACATGATGTACGCGAATCAATGGGCCTATTTTTATTCAGTCAGTTATCAACTTAATCCTTCTGAATATTATGTTAATATGTTTTGTATTAAATATAAAATTACGTTATGTTATACAATTTGTTATAAATCTATATGAATAATGTTTTTCATTTTAGTTTCATCATGCATTATTTTTCAAAGTGTTTTTAATGTAACTTATTGAATATTTATACTAATAAATAATTAAATGGCAAGTGAAAAACTTTGCTTTACATACAAACCATTAGCCTATTACTAAGCCCTATATTTTCAAAAATATCATCTGTAATACCTCAGAGTAACATACTTGAATCTTCACATTCTGAATGGAACTGGTCGCAAAAGTAACGAGTTGTTTCTTCTGGAAACCCTTTGCATATTGGTTCTGCAATATATATGTAAAGGACAACCACACATTGTAATGTTAGACATAATATGTCACTGTATTTCCCTAGGGTTTGGACCCATATTGGCATTTATGTCACACACGGCAAGCTCATTCGGTTTGTTTTAAGTAAAATCCTTGGAAAATCATTTGTTTTGTATGCTCTGCTTATAACTAACTACATAGTGTTACTACTGACATCAGAAACGTAATTTATGAGTTAACACAATATAGTGTTGTTACTCAAAGTATTCTTTTCTCTGTGCCCCTTTACGGTACCTCAATTGTTACTCATGATGGTTGGTCTATGAGGACATAGTTGAAATTAAGTTAAATACAAATACTATAATTTCTTTTTGAGGCAAAAATTAGGACAACAGCTAAACACAGCTAACCGAGTACTTATGTGTTTGACTAATTAGTTAAGTATAGTTTCATCAATAATATGACCTTTTGTAAAATAAAAATAAACAATCGTTTAAATACATGTACAAATCAAAACTAAAACGTCTTATCTTGTTGATCACAATAACGCATTCTGTCACTCCTAACTACCTACAACTAGGCCTAGCGCACGTCATCCCGCCAGGCCACCACGATCATTTGGTTTAGGACTTTTTCAAGATATATTTTCAGTGTCATCTACCCAGGAACGATCTCCCTTGAATTTAATTGAGTAATGAAAGAAGTTTGAGACTTAGTAAGCTGTAACTATAAGAGATGAATTGAAAGCTGACATGGCGAGTGCATGACTTATGCGATTGTGTGCCATTAAACCGACCATTTCTAAACCATTTTGACGAAGAAAACGCTACCCTATTTACATACATTATATAAAACAAATCATTGTAACAAATTACTGCTATCCATTTAGAGAATTTGTTTAACGAATTTCCACATTATAAGGTAACGTATTGAGAAATATTGTCATGATAATTAATAAAACCTCCTAAAAACCAACAAGTTTAAATTTGTTTCTGCTAAAACATAGGCACTATTCTTCTTTTATTAAGTTAATTCAAGAGGGTATAATGGTATAATTACCAATCATTCATATTAATACATTGAAATGTTTATAGGAGATTCTGCACCCTTGTTGAACTTTACTGTTCAGAGTTCTAGAACAATGGCTAGGCTTCCGGCCAAGTGGAAGGCCTAAGGCCGAGTTACGACAATGTGCAGTTTACGAGGATGTGACTTTCTTAACAAGTTGCCTCTAGAGGGCTTTTTAGTAATTCATTGTCAAGTTGAGCCATTATTTTTTATTTTTTGTAAGTTGTTTTAATGTTTACATTTGTTTTTATTTTAATTTTGTCCTGTTAAACTTGAACATTATATTTATGTTGTTTTAAGTATTAAGTTAAATGTTCATTTGTTAATTGTTTTATTGATGTAGTAAATATCGGGGGTTTTTTTCGGTTGCTCGTGGAGCAATCAAATTAGAATTATGAAAAATCTTTGAATTATACAACATTCTCAATAATGACACATATACTGTCAAAGTGTAATGCAATGTAATAATGTAAAGAAAGAAATAAATATTCAAGAACAATTTTAAGAGGTATCGCCTTCATTATTTTCGCTGCCATCGACATGTTTAAGCATGAAAATGTTGTATTATTCAATATTGACCAATTTTCAGACTCCGGGACACTCCCAACGAAGGTGTTAAATAGACCAACAGCAGTGATGGTGTAAACTAAATTCAAAACATATATAAATAACCAACACAAGTAATTTTCGTACACATAGATCAGTAAGTTAAATCTTATATTCAAATATATTTTACTAATATGATACACCCCCTTAAAATGAAAATGTTATATTTTCAGCCCAATAATACTACCCTTGTACACCATACTCTTTCAAAGACTACATAAGCAATTTCTATTACCTTCATAGCATTCTAAAATATAGAGAATCTAAATATTTAAATTTTTGTATTTATTAGACAAATAAATCATTTGTTGGATAATTATAAAACATATATTTAATAAATTAGAATTTAAAACAATTTCCAATAAACCAAATTTATTAAATGTCCTCTACATTCCTTTGAACGTATGGTGAAACCAATTTCAAACATTTAAAGTATATAAATGACGTGCGAGAACTGACTAATGATCAGCAAAGCGAAATAAAGTGTCATAAATTGTGCTGTTGACAGGCGACCACTCCGCGGTGCAACGCTCAAGTTATTGCTCTATTGTGGTGAAGAAGGTGGATTGTTGTGACAATAGGTGTTTCAAATTAATGATTTATTTCAAAATATTTGATTAAAAACTAGATTTATTCTAGCACTTTTAGTAATTTTATAAAATATTGTGTTATTCATGATGTGTGATGGCTTTTCACACATTGTTTATAAACTTTTGGATTTATTTTATTTAGCAACTCAATAGATTTATATATGCCACTAACACGATAGATATAGTAATAATAGGTGATGTTAATTAAGTATAGCAAAAGCTTTTGTTCAATGTTAAGTAAATGGGAAAAGAAAATGCTATTTAATTATTCACATCACCCAATAAGCTAAAATTCGAATGTTGATTATGGCGATTTTTATTCGTAAAACCAATATTTTTCTATTAAGATTATGAATATGCACTACTGATGATCTTTACTCTTTTATTAAACAATTAAAAGTTCTAATTTTACTCACCACGCTTTGAACTCTGCTGTAAATCTTTTATTGTATTAATAAACAAACAAGTCGATATATTTATAACACCAATGAATTGTAAAACAAACCATGTGACTATTAAAGATGTAATAGATAAATATTTGATACATATTTATAAACCTTTATACTTTCCAAATAATTTATATCTTAAAAAAAATCAGCTTTTAAATAGTGCGTTTAAAAAATCGAAAAATGATTGAAAATAAAATTACTAATACATTGATATTCTTTGAAAACTTTCCTGAAATAAAGGAAGATATCAGAGCTAATAAGGTCATAACTTCTGAAATAATATCTGATTTTGAAGTCAAAGAACCAATAAAGGGGGACTTTTAATATCCTCAGAACTTGGTTCATTTTAGATAACACGAAGAGGCGGTTTGAATTTTACATATAATACATCGAAAGTGAAATAAGGCTTTCAATATCCAAAACCAATACAATTTAGTGTTTACTGTTCATTACTTTCATTACAGTTATTTTCGTTTTATGAATACAGATTTTCTTTGTTTTATTATTAAGGATTCAATTAGATTTAAGTGATTAAATATTGTATTTACGTAACATGTTTGGAATCGCAAACCAAATTACTATGACAATTATAAATACAAACATTGCAGAGTATTTAGTGGCTCCATAGCGGAAGTGTAAACCATATTTTATGTTTTTCTAAAATCTTTACTCATTGATTTATCATTTATACAAATATCCCACCTCTAGGTTACGTGGATCACAAGGAAAACAATAATGCTAATATTGTATTAAGGTATTTTATAAAAATCAGTATAGCACACAAATGTTTAATAGTATTGTTATTCAAGAAATTATAGTGGAAATAGTCATAACTGATTAGAAAAAAACGAGTTTTCCAACATCACCATCACAAAAAATTATTCAACAAATAATTAGTCATGTGCTACACTTGTTTCATGACGTTATAATAACCAAACATAGTTGCATGTAAGATAGCGTCGCCCTGGAGACGGGGCCAAGATGTTTGCCTCTGGTTTTAAGCAACATTAACACATGTCTGAATAATACAGTTGCATGTGTGGTGTTTCATTAAAACATCCATCATATAATGCTACTTTATATTATGTTACGTAATGATAGTTAAAGTGTTATCAAAACATATTTCGCTGCTTTTGCAATAATAGTGTATAGCAAGGTTTTAAACGTATTACATTTATTTTACCTCTTCCATTTAAAAATAACATCTATAGTATATATTATTTGTTTGTATATTATATATTAAAGAAAACAAGTAATATAAAAATGTATTCTTCTATTTCGTATAATTTTAGATAATTATGGATATATTAGTTGTCTTTATATTAAAATGAGGTACATACAAATGTTTAATACAACGGTTGAATATAAAATGTATTCTACTTCAATAATTGGAACATTACAAGTTTAATATTTGTTTGGTTTACTAACCATTGGCCGCATCAGTCATTATTGAATTACATTTATTGAATTCGTGGTCAAGGATAAATTTGTTAGGGTGGGAGGAAACAAGGAAATTGGTAAATAAGGGTGTGGAGTCGTAATAGCCACCCTTGTTGCTGATGGCTGTTGTAGCCCCGAAATCGATTACTTTCTTGCTATTACTAAATCTTAAATATATATATTTTCATTGCGAACACAAAAAAGGGTTCTCGTAAAAGTTAAGCAAGTTTTTAAATCAGTAATTTCACTTGTAGGCCTATATACTGCATTTAAGTAAATTTGTTTACGTAAATTTTGATAGAATGTTTTGAAGAATACAGTTGTCACTCTACTTAACTTTAGTACCTAGATTATTAAGAAATTAATTACAAATTATCAATCTTAATTTTATTGAAACCAGCACTGTAAATTACAATAATACAGAAATAAGTAAGATTTCTATTTTTAAGACGATTGGTTTGATAAAAAGTATGCAGAGTGTATTTTGGTTTAAATAGATTTATTTAGCATATGTTAATAATTTTAACTGTTATATTTATCATTCAATTCAGATTTATTTCATACGTCCTCCAGGTGATAAATTATATTATTTCCCTTTTTGATTTTCAGGTTGAGTAAATTAAAAACTCAAAGAATTTTTTATATGAAAATAACAAGTCCTAGTAAATAACGGTAATGATATAAAATTCGTGTATGGAAAACAATAATTTATTAATTTTACATATAGTATTTCACTTTTATATTTCTAACTCAATTATACCAAATAATGTTAAAACTTAGTAAATTAAATTAAAGTAAATTAATTTGCAGGGAGTTTCAATCATACTATTCTTGCAGTATGGCTATTAATATCTAACAATATTTTAAATTTTTCAAAATTTATTTGTTTAAACGTGTTTCTTATAGATCAGAAGTGTGCGTGAAACGGTTAGGAAGAGGATAAAGGGGCATTACGCATGAAAATGACCCTAGAGGGCTGTAACGTTCCTGCTGATAGCACCAAACATCTAGCCC
This sequence comes from Allygus modestus, assembly GCA_963675035.1. NCBI lineage: Eukaryota > Metazoa > Arthropoda > Insecta > Hemiptera > Cicadellidae > Allygus > Allygus modestus. The sequence goes on from OY776115.1 coordinate 10,884,322, forward strand.
CCCCCCCCCACACACACAATATGTCTCATGTCCCTCCTTTTATTATTAAAGACTAGAGTGGGGTTGAGATAATCTCCTATTTAATTCCTTAAACTTATTGACATCAAAGTTTGAATTTAGAAAATGGTAACAAGTAAAATATTGAAAATTGTAAAAATTTTTTGATCTTAGAAATCAGTCACGTCATTCATATATTCCACAGTAAGATTTATTCAACCCAAGAATTATCTAATTTAACTATAAAAAACATTTATAAAATCCTAAAAAACTTAACTATTGATTATTTAAAAACAACTATTAACATAGGTTAAAGTTAGATGCATTACCACCCAATTGGAATGTAGAACATAATTATAACACTGATTTATTTTAAATATAAATATCATCCACACAGATTGTGAAAGAAGCGAAGAGTGAGTAAATATTTATCATTAGGTAATATTTATCATTATTTAATCAATTATAATTATTAATATTATTTTGTTGAGAGAAAAAATATATGTCGTATACGGTTAATGTATATTTAATCCGGAGCTTCGTCACTCTAAATTTTAGTTGAAAATGATCATTTACTTATAGTATTATATGTTATATTTAAAAATTTATGCAATACTGGGTTTTACCAGTTTGTTACACCTCTTTTATATATTTATTCTCATCTATTTAAAACCAGGTACTTAACTCAGTTACTGTATTGCAGTTATATACATTATTAGATTAAATTTAAAATTGTTTGACTTATTAGAGTTTTAAAGAAGAAGATGTGAAAATCAAATAATCAATTAAGAGTACAATTACCATCTTTAACCAAGTCAGGAACATTCAGAAGAAGAATAATGTTATTAATTACTCTGTTGAATCTTAGTAGTTTAAGAAAATGCAAAAATATCGTAAGACCTACAAATAATGGCTTGTATGCAATCAAAAATAATTATAAAACTAAAACAATATGAATTCCTCTTTTAATAATGTTTTAATTAAATTATAATAAATACAAAATTTAAAACTTCTCTGAGGAAAGATATTTTACCTTTCAAAATTTCTAATGAGACAATGGAGGTCACCGAACTGATAAAAATTATGTTCCTGTTGGGTTCAACAGTTTGTCATAAGAATTCATTCCTTAATCGATCTGGCTAACAAGTCCTTGTAGTGGTTAATCAGGCTCAACTGTCTGGGAGTTTTAAATTGTATTATTTAGGAAATAATAATATTATTTTTCTTAACACCAAGTATATATCAGAGAATTTCTACCTAAAAGAAAGTCTTCCATTAGGAATCCGATGTTTATAAATTTACCATTTTGCTGATCGATTTGTTTGAGGTAGAAATATTTTAGGGGAGAAATTGTGTAATGATATAAATGAAACGTTGTGATAAAAAACAGGCATTGTATTAGCCTGGCCGTTTATTGTATATGACAGTAACTAAGTTAGTTAAATGGAACGTAGTAATATTGATTGGAAAAATCATTAATTTGTAAACAGTTGTGTTGAGACGTTCGTTTGTTTACATATTAATTAAATATTCACAGTTCGATACTCTAAATATCAACCGTATAATCCGTTATTCACTGATATTTTACTCAATAAAAAATAAGGATAAAAAAATCGTAGATAGAGAACCCAGTGGTATAAAAGTGGTACTAACAATACCTTGAATGTTCCTTGGGAGATACTCTTTACTCAATAACGGTTTTACACTATTTTTGTGTATAAAATCTATCCATTAAAGAGCTAACTAAAATATATGTGAGGTTAGGCAGCAATCACATGGTAGGAATCAATGGCAACTGATTTACTCACAATCTTTCAATGAAGAAGAGTACAACTAAGAACTAGTCATCAGTTTCTGAGAAAATACTCATTAAAATAAATGTAAAGCTTCCTTTAACCGAAGGTATGACATCGGAAAATTCTGAAACATAACATTATTTTAGAGAACATGTAGGACATTATATTAAAAAAAAAAACTTGAGTAGAAAATAACCAGCTTAAATACTTCACTTTTTAACTAGAAATGTTATTTATAAGTTGTAGAGTTATATTTCAATTATGTATTTAACTTAATTCTAAGATTTATTACCTTAACTAACGTGTTAGTACCAAGTTCAAATAGCGATATTTACTAAATAATGAATCCGTGGTACATGTAATTATTTATATATTTTTGGTTTAAATTAATAAATCGAATGAAATAGTAACAAATTATTTCAAGGTGGATTCGGCTATTACTGAGACCCGCTGGTAGATTGGGTATCGGCCACAGATAACCGCCATTACTGTATCCCCAGGGAACTCGAGATCTCATTCCCCTCCCCATGTCTCCCCTTGCCTCTGCTCCCCCCAAAGGTCTTCACTACCTACAATTTCAAATAAAAAAGTTTTTTCATCCACCTATTACCAATATACTACACCCGTTATAAGACATTATACAACAATCATCATCATAAATATTACGTTAAAATAAAAATAGCAAAGTTAAATCAGAGTTAATTTACATTCTGACGGTAATTATGTACAACGGCCCTACTTGAAATCAGTAATCATACCGTACCTATTTTTAAATGATTAGGAATAACTACGAGTTAAATATCTTTGAAAATAACATACAAGTTGTTTGTTTTAAATATTTAATTTTATTTTAGTAAGATGTAAAAACTGTAACAAAATCAAGGTAATCGTTATTATTACATATTCTATGAAACTATAAATGATAGCTAACGTAGATTTTACCGACATAAATTGGTTCAAACTATCTTACCGTCACGAAAATATTAGACATATATATAGGTTTTACGTGTAACAATTTTTTTCCCTTGTCCATGTCATTTTGTATTGAACGATGTTAGAGGACGACTGTCCAACCCTCTCAAAGTAATCTCGTAAACTTTTGTAGTCTAGTTGTCTGGGGAGTCTTGTTGTCTGGGGCGTCTTGTTGTCTGAGGAGTCTTGTTGACTGGGGAGTATTGTTGTCTGGGGAGTATTGTTGTCTGGGGAGTCTTGTTGTCTGGGGAGTATTGTTGTCTGGGGAGTATTGTTGTCTGGGGAGTATTGTTGTCTGGGGAGTATTGTTATCTGGGGAGTATCGTTGTCTGGGGAGTCTTGTTGTCTGGGGAGTATTATTGTCTGAGGAGTCTTGTTGTCTGGGGCGTCTTGTTGTCTGAGGAGTCTTGTTGGCTGGGGAGTATTGTTGTCTGGGGAGTATTGTTGTCTGGGGAGTCTTGTGTCTGGGGAGTATTGTTGTCTGGGGAGTATTGTTGTCTGGGGAGTATTGTTGTCTGGGGAGTCTTGTTGTCTGGGGCGTCTTGTTGTCTGGGGAGTATTGTTGTCTGGGGAGTATTGTTGCCTGGGGAGTATTGTTGTCTGGGGAGTCTTGTTGTCTGGGGCGTCTTGTTGTCTGAGGAGTCTTGTTGACTGGGGAGTATTGTTGTCTGGGGAGTATTGTTGTCTGGGGAGTCTTGTTGTCTGGGGAGTATTGTTGTCTGGGGAGTATTGTTGTCTGGGGAGTATTGTTGTCTGGGGAGTATTGTTTTCTGGGGAGTATTGTTGTCTGGGGAGTATTGTTGTCTGGGGAGTATTGTTGTCTGGGGAGTATTGTTGTCTGAGGAGTCTTGTTGACTGGGGAGTATTGTTGTCAGGGGAGTATTGTTGTCTGGGGAGTCTTGTGTCTGGGGAGTATTGTTGTCTGGGGAGGCTTTTTGTCTGGGGAGTATTGTTGTCTGGGGAGTCTTGTTGTCTGGGGAGTATTGTTGTCTGTGGAGTATTGTTGTCTGGTAGGTATTGTTGTCTGGGGCGTCTTGTTGTCTGAGGAGTCTTGTTGACTGGGGAGTATTGTTGTCTGGGGAGTCTTGTTGTCTGGGGAGTCAGGTTGCTCGTAATTTAGAAGATCCCTGGCTCAGTAGTCAAGGCAAAGAACTTTGAAAACTTGGCAGCGACCCAAACGTGGGTTCGAATCCTGGAAAGTAAATTTATTAGTACCGTACTGTCTTGCTTGTACTTTAACATCTACCGCTTGATAACCTTGGTATGTTCCACGCACAGGTCTTAGGCCCTTGTGGACGGCCAATGTGTATGGACAAATGCATCGCTAAACTTAGGCTGATTATAATCAATAATTATTATTATATAATAATTGTTATGACATTGATGCGTTCTAAGAAAACTTCTACCTTAGGAACAATACCAGGGTTTGTACCGTTTTCTTTCAAAACGTAAAAACAATGCCACTGGCGTTGGAACATTTAAAAATAATTACAAAACCAAGTTCAGTAACTTTAAATAATTTTCATTAAAATACCTCAAAAAATTACATTATGGAAATATAAAAAATTAAATGTATCCAAGACTGGATGAAAAACCAGAAGAAGCTTCCGGTTGGATCATCATGTCCGTTTCACATAACGCAGTTTACTCCTCTGAAACTCAATATAACCCGAAGGGCACATAAAGTCTCTGATGAGAAAAAGTAAAAATTGCCAAACTGCTACTTAGTTTCCTTCTGTCAGATTATTTATATTTAAAGGCATTGTTGTAATTAATTATTTTTTATACATTTACGATTTACGATAAACATAAGTTGGTTTGGTAAATATTTTTATATAGCAAGGCCAATCTAGACCGGATACATGGTAGTATCCGAGTTACGGAGTAACAAAAATTCGAAACAAATAATTGGTTTTACGTCCGTGTTTGTATTGGGTGGTACAAATAAAGCCTAGTTCTTTTCCATTTTGGTACGTAAGTACGCAAATGTAATTGCTACTTTATCATCAACATAGTCCAATTCCCATACAAGAATAAAATACCGAAATATTTTTTCATTACATTTATTTGTTAATTCCACTCCTAAAGTTATGGCGTAACTGCGATACATTTACCTAACTCTTTGTAAAGCTTTATATAATTATAGGTAACAAGGAAAGAGGAATCACAACTTCAAACGGTGCAAAAAATAATTAGCAATACTTACTAAAGTAGAGAGAATTTAGGGGGATAGTTTGAATAAACTGAATTGTGTATTATTTCATATTTCTTTATATTTAGATGCAATAGTTATAGTTGTAAATGTTCATAATATTGCACATCATAAAATATTGAGTTCCAATTTTAATTTTAACTTTATGTCACCTCTGCTAATATTGTTTTTACATGTATTTTATCTATCTATTTTTTTAAATATTTATAGAATTGCTAGCATCATGAAGTTTATCATACACATTTATAACCTGTCATTTTTTATTTATAACAAAAACACCAAATTAAAACAACCAAATTTGTAATTACTCGTACCAAAGGTAATACAGATTTGTATCTGCTATCAATTAGAAAAATAAACATAAGCAATGGAATATTTATTGCTTACATAACCCCTATTACAATATCAAAAGACACATTTATAATTCAGATCACCACCTTCTGTTAGAGCAGTGGTGACATCAATTATTATTTTTTTTGCTGAAATTATCTTAAACCAAGAAAAACAGACGGATAAATTAGCTCAGAATATTTTATTATGTTGATTAAATGTTATTTTTTACTATTATAAAATTTTAATTTTGTTAGTGTTCGTTAATTCTGTAGTTAGTTCCAAGGCCTAATGGGCGTGCTAGTAACTCTGATATGTTAATATCCTCTTCTAACTTCATAATTTATGCACATCCACTAATAGACAGCTGTTATTAATACGTGTGAATTTGGTTTCATTAAAGATTTTCCGTTTATCTTTACACCTTGAGCGTAAATTTGTTTAAATTTAAATTAAATACGATAAAATATACTACGTCTCAAAATATATTTATTTTATATACATATTATTATGTACAATATATATTATTATATACTACGTATATATATTATATACAAGATGGTAAATACACAAGAAGGTGGTACAAGGCACTCCGGTTATCATCGGGCCCAATCAGAGCAACCCAACTGTCCTATAGTTGCAACAAAATTTATTATACTTTTCTATAAATTACATTAACATTATACTCTCAATTATTTTTGGTCCTTTTATCCTCAAATAAGTTTTGCCGTAGAGATTTGTTGTACTGAAACCACAAAACAAAAGCCATATTCCATTTGCAAAAAAGAGCAATTAGATTGGTCTTTGGGATGAAAAAAGGTAAATTATATAGAGGTATTTTTACAGTCAACAATATACTCCCATTTTCTTACTTATATATTTTTCATTGTCTCCCATTTTTCATTAAAAACAAACACTTATTTTATTTTTGTGACTTTAGGCACTACAATCTCAGGCATGCTTCATCTAAACTAAGCATTACCCATCACAACACCGCTCGTTTGAAAGACACTCATACTTCACCATTATAAAACTGTTCAATTTACTTTCTTTACACATAAAATCAGAGTCAAGAGTTAAAAGGTTCAGTGGCAGGCTTAGGTAATTTTTTGTTGGTAAAGAGTACTACAGCGTCCAGGAGTATTTTATTAAAAATGTTAGTTTTTAGTTTGAGGATTAGTTTATTTTATTTTCAATCTTTTGTACTGAGTAATAATGTTGACGATTGTCCGTGCTATGTATATAGTTTTATGACAATAAACAATCTTGATTCTTGATTCTTGATTGGTTTGACTAGGCTACAATATTGTAGTTTTGAAACCACTATCTATTCCTTCCTGATTATATAACCTCCTAAATTTCAATGCCACTATCCAAATTTTTAATTTTTATTTTAGAAAACTTGGTTTTGCAATCCCAGTCTACTAATAGCCCAAACGACTCAATTATTATATTGATATATGGTATTCTTCAATGAAATCCAAGAATTGGACAAATCGTAAAGATTGAATTGTAATTATGATAGTTAAAGTGTCAAATATTCTTTAAAATTATGGTGCGTCAGTATAAGTATATTATTATCCTTGCAGATAAATCAAGAGGATAAAACATATGAAAAAGTATACGCAACAAGTATATGAACGCCATTTATAACCCGTGAAAGCAGCACTTAGGTGGGTTCCCTTGCGACAGGGTGACATATATTCCTGCTGTGCGTCGGTAGATGTATGTCTATTGTGGAACTCAAATGATTAAGAGCTTTGTTCTCTTCTTTTATAAATAAAATAATTAAAATTTTAAATAAAAATCAAATAGCAACGGAAATGTATCACTATGAATCAAAACGTGTAAGATTACAGTAAAATACGTTTTCAAAGGCATTCCTTTAAAACTGCCAGAAGATATAAATGAGCCATTGATTGGCAAAACAGTTATATAAACACATTGCTTATAGTGTAAATATATATATATATATATTGTGTTTTTTTATAAGTACCGTTTAAGTTACAAATTAATTATTTATTCTCTACTGTAAATCAGGTCTTGTTTGTTTGTTTTTGGGAGGATTAGGAGGCTCCGGCATAGCCGTCTAGGCATGTCTCCCTTTGGGATATTATGCAGCCACCAGAAAGAGGGTAAAGAGGTAAGGGAAAGGTGGTAGAACGGGGTCAGTCTGCCTCGCTCCAGAAAGGGGGAGAGAACCTTACTTAATTCCTGGGCTCTGTGGATGACATAACCCCAGGACGATTCGCCCTCTAACCCGACGTCCCCCCAAAGTCCACCAGACTGGGACCACCATCGCACAGAGCCCTAAACCTCTCAGAGGTCAAGTGGCCCCAGGACGGTTCGTCTCCCAGCCCGGCAGACCGGAGATCGTCGGGTAAGGGCACCCCAAGCACCCGGCCCTAGCTGCAACGAAAATCCACCACTGCCTCCAGGGGGGGCCAGTAAAGCCTCCAGCTGATACAAGGAGGAACCAAGGAAGGGAAGTTGGTCACACTGGATATCCAAAAGACTTAGCAATACTGTGACAGCTTCATTTTGTTGTACCCAATGTTGACCTCTGTACTAGTAAAGATCGGTCAGACAGCTGACGAGAGTAAAGTCGATCTTACTTGACTTAAGAATTACATAAATGAAAATGTAATTATGTACCCGGTATGTAGGGAGGGAATTAAATAACGTAGATTGTGTATATTGAGTTGACATAAAATTGCTATTGCATTAAGATTAAGTTATTATATTTAGTACTAACCTAAAGAAAATAATATTATCGAAAAGTAAAACAAGAAATCCACATTTGTAATAAGATATATAATTAATTCCTGTGTTATAGAAGTACTCGAAATATCTGCCAGGTTTTGTTTGAAAAACAAAAGAAAACTATATAATTTTCTTTGGTAGGAACACCTCAGCCGCCAGTGGTATCAAACGACACATTTGCAATTCGATGTCCCACTTAGAAAACTACACGGTTTGTAATAAAAACTTCGTTTTGTTTTAAACCCATAATATAAATGGAATTTTCTTTTTAAGTTCAATAATATGTATATTGTCTTTTTACTCTAAAGATTATTCTAATTTAACCAATTTATGCCTTGCAAAACATTTGTTATAATCAAGGTTATCATAAAGTGTAGAAGGTATCATAATGTTAAAGTCAATTTATACATACCTGCAACTGGTATAGTTAATCATCATTAAAACCTTACTGTCAATGGTCACAATCTAATGACTGTTCTGTATGATAAACTTAAAGAAAAGCTGCTTCGTTCTTAAAAGTATATACTAGCAAAGTTATTAACAGTCACACTTCCTCATGATGTTTATTTTATTTACGTCATGTCATAATCGTGTTTTCCATAGAGCTATTTTAGTTTCACCTAACCTAGGAGGAAAAAACATTTGATATAAGTACAATCAGGCAAGAGAATTAACACAATTTATGCCTTTAGAATGCAGAACTTAAAATAATCACTGTTACAGACGTAGCATATATTCTTGTAGGCGAATGTGCCCCTTTAGATACCCAAATGTTGGTACAATCTTTTACTTCTCTTAAGACCAAGGTTATGCAGCTTACTACAACATACATGTAAATATGATAATATAATTGAACACAAATACATCAATCAATAAAATTTAATTTATTTTAACTAAATAAATAAATACAATTTTATTGATTGATGTATGTGTTAATTTAAAATTGAAATCAATAAGAAGAGCTATTTAAGATGAATAATTGAACACGTTTATGTGAAGATATATCATTAAATATAGAACAAATCGTAGCATGTTTCCTTTTATCAAATATGAACATAATTTAAATTTAAATAGTAAATTCAAATTCTAAAATATTGTCATAAAACACAGGACACTTTTCAAAACTATACAAAAATTATGTTCACACTTATTTATTTGATTATTTAACTTCTTAACATAAACATGTTTACCTCACAGCTATTTTAGTTTCTGCTCTCTTAGGAAAGACATAACATTTGTAATATGTATAAGCAAGCAATGCTATGAGCACCATCAATTGTGAATGAAGCACTTAAAAGGACCGCTGCGGGAGACGTAACATATATGTTTGTAGTTGAATACATGTCTCAAATGTTGATACAATCTTTTACTTCTTTAATGACCTTACAGTTTTGTAACCTACAACATATTGATGTACTCGAATGAGGTTATATTATTGAACAAGTCTATTTGAAGAAATATCTCAAAATATATGTTTTATTTTTTTTATTTATAATTAAATATGAATTTTTTAATGTAATTACTAAAGGTTTGGGTCTTTTGGATTTATGGCACTTTAAATTGAGTATTTTATATTAAAGGTGTACTTTATGTATTGAAACCTTTTTAAAACCAAAAATAAAATTACATGAAAACTGTATTTTAATTTCCATCAATTAAAAATACCAAACTTTAAATGTTAACACGAAATCTTAGCAATTGAAATGCGCTCGTTCATTCTTCTCAGTTGCTCATCGTTCCTAGTGAACTCGTAACATGAACTTTGGTTGGCCACAGAATATTTGTATATAGCTAGTCAGGTTAACTCATATCGCTGGTATAGAACTTATTTAATTCGCTTATAGTATTCATCAAATTTATGATATAATACAATATAATTGTGGGAAATATTTAAATTATTTCATATAAAAATCAATATATGTTTCTCACAATTTAATAACAGCGTCAAGCAAACTGATGAGTTTGAGACTATTAACAATTGCGTTTCAGTTATATGCTAATCGTGAAAGAGTGTTATAAAATACACATATTGCTATGAGCTTAAACTAATACAAATAACGATAACATCAGTTAAAATATTAAAATACGTCCAGGTTGATTTAGGCAAGAATCCAGTTACATAATATAAATGTGGATCTCTTTTCCTGCTTCATTAATTACTTGCCTCTACATACATTTGTTCAGACAAGCTATGACGCTCTAAACTAGAGGAATGACAGATTTTAAACGAGTTCGCACGCAGCACGCTGGAGTGAGGGATTTGAATTTCCAATTAAAAAATCTTACAAAAATCAATAACAGTGTTAATACAGATACATTCCAGTTGTTATGATAAACTGAAAACGTTTAGGATATTGGCTGTTTGAATGATCCTGGTTCTATTTACCTGCAATACCGTGAAAACAGTGTTGTGCATAATAAGGTTAGAAGGAAGTCCTAGCAGGATAAAAAGTTGGTATGGGGGTATAAGGGTCCTATATTTCAATATGCATTAGTTTTACATTTGGGGCTATTCCAACCCTTTTTGGGCCCGACACCTCAAAATTCGAAAAATAAAAATCCCCAAAAAAGGAGTTACGAGTTTTTATAGTGTTTTTCCTAAAGGACTTGTCCAACTGATTATAGAAAGGAGTTTAAGTAAATCTACCGAATTTTAAGTAAATCGGAAAAAGATTGAGACCGCAGAGTATAAACACATACATCAATATTATTTATATATATATATATACATATAATTTGTAACGACCCCCAAAACGTGCTCAAGGGGTCACTTTAGGAACTTTTATGGTGGTCCTGAGCTTAAGTTTCACCGTGCGGGCCATTCTAATCGTTCACCTTTCCATAGGCACTTTACTAATAACTACAGACTTACATTTCTGCTTTGCTGCCTTAAGCTTTTTTATAATGTGTACTAAAGATTACTTGACTTTATAATTGCAAGTCAAAGTAAGTTGCTGTACCCAAGTATGTATAGCTGGATGGGCACAATTTCTGAGTCCAACATAAACGGTGTAAATTCACCATATGCAGATGCTCACCTACCTGCTATTATAATATACATGCTACGTGTTGCCTTGTAATACATGACAGAGCAACTGAGGTAATGTAGCAATTACCACTTCAAAGCTGTTCTGAGGCACTATGCATATGCGACATCCGAGATGAAAGTGTGGTACATTAGCAAACACTCGGAATGAGTGGAGCTTTCTTGAGTGTGAAATACAAAGAAAATACAAACTACACTCATCTGTACGTAATCTCTAACATTTGCTTGTAATCGTAATGATTTGTAGGTCGATCTATCTAGTTCTCCGCATAAAATGATCATCAAAAACGGGTAGCATAATATAATATTAGGTCAGTTAATGATATTCATCAGTAATTTTACTTAGACTTTAAATTACTATGGATATTTTTGAGGTAAACGTAATCATAGTAAGTGATACTCAAAAGTAAGAAAACCCTGCTTCATCAAACATTTTTAACGTAACTTCCTAGAAACTTCTTGAAATCATTAGAAAACATTATATTCTTTTAGTTTGTATAACGTTGTTGATAATAATTTATTAAATAAATGTAGTTAAATCAATTTGCCTAATTTTTCAGAAATATATCACTTTAAAATGTAAAACCAGAAGGTTTATCTAGTAAAATCTGTTAGAAAAGCTGAAATATAAAATAATTATTTTTCTGAATTGTCCGTTTATTTATAATCACCAGAGCAAGGGCGCCAGATGCGCGCAATAACACGCTTTTATTGCTAACGCCGGGTTGGGGCGAGAGGCATCGGGTTGACTTTTAATACTGATATTAACTGCGACTCTGCACATCCAATTCTATATTTAATTTTAAAAAGAAGTACATATGAAAAAAATTAAAATGTTCTAGTGAACCGAATGTAAATGCAATAATTATCCTATACTCTAAAGTGAGTAAGATTTGCTTGTTTGCGTGCTTGCTTGATATTAACTGCAACACTCCACATCGAATATTTAATTTAATTTAAATAAACGGTATCAGGAAACTGACACATAATTTCTCCCTTTTAGCCAAACTTTAATGACAACAATATTTGTTATTTACTAAATATAGAATATGAAGTATAGATAAATGTACAGAAAATTGTCTAAAATTGTTGTTTTCAGAAATATCCACCCAAATCCCTTTTTGGGAAGCACTATAGAGTCCGTTGCTACACACAGTGGTTTTGAGAGGGGAAATGCCCCCTTTGCCCCCCCAGGGTTAAATAGCAACACATTTCGAACATCATCTGTTGGTCAATGTTAACTTGACCTGCATATCAAATTTTAATGAAATTGATCAGTAAATAAGAGAGAAATAGTTATATTTGTATTCCCCATAAGAATAACATTGGACAACGTACTGTGTTTACCGCTAAATGAAAATTTCAATTTTCTCCGTAACTAGCAATCGTAGAATAGTAATTTAAAATACTAATTTATTTAGTTTTTTGAGCTCTTTTTAATGGTGAATAGTAATATTTATGATTTTTTATAAAAAATCAAAAAAATTGAATTTTGGATGTTTTAAGTCATGTAATTTCTGAACCTGATTTTTTCAAGAAATGCGGGTGGTGTCATTTTGTTGCAAACCTAAAGTTCTACAAACCACGAAAGTTTAATCAAAACCGTTAGAGCCGTTTTTGAGAAATTTGGATTTTTCATGTTTTTTGGTGGTTTTTGGGGGACAATTACCCTTAAAAATCAAAAATCCAAAAAAATAAAAAAAGCGCTTGGAGATATCGTGGATTAGTACCTACATACCAAATTTCATAAAAATCGGCCCATAGGTTAGGGCTCTAGCTCTGTAAACATCCACACAGACACACACACACACACACACACACACACACACACACACACGGACACACACACACACACACACACAGACAGACATCACGTAAAAACCACTTTTTTGGGTTCAGGGAGCACCAAAACGAATATTTCCACTAACAACTCAAATTCGAAAATTTTTACGAAAACAATACTTTCTCCATATACTATGTATAGGGGGAGAAAGTAAAAAGAAGGATACATAAATAAAATTTAAAGGATCTAGTCAACTGAATCAGCGTAAATAATACAGGTAAACGAATTTATTATATACAAAATATTAAAAACGATAAATATAAATATTAAGTTACAGATTATTATTCAGGGTGAGATTCAAATCCCTAAACCCCTAGGATTATTACATGGATTAAGTTAGAAATGTGACAATCCGTGAATAAATTTTGAAACTTAAAGCTTATTTTCAACTCATGCTTTGCGGACATGTACGAAACGACGGACGATAAATGATTAGCCAGAAGGTAAAGCCTTAGTGTAAGTATAGGTTTAATTAAAATTAAAGGGTATTAATTAGTATGACATCAAGTCAAAAACATGCCTCAAACTGACCACTCAGTCAGAAAAGAAGGCCAATAGAACTTTTCGTAAAAATAAATCAGTGCATCCCCTGCAATAATATGTTCTAAGATATTTGTGGAGCATTACCTTTCCATCTAAATTCATGTGAAAATGTTAGGAATATATTACATTTTAAACTTTCAGGGCACAGTAAGCTCAAAGGTAAAGCGCTGGCCTCGCAAGTCAGACGTCTTCAAGTTTAGGTTTGAACACCACTGACTGATATGACACTTTTCACAAGCAGTAATCACTGACTGAACTATTTGATGCTGTTACACTCCCAGTGTCTTTAGATCATCCCACAGATCTCCGTCAATGGCCACGTGCAGTTGAGGTTAGTGCTACACTTAAAATAAAGACAAGTCAAAAGTAGCAAAACACCTGATTAGATGTGCAACTCACAAAGAATCCTCCATCCCGTCAGCTTCCTTCCGTTCCATCCAACGAGTCTCCCCTTCAATCCTGTCTAAACTGCGTACTGTGATGGAGCTGAAACTCTCGATCCACTCGGGGGACAGCTCGATTGGTAACGTGGTCAGTGTTCGCCCATGCGAAAGGGTCGGAATTAGGCTTAAGACCAGTCTCGTTCAAAACCACTCCAAAACATAATGGGACGGTTGACACGGTATTGCGGCTCTATGACAATACGACGGGACATACAAGTAATCAGTTTATTTAAAAACATGAATTTCGTATTTTTTATTTCAATTTGTGTTTTAAAAATTAAACTGTCAATATAAACTCATCGGAATAAGATAAAATATATTTGAAGCATGTGCTAAAAACTTGTTTTTAAGATTTAAATTACTTTTATTAGCAATTCTTACTACGTGTTTTACGTTTCCACTAGATTTTAAAACAGAATGTTTATAACCAAACTTATCCGCCACTTCCCGGTCCCTTTTTCGATAATCACACTATAAAAAGGGCACAAAATTAATTAAGTGATTATTTGGAGCCTGTTGACAAAAGTAATATAAATTTTGTTGAAAGCATTATGCAACTATGACATGTTATGGTGGTTCCTGCGAAGAAAATGTCCACAATTCTCTTCACGCAATAGTTATACTGGTGGGGTGAACGGTGATCAACGTCAGCTGACGTAGCAGGCCTAGCTAGCCTTTACCAATAGAGTTGTCGTTAGTTCTGGAACTGACTGTACCCCCTTATGCTTGACTGCACTTCGACTTGACCGTTTCTCATATCGAGTTACGCCCCACCCGGTACCCTTTGGCCGGGAAGATAGCGTCTTATACCACTTAGCCACCCCTCAGACTAGCAGCTGTCACGGGCCGTGTAGTATTCCCCGGCCCACTACTTCATAGGGTCATAGGCGTGAGCCAGTCCTAGTATATGAGTACTGATTAAAGCCTACTAGCTGGACGAAATAGTTCGGTTGCGGTCCCCCAGGTGTCACCACAAGTCAGACATAGACCGCAGACAACGCCAATAATTCTAGGACCGCGTATACAGTAAGGAACAATGTTTTCGTGTTGCAGATGTAAAAGCTGTTATATCGGTTGCTCTCAAAGGAACAAAAAAGAGACAGGAAATTTGTGAAGAGTACTGCAACATTTGATCAGCAAGAAGGTTGGGAGGGTTGGAGAGTCCTTATCACCTCTTATCTCTAGACAATCACAGCTGAAGTCCAGGTTCCTGGTGGAAAAATATAATACTGGGAAACAACGGTTGAAAAAAGTTTGGTCTTATGTCTAAGTGTTTTCTGATTCTACAAACAAATTTTATATACCATATATAAGTAGATAATGAGACAATTTACAGTTCAAAGTCATTCTTAATCAAATTAAAGCCAAATTAAACTTAAATTTTCTATGTAAGTAAGAAGTGGCATACTTCAACTTTTCCTAATATACTAAGAGATACAATACAATTTATATTTTATAATGATAATTTGTTTTGTGCCAGAGGTCTAACAAACATTAATTGTAATGTCATCAAACTTATCTAACATAGCCTAACTGACTATTAAAACTGTCACTGAAAAGGATTTCAAATTTTATCAAGATAATATTCCTAACTCAGCCACTTAGCAAAATATTCCTAAT
The DNA here is from genome assembly GCA_963675035.1 of Allygus modestus. Lineage (NCBI taxonomy): Eukaryota > Metazoa > Arthropoda > Insecta > Hemiptera > Cicadellidae > Allygus > Allygus modestus. The sequence continues at coordinate 10,899,887 of OY776115.1, forward strand.
TTTCAAACAAAAACTGCTTTTTCAATAGTGAAATAATATACCAAATGAAATTCTATTCTTTAAGAAAACAAACATCTTAGCGTTACATTTCTTCTAAATTATAGCATATAATTACCTTAAATATTGACTTCAATATTAAAGTTTTAAAATATTGAAATAAGTATTATTATTAACAGTTTTACATTTGATATAGTGTATTAGGTATTTAAATTATAAAATAATAAATTTGTTAAGGTTAAGTTTTTATTTAATTCTATACATAAAAGAAGCACCCAGTAAGTCACGGGCGTTTTTTACCACTTATACATATTTTATCCCTCTCAGGTGGCTGTAACTTTTGTTTACATTCTTGGCCGGAATAGAAATCACTTGAGAGCTGGAACCGAGAAAACCAAAACTGTTTCTTCTTTTTTTTAGTTTTCCCCCGTCCAACACGAAACAAAATATTTCGTGATATTCATTTTGACTTTGTTTTAAACGTTCGTTATAAGAAGTGAATAGTTAACAATTCAATATTTATTACTTAACAAATGTAATATCTTTAAAGATCAAGGAAACGTTTTAATGTGTTCAACTAAGTGCTTTTCAAAAACTAATTGTCACCAAATTTGGACAAATGTGAAATATTAATAACCATTTTATATTTATGACAATAATATAAAAACCTTGTCTAGACTACAGTATGCAATTTTATGAGTTTATTATTGCTTATGGTCAGAAAAAGTATATATTCAATCAAAATAAATATAGTATCGTAGAAATAACTTTTAAAATATAGTTCGTATAGGGTTTCTTAGATTAGTTTTCCAGGGACACTGCCACGATTTAATATGATGCTAAGATGCTATTATATCAACGATTTTTTTATTTAATTATTTTGTAAAACTTTATGAGCGACCAATTGAAATTGTATAAGGGGGGATACTTAAATACGAAGTAGCTCAGTAAAATTATTTATTAATCTTTATGAATTTGTAGCTCATTGTTGTTTACTATATCCTATATGTATGCCTAGTAATCGACATAAAATTTAATTTTGTAACAGGATATATAATGTTACTAATCCAACAAAATGTTTTAGTTTGTTATTACAAAACTACGAATAAATTTACAAGGCATTATAGCTTAATTAAATGTATTAGAAAAATGGCAGATTATTTCTCTTATTGCAACTCTTTAGTAACAATTAGCTGAGGCTTTCTTGATAAATACTGTATAATTGTTTCTTGGTACAACGTTTTGGCTTCTTATGCTGACCCATCAAGTATGACTACTTACTGTGGGTTTTTATAAGGGGATTGAAGTTCAAGACTAGCCGTCATGCTTGTGAGGTGCCTGCTATTGTCTACAAGAAAAACAATTCCATTCAATTAAAGGGAATTCTAATTTTATAAATAATCCTAAACTCTGCCTTGATGCAACTTTAATATTAAGCCACATGTATTACAGTTGTGGAACCACGATCCAATCTTACATACCTTTATTTATTCACCTATTTATTTCATAATCAAACAATATAAGGGGAAAATGATATGTTAGTGTGGCATTGATAATCATTCTTAGTAGTAAGGGAACACTGATATGTTAGTGCGACATTGCTAATAATAGTATTAAGAGGACAATGATATGTTAGTGCGGCATTGCTAATAATTCTTAGTAGTAAGGAGACAAAAATATGTTAGTGCGGCATTATTAATAATACTTAGTGTTAAGAGGACAATGATATGTTAGTGCGACATTGCTGATAACTTTTAGTAGTAAGGGGACAACGATACGTTAGTGCGGCATTGTTAATAATTCTTAGTAGTAAGGGGACAATGATATGTTAGTGCGGCATTATTAATAATACTTAGTGGTAAGAGGACAATGATATGTTAGTGCGACGTTGCTGATAACTCTTAGTAGTAAGGGTACAATGATACGTTAGTGTGGCATTGCTAATAATTCTTAGTAGTAAGGAGACAAAAATATGTTAGTGCGGCATTATTAATAATACTTAGTGGTAAAAGGACAATGATATGTTAGTGCGACGTTGCTGATAACTCTTAGTAGTAAGGGTACAATGATACGTTAGTGTGGCATTGCTAATAATTCTTAGTAGTAAGGACACAAAAATATGTTAGTGCGGCATTATTAATAATACTTAGTGGTAAGAGGACAATGATATGTTAGTGCGACGTTGCTGATAACTCTTAGTAGTAAGGGTACAATGATACGTTAGTGTGGCATTGCTAATAATTCTTAGTAGTAAGGGGACAACGATATGTTAGTGCGGCATTTTTAATAATCCTTTATAGTAAGGGAACAATGATATGTTAGTGCATCATTGCTAATCTTTCTTCTTAATTATAAGGGTGTATTTACATACAAGAGCACCGATGCTCACAAGCACCCTATTACACACACCCTATTATTAGCATACTATTTTAGGTATTTCGTAAGACTGGGAGTAGTCTTCACAGTAAAATCGTTGCTCATCAACGTATGGACAAAAATACATCGTTTTTGAATACATAAACATATTGTTTAGCTGCAATCACTCAGGGTAATACAGATTACACCTTGCAACACCAAAACTAGGGTTACGATTTAGCTTTATATTAGCAACATGTAATCTTATAATATATAAGAGATACCTCAGTAAACAATTCGTCTTGAATTTTTTATAAGTCATGATTTTAACATATCTGTAAGACAATATGTTTTATGAACATTAATAAATGTAACTTCAAAAAAGGATTAAAAACTGTGGCCAATCTTTTATCGTCTGAACTCGTTTACTATTCGCTTTAGGAAGAACATTCAGTGCCCTTTTTGGTCTCACTCAACTTCTCTCACAAAACTATAATTTTTTTTATACTACCTAAACATTAATACTTTAAACAACTTTAGATCTACCACTCAAACATGTTATACGTTAAAATCTTAAAGATAAAGTGATCATGTTCATGCTATACACGCTGGTATACAGTGTGCTAATGAGCATTCTTCCGAAATTAACACTTCAAAGCTCTCGCTGTCACTAAACAGCAGATTGCGTTTACATTTAATTTATCCATAAAAAGTCGCGAGTAAATGCTTAGCTAATATGTGTTTGAAGCTTCATTGACATACATACGCTCATTTGAATTAATTTCTACGAAGATTTTTGGTTAGAAAACAAACCAACTTTGAAACATTTACAAATTTATTTTGACATGAAATATTTTACAGTAAACATATTCACACAGTTTAATACATTCGTGTTGTTGTATTTCAATAACTTGTATTTCAAGTAAGTATATATAATTTTGGGTATAGAGTAGTTGAAGCTATCATCATGTACTATCAAAGTAAAATAAGTACAATATGAATCTAAACTGTACAAAATATACGATACAAATCTAAATCATAAAATTAAGAACATTGAGTTGATTACTGGATAAAATGTAAAATATAGTTAACTGTTGATATGTAGAACTCATGAATATTTTTATATATTTTATAATATTAGTAAATTATTCATATCTTAAAAAGGTTAATTTTTTTTAGTTTATATATTTATTTTTTATACGTAAAACTTAACTTTTATACGTTAACTTAAGAATTGAACGGGCATGTTTGTTAATATTTAATACTACTTCCTGTTAAAAATAATTTAGTAAATTCCATCAAGTACATCCACCAGTACAATTATAGTTGTTGCACGTTAACCAAAAGACCACTACCCATAGTAATTATTCAGACTGTCTTTCCATGTGGAAATCTCCTATTTGTTATCCAGCAAAAATAATCGGCAATACAATAAGGGGAATAACCTAACAATAGATAAGAGGGTGTTTATGAACAAGGGGTGTACTGTTCTCTCATATTATCCTCAATAGGAGTTCAAGTTTTCCCTACCCACATGTGAATCCTGTAGCCCTCATTTCTTTTTGTTTTATAAATGTATAACCCCACCAAGTATCTCTTCATCATTCAAACATCCGTTCAAAGATTCACACTACAATATTAATTTGTTATCTTCAGTCTTTGGTATAAATATGCCTTTGTCAAAATCCAAAGTCTTTTAAATCGTAAAACTTCACACACTTGTCTTGTTCACATTCCTCAAACATAAGTTAGCCTTTTATTCTGTCATATTAGTGTTTTGATATATAAACGAATGATTAAATATCAGCAAATACGTAAAACAATTAATTTGGTTTTCATTTAACTGTATGTGGTCTGCATTTCAAGAAATTTTTATTTTAAATTATAAACAAATCATAAATAAATATATCATATATTAAATTAGTTCGTGACATATTTAAATAAGAAGGTAGCTGGTGTTTTAGACAATTAGGTTTAACTTAAAGGGGGTGAGAATGAAATACTCTAATATATTAATATTGCAATGTTATAATCTCGTTACCAAAACCATTTCGTAATCAAATTTTAACAGTATCGTTGTTTATCTATATATTACTATAGATTTCAACAAAACAAACGAAGTACTAAATCAACGTATGGTTTTTTCATGGTGTAATACTCATAGCTTTTTCAGCTAAATGTGTAACCTTACCGTAAAAATAATTCATTGTGTATGTAATTTGTTGTGATAGGTTTACATTATATCAACCTATTTTAGGTCTATCTGGAAAAAATATTCGACATCCTCATAATAGTATAAAAATATAGAGGACAAGCTATGTTTCACTCCAAGGAATTAGTATTTAAAACATTTACTATAGAAAATTAAAGTACAAGCTAAAAGACCTACCGGATAAATTGCACGACATAACAGTACATTAAAATCCCTTTGATTATCCTTGTTTACGCATCTTTTTGTTATCCTCATAAATGAATGATACCTTTTGTCATATACTCAATCAATAGTAAAAATAAAATTGACAGATGCAAATAATGTTACAGGGAGTGGGGCCTACGAGATTCATCTGGTCAACGGAATAATAAATACATGATGGGACAGCGAGATGTGCAAATACAATCAGCTGTGTCCACACAAAAAAAGTAACCAAACGTTTTAGTGTCGTTTGTGAACCTAGGTGGATGTTAAAGTGGTTTTAGCAGAAAAACTGTTAGAAGGAAGCTGAGGACGTTCGATAAAAATAAACTATTTTACAAATGTTTTAAAGAGCATAGAAAGCTATTAAGAGCTAGATGTCCTGCTAGTTTTATTTAATAGATTATTATTTTATTTACTAATCATATTTATAAGAGTAAATTAACCATTTAAATTCTCTAACTTAAGTAATCCATTGATAATAATATAAATTCGTGTTTACTTCAACCTTTTTTCTAAACGTTTTAATACCAACTAGAATACTTTAATCGGTAGGAAAATTATACAACGGAAAACGTTTGTATAACTTTCTTGCCAATGAAGATGTCAAACGTGGCATTAAAATGATTAGGAAAGAATACAAATTGTATGTGAGCATAAAATTGCAAGATACGTAATTATAAGTTTAAACGTAATACGTTGCGTTTATTAGTAATTTAGAATGTTTCAACGTTTGAGCAACAAGAGATTTAAAAAATGCAACTCATGTTCTATACTTATATATGACTATGTTTTCTTTGATGTATTAATATTACTAAACTATCATTATTAACTAATTTCCCAGTAAAAATATGTTTTACATATTTCCTATCCTAGAAAAATTCCAATGTTTGGAAAAATACCTTTTTTTAAACTAGACGTAACCACAAAAGACGACTACTTTATGTTTAGAGTGTGTTATAGATTTATTATTACAAAGATTTAAATGAATATTCTATACAAGTTGTTTTTCAAAGAAGATTGATAAACAACGGCAGGTGTTGTATCGGGGTTTCAATATTTAATCAGCGGGCGTCCACTAACGTGATTATTTAAAGGGAATGATAAATCTGTAGCTTTGCTGAAAATATAAATACCCCCGTCGCAGCAAACCTGCATACTCAGCGAATTTCCAATGGAGATATAAATGTCTTAATACTACATAAAGCCACTTACCAAGTTTCATAAAAATATATTCACAAATAAGCGATATATACAATTTTAATTATTTTCCATAAGAATAACATGGGGCCTGAGTACGCAGGTTTGCTGCTACGGGAGAATTATGCAAAAAAAATTTTTTGGAGCAAATATCAATAGACCTCAACGAGATGAAGCTGTATACCAAGTTTCGTCAGTATACGTTCATAAATAAGCAAGATAAAAAAATTTTCTTTTCCTCCATAAGAATAACATTAGACAACGTACTGTGTTTAGCACTTTCAATATCTCGGTAACAAATTGACGTAGAGGAATGATCGAAATACCAAATTGTGTGTTTTTTTAAGCTGAATCTAATGGTAAAAACTAAAATTTGACTTTTTCAAAAATTATGTGTAAAACATTCAAAAAACCCATTTTTGGGGTACAAAACCCCCCCAAAATACCCCTTCGGATAGGTCGATCTGTCTGGTTTTCGAACTCAAAGTCATAAATGCTGCTTTACATGTTTATACCAAATTTCGTCAAAATCGGATAATTTTTACGAGAGTTATCGTGCTCACGGACACACACACACACACACATATATATATATATATATATATATATATATATATATATATATATATATATATGTATACAGTATCGAACGAATGGTGTTTTTGGGGTCTGGGGACCTCAAAACGAAAAGTTATCATTATCCCGGGCCTAGGTCTTACCATGCCGACTACGGTAATAGCTTCTTCCCAATAGGGGAAATTCGCTAAAAAAACATTAAACGGATAATTTATGAATGAACATGTGGTAACTAGAATTTATTCTAAATGTACGAACACATATCTAAAGGTGGAACAATAGAGGAAAAGGTTCCCAACTAAAATCTTAAAATTTAACTTAATATTAAAAAGGACAAGATTAATTTGTTTATATATTGACTTGAGATAAATAAGTTATTATTATTCATCAAACCTGTAATGTTTATACTAGATTATTTAGGATTTATTGTGTTTTTCAGTTTTTGGCCCTTCTGTAAAATGCGCTAGAAACGATATTTTCAACCATTATTAAGGATTTCTGTAATTATTTAGGGAATTTTCCTACTAAAATAAAACATGTTAGCTAAACTTTTAATTTTTAATTTCAGTAACTCGTTCACGTGCTTTCTTAATACGTATAGCACACTTCAATATATAATGCTTAACTCCCCCATAAATGTATTACTACATCGTGTATAGTGAAACTCTTTTTTGTTTAGGCTTTAGCCTTAATAATATCACTATGCAAACTAAGTCAAGCGTCGTTTAGTTGATGAGAGGCTATCAAAGTTTAATTATCTTGATGATGGCTATTTGGTTGGGAGGTTACTTAATATAAGAGTTTTAAGAAAATGTGCTGTGATAATTAAAACTTCTTCTTGGTTCAATTTGAGCACTTGCCACACTAGGAAAATTAATATTTTTTCGTAGCAAATATGTAACCAAGATAAGATTCTCATTACTCTGAGGTTTGTATAAACCTTTCTACTTAACATAAATCTAACATTAAACGTTGGCAATGAGATATATTTAATACCATAATTGATTTGTCTTGGTTTTATCACCTTAAAATATTGTATTAACTAATCATTTTAACTATAAAGGTTTATTAGGGTTTCCAAACATAATTATCAGAAACAACTCAAGATTTCAAAAATTAAATCGTTGCCACTTTCATGGTCAACTGAAATCTGCAAGATATGTAGATATATTCAAGGTTCATATATGTAGAGGAAACTTTTTCTTTTAAACTTACCTACGGACAAATTGTTTTGGTATATTTTGTTCTCTATTTTTAACATTATTTTTATTGTAATATGCCTCCTTGCACAGTGTACAGTGGTAATGCCAAAATCAAACATATCAAGCATGGATTAAACTAATAACTTTTTTAATGATAGTCACTTATCTACTAGCTAATATGTAGTGTTAAACTAATAACAAGAAACACTCGTTACAAACAAATGTTCTATCATCTGGCTGACATAGATTAGACTAAACATTGAGACAGTTATGTTATACACAAATTATACATTCATAGCAATAATTATATTTATGTATACATTTTGTTCGTTAATCCAAGTATGTTCTATGTGAAATACAATGGGACGTAAATTTGTTTACTTAAAATTTCTTTATAAAAGAAGCACGCAGTAGGATGCGCGTGGTTTTACCCTCTTATACATATTTCAGCTCCTCAGGTGGCAGTAACCTTTGTTTATGTCCTTGGCTGGAATAGAAATCACTTGGTAGCCGGAAAAAACAAAACTTACGTTTCCTGTTTATTTTATAAACTTGTACGAACTCTTAATCAAAAACAGAAATAGTTTACTAGTTTTGCGAAACCAATTATTGTTAGACATTAGTTGATAATTGTTTTGTAGAAACAAGTACAACATTTTAAAATATCTGGTTATTTTGAATTTTCCGTAACTTTACTATCTTAATTAAAAAATGCAACGAAGCAACAAAGAAATCTGTGTTTCGAAAATTACCACCGAGGGCAACAAGGTAAGGATTATATAAAAACTTGTTTGTATTATGATACCCATTACCATCCTAGCTATTCACGTCTCCATTGTGGAATCAGGAATGGAAAGATGTGATGTAGTTAGAAAGTCACCCTAAAAGGAGTAGAACATTGCTCGACCTTTACAACTCTTTAGTTTTGTAGGTGGACAATATAACAGATTAATTTGCTTCTAATCCAGATTAAGGAATCTGACCTATCAGGCATAATTTCTCTTCAATAATCTTTTGGCGCCCTTCATCCAGATCGCTTTGTCAATGAGACTTTGTTGTTATGAGACATAACATGTGTTGACTAAGAACGCTTTCATTTAGGGAACCCCTCTAAAGTTCCAGGCAAGAAATATTCGCTATTTTTTAGTTTCAGATTAGTATGTGTATCCAGGATTAGCTCGACGTAAGTTAGGTTAAAGAATCCATTAAGATGAAGAGAGGCACAACCATGAAATGGGAAATAGTCAGACTATAACATCATAAGGTCTTTGTAAACACTGCGACAGTAACCATTGCCATTGTACCCATTGTTGGCCATTGTTGTTGTTGTTTGTTTTTAGCGAATTTCCGCTATAGAGAAGAAGCTATTACCGTAGTCGGCATGTTAAGACCTAGGCCTGGGACCATGATAACTTTTCGTTTTGAGGTTCCCAGACCCCAAAAACACCATTCGTTCGAAACTGTATATATATATATAAGTAAGGCAGACCGCTTTCGAAGTACAGTAACGGACAAAGTTTACCCGATAGCTGGACACATGGATTGTTCATCCAACCATGCGATTTACCAGCTAACGTGTAAACTTTGTCCTAAGGAGTACATTGGACAAACATCTAACTCCTTACGTGTTCGGATGACAGGACATCGGTTTTCTGTCAACCATAAAGACAAACACAAGCCGGTGGCCTTACACGCTGTTCAACATAATGCTGAGTTTGAAGATTGTTTCCATCTTAAAGCTATACACAAAATCCAAAGTGTTGAAAACAAAGAATTAAATTACATGAATTTGAGAACAGTCGAATTGGCTCACCAGTTAGTTTTAAGAACGAAACAACCACATGGACTCAACATTCGTTAATTTGATAATTTTTAGTTCCTTATTCTTTCTACAGTATCAAAATAGTTTTATTCCACATCATCTGATCTTAACCAAATGTGTAAATAACGTATGATCTGTTGTTTTTGTTTGTCATTCATTTTTTGTGCTTGATAAAGAGAATACCTCGAAATATTGCAACAAAATGGTGTTAATTTCTTAAATGTATATATATATATATATATATATATATACATTTAAGAAATTAACACCATTTTGTTGCAATATTTCGAGGTATTCTCTTGTATTATATACAAGAGAACACACACACACACACACACACACACACACACATATATATATATATATATATATATATATATATATATATATATGTGTGTGTGGGTGTGTGTCCGTGAGCACGATAACTCTCGTAAAAATTATCTGATTTTGATGAAATTTGGTATAAACGTGTAAACTAACATTTATGATATTAAGTTCGAAAACCAGCCAGATCGCTTTTTCCGAAGGGGTATTTTTGGGGGTTTTGTACCCCAAAAACGGTTTTTTTGAATTTTTTACATACAATTTTGGAAATAGTCAAATTTTCGTTTTCACCATGGTATTCAGCTTAAAAAAACACACAATTTGGTATTTTGATCATTCCTCTACGTCAATTAGTTACCGAGATATTGAAAGTGCTAAACACAGTACGTTGTCTAATGCTATTCTTATGGAGGAAAAGACAAATTTTATATTTCGCTTATTTATGAACGTACACTGATGAAACTTGGTATACGGCTTTATCTAGTTGTGGTGCATTGGTATTTGCAAAAAAAATTATTTTTTGTCAAAGGCTCTTGTAGTAGCAAACCTGCGTACTCAGCCCCATGTTATTATTATGGATAACAATTAAATGCTATGTCTCCCTTAATAATGATCATAAATGAATAAAACTGGTATATGACTTCACCTAGTTGAGTTATATTGATATTAGCATAGAAATCCATTTTTTGTGTTCATGTGGGGAATAATTAAAATTGTATATATTGCTTTTTTCTGAATATATTTTTATGAAACTTGGTAAGTGACTTTATGTAGTATTAAGACATTTATATCTCCATTAGAAATTCGCTGAGTATGCAGGTTTGCTGCTACGGGGGTATTATTTGTTATTAAAGCACAGGTTTTGGCCATATCTGTGTACTCGCAAATAATATCTTAACATCTGAATATCTAAATAGCATTCTTAGAGTTAAGGTGGTGGTGAAGAGACACTTCCATAAAACTGCATGGTTTATCTCTGAAAATCAGAATGGTCACAACGATTTTTAATGGTTTGACAGAAGATACAGGTTTTTGAACCGTAACTTCTGCCTAGTAAATGACCCACTCATAAAGCAATTATTTCTGTCTATCATATTTGATGGACTAAGTCGTCTTTTCAATGACCACTGAATGTTACCTAAAATAGCTTGTAGGGTAAACTCTCCTCGTGTGAACGCAGCTTTGAAGTGTTAATGTAGGTCTAATTGCCTCATGTATTCATAGTTCGCTGACTGGTACGACGTGTTAACGAATCTGTTAACATAAAAATAATAATAAATAAATAAATATAAATTTCTAGACTTAATTTTGAAATTTCAAACTATATACGACAAAATATGTATCCTTCTCATTAAATTAAGTTTGAAATGTGAATGACAATCAGTTAAAATAGCCTCATTCTTTATATCCAAGTTAACACTTCAGTTGTGTAATTGAAAATAACAAAACTATATTTAGTATTACAGTTTATAAAACAACGTCTTACATCACAGAAATATTAATTTTTCAATTTTTACGTTTGCAATATATTTAGTTAAACCATGTGATGAAATTGTCAAACCAAATTTGGATTATAAGGAGGATGTTTATTAAAATATTGCTAATAATCGCTCTATGTCTGTCTGAAGAAGATACAAATGTAAAACATTTCCCAACCCAAGCGTAAAAAATGACGCTCTACAAATTTTGACACCCGAATATTTTCTTTTGCCGGAATTTCCTCAATATATGAAATATAAATATTTATTGTATGGATTCTTATCTGTATAAGTGTTTTACTTGTTATTATTTTTTTATATTTTTATATAAGTTTAAATACATAAATTGAAATAGGAAATTCATGTTTAAATATAAATACGTACGGACGATTTAGTGATAAAGTTAGACTTGTTCGTGGAACAGGAAACCCCTGGTGGCATTTCTTATAACCGTGTGTATTTGTTTGGTATCACAGTACGTCCTTAAAGCCAGTAAGAGGATTTGGTAAATTGCGTTTTTCAAACGGAATCTTCTTAGTGAATCTTGTTAGAGCCCGTCTGTATACTGTGCAAGTGTGCAATACGTAGAAATGACATTAGGAGTTTATAAACATTATAAACATTAGGAGTTCATTGTATAAATTATTTATAAACATAAAACTAAAAAGATATATAAATATGTAGTGTAGCTTTTTAAGTGAGCTAATAAATTAATAACTACTTCGATGATTTTTTTATTAAAATAATCATCTTACGTATATGGGAATAAAGTAATGTTTATATAAACATGTGAAATATACTAATCTATATTTATTTTGATACTAAAGCCATATTTGTTGAATTTACACATCTTTAAGTATTGGACATTTTTTTTACAGTAATTAAGGTAATTAAAAGTATGAGATGTAAGGTAAAGTAATAAATTATTATACATTTTGACAGTCTAGTCCGCCTTTCGAAAATCAACGCATTATATAGCTATCTAAGATTATCTAGGTTGTATTAAGTAGAAACCAAATATTTTGTCTAAAATAAAAAAACATGGTGTTTTATTGGATGAAATGAAAATCTGCTAATATTTTGTTTATTTTCAGTGTAAAGTTTTCTTTGGTTATCAAAAGAGAGTCTACAGTTTTAATACCAAATTATTTTCTGCATAAAATGTATGTACTTGCAAACAAAAAAATTAAAGTTCGTAAGACTTTTTTAGCCCAGTTAAAATGTATTATGGGACCTAAATCATAATTTGTAGCTCTAAGATAATAATCTCTATAATTCAAACTCTTGTGTTCGTTTTGACCCTTTATTTTGCTAGACGAGGAAAGCAATTGTATGATTCTAACAATATGTTCCACCCGGTATAGCAGGACGTCACTGATTACTGGTAATCTGCAGGGGTCTCATCCAATGATCCGTTAATTGATTATGCATGTCGCAATGTATTAATATGCACAGACGTCCCTTCACACCACTTCCTCAATTTCTGGCCCGATCAGCAATTGTATGAGAAAGCTATGTAATGTTATTTAGTAATTTGATCGTTATATTCCCTAAAAAAAACTTTAGTAGCTAAAACTCTAAAGCTTAGTAAAGGATATCAAATCCTATTAATAAATAGTCAAATCGCTTATTTCGGTTTAAAGTTAATTGTTATTTTTTCGTATTAATGTTTTTCCCAATTGTTTTTATTTTTATTGTTATTACCATTTATTTGTTAGTTTAGGTCTTAAATTATTCCATTTAAGAGATTCATTCACTCATGCACTAGATACTCATACAAACTTAAATGAGTTAAAAATGTTTTGATTTAGTTTGTAATAACATTATCTACTATTTCATTAGAATACAGATTTAATTTTCAAACAGTACAAATACTTCCATGTCATTGATGTGTAACTAACGAGTAGCTTCAAAAGGCTATTATCTTTAATGCCAAAATAATGGCAATAATATTTCTTGCCTGTAATGTTTTATAGATGTACAGCATTCAATCCTATCAAAAAGTATTCACAACATTCTTACAGTGTTAATTTTTGTACATAGTGTTTGTTGAATCAAATTGTCAAAAACAGTTATGACGGTAAGCAACAAAAACAATATTGTACCTCAATAGCGCTTCCTCTTCCACAGTAGAATTACCAAAGTAAAAGTTGAACCTCGAGTCAATCAACTTGCAATAAACCTTTAAAACTCAATTTACTTCTTTTGTAACTTGCGCTTCCGAAATGGGCTTAAAATTATCTTTATTATTGCTATTTTTATTTACTTTGTAGCTAAATCAAGCATTTTTCCTGTTCCCGTTATATAATTGACGGGTTCACCCTTTATTATTCGATAAAGCTTTATTATTTTTGGTCTATTATCTTTTTACCTGACTATTTTACCCATTCAATTTTAAATTATTACTAAATATGTTTATAAATAAATATATCTTACACCTGTTTAAAAATTAACTTGAATCGAAAAACACAGCTCTCCGTTTTACTATCAAAAAGTACCATGTTATTATTTTATACTCTGTTTGTTACTATCATATTTTATCCGTATGTTATTATTATGCAGGACAGGGAGTAGCATCACTAAAGACTTCTCACATTGTGTTGAGAGGATTGTTGTAAGTGGATTGGTCTACCCGGGCTGGGACTCTTTGTGAATTGAAGTGGAAAATCCTCAGTTCTTTGACACAACAGGTAAAGACCATTCTAAAGCAATAGATTATAACAAAATAATAATATCATAAAGATATAGTATACGAGTAATTATAATTAATAAAGTAAATGCACAGTCAATCAAATTGTTTTAGTGTAGATAAAAAATATGATATTTGTATTATACGAGTATTTAAAACTTGTGGTGCTTGGATAAGTTGTAAGACCATGAGGTTGGTACATTAAACAGAACCAAGAATCACAGTGTTAAAACATTAGTGGATGTTCTATGGGATCATGCCAAACTCACCTAAAGTGACGAATTTGATTTTGATTTTATTTAAAAGACAAAAAAGTTGGTGGGATGAAGTTCCAACTTTCAGATTCTTTGTTGGTATTTTTATAAATTTATTGTTGGTGAATGTACTGGAAAAACCAATTCTAACAGTGAATAAACAATTGTAATGTGCTTTAATCAGGGTTGATGTTAATAATTGATCAATATTGTTCAAAAGAATACTTAATTGAGTTTATTTACTTTGTTAGAAAAACTTTGTAAATATTTATTTTATAGCGTTTTCTACCTCTAAAAGGTAAAAAAATCAAGTTTATTGGTTAAGACTGTGTTGTAATACCTAACTCAATTAGTTATGAATGCATAAGCAGGTTAGATTATTAACGTTGCCTATAGGCATATCTATCAAATCTGATAATACATTTGATTTACTCAGGTGATGTGATTTATTTCTTCAAGTTGTTTTCATTATACTAAACTATTTACGTTGTTATGATTACTTTGACTTTGGCCCAGAGCAGTTTATTATTAGGTTTTTGTTCGGGATTTAAGAATCCCCTTACAATTATTGTTTACGTTTTTATCCAACCAACTTACAAATTGTGTACAACAAGAGTATAAAAAGTTGCATAAGTGTAACTCATAACAAGTTATGTAAGTTGATACTGTATAAATAAGTTTGTAAATATATTTCTAAGTGTCAAGTTGGTTTTGCAAGCTTTATTTTTTCGTGACAAATTAAAGGTTGAAAATTGTCCAGCTAAATTGATAGTAAAACATAAAACGGACATCAGGCAAGAAAAATTAGGCATTAATAAAGTAAAGCTGATTATAATTATACCACAATTTCATATAATTTTGTTTGTATTATTTTCTTAGATGTTCTAAATTCCCTACTACAAATATTTTAATTTTCTTCTTCTAAGAGTGTTTCACTCTAACAAAATTTGTACCGGCTTATTTTTTATATTTAATAGTATAACTATAAATATTCCCTATAAAAAAGTAAATATCCTCTTAATTGTGTAAAAGAAGCACGTAACGGCAAGCGAGGCTCTTGCCCTTTAAATATTGAATGTTCCACCGGTTGCATTCTATCACTGTTTTACTGGTTTGCCGCTGCAATGAATAACTTACTTTGTGCTACCTAAATTATACTTAAATATTTTAATAGAATTTGTGTTTGTTAAATAATTTTTAAATTGACTAAGCAAATATAAAACACGTTGTTAATTGGTTCAGACATATTACCGTTTTGTCCTCTATAAGCACGCAATGATTGTTTGATATGGTTTTGTAATACCGAAAGTTAAATGCATTTACATTATTAGTATGGATTATTATTTCTCTTATATATTTTAAGATTTATTTAAACTAAATATATAAAAAATATTCAGAAAACTGGATACTATACTATATCTTCAGTTTATGTCAAATCCAAACAGGGTGACCGCAGATGAAAATTAAAAAAAATCCACCTTACCAAAGAGTTCTTTAAGTTAAAAATAACTTCACTTGTATATTGGTAATAATTTAAAATATATGTAATACGAAAATCTTAGCGCACTGGCGTCTTATGACTCAATGATCAATGAACCTTAAAACAAGTCTTTAAGTACGAGTAGCATGTTAAAAAAACATTAACATATAATATTTTACATAAACTCAGTCTGTGATCACCTAACGGCCGGTACAAGACAGTACATGGCAGTACACGACAATTCACTTAAATGCTCTATTTTGTCATAGTTTTGTCTTTAGTTTTGTTTTCGGAGTTTTTATATATTGATAACGGGCATGTATAGTGATGTTTTCACTCTTTGAACTCAAACATAATATGGAAGTATTCAACTTCTAAAACCGCGGTCATCCAACTTGTATTGAATAAATGATGTAGTCGGAGTTAATTTAATCTATTTGTGTTACTAGGGTTTGAGGGCTACGTAACCACTAATGAAATAAATAGGCGTTCTATTAGGTAATTGACAACAGGTTCCAAGTCACTGAACGGAACTAGCATTAATATTAAATTGATTAAATTTGTAAATATTATCCTGACAGTTTGAATATTGTGCTCAAGAAAACCAGACAGGTCGCTATATCCAAAGGGATTTTTAGGGGTGTTATGTACCCAAAATATAGTTTTTTAGCGAATTTCCCCTATAGGGAAGAAGCTATTACCGTAGTCGGCATGGTAAGACCTAGGCCCGGGACCATGATAACTTTTCGTTTTGAGGTCCCTAGACCCCAAAAACACCATTTGTTCGAAACTGTATATATATATATATCTATATATATATATCTACATATATATATATATATATATATATATATATATATATATATATATATATATATATGTGTGTCCGTGGGTGCGATAACTCTCGTAAAAAAGGTCCGATTTTGTTATGAAATTTGGTACAAACGTGTAAAGCAGCATTTATGACTTTAAGTTCGAAAACCAGACGGATCGACCTATCCGAAGGGGTATTTTGGGGGGTTTTGTACCCCAAAAATGGGTTTTTTGAGTTTTTTACATACAATTTTTGAAAAAGTAAAGTTTTATTTTTTCCCATTGGAATCAGCTTAAAAAGACGCACAATTTGATGTTTTAATCATTGCTTTACGTCAATTGGTTACTGAGATATTGAAAGTGCTAAACACAGTACGTTGTCCAATGTTATTCTTATGGAGGATAAGAAAAATTGTATATATCGCTTATTTATCAACTTATCCTGACGAAACTTGGTATATTGCTTCATTTCATTGTGGTCTATTGATATTTGCACAAAAACCCATTTTTTCCCGATAGTTCCTGTAGCAGCAAACCTGCGTACTCAGCCCCCCATGTTATTCTAAAGGAGAATAAATACAATTGTATAAATTGCTTATTTATTAATGGAAACGGATGAAACTTGGTATGTGGCTTCACCTGGTTGTGGCCATTTGATATTTGCATTAAAACCTAATATTTTCCGTTCCTTATTGCATAAAACATAAGTATTCAATACCCATGTTATTCGTAAGGAGAACAATTAAAATGTTACATACGGCTCATTTGTGAATATGTATCTATCAAACTTGGTATGTGACATTATATGGAAATATATATATATATATATATACGTATATGCATTGGAAATTTTCTGAGCATGCAGGTTTGCTGTGACGGGTGTATTTTATCTTTACCGTATGCATATAAGTTATTTATAAAATTTGTGTGTGGTTTAGAGACATAATAAACCAACTGAAAAAATTTATATTTAAAACCACCCCTTCTTTTAGTTTAAGTATTGTTTATTTTAACACCAGTTGGACCCCATATGCCATAAATTACTTGTTTTTATTGCACAGTTCGGTCCGTGGTATAACTCAAACACACATACCACCCAGACTTTGTTAATTTAATCCTGAACATCAACATATTCACCTTGCCTTACGCTATGGGTGTTTGAACCAAGGCAGTATGATAGGAACATGTTTGTAATTAATGTACAAACCACTCTTTATTTTAGCTATTATTAGAAAGTAATTTAATCAAGAATGCTATTAATGTAACCAACTAGAATAAAATGCAGAAGGTATTAAGTACTAGTTCTTACCTTGTTTTTCATTATACTTACCCAACAAATCTAGCCAAGGTTTGTGTTTGTGTATATAATTTAACTGTCCAGATCTTTGCGAGGAAGTGAAGATAGACGCAAATCTTAAATCACCTTGCCGTTTTTAGGATATCATGCTAGTTAGTGATCCATATAATCTTATGAAGAAAAAAGTGCATCTGACTAAGCCTGTACAATAAATACCTTGAGGTAAAACCTTCTATAGTCTGCTTCGTAAGTACACCAGTTACATGGGCAAATCCAAGGTGACCACTTATTTTTCCGTTTCAAACCTTCACCCAACCACGTCTTGTGAGGCAGAGCGCTTTAACACTGAGGTTAGGATTGAATTGAAGAATGCCCTGTGAAAGTAAAGGCTTCCATATATATGTATAACTATTCAGGAGTGTGTGTAATAACGTGACTAGAAAGATAAATTATTAAAGTTCCTGTAAGTAAAACACTTTGAGCCTTTGTACAGATATTTTGTTGACGCATGGTAGTGAAAAACTAGAACTTTACATTATTCAATATATTTCTAAGATAAAATGTTATTTCCATACAAAGCCCACATTATGGACAAGTAGATCGGTCATTTTATTCTCAGGACCTTACACAAAGCAACACTTCCCCAAGGGAAGTTCTTTGTATAGTCGCTCTTCTAGTAACTATTAACCTTTGATCCTTCCAGTAAAAGAACTTAAAAAACTCTGATCAAAGGTTTTATAACTGTTATAAGAGCTCAACGGCTTAAATACACTGCAAGTAATGATGATGTATACAATCTGTATTTTGTAATTATTGTTTATGGGGAGCACTCTCCTTCTTTTTTTCTCTCTCCGGGACTCGTCAGAAGTTACAAAAACACACAACATTGATTTTTGTATAACAATCCATAATTTGTGTTCAGTCGTGGTTAGGCGTTCGGCCCGCGTAGGGGAAAATTGTAAAAAGTCGGTAAGCCCTGAAGAAGCGGGGGCGTTTTTGTTATTTTTGGTCCCGCGAAACGTCGGCTTCGAATTCGGGACGATTGTTGGTTGATTGTGTGTGTATGTCATGAGTTTTTGTAACTTCTGACGAGTCCTGGAGAGAAGAAAAATAAGGTGAGTGCTGCCCATAAAGAATAATTACAGTGAAGAAACCTCACCTAAAAACATATATTTTATAAATAGAATCTGTATGTTGGCCAGTACAGCAATGTATACAAACGGAGGCACTGTCCGACTTGTATGAAAACAGTTCTATTGTTACTATTGTTTTAGCAAACGTGTTAATTTAGTATTTGTAAATGTTTATTTAAAAATCTAAGACCTTAAACGCAAGGAACTATTTTCATTACTGTGAAAAGTTATTTCTGATAATATCCTTTGATGCTTTGTCATGGTTTTCTTTTAGTTTGCATATGTGAGGAAATTAAGCTTTTTTATCGACCTCAAATTAATCTTGCCTAATAAAGCGATTTACCATAATTTCTCGAAAACCAAAATATCTGATTACCCCTAAAAGCAAACAGTAACAAAAATTGTGTCGTTAAAATTAATATTTTAATAACATTAGTCGAATAAAAATAAAATAAAATATTGTTGTTTTTATTTCAAAGTGGCCCACTGCCTTCGATAAATCAACCTTCCACACACTCCCGGCCACTCAATGCACCTCTACCACACAGGGTGTGTGACAGGTGTCCCAGGTGTGGCCAAATAAGTGCTTCACTTACTGGTTATAAATGGGCTCCATACTCCTTGGTCTACTGGCCATTTGTCATATGTGTACTAACTTAAGAGTAAACTTACACCAAAGTAAATGACCTTTGGTTTGATTATGGTACTTGGTTGTTCTTTTATTATTAAAATAATATAAATTTGACACCCCTTAAAAAAACTGTAAGTTATTAGGTTGGTATTTTTTTAATCATTTATGCAGTGGTTACAAATTGTTATACCTTTTAAATAAACATTTTACTTCAGGATTCAAGCTATCTCATATTTTAGGAAGATCAGGGTATAAAGATACGTATTCAAACAGATTAAATATATTTATATTCTATATTTATGAAATGTAGAATTTTTTTAGACTAATATAATACAAGATTGTTATTTTTGTGATTGTTGTTTTATTTTTTAAGTATATTAGGAAACAAATTAAAGAGATAATTCCCTATTTATATTAAAAGCATTAAAGGATATTAGAAGAAAAAGTTTTTCACAGTTATTAGAAATAGTTTTTCTCGTTTAAGGTTTTTTATTTTTAAATACAAATATACGGGTAATATATTAAAATGTTAGTAAAAATAATAGTAATAAAACTGTTGTCATAATTGATGACACATTTGTTAATGGTTAATCAGTTTGAGGTTGGTCTATTATAGTTGCCACACAGTGAAATATATTTTAAAATAATGGTACCCCCGTAGCAGCGAACCTGCGTACTCAGCAAATTTCCAATGCATATATATGTATCTTAATACCACATAAAGCCACATATCAAGTTTCATCAATATACATTCATAAATAAACGATTTATGACATTTTAATTATTCTCCATAAGAATAACATGGCGGCTGAGTATGCAGGTTTGCTGAAGCAAGGAACACAACAAAATGGGGTTTTATACAAATATCAATATAACTCATGTAGATAAAGCCACGTACCAAATTTAATTAATTTATTTTCATAATGAAGGGAGATAACACGTTACTTATTCTCCATAAGAATAACATGGGGCTAAGTACGCAGGTTTGCTGCTACGGGAGCCTTTGGTAAAAAATTGTTTTTTTGAGCAAATATCAATGGTCCACAACCAGATGAAGACGTATACCAAGTTTCGTTAGTATACGTTCATAAATAAGCGAGATATAAAATTTTTATATTCCTCCATAAGAATAACATTAGACAACGTACTGTGTTTAGCACTTTCAATATCTCGGTAACCAATTGACGTAGAGAAATGATCAAAATACCAAATTGTGTGTTTTTTAAGCTGAATCCAATGAAAAAACTAAAATTTGACTATTTCCAAAATGATGTGTAAAAAATTCGAAAACCCCATTTTTGGGGTACAAAACCCCCCCCAAAATATCCCTTAGGATAGAGCGATCTGGCTGGTTTTCGAAATTAAAGTTATAAATGTTGCTTTACATGTTTATACCAAATTTCATCAAAATCGGATAATTTTAACGAGAGTTATCGTGCTCACGGACATATATATATATATATATATATATATATATATATATATATATATATATATATATACACTTTCGAACGAATGGTTTTTTTGGGGTCTGGGGACCTCAAAACGAAAAGTTATCATGGTCCCGGGCCTAGGTCTTACCATGCCGACTACGGTAATAGCTTCTTCCCTATAGGGGAAATTCGCTAAAACTAACATAACATTATGATAAAAGTTTATAAACATATATTTTGTTTGTATTTATTATTCAAGCCTAATAAATGATAATTGGAATGGTGTTCTTGAAGTATTTTGAAACATCCTTCGCTAAATGCTACAGTGGAAGCTTTTATTAAACCAAAAATATTTACGTCATCAGGGGCAATTTTTTGAACCATGAAACAGTGTAGAAAAAAATTTGTACAAGAAAATTTTTATAACAGATTCAGTATTTATGAAATGATTGAGTTATGATGAGACGGAGAACGCTGAGTGACGTCATTTATCGTGGGACAGGAGCTCTCCACGGCGATACTCGAGTTGTGGCTGTATTGTGGAAGGTGCATTACTACACACGTCCACTAGAACTGCATCCCACGGAACTACTACTGTCAACGTGTAGTGGGAAATTATGGTTTAGATCAAATAAAATAGTGTTACCGGAAGGTGTAATAGATAGAAAGTCGGTTATTGAACTGTCCTAGGGAAATTAAGTTAATGGCTGAGGTATATTAATTGTTTTTATACTTTACGGATTTATTTGTTGGAATTACATCGAACTACTGAATCTTATGAATATTCTCTGATGCGTTATTGTTCAAACCAGCATGCAAATCATAAATTTGAGGGAAAATAATAAATAATAATAATAACGGGGGAAAAGAAAGCTTTTCTTAAAAAAAGTCTGGTAAAGCATATTTTGTTATGTCCGAATTTCACAAAAAGACATTTTCGACTAATCCCTTTTTACCAGCACTAAGGCAGGGGCTTGTTAGTTTATGTTACAGTCGTGTAGCCAAAACGTAGTTTCAGTAGAGAAAACATAATTAATAAACTAAAATGTATTCAATTTAGAAGTGCTTCTAGAATTGTTAAGCCTAATCTAATACCATTTAATCAGAGTAACAATTAATAATAACAGAATTTATTAAAAATCGGCAAGTTTAAATTGCATCTAAGTTTTGCTTAAAGTAAATTTTGAAAACCTGCTTTAGAACATAATAAATTCAGGACACGTATAATTCTCTTAGTACTAAAAATATTATTTAGGTATTACATAATAAGGTAAGAGATGAAATATAATTTACTTTTCAATATTTGGTCTTTTAAACTTATAGGTTTACTTTATTGTATAATTCATGACCGGATTTAGGAAACCTTTGCATACAAACAAAATTGTATTTTTTCTATTTGATATATTTTTCTTTAATTTTTATATTTCTTTCATACTTGTATTAGTATATTTGTTGTGACTAAAACGAGTAAATTTACTAACGAATGATGTGATAATATATTGGTTTCTACTAATATTTATTATATTTGTTGAAATCTATTTATTCATTTGTGCTGATATAATGACGGTCTTTATCAAGGCCCTCTCCATCACTTCCCAACCATCACCCCCCCACACCCAACCCTCCCCTTCCCTTACCATCTTACAAAGTGAGCTGCAAGGGCCCTGTAAGCGGATTGGCGTAAACTGGTGTTGAAAAAAGTGAAACACTTTCTATCAAAGCTGTTAAGCGACCATTTTATGCCAAATCTATATTTTAATTTCCCCGGTTAAACAAAAATAAAATGAAATATACCTAGCAGCTTGTACTTGTTTACTTTATATATGCTTTAAAAACTATAACGTCAATATTTATATAAACATTAATTAAGGAACACTTAAAACATTTAAAAAACATAAATCTATTTGAATAATTTAATTTAAAAGAAAAATAAATTGTGTGTAAAAATAAATCAACTTAAAAAATACAAGCAAGTCAAATTGAAAATGAAATGCTGTGTTGTTTCCCTTTAATAGAAAACAAGGAACTTAATGAGTATCTAACCCAGCGATATTCACACTAATAACATAATGGCATAGGTCCCCAACGAGATAGCTCCATAACAAACCAGTTAAAATTGTCTGAACGAGTGTCATTAAAAATAATTGAGCCTTTGTTTTAATTACCTGAACAGTGGATTGGGATTGGTCTCAACTGTTTTCATTTCACTTCGTTCCAGTTTACAGGGTCCATTACTTTTTTGGAGAAACATTTTACTTCCGTAGTTTTGGTATAGCAAGCGATTTATGAAATTTGTAATTTTTAATATTTAATTTTAGGAAACCAATAGGTTTGTCTTTACAAATCATAATGAGTGTTCTTAAACCGCTTTCTGAGTTATGATTCAAAATAGTTATAGAATGCTTCGTTCTCGACCTTTTGGGTTTTGTACTCAATAGATCGTATATCAAGAACCAAATTAGGTACTGACTTCAACTTTCAAACTTTATAATGTTTACTAAAAATACATTTGAACTTAGTTTACATTCTATAAAAAACATTTAATTTAGTAATTTTGTCTCACAACGTTATTGTCCATGGTGCCATGCTATTTTTTTATAATACGCACACATAAAATCACTAAGAATTCTCCAAAACTGCTAACATTGGCTATTCCAGAAAAGTTAAGCTAAGTGTATAAAAATACTGAAATTCTAATATAAACAGCCGTTTCAAAACAAATATACTTCATCTTATCATAGTAAACATTCATTTAAACATAAACACCAATATTTACAAATATGTAGTTATTTTTGAATTATTAAATTTTTATTCAAAATTTGGAAATAATAATCTTTCAAAAACAATTTAAATTGGTTGATCTCGTGTTATTCATGTAACGGTTTATTTTAGAGTGAACTATGCTTAATTAAACGGTTCAATTTATGGAGAGTTCAGTGTATAATGTTATTTAGATTCATAGAAAAAACTATTTTGTTGCAAAAAAAAAAATATTTTGGTTGAAATACGGAAAACAACAATATTGGTTGAAATAATGAAATTATTTTCTTGAAATTTTTTTTGTTATAGTAACAACATTGTTGTTTATCCTAACAGAAAAAGTTATTGTTGAATGAACAAAATGTTGTTTAGTACGATGACAACTACAACTAATAAAGTTTTAGATATGATATTATATTACCATTGGCATAAATAGGCATTTTTCTATTTTAGCTTTCGAAAAATATCAGGACAAAATATATTGTTTCTTCAACAAAATAAATATTACAAAAAATATTTGGTCCCAACAACAATTCACTTTTTCTGTGTTTGTGTAAGCTAAATAAATCTCGATATAACGCGTTCATTGATACGTTTTTATTATGTTCGTAATCTGTTCATTACTTCTGAGATATCTATAAAAGGCTGAACAAATTGCGTTTTCAAACAAATTCTCCTTGAGGATTTTTGTAGGGAATGTTGAATGTAATATCCAGGATCACCATACGAATTTCCGGATGTCCATCAAAGTATATTGGTACATGCAATCACTAATTTAAGCTACAATGTATGACAAACTCTTTCTCTTAAAACACAATATTTATCTTATCTGCAGCTAATACAAAAGCTTTCAAATCATGAATTATCATAATCATAACAGCGGGATTGGTCAAATATTTAGTAAATGCTGTAGTTCAGCCCGTGAAAAGTAATAACTTCGTTAAGAATAGTAGGTATAACTCAATAAGTAATTTAAGTATTATAATTATAAGATGTATAATATAACTGCAAGTCCATCCTCTTGACAGTAATCCTATTACTAGAACCGTAAAAGTCAATTAGGTATTTCATCCAAGAGAGTCTTCTTCTATAATAGGCTTACGGAAGGCATTAAAGTGTTTACTAGATAAAAGTTTTGAATATCCTACTACAGATTTTTTTTCGATGCACCAAATATAGATCTGTCAAATAAGACTTAAACATAAACTTCTTATGCTTATCCTGGGTAGTTTATAACACATTATTTAAAAATATATGATTAATCAAAATGTAGTTATTATGATATAGTTAATCTATGGTGTTCTGGTACTAAGATATTACATTGTCTGATTAAACTCAAATAAAGATTAGAGCACTGACATCAATTGATATTAGACAACGTCTCTCCACCGGTTTTTTTTAATTTCCCTGACAAATTTTTCATATGTTGTGTATTTTTATATGTTATTAATATTTTTATTACCTGAAGACGGGATCAAATTCCAGAGGTCAAAACGTTGTGAACATTTTTTTTTTTATTAATCAGTGATTGAAAATAACCGCGATAATTTCTTAAATAAAATAGTTATTTATAGTTAAATATACATTGCAAATGCTAGTCTAGCACCAATAAGATAGCATTAGCAGAAATCATCATGTCAAAATGTATAAAAAGAATATATAAAGATAAAAACTCAATATAAATAACAAAGAAACTATTTAAAAAAATCTTCACTAGCAAGTTTTTTTTTAAATTTTTAAAGGCAATAATTTATTATCATCTTAATTCAACTGTATAGAGATCATTGTCAGTAATTTAGGTTCTCAAAGAGTTATTACTTTTAGTGAATTTCCCTTATAGGGGTTTAGCTATTACTATAGGTATCATAGTAAGACTTAAGCCCGAGACCATGATAACTTTTCGTCTCGAAGCCCCAAGATGCCCAAACAAAATTCGATCAAATTGATATATATATATATATGTGTAATTTGTAAATTTGTAGTATATTGATATTTGCAAAAAAATTTTTTTTTTTACATTTTACCTTGAACTTGCATACTGATCTATAATGTTATTCTTATGGAGAATAAGTAAAGTTGTGTATCTCCCTTAATTATGAACTGAAATGAATAAAACTTGGTATGCTTGGTAGCTTCAACTGGTTGAGTTATATTGATAATTGTATATATAATAATTTCTTATTTTTCTTGTAGCAGCATACCTACGTGATAATGTTATTCTTATGGAGAAAAAATTAAAAGTTATATTTTAATTATTTATTTATGTATTTTGATTAAACTTGGTAAGTGGCTTTACGTGTTAATCACAAACACATACATGCATTGGAAATTCACTGAGTATGCAGGTTTGCTGCGACGGGGGCATTTAAGAATGAATTGCTACTTTCAATACGACCAAATTGCTAACTACATGTCGGTTCTGTAAGTATAAACGTGTATGCCACAACTGTACCATCTGTATAAATAGTGCTACTGAGGGTTGCTTTGAAGTGTCAAATGAAACCTATCAGCACATTTGCAGAGGGTTGGCGGGCATGCAGCTGCAGCGTGGGCCAGGATGAAAACGTTACAGATTAAACTGAAATGCCTTAACAGAACACTTTATAAATAAAATAAAATATACTAAGAAACTAGATTCTGAATCAATATATAAGGTTAAAATAAGTTGTGGCCCTCACAACAGTTTAGAAATTAAAAACTACTACGAATAAATCACAGCCTATTGTATTGAACAAGAATATAACTTAGTGTGAATTATCTTCTCCATTCAAATAAAATAAAAGTTACTTTTAATACACCCCAAACCCCTAGCTCCTACAAGTGTGAAATTAAATCAGAGTTGTTTTGATCCACAACGCTGATGTTTAAAACACTCATTGACTTTCAAACGATTAACACTAACACCAGAATTCAAAATAAAATCTACAAACATAAAACCAAATTAAAATTAAAGTTATTTCATTGTAAAATATTAAGTTCCAATACATCTTATTCTACAAATATATTTAGTTTGGTGGAAATTTATTATGTGGGTGGTTAAACACTAGATTATCTCTGCCTCCTCGAGAGCTACCCTGCAGTGCAGGACGTCGATAACGTAAAACAAATTGATTACGGCCCAACAAATTTCAATGGTGTTTAATTTTTTCAAATGTTCCTGACAGAGAAGTTAAACTTAAATTTAAGTGTATTGATTTTTCGGTTAGAACCTTTTGTCTAAATGCATTGAGGAATGATTGGTTCCTCCAATATTACAAAAATCAATATTTTAAACCGTTTATGTTTAGAAAAAAATTTCAACAACTAACGGTAACGTCAATAATAAACGCTCCTTTTCTGTATAAAATAGCATTAATGATTTTTATGAAATATGTACCGCATAGAGTAACAATAATCAACAAATACTTTTGTAGTGAGTATATTTTATATAAATAATATAAATGTATACGTTTTATATGTTGTGTATTTAAGCAGATCGCATTCTTGCACTGCTATTACAGTAGCCCACTTGGCTTAACCTCCTTTGAACGCTATAGCACTTGGGTCTTAGTGTACTGTAATAGTTGTCCGTATATTGCTGTTAATGTTATATAATAATAATAATAATTCTTTATTTGTTTCTTCAACATACATACAGTACAAAAGTTAAAATAAATATTGATCAGAGGTCATGCACAAACTAACCAATAATTTACTTGGCTGTCAAGCTGATAATGGTTTACGCATAATATATAAGAAATGATTGAATCAAAATCAAAATACCCAACTATATGAAGATACAAAGTTTCCCTCCCAGGCATATCCTGATTTGAGGTAACAAACAAATAAGAAACCAAGACAGACAAAGAAACATAAACAAACAGATAAATTTAATACTTTTCCCCTATCTAAATAAACTAGTATATAATAATAACTGTAATTCTATTATTGTTAATTTAAACAATGTCCACATATTTACAGATAGTTTTTGCTTCCTTAAAAAACCCCTTATGTAAAAAAAATACAATCATATAAAAAATTACCATTAAAATTGTCTCAATAATAGTAAATAAGCAACACTAATAATATATAAAATAAGAAAAATAAACACTTGAGCATGACTTTTATTTAAGTTGTATACACATATACAAAAATAAGTACAACCAATGGTTCCCTATCAGTAATTTTAAATTTATAACAGCCTTTCCACATCATTCATCGTATAGAGCCAATTACGTACTAACCTTTTAAATACAGTTTTATGGGTTGCTTCCTTTACAGCCCGTGGTAAATTGTTATAAATCCTTAGTCCTAAATATTCTACCGTCTTCATAAAACAAGTTAAGTTCGGCCTTGGCACCAATATATTTCCTTTTGATCTCAGTCGTTTCCTATATGCATTTAAATCAATTTGGCTATACCCACTTTTCCATAAACTATTCTTAAAACTTTATATACATATAGATATCTAAGGGAAAAATGTTAAATTCTTTAAAAAGCAGCCACGAAGGTTCTCTAATAGCCTTACCCATTATAATTTTTACAATTATTTTTTGCTTTTTTTGATTGTAGATACATTTCCTAGGTACGTCCCTCCCCAACACACTATTCCATATTGTAATCTACTGTTTACCAAGGAAAATTAAACTGATCTGAAAACTGTAATTGAAGCAAAGTTTTTTATCAGGAAAAATAATCTCAAAAGTGAATTTAATTTATTACTCAGGACATTTATGTGGGGTTTCCAATTGCATATTCTGCATAGCTATATTGCAGCATTAGACTACAGCCCAGTTTCAAGAATGTTAATAGCAGGTTTGTTTTAGTTGAGTATTAAAATAATATGCGGTATACATTGTTCATTGTTTGTGAAAAATGAACATATCGTGGTGTAATATAAAAATTTAAAAAAAATACTTCGGGCTTATGTAGTTTAAAATCATAACAAAAGAATCAAAACAGCTGTCGCTAATCAATCAGTGAATTGATAAAGTAATAACTTTGTATTTTTAGTATTATGATACTTGCTTTCTTCAGAGCTGGGACTATAACCATTGAATGAAGACACCACATAGAGAGAGGATATCGATACTGAATCAAAGGTATATTGAGCTACAAGAACTGGAGTGACCTTAAATATGCAGAAAATAGGAAAGGAAGCTAAGCAAATGTTCTCGCCAGTAGAGGGACGTGGTGTAAAATTACTCCAAGTAAAAAAAAACTGGCTACCTTCCTCTATAAAAGCTTGGCCACTTGTACTAAAAGGCAAAACAATAATTTATTCCAATAGCAAAAGAAAGACAGAACTTTGGTGAGAGTAACATACACTCCTCCAGGTTTACTTGGTGGCAAATTAGTCATATCCGTAGTTTTAATTTATTGAATAGTCTCTGACTGAGTGAGTATGTGTTTTTTCACCTTTGTAATAAGAGGCCAGGACTCAATCCCCCAGAAGACACTGCAACGTGATCGTGAGGCTGAACTCAATAACTGAGTGAAGGACCTGCTTTAAGAAACTGGATGCTAAACCTAAAAAAGCATCCGAATTGACTTTTTTCATTCCAAAACAATGCACTAAAGAAATATAATACCTGCATGTTACGACAACACTATTTTTAACATTATCACAATGAACGAAAATGCTATGTCGTAATAGAACCAACTTTTTACATTGTATCACAAATTTCAAGTTTAAAAAATCCGCTTTCAAGTTCTTGTTAAAATTAATAATCTTTTTATATGTATATATAACGGTTATTAAAAGATAAAAGGGTTTCTGGAATATTTTAACAGCCGAGATCCACATGATATTAACTTTCTAATTAAATTTCTGTGTTTTTTGTATTTCTAGAAAATACATAAAAGCTTAAAATAAAACATAAATATATCCATAAATTTTGGTTTGTTTGTATGTCTGACACGTTTAAATAAATTCTTCCGAAGTTTTAAATCTTGTTATGATATATGTTGGTAATCCAATAATTGCTTTATAAAACTATTTTATAGTAAAATAACAAAACTGATATTTATAACGAAAAATATAAATATCTTTGTTACAAGACAGCATTCACTTAGATAAATTACTTCAGAGCTCCCTTTGCAAGAAAGTATAATTTATTATTCACTTCACCATTGTCCATTGTTTACCTTAAAGCTAAGTGCAGCGTTGTTTAACTATTTCTTTTGTTTGCTACGAGTTTATTATAACACCTACAACTATTAATTTACTCTTGTTTCTCAGGACGTTCTTAAAATATATATACATATATATACATATACATATATATTTCTCAGAGTTACTTAATGTTTTTGTATCTCATTTCAGATGCAATAAAAATATTTTAAAATACCTGTGAAGATATTTAGTTTCCTTGCAAACAAACAATTATATACATTGTAATTCAAAAATGTATAAACTTGCTACACATTAATAGTATAAACTCATTGCGTGTACGTTTAGGGGTTAGGAACATCAATTTGAATACTCGGAAGTTTGTATTCTTACCAAATATCTATAAAGCTCTCTCTTTTACTGTCAGAGGGAAATAAAACGAACGAAACACACTGCGCTTGAGTATAAACTGTTTTTATTGTTACCACACAAAAGTAATCTGAATATCACCCTCTGCTTTGATCGACTGATTTTGCACATTGGTTAAAAGATTGTCAAATAAAGCGTTTGAGACTAGCAATCGTTATTGTTTTACCAATTAAATAGGATAAAGTTATAAACAAATTAATTTCCTATTGATAGTGTAAAAACATTAATTAAATAAATATTACTTGTATTATTATTTACTTTCATTTCAGTAAACGTAATACTATTGCTGTTTTTGTATTACGTTTTAGTGGTAAAGAGTGATGGCAAAGTATAACAGCATTGGTTTCTACTACTACTGTTTATTTTGTAATGTTTTGTTGCTGTTTGTTACACTAATAAATCTCACATTTTTTCCAAACAACCGGCTTATATTATAAGTTCATCCAAATTAGCAAACAAAGAAGTCGGATGCAATACAAAAAATGCTATGTGGTCATAGATTATGTTAATAGGTGACATTATTTAAGTGCATGACAAAAACAAACAAAAAACAAATATTGTTTTTGTTCAAACATATCCAACCAACCAATATTGAAATCAAAAGTACAATTTTCAGAAAAATAAAACAGTAAATTTTTCCCAGCTCGATAAACATCAAGTATATTGTCCTTTTAACTCAACTGGAAAATATATCGTTACTTCTGCCAAATAGAACTCTGATCTCTCTCCAGTAATGTTGAACGGCATGGGGAGGGAACTGCCCCTGATAATGTTTTTCAAAACACCCCTCACACGATGTTTTAGTCTCGATGGATTATATGTTGAAAAATGTATTTTAAATAAGTATATATTTATATTTTAATGGGTATTACTTTTTAATTAATCAAGTGTAATAACACTAATGCTTTTTAGCTACTCCATCACTTTTTAAAATAAAGAACTTCCTTAGGCAGTTAAGTAATCCCAGGCCTAAAAGGAAATAGCACCTGAAACATTTATAGCAATCTCGACAAATTGTGAAAATGTACCTGGGAAGAATGTTTGTCATGTCTTCTAAAGAATGTTACATCCCTTTTGAATAGGTTTTATTTTAAATTTGGCGTTGGGTTTTATAAATAAAACATTACCATGTGAGGCACTACTTATGCAATATTCATCAACGTTGTTTTCTTGTTTAATAAACATTATCATTTTGGTATCACAGGAATTAAGATTTTACCAATTTTTCAATGCGGTAAAATGTAAGTAATTAGGTTATTTTGCAAAGCTGTAAAGCCCCATAACGGAGTTATATTTTAATTTAATTTACTAAATAATTAATCTATGCACAAGATATATAAATAAATCATGACTGCATCTTAAAGGTTGACATTTGAATTGCAAATATATATTACTTAATGTTTTGATCATTCAAAATAAAAAGTAATTCATAAATCTTGTTTATTTTCCATATTGTAAAGTAAAATCATCTTTGTCGCCTTTGACATTACATTGAACAAATATTAATAACGCTATTACGTAATTTATTGCTGTAAACTCATTACTATTTACATTAACGGGTAATGCAAGTTTAATTAGGCAGTAAAAATAAAACGAATCATTCAACTATATAAAACTTAATAAGGTAATAATAGCAAAGAAGGACTTACCGTAAATTCTTTCTTAACTTACAAGACATTAACCCAATCCACGTAATCATGTGGTACAAACCTGACACAGGGGTACCAACATACGAGGCTGAATAAAAAGAAATTGGTTGAAATATTAAACAGTCCGGTTGGACCATAAAGTACAGACCTACATGCTCAGCCGATAAATGAGACTTTTTACAACTATTTTATGTACAGCCAAGTACACTTTGATGTGTTATTTCATGAATTCTTTTTTATTTTTCTCAACTCTTACATTTATTAATATTTTACTTTAATTTGATTTAGTAAATATGGCTAAAAATGGCAATTAAGTTCTGACATTTTAGTTATTTATTGACTCAAACTGCATGGGCTACATCGAAACAACAACGTGCATGCAGACTACCTGGTAAATGAACCTTAGGCAATTTAAATGACTAAATTAGAGCACAAGGCTAAATTTGAGCCAGATCAGTTTTAATTTACAGTCAAACACTTAAGTGATACGATGAAAATGTGATTAGTGATTAAAATGTGTCAGATGGGTTTTAGACATTTTTTTAACAGTAGAACGTATGACATATTTATAGAATTAAAATTGAAAAAATAATGCCAATGTTTTTAGCATACTACATTAAAATATCTTTAAACCAGTTTAACGGTAACCAGAATAACTCCTGTTATGCAACAGACGCTTGCATCAACAGTCAATTTAAAACAGTTTTAAAGTTATCTTCTCTTCAGTGAGTAAGAAGTCAAAATGCCTAAGGGACATCACTCGTTAGCCAAAGTGGAATGCAAACTGACTAAAATTAAATGGGCAACATGGCCCTAGGTCTCCAGTCAGCTTTGAGTTTATTTATCTTTTCTAAAATTGAATCTCTTTGTTTGTAAACAAAGTTAAAACAATTATAAACAATTATTGCTCTTTATAGTCAGACTATCTTTATCCATAAATACGATATTCCAATCAACGCCCAGGCCAAACCATTGCACCTCGAAGTACGACATGTTTAACACATCTAAATGAGTCACATCAAACATTTCAGTCTCGATAATTTAAGTAGAGTCATTACAAAGATAATCGACCAAATGCGCAATGCATTACTTCAATACTTTATAGTTTGATTGGATTTTAAACCAATCATGGTTAATGCTTTTTGATCGAAGCCGATATTTGTAAGTACGTTATGAGTTAGGAAAATTGCTTGAATCCTAAATAAATTGTTACAAAAATGAAATTATTCAGACTTGTTTCTTTAACGACACAGTACCGAAAACATCATTTTTAGCGAATTTCCCCTATAGGGAAGAAGCTATTACCGTAGTCGGCATGGTAAGACCTAGGCCCGGGACCATGATAACTTTTCGTTTTGAGGTCCCCAGACCCCAAAAACACCATTCGTTCGAAACTGTATATATATATAAATATGTGTGTGTGTGTCCGTGAGCACGATAACTCTCGTAAAAATTATCCAATTTTGATGAAATTTGGTATAAACGTGTAAAGCAACATTTATGACTAAGTTCGAAAACCAGCCAGATCGCTCTAGCCGAAGGGGTATTTTGGGGGGTTTTGTACCCCAAAAATGGGTTTTTCGATTTTTTTACATATAATTTTGGAAATAGTCAAATTTTATTTTTTCCCATTGGATTCAGCTTAAAAAAACACACAATTTGGTATTTTTATCATTTCTCTACGTCAATTGGTTACCGAGATATTGAAAGTGCTAAACACAGTACGTTGTCTAATGTTATTCTTATGGAGAAAAATAAAAATGTTATATCTCGCTTATTTATGAACCTATACTGAGGAAACTTGGTATACGGCTTCATCTGGTTGTGGACCATTGATATTTCCTCAAAAAGACACTTTTTTACCCAAGGCTCCCGTAGCAGCAAACCTGCGTACTCAGCCCCATGTTATTCTTATGGAGAATAAGTAACGTGTTATCTGCCTTCATTATGAAAATAAATTAATGAAATTTGGTATGTGGCGTTACCTACATGAGTTATATTGATATTTGTATAAAACCCCATTTTTTGTGTTCCTTGCTTCAGCAAACCTGCATACTCAGCTGCCATGTTATTCTTATGGAGAATAATTAAAATGTCATAAATCGTTTATTTATGAATGTATATTGATGAAACTTGGTATGTGGCTTTATGTGGTATTAAGATACATATATATGTATTGGAAATTCGCTGAGTACGCAGGTTTGCTGCTACGGGGGTATTTTGAATTTAACAGGGGAAAGTTAGAGGATTTAATACAATTTAATCATCTTTGTTTTTGGTTATTTCAGTTCTATATTATTTTAAATTTTTGTTAAAGTTTTGAATTATATTGGAGTTAAAAATATATTTACCGAAAATACTAATAGAAGTAATACTATTGTAGCAAAAATTCGATTTGTATAAGCTAAGACATGAATAAAAGACAGTGTGAGTCTGACCAAGTAATAAATAAGTGAATGTATGTTGAGACATCCATAGCTTTTGAAGAAAAGGTTGGCAGCCTCTTTTTCCCCTACTTTGCCCGTCCACATAGACTATGCATCTGTGTGTGGAACGTATCTAGCAAAGCAATGAGTGAGCCGTTACAGTACGAGTTGAACGGTACTGTTAAAATCTCATGCCAGGGCTGGGATTCGATTCCACGACAGGGCCGCTGCCTTGGTTCCGCAATATTTAGTCAATGTATTAAGTAAGTAAAATAAGTAAGTAGTAAGTGGTAAGTGGTAAGTGGTAGTAAAATGAAGTAACACTGTTCAAAGCTCATTATTTACCAAATAACAAATAAACACCCGTGTGAAGCCGGAAAATTTTGAACAACATGCATTATGAGAATGGCTTTAAAAAGGTTAAGTAACAAATACTTCCATACACTAAAATGGCTCTAACGTTTTTGAGGCCAAAAGAAAACTACATATGAATAAACCTAACTAAATGGTGTTGGTATTGTCATAAGTAAAAATGAATTAGAATTACAAAAATAATTGTGGAAGTTGGATTTTTTTGCATTGATTAAAGATTAATGGAGTGGAATGAGGCGATTGTGGGAGAGTTATTACCATATTTCTGTACTTAACTTTATTGGAGAGGAAAACGAGATCTCCTTGACCGAGTTCACTTTTATTTTTTAACGCTGTTTTAAGCTACTAAGCCTGGAGTAGAATGAGAGATTACTAGGCATTCATTCTGAAAACAAACCCTGAGTAATAAAAACACATATTCTTATATTGGGTGGTATCGATGACAGTCTCATTGATAGTTGTTTAGAAAACAACTTAAATTTTTTAGGTACATGTACGGTGATTCGTCAGTTATTTATAACTTGGATTTTCCTTTACATATTCATAACAGATTTCATTCACAACATTCATTCACAACAGATTTCTTTGTAACTTAAATTCTTAATTTTTCATTGCAAACAACTAAGCAAGGTTAAAGGTAAAAGGTATACTAAGCTATAGGTTAAAGGTTACCTATAGTATAATCATATCTACAGTACTATTTAAAAACAACATAAACAATGAAGCCAAAACGTTTTTATACAACTTAATACGTCACTAAAACTGTTAGGGTGGTTAATTTGATCTTTCACAATTTACTATGGTTAAATTGTTAATTGATATTCTTACACATAAAATATGATTTCAGTCAAAAGTTAAACACAAACGAAAAGAGATTTAGTATATATTTTTAACGTCTATATATTTTTAAAGGAAATAATATAAATATTACACTTCGTGTCAATATAACACTTAAAATCTTAATATCTCTATTTGTATTCAAAAGGTGTAGTTCGATTTCAGAATCGCAAGTTTTCCAGCACATTGAACTTACTGGCGATGAAATCAATTTGCTATTCTTTCCCTTATAGTTATTGGAAATTTTCAGTTTTTATTTATTTTTAAGTGTGGTTACTACTAAAAAAAATAACTTTTTTCTTACTTCAGTATTAGCATTATCTCCACGACTTGAATGTCATGATCAAATAATCGGACATTATTCAAAATATGAATAAAGACCTAAATAAGATAGTTAGAATACCATTACTACAAAATACTTATAATAATGTAACGGTTTTATGTTGGGTGTGGTATTTTAATTATTCTAAGAAATATGATATTTCCTTCAAAGTAATAGATACTAACTAGCAAGCAACCACTAAGTAAATAGTAACAATTGAGCTATTGGGAAAGAAAACTAATGTATTCATCGAAAGAGTGTATATTATAAATCTTTGAACTGTGTTTATAGTCTTACAAATATTTTAAGAATGTATCAATAGTGAGGAATAGTTAAATACTTGTCTTCCAGAACTCTAGGAAAATAAGTTAGGAAAATATAAAAGTCATTAACTAGACCAACTGGTGCGGGGTCCTGGAGAAGAGTGGATTGATTTTGAAAAATATGGCCACCGGTGGTATTGAACTTGAATAACATGATGTGGAAGTAAAGCCAGTCTACACCCCTTAAACACGTTTTGAATCGGTATACGTAAAATGAAAGGAATGACATTTGCTTTAATGTTTTTTTCCTTTTTATTTGTAAGCATAATCATGTTACACATGCAATAAAATAAGCTCACATCTATATATTAATCGGGTAAGGAAATTGTTGTGGTACCGATTTCTCGGATATGCGGCATCGTAGAATTATGAAACTTGGTACACTTATTTAGTACAATTATAAGATGTGTCGAATGTAAACAATTTTGTGTTTGGACGAGCACGGCTATGCCCTTATGGCTTTCAGTTTTTACATGTTATCCTTATGAGAACATGCCTTCTGCTTTTTGTATTTGTTTATATTTTTCATTTTATTAATAAGCAGCTGCGTTATTCAAATTAATATGTAGCACAACAACAAGCACAGGTGATACATAAATCAAACATTTTACTGACTATTTGAATGGTAATACCATTCTCTAATCGGGTTAAACTCCACATTAAAAGAAATTAAACCTGTTTGTGAGGGGGGAGTATAAGGGGTGGGGAGAGGATTAGGGATGGGGAGAGGATGAGAGACGGGGTGAGGATGAGGTGCAGAGGTATCAGAAACTGTAATGGTAACACCCGTTTCTTATCAGTTTTAACTTCAAAACAGCAAAAACTGATCATTCAGGACTAATATAAATACAAAATATTACTGACTACTGGAATGGTAACACCCTTCACTTATCCGTTTCAACTCCACACTAAAAAAATCAGACCTGTTTGTGAGGGGGTGAGGATGAAGGCGGGGAGATGATGAGGTGGAGAGGTTTAATGCATAAATAAAACATATAATGACTACTGGAATGGTCTCACCATTCTCTTATCCGTTTTAACTCCACATTAAAATAAATTAAGCCTGTTTGTGAGGGGGAGGATGAGGGATGGTGAGATGATGATGGGGGAGAGGTTTTAGGCATAAATCAAAAGGATACTGTCTACTGGAATAGTAACGTTCTGCTATCCGTTTTAGATCAATATTAAAAAAAGTTACCTGTGGGTTCGGGTGGAGGAGGGTGAGAAAAGAGAGAGAGAGATGAGCCCACAGAGCCCACTAGATATTAAACTTGTTTTCAAATATTTGGTCGAATTTCGACCACTGGGCGGTCTCTAGTTATCATAAACGTCTATAAACAAGGGGAATTTAAATATATATAAATAATTAAAGAAATTATAGAATAAAATTTAAAACACAATTACTCCTTTACTTTAAAATAATAATTATGAAAGCAGAGACAGATCGAATCAAATCATTACGCTCCCACGGGAAGTCACGACTCCTCGGCGAACAACAGGACGTATAGAATTACGATCCCCGATAATGATCAAGCTGAAAATCAAAACCCTTGAGAACAACGTTAAGAAAATCAAACAATCCCATGATCCAAGCATGCTAAGAGAATAAAATAACTTACGGTCAGCGACACGCCCATTTCCTCGAACTAGGAGGCCGATCAGGAGGAGGATGACCAATAATATGGAGGTATCGGATGCATCGATCACCGATTGGTTAGGAGGCGTAACGATGACGGATTGGAGGGGAAGATGGCGATAGAGGGAGAAAAAGAAAAGGACAGTCTTCGGAGAGTTTTGGGAGAGTAAGGTAGACACTGGGAAGCTTCTTCTGGGCTGTTCCGGACCAAGTAGGAACAGAAAGTCTTCAGGGAAGTGAAATGCACCTGAGGGCACCCGGGAGTTCGATAACTTCTACCAGTACCTTACGACACTCTATCACTTCACTCGACGAGATTCCATCGCACCCGAGTCCATCTTCTGGGTCCATCTTCTGAGAACATCAGTGAGGACACCGACCGACGTCCACCCACCCGCCGTCAACCCCAGGGGGAGCGGAACTCCGAGGTACCGGACCTACGACGCGGCCCGGAGGGACGAGGACAGGAGGAGGACAGGACGACCACCACACGGGACGTGAGGTGTCACAGAGATCTCCAAAAATATCTGGGTATGTTCCCACTTCATTAAAAGGGTGCACAGATAGGATATATTAAATAAATTATTAAAAGACGAACTTAAATAAAAGAAGCCAAGAAATAATAGCTAGCAGGAGTTAAAATAAACTATAATAATAATAAAATTAAATGCAGGAGAATTATAAGATATCTCGAAGAGATAAAATATCTAACTAATATAAACTAAAAGGGGTGATATCAGAATGCAAGTTAAGAACCCGCCATGCTATGTGGGGATGAATGTATAAAGTATTAGGTTAATAATGTGTCGGATATACATAAAGGGGTTGTTAGATAATTCTGTTTAATGTATATTGATTCTTTATTCAGTATACCAAATGAATGTTGAATGTACAAAGTATTAGATCATTAATATGTCAAATATATAAAGGGTTTATCACAGGATTTTAATTTTATGTCGGATATATAGAAGGGTTTTAGATAACTCCATTTAGTGTATGCTGATTCCTTATTCAGCATATCACGTGAAAGTTGATTGTATAAAGCATTAGATATTTAATATGTCAGATATATAAAGGGTTTTATTAGAAGATTTTATTTAGTGTGTTTTGCTCCTTTGTTCAGAATATCACAGGAATTATTTGTGAATATTGATAATAACTAAACAAGGGAGAGATAGAAAGCTTTATTTTATGGGGTTATTTTATGTATGTGTTTTGTAAATCATTCTAGGGAACCTTTATGTCATGTCTTAATTATGTTATAAATGCATAAGTCATTGTGGTTCAGGCCTTTGTCTTGAGGGACCATTATTATACTGTAAGAGTAGATGTTAGGAGAATTAAAGTGCAAAGTGAATATTTTAAATGTATTAAATGCACATGGAGTGAGAAAGTGGAACGAACTATATGTGTTTATCAGGGATAAAGGACTCTCTAGATACATAATTTGTCCAGGAGGCTTAAGTGCACCTTTTACAGTATTCTGGTTTATCATTTATTATAATTGGATTATATTAATCATGTATATTAAAGTGTTTTCATTTCCTTGATCTGTGTTCATTCCAATCCACGGTCCTATGAGTTACCTCTAACTAGCTAAGCGAGTACAATTTCAGATTTATCCAATTCAAACAATTTAGCCTCTGAAAAGGTTTACATGGTGGAGACAGCCAGTTTTGATTTAATTATCAAGGATGGAATGAACACAGTGAGAGCACATGTGTAGAATATAAGAAGGT
Source organism: Allygus modestus (assembly GCA_963675035.1). Taxonomy (NCBI): domain Eukaryota; kingdom Metazoa; phylum Arthropoda; class Insecta; order Hemiptera; family Cicadellidae; genus Allygus; species Allygus modestus. The sequence continues at coordinate 10,939,568 of OY776115.1, forward strand.
GTTTTACATATATTTAAGTGTGACAGTGTATATTTTGGTAAAACCAGGAAAGGGAAACGAATTTTAATAGGATAATAATATAGGGATTAATAAACTAATAAACCTGTAAAAACAAAAAAACAAAATTTTAATATTAACCTAAAACCAGAAAACATAATACCCCAAGTACTAGTTAGGAAAATTCCCCCAAATAAATAAACGATAATTATAAAAATAAACGCCACACGCTTAGGGAATCCCGATCTTAAGAAATGAAATGCCGGAAACAGGAATAACTTTACCGACAGACATATATAGGGTGAGTAAGGAACACCTCATATATATCCTAACAAAGTTTAACATAAAGTGTAGGGAAGAAGACACCGTAGCCATTTTACGTCCCGTGGTAGCCGATCTCAAAGCGTTTCTTAAAACACCGCTAACAGAGGAAAAGAAGTACATTATAAGGAAACTATTAGGCAGGAAATATCTCACAGAAATCGAATTAATTAAATATCCATCACTAACAAGAATCCAACAATTTCTACAAGATAGGGAAAACTTGTACGACAACCCGGCAAGCGACGAGAGTTCCGACACGGAATACGAGGACATAAATTTCCCCGACACACTTTCACTAAGCTCACAAACAGCAGTAGAAAGTAACGAAGGCCCTTCAAGAAACAATTTACCAAACCCCGCACAAAACATGGCAACAGTCAAGGAAAAACTACCCCTCATATCAGCGGGTACTTACCACGGCCTACCGTCCGAAAATCCTAATGAATTTATCGATAAGTATGAAATCGCGGCGCAATCTAACCACTGGCAGAACGAAACCAAACTAAACATATTCCCAGCCCACCTAACAGGAACAGCGCTTACATGGTATAGACATTACACAAAAAATGGTAGACCCGACAACTGGGAAACCCTAAAGGAAAAATTTATAACAACATTCACCCCAGCAGCCCAGGCAACCACGCTTCAGAGTATCTTAGATAAAAAGGTACAAGGTAGGGAACAACCTGTCCTTACTTACTATTTGGAAATTCTAACATTATGTAGGAGACACGAACCGGATATGTCAGAAAAAAGGGTAATACAATACATAATCCAAGGATTAAAACCGGAATTTTGTGACAAAATCTTAACTGAACCTTGCGAAACCTTAGAAGAATTAGAAAACAGCCTTAAAAACATAGAGTTACAATTGGAAATTAGGGCAGTAAATAGGGAGAAATATAACAGGATACAAATGGAAGGACAAAGCAGAGGAAACACTAGGGACAGACAGGAAATAAATCATTTAGAAGAGGAAATAAAAACCTTAACCCAAGTAATAAGTAACATGAACGTCCAGAGGTACCCACAACAACCACCGCCACCCAGCTACCCCAAATATCAACGACCGCAACTACACCACCCGAGGACCGTGACCACACCACACCACACTTATCAAGCACGTGACGTCAGGGCCCCAGACGTAAACAGGGCGTCGACCTGGCGAAGCGACGGAGCACCGACACACAACATGGCTGGCGGCAGGCGACCTTGGCCTACTGCACACCAGGCGCACTACACAGGACATCCACCCTCCGCACACGGACACCTCACCCACATGCGTAGGGGAACGGGGAACACATACTACGGGGGAAGACAGCAACTAACGAATTACAGCTATAGGAATGGCGATTACCAATGTAATATATGTAAAAGGACCAACCATCGTACACAGGACTGCAAATATAAAAATGAGAGGACACAGGACACCCGAATGAGAAACACGTATTGTGATCATTGCCGAATGACAAATCATTCTAGGGAACAGTGTTTTAAATTAGGGAAATTCCAGACAAAACCAAAAAACGCGTAATGAGGGAGCCACTTTATACTAACAGAACAAAGGGGTCTCCCACACCATTTAACATTAAATCTCAAAACAATGGCAACAACCGATTCCATATCACGGATTACAAAAAGGAATTTCCGACACTAGAAGAAGCTATAAACAGGAAACAACCAAAGAGGAAACCCACGCAAACAGAAGAGGGAAGAAAAGAAAATATTTCCACAAAATACCACGGGGGAAGAAGAGGGAACTACGAGCATCAAAACAGAGCAATTACAGTCACCACCAGACAGGCCACAAGTAAAAGGACAACAAAACAGACCGATAACGGAGGGAACAAGGAAAATGAACAGATTCTAGGAGAACAGGAGAAGGAAGAAATACGGAAAATATTAGAGGAACAACACACAGTACATGCGTGCGATATCTCACAAATAGCGGAAGGAAGGATCCATAAACCGAGGAAAAGGGGAAAATTAGAGGGGAAGAAAATACACGAAACATTGTTTAAAATACAAGACAAGGAATCAAAAAAAACCCCTGTACTAACCTTAAATGCGAAGCTAGCTAACCGCCCACACGAGACCATACAGTGCATAATAGACACGGGCTCCAACATAAATTTAATAAATTCAAAGTTAGTAAGGGAAGAAAATATCAAACACAACAGGGTACCTACAGTCGTATCAGCCAATAACACCCCCATCAACATCCTAGGGACCACGGAAATAATGTTGGAGATCAGTAATATCATAGTCAAGGAAACGCTATATGTTACACCCGATACAAACAGTTCCATAATTTTAAGCAATCGATTTTTGAACAGAAACAAAATTGAATTAAATTATAACACCAAGGAAATTGTATTTAACTTAGGGGATTACAAGCATAAAATAAAAATGGATAAAAAATGGCTATTTGAAATTGAAAGCGTAAAATGTCATCAAACCACCAATAAAACAAACATTATTGACATCAGATGTGAACAGGATTTAGTCATCGCACCACATCAACATAAGAGGATACAGATACAACAGAGGATAAGCAAGGAAGCAGTTTTCGAGCAAGAAAAATCATTACAGGAAAAGAAGAGGTGCCACATATATCCCATAGAAGGAGCAGATAAAACAAGCAATTATTTAAATATTTACAATGCATCAAACACACCTAAACACATAAATGCCAACACAATATTAGGTTACTGCACGGAGCCACACAACACAAATGTAGGTCGACAGGAAAACGAACCCCATCAGATAAAATATAACAATAACCCGGGAAAACAAATCCTTAAAGATAAGGACAACATATGTTTCGACATCTCACCCCACCTCACGACAGAACAACATAACAGGTTAATTAAATTACTACAGAAATATAAGGCTATGTTTACGACAAAAATTAAGGATCTAACCCCAGCTAAACTGCCCCCAGTCTCATTAGAAACCATCCCAAATTCACAACCAGTAAATACACCGCCTTATAAACAAAGCAAACAGGAGAGGGAAGCTTTAAATAAAATATTACAAGAACTACAGGAAGCGGACATACTGGAAGAATGTCCCGAATACTGCGAATATTCAAGCCCAGTGTTTATAACACACAATAAGGACAAAACACCACGTTTGGTGGCAGATATGAGGAAAATAAATCAAATTTTAAAACCGTCCATATACCCTACTCCGTCCGTAAATCTGGTACTAAACAGCTTAAACAACGCAAACTCTTTCACAAAATTGGATTTAAAAGGGGCATACCACCAATTATTGGTACGAGAGGAAGATAGGCATTTATTAACTATCAAAACGACAGACAAGCTCATGAGATATAAAAGATTAGTAATGGGGCTAAAAACATCGTCTGCACTATTCAGTAAAGCAATATTAGCATTACTGAATAAACACCTATACAACAAAGTAGTATGTTATATAGATGACGTCATAGTATATGGCAAGAACTTTGAACAAGATCTACAAAATTTAGAAACTATTTTAAATATCTTACATGAGGCAAATTTGAAGCTCAACACAAAAAAATGTAAATTTTTATACGAACAAGTAGATATCTTGGGATACACAGTATCGACCCAAGGTATATTGCCTCAAAAGTCTACCGTAGCAGCAATACAAGAATTTAATAGGCCAAATTGCATTAGGAAAGTAAGACAGTTTTTGGGCTCTTCATCATTCTTCAGGAAACACATAAAAAACTATGCGGAAATAACACTACCAACTTAATAAAGGATTCAAATAAAAATATACCATTTAAATGGTCAGACGACTGCGAAAAAGCATTTATAGAAATTAAGAAAATTTTGACAAATCCACCCCTATTAAAACATTGGAACGATGACTGGGAATCAAGTATTTATGTGGATTCAAGCTTAAACGCGCTCGGGGCTTGCCTCACTCAAACGGATCCCGAAACAAACAAACAACATCCGATTGCTTATCTGTCAAAAAAATATACGGAAACACAACAACGGTACTCAAACGCCGAACGAGAGATGATGAGCTTAGTATACGCCGTAAATTACTGGCGAGAGTTTACACTAGGACGCAAGATAACTATCCACACGGACTGTCAAGCACTAGTTCATTACAAGAATTTTAAGCATACATCTTCCAGATTAAACCGACTGGCGCTATCACTAGTTGATTACGATATAGATGTCAAATATAAGAAAGGAACGACTAACACGTTAGCAGACAGTCTTTCGAGGAATCCACCCCAAGACACACTCGAGGAGGACCCCTTCGAAATCACCTTAAACATACAGGAAATTAAGACAGAAAATTATGAAGAATTACAAGCTAAGGATCCATACCTAAAACTTATCAAATTAGCAAAAATTTCACCGGACACAGTCCCAAAAAAAATACGAAACCAAAGTCGAAAATACGAAGAACGAAACGGATTATTATATTTCAAGCAATTTAATGGCAGGACGAATAACTACTTACTCGCAATACCGCGGGATAAGGTACAGGATATCGTACAATCATTTCACGACAATGTATATTCCGGAGGACATTTCTCGGCATTCAAGACCACACAAAAAATTAAAGAACGTTATTATTGGCCAGATATGACAAAAGATATCCAACATTATACTAATACATGTGAACAATGCCAATTAAAACGAACTCCCACTTACAAGCAGTACGATAAATTAACTCCACAAGTACCACCCACGACGCCATTTGAAAGACTAATTATTGATTACATGGGGCCGATCACACAGAGCAGAGGATATAAATACATTTTAATGATTACTTGCCCGACAACAAGAATGATTTTCGCAAAATGCACGAGATCAGCTGATACAAAAACCACAGCGAATGTTTTACTGGATTTATTCTGTCAATATGGATGTCCCAAGGTCATCACGCACGACCAAGGCACCCACTTCATGGGCAACGTACTTAAAGAACTTTTATTAAGTTTAGGAATTCATCAACACCCGAGTCCACCTTATATGTACAGGATTCAAGGCCTAACGGAAAGAATGAATCTTATTTTCAAAAAAACGATAAGTCACTATATTGAAGGCGAACCAAACAAATGGTCAGATTACGTAAAATATGTCACCTTCACTTATAATACAAGCGTTAACCGATCCACGGGGTATACACCATTCTTTTTATTGTATGGCAGACAGGCAAACATGCCATCGGATTATTTACATATACAAAAAGACCAGGACCCTGACATAATCAGAGAAATCAAAAATATTCAAAGGGTACGACGGGAAATCCCAACGATACTTAAAAAAGCACAAGATTTCCAGAAAAAACATTTCGATTCAACAAAACGAGATCTAAATCCACAAATCGGTGACGAAGTTTTAATACAAAATCCGAAGGATTTCAAAGGAGCTTATAACAAGTTCAATAATGTTTACAGAGGGCCATACTTCATTACGGACAAAATAAATGACACTACTTATATGGTTTTACTCGAAAAGAGAGGGAGACTGATCAACGAACCAGTACATATAGCTAGAATGAAACCATTCAGCCGCAGATAAATATTCAATAACCTAAAGACTAATACCTTAACGTGTACAGGAATACCTTCAGACAACACTCAAACGACTTAAAAATAAAGCCACTCAGACACCAGTTTAAGCCTAAAGCGTAAAAATTACGCCGGAATAGAATTCCTTCACTTATAATTAATATAACTTAGAAAAACCCACCGGGGGGGAATTAACCCCTAGCAACAAAAAAAATTTGAAGCCACTTATATTAAGACCCGATGGGAAGGAGGTCTAGCCACCTTTTTAGCCCTAGACTTAACTATAATAACTACTAGTCAACTCATAAACACACACACAGTCAAACAAATAGGCCTATGTCTGAAAATATACCTTATACACAAGATAAGGATTAATCTATTTAAGAAGGATCGATCAAAAACAACACCATATAATATTCAAGAATTACAAAATGCCGATCCCGAATCAAAATAGACTACCGTTACATATAATTTAATGGATGGCAATACATCGAGGGAAATGAGTAACTAATGCCACCGCCGAAAAATAAAAACCCATCCTTAAAGAAAATATATCACCTCAAGAGTTATCATCATACTAACGCCGCCAAGAATTATATCGGAGCATCTACAACCAATAAATAATTAAAATGAATTAACACGAATTACCTCCCAAATATATAAAAATTAATATAATTTATAAACAACTATTGAGTCTCACAGGAATATAAAATACTAGTTAAAATGTATTTTTGTGACAGCCAATAGTAAATTCTAATCCCGACGAATAAGGTGGACTATCAACAATTACCATTAAAAAGGAAATTGGAATTCGCAAGTAAATTAAAATATACAAAATCATAGAACTAAAAATAGTATTTAGTCTCTGCTAATTTAATAAACAAAATCCAAAGGGAGTTTAGCGAGCAAAAACGAAAATATATATATATATATATCTGCAAAGGGAAAATCTCCGCTAGAACCCAGCCGCCAAGTAAAGGAGTTGGAACATTTAACATTACCCACAACTTGGAATGCTTAAACATACCCATGGGAACACACCAAGATATTTCAAGAGGGCGATCTAGTGATAGGACACATTCGACACTTGAATTACACTCAATCTACAAATAATTGAAATAAAAATACCTCGAATAAGATTATCCAAGAAAAAGGGACAACATAACACTTTTAGAATCACAAATCGATATATCACTGACAACGCACAACGCCACTTAATAGTACGAGTTACCATAAAATACAAAACAACGGTAGACACGAACGGAACCATATCTCGCAACATAATGGGCACGACACAACCGTATTAATCCGACAGGGACACAGACGCCCACGGATCCAAAATGGCCGACTTTCCAAGACAACAAGACACAGCATTCTTGGAGATAAGACGGACGACGCCAGGCGATCCAGGCATGTAGCACTGCTCACTACACACTGTCTAACCACTAGGAACACTCATCACTTTCAGATGACAAAATAACGTAGCCAAACCAATTACTGGCAATTAGGGATATATAACGGCCTGATCACCCGTGTTATGTCTGTAACAGCACAGCAATTGACAAGCTAAACTAATAATCGATTATCGATTAAAACTTAGGAAAAATAAAAACTTAATACAACCGGGAATATAACACTACAAACTGGACAGGGACTGAATAAACAAAATAAGACACAGATAGAACTTAGAATAACAATGAAAAATCCCTACACACAAATAAAATAACAATATTAACATAATTTTGCGGCACAGATATTGGACGAACCTCACAAGATGAAGGCGTCAACGTCGACAGCACTCCTAATCACCACGACAATTATACTATACACACTCTCAGGTACATGGGCAGAAAATAAGACTAGGTACCAAATATTCTCAGGCCATCACTTTCAACAACGGACAGATTACATCCCATACGAAACAATAATCCCTTTGATATTCTCAACTCAATTTTTCCTTGAGCCCCAATCATACGACTGGACGACGGAATCGAACTGGACGAACTGCCGACAACACAAAGATGACTATTGTTTGTTTCAAAGAAACCTGATGACATTGCGTGACCTCATAAATGAACAAATTAAATCCCAATACAGCGACGCTACATTGACCAATCAAACTATCCTAAACTCAAGAAACAGAAGAGGATTATTATTCCTCCAGAATTTCTTCGAATGGTGCTGCAATGTCGCCACGAAGGGACAAATAAACAACATCTATGAAAACCAAAAGGGAATTGAAGAACATACCAACCAAATTATCGATTCTGTAGGGACCCAGTACCAAGATTTGGTAAAAACCACGAGTAACTTAAATAACTTTAGTAAAAACGTGGAACATTTAGCAACTAAGGTACATCAGGGATTCAATGCCGTAAAACAAAATCTACTGGGAATGAAATCAATAAATAATGCAGAGATTTTACATCAGATATATGCTACTATACAAGAAACATGGAACTATATTTTATACAATTACTATCAAGATACAAAAAGGGAAATACTAGAAAAATGTCACATAAACCTACTATCTGAAAAAATGGTACCTCCACAGAACTTAACTACAACGTTGCATGATTTAGCAAATAAAGCGAAAACTAAAGGCCTCACTCTAGCAATACCATTAACAGACGTATACCTATATTACAGATTGAAGATAAACCATTGAAAAATAATTGAGAACACACTAGTGGCAAGGCTGAATGTACCCTTAATAAAATCGAACGCACAGGGCGAAGTTTACAAAACAATAAACACTCCCCTGATTTGGGAACACAAAATATGTTCCCTGCACATGGAAGAAAACATCATTTTCAAAACCAAAACATATACGAAAGTAATAACCATGACAGATAGCCATTGTAACGAAAAATCGTACCCATTATGCAAAATCCCAAGAACCACAATTATCGCAAACAAAATGCAGCTATGCCTACATTTAATTCTCAATTCCGCATCAATCGATAAACTACAAGAAAACTGTCGTTTTATATGTGAAAATCAACCTCAATACCCCATAATCACCGAATTATTCCCAAATCAATACTTAATCACCAACGTCCAGCAAGACCTAGATCTAATATGCGACAACTCAACTAATACCAGGAAATTACCAAAAATGAGCACAGGAACTCTACAGGTAACAATACCGTGCGAATGTGAATTACTAATGGACAATTTATTACTATTAACAAAGATACGACCTTGTGACAGAACAGACAATGACCCACCACATTACGTAAACCTGATACCAGCAGCTTGGACAAAATTAAAAACCCTAAAATTGTTCACACTCGAATCAGGAATTCATCACGAGTTTGACAACCTAACGGAAATATTAGACACGGATTGGAACATCACGAACCCAACATTTGTTTTAACAAAAATGGAGAAAATACAGCACATATCATTGAAAAATAATGACTTCGACCTATTCAACAACACAAGACTACTATTTTACATGCTCCTAACATGGAATATTTTACTGACTATACTATGCCTCATCCTAATATATTGTCTAAACATACAAGCCATAAAACTCAGAATGTTGCTACCCACGAGGGACTACAACCAACGTCAACAATAAACAACCTCACAACACATATTACAATTTGATTAACTTGGGGACCAAGTTAAAATGGCGGCGGCGGAATATAAACAAGGGGAATTTAAATATATATAAATAATTAAAGAAATTATAGAATAAAATTTAAAACACAATTACTCCTTTACTTTAAAATAATAATTATGAAAGCAGAGACAGATCGAATCAAATCATTACGCTCCCACGGGAAGTCACGACTCCTCGGCGAACAACAGGACGTATAGAATTACGATCCCCGATAATGATCAAGCTGAAAATCAAAACCCTTGAGAACAACGTTAAGAAAATCAAACAATCCCATGATCCAAGCATGCTAAGAGAATAAAATAACTTACGGTCAGCGACACGCCCATTTCCTCGAACTAGGAGGCCGATCAGGAGGAGGATGACCAATAATATGGAGGTATCGGATGCATCGATCACCGATTGGTTAGGAGGCGTAACGATGACGGATTGGAGGGGAAGATGGCGATAGAGGGAGAAAAAGAAAAGGACAGTCTTCGGAGAGTTTTGGGAGAGTAAGGTAGACACTGGGAAGCTTCTTCTGGGCTGTTCCGGACCAAGTAGGAACAGAAAGTCTTCAGGGAAGTGAAATGCACCTGAGGGCACCCGGGAGTTCGATAACTTCTACCAGTACCTTACGACACTCTATCACTTCACTCGACGAGATTCCATCGCACCCGAGTCCATCTTCTGGGTCCATCTTCTGAGAACATCAGTGAGGACACCGACCGACGTCCACCCACCCGCCGTCAACCCCAGGGGGAGCGGAACTCCGAGGTACCGGACCTACGACGCGGCCCGGAGGGACGAGGACAGGAGGAGGACAGGACGACCACCACACGGGACGTGAGGTGTCACAGAGATCTCCAAAAATATCTGGGTATGTTCCCACTTCATTAAAAGGGTGCACAGATAGGATATATTAAATAAATTATTAAAAGACGAACTTAAATAAAAGAAGCCAAGAAATAATAGCTAGCAGGAGTTAAAATAAACTATAATAATAATAAAATTAAATGCAGGAGAATTATAAGATATCTCGAAGAGATAAAATATCTAACTAATATAAACTAAAAGGGGTGATATCAGAATGCAAGTTAAGAACCCGCCATGCTATGTGGGGTTGAATGTATAAAGTATTAGGTTAATAATGTGTCGGATATACATAAAGGGGTTGTTAGATAATTCTGTTTAATGTATATTGATTCTTTATTCAGTATACCAAATGAATGTTGAATGTACAAAGTATTAGATCATTAATATGTCAAATATATAAAGGGTTTATCACAGGATTTTAATTTTATGTCGGATATATAGAAGGGTTTTAGATAACTCCATTTAGTGTATGCTGATTCCTTATTCAGCATATCACGTGAAAGTTGATTGTATAAAGCATTAGATATTTAATATGTCAGATATATAAAGGGTTTTATTAGAAGATTTTATTTAGTGTGTTTTGCTCCTTTGTTCAGAATATCACAGGAATTATTTGTGAATATTGATAATAACTAAACAAGGGAGAGATAGAAAGCTTTATTTTATGGGGTTATTTTATGTATGTGTTTTGTAAATCATTCTAGGGAACCTTTATGTCATGTCTTAATTATGTTATAAATGCATAAGTCATTGTGGTTCAGGCCTTTGTCTTGAGGGACCATTATTATACTGTAAGAGTAGAGGTTAGGAGAATTAAGGTGCAAAGTGAATATTTTAAATGTATTAAATGCACATGGAGTGAGAAAGTGGAACGAACTATATGTGTTTATCAGGGATAAAGGACTCTCTAGATACATAATTTGTCCAGGAGGCTTAAGTGCACCTTTTACAGTATTCTGGTTTATCATTTATTATAATTGGATTATATTTATCATGTATATTAAAGTGTTTTCATTTCCTTGATCTGTGTTCATTCCAATCCACGGTCCTATGAGTTCCCTTTAACTAGCTAAGCGAGTACAATTTCAGATTTATCCAATTCAAACAATTTAGCCTCTGAAAAGGTTTACACGTCCTAAATACGAAAGGTGTTACAGAGTGTAAATAAAGGGTATAATTGATGTGCCAAGTACAAAAGTAACAAATGAATCAGAAGAAATCATCTTTTTAGTTTAATAACAAACCTGTGGACACCACATCATCACTCACCGCCACCCTTTCGCACCCATTTATAATTAATTCTTTTCTATAAAAAGGTCTGTCTTAAAATAAACGTTATTACCAGCACGATGTATTAAACGGTTGGATGGGGTTATGTATTCTATCATCTAGATCATATATTTATTCCAAGTATTTATTTACAAAGCAATTTGAATGCATTAATACATTTAATACATTTATAATACTATATATTTATAAAATGAAGATTTTATTTTTTCTACTAATAGAGTACAACTTTATCATTTTTGTGATTGTGTCATTGTATTTTATTTTATAGGTATATTTAAAAATAAATTCATAAAATAATTCCGTATTCACAGCAAAAACCTTAAAGGATATTAGGAGAAATACGTTTACACAGTTTTCGCTAAATGCTACAATGTCAGCTTTTTATCAAACTAAAATTGTACTTATGTCGTCAGGGCAATTGTTCTGAGCCATTACGAGCGTTGTATAAAGAAATCCGTACAAGGAAATCTCTAAAACAGACTCAGTTTTTATCAAATGATAGAGTTATGTTGTACAAAAAACGCAGAGTGACGTCATTTATCGTGGGACAGGAGCTCTCCACGGTGACACTCGAGTTGTGGCTGTATTGTGGAAGGTGTATTAGTGAGGCTACAGGTGGTGGGAATGTATCAATGGATCCTCACAATCTGTCTCCTGAACCAGAACTACACACGTCCACTAGAACTGCATCCCACGGAATTACTACTGTCTCCGTCTAGAAAAAATTTGAAGGTTTTGAGAAACAAATAGTGTTACAAAATGGTTCAATGGATAGAAAGTTTGTTATTGAACTGTCCTAGGGAAACGTAACGTCATGGCCGAGATATCTTGCATGTTCTTTTGTTATTTTTCATACTTTACGATCTTTACAATAAGATAAATCCTTTGATATTTCAGAGATAAATGATATCATTTTACGGTAAATAACCAACATGGTAAATAAATACACCCGTCGCAGCAAACCTGCATACTCAGCGAATTTCCAATGAATATATAACATAACACTTAACAGGATTCATAAGAAATGTATTCACAAACAAGCGATATTTAAAATATTAATTATTCTCCATAAGAATAACATTGGGGATGAGTACGCAGGTTTGCTGCAACAAGGCACACAAAATAATGGGTTTTTATGCAAATATCAATAGAACTCATCTTAGTGAAGTCACATACCAAGTTTCATCCATATACATTCATAAATAAGCGATATATAACATTTTAAGTATTTTCCATAAGAATAACATGGAGACCAAGTACCTAGGTTTGCTGCTACAGGAACCATAGGCGAAAAATTGTTTTTTTGTGCAAACAACAATAAACCATAACCAGATCAAGCCATATACCAAATTTTTCCAGTTTATGTTCATAAATAAGCGAGATATACAATTTGTCTTTTTCTCCATAAGAATAACATTAGACAACGTACTGTGTTTAGCACTTTCAATATCTCGGTAACCAATTGACGTAGAGCAATGATCAAAATACCAAATTGTTTGTTTCTTTATGCTAAATTCAATGGTGTAAATTAAAATTTGATTTAAATTAAAATTACATGTGAAAACCCCAAAAAACACATTTTTGGGGTACAAAACCCCCCAAAAACCCCCCTTCGGATGGTGCGATTCATCTGGTTTTCGAACTTGTTCAAATAAATGGTACTTTACACATTTGTACCAAATTTCATTAAGATCGGACCTTTTTTACGAGAGTTATCGTGCTTACGGACACATATATATACATATATAAAAATTTTGAACGAATGGTGTTTTTGGCATCTGGGGACCTCAAAATGAAAAGTTATCATGGTCTCGGGCTTAAGTCTTACCATGAGACCTACGGTAATAGCTTCTTCCCTATAGGGGAAATTCGCTAAAAACATGTGAGAATTATTTACTATCAAAGAGTTTGTGCTAATAATATGTGTCGTGTAAACGGCACCGAGAGTTTCTTCGACTTTTACACTAACTGAGTTGGATTGAGTCTTGATTATAAGGATCAGCTGTCGTATCGAGGGCAGCTCGGCGAAACTTTCACGGGAAATAAACGGAAAATTGCGATGCATCTAAGACTAGGTTTTTCAAAACTTGCATTAAGACACCAGCATAGGCTCGTCCTCATATAGCTTAAAATATTATATATTTATTATTATCCGTAGTAAACGGTGAAATGTAATATAATTTTCAATATTTTGTCTTTAGAAGGAATAGGTTAACTTGTGATGAATTAGTCTAGACCAAATTTAGTAAACCTTTGAATGTTTGTCTTTGTTTAAAATTAAAAAAATATATTCCTCTAATATTTTACTAGTTTATTTTTAGTGGCTAAAATAAGTAACATTACTAACCGAGGATGCAAGATTAGTTCAGTTTCTACTAATATTTATTATATTCTTACGAAACATATTCTGGAAATTTGATTCTAATAATGTCGGCCTTTTCCAAGACCCCTTGCACCACATTCCCACCCATCATTCCCCCACCCCTTCGCCTCTTTCAACGTGAGCTGCAAGAGCTTGTAAGCGGATTGGCCTAAATTGGTGTTGGAAAAAATTAAACACTTTCCATTAGAGATGTTAAGCGTAGATTTTATGCTAAAGTTATACATACTCTAATTTTCCCTGTTATAAATCAAATAAAAAAAACATTTTATGCAACTTGTACATGTTTTTATAATGTATACTAAGTCATTGGATAACAAGAACATTAATTAAGATATACTTAAACAAGTCAAAACCATAATTTAATACCTGTAATTTCATTTCAAAAATACAGAAATTGTGGTGGAAATAAATCCACTTTAGAAAAATATAAGCAGGAAACAATTACAAATAAACAATTTTCGCTGTGTTGTTTACCTTGTATTCGAATCAATAATCTGGATAAGTATAAAAAATAGCGATATTCACACAACTAATAACATAATGGAACGGGTCCCCAACGAGATAGCTCCATAAAAAACCGGTTACAATTGACTGAATGAGTGTCATTAAAAGTAATTGAGCCTTTGTTTTAATTACCTGAACAGTGGATAGGGAATGGTCTCAACTGTTTTCATTTCACTTTATTCTAATTTACAGGGTCCATATTCTACGAGAGAAGCATTTTACTTCAATAGATTTGGTATGGTATATGATTTATTAAATTTGTAATTTGTAATATTTAATAGTAAGAAAACAATAGGTTTTGCGACTATTATAAACCATACTGTGTGTTCCTAAACTAGGTTCTGAGTTATTATTCCTTGGCTATAAATAATTAAACTGTTTACAAATAGTTATAGATTGCTTCGTCGTCCAACTATTATGTTTTTCACTCTTACATCAGGATCTACATCAGGTACTAATTTCAAACTTTCAATTTTGAAAATGTTTACTGAAGGCACATTTTAACGTAGTTTATGGATATTCTAAATAAACATTTATTAAATGTGGATCACCTTTTGCTTCCATTGTGGAAAGCTAGGTTTTAAAAGACGGATTTATAAAAAACACGACAAATTTTTCAAAATGGCTAACACTGACTATCGCATACACGTTAAGCTAAGTTTATAAAAAAGCTTAAATTCTAATATAATTTTTTAAATCATTATACCTCACCAAAGTTTATTAAACATTAATTTAAACTTAAACACAAATTTTTTCATATGTGTAATTATTTTAGAAATGTTATATTTTTTAAATATTCAGAAAATATAAACTTTCAAAAACAAACTTGTTAAATTATTAGATGCCGTATTATATATATCACAGTTTATCTTAGAGTGAACTATTATTATTTAAATAGCCTAATTTATGGAGGTGTCAGTGTACAATGTTATTTGAATTTGTATAAATTTAATGAAATCTCGATATAACATGTGCATTAATCTCCTTGATTTATATAAGTAAATTCATGTTAAGTGCCACTATCTCTCTTTCAGAAAACTAAAACTATTAGATAACAAATTAAGGATTACTTACTTACTCGGTCTATAATACCCTCGTTGGCCACAGAAAGAGCCATAGGATGAGTCAAAAGGAAAAATATTCAGTAAAAATTGCATGCCGCAATTAGGGGAAAGGTCAGGGGAATGTTACAAATAGACATTTAAATAAGGAAGCCCGTCAAATTTACATTCCGGAATTCATCCAAAGAATAAATACAGTCCTATAAAGGTTATTCATTAATTTGGGAAGCAAATTTATTTCATATAAAAAATCAAGAAACAAATTTAATTTGAATTAAATACGTATTTTTAAGTAAAATTTTATTGACAACAATAACTTAAAATCAGATATTTATATTTTTGTTTAGATATATTAAGGAAGGAAAAGGTTTATTACAAGTAAACGCGCTTTATTTCTATGTTTTTGCTATCAATCCAAAAGTCCAGACAAAAGCGTGACACACAAATCTGTTCCACAATATTTGTTTACCTCAGACCCGGTCTCTAGCACCCTCCAGGGACGGCTGTGGCGACCAACTTGGCCTCTTCCTCACTGATTGCGTGGTACCATTTGTGTGTAAACGACATCGTTTTCTAAAGTCCTACAGCTTTTAGTAACGGCTGTATGATATTTTTAAAAGATACCCTTAGTCTCTATATACCTAATTCGTTATGATAAATTTTGTAAAATAAATCAGGACGATTGGGAATATTTGTAATGCTTGATGATGTTTCTATGAATGTATTGGCCCACGTGGCTGTAAAATAATTTGTATAACTTATTGAATTATTGTTAATTGCATGTCGGTGAGAAATAAGATTTTTTATCTATAAGAAAATATTGAGTAATGTAAACTAAATTGGACTAAATTTACTAATTCAACTCCATTCCGCTACCCGCACCGGGACCGTCCGCGTCGCACACCGTGATAGGCATATCTGTTTTAAATGTTTTTCGTGTTATATCTCAGTGTAGTGTATGTGTGTTTGTTTATTTATTTGACGTTTTAACTGTTTTTACAAAGTTGTAATTACAACAAAACATGTCAGTGAAAAGATTAATTCTTCATTGGGGGGTAGAGTTAATAAATGATCTTAAACAAATGGTTAGGGGATATAGCTCCTACGAGTCATAATTATATATTTGCTTGCAACAAATTTAGGGGTCTGATTTTGATCGATTCCTAATCATTTAGAAACAATGTTAAATTAGTATATATTAATACAGAAGGTACAATTAGTTCAATAACATTTTAGTGGGAGTGCCTTAGTAAGTTAAAAATAAGGTGTTTTATATATGGTTTTAACCACGTATACTGACTAGAAAGCTGTGTTTTTAGATCATGTATTAGTTTCAATTTATAAAATAATGTTACATGACAAGTCAGTTATATATTAATTTATTTGGAAATACCGATCGTCTCTTGTCAGGATTATAGCGTGACAAATGGCCATCAAGTTCAGGAGCGAGAACACTTCAATCATGTTTAAGTGCCTGTGATTAACTAAGGGCATTTCCCACCTCGCGTCCGCTTCACCCCTTCCCTTTCGGTATTTCATTCCATCTTCACTGTTAATAATTCTGCAATACATAGGATACGTAACGCCATTGTTCGGTAGTGCTTATGTGTTGTTAAGAATGTTAGAAATTCAGATTGGTAGCGTTATTATTAATCGTAATAACCAAAATTATATTATAATTATTATATTTTGTAAATATGTTTTAAATGAATTAAGGTGATTTTGCTTTATTTTAGAACACACTATCCCCACTTTTTATTGCTTCTTTTTGTTATAACAAGGCGTCCCGACAACGAGGTAATTATTATGGAAATTTGAGAATTCTAATAACAGAAAATTATCGGGCGTAAAAAATACTAAACTAAATGGATTTGCAGGTTTTGATTTGTTCAGTATTTTATTTGATGTTGCTTAATATGGTGGTGATCCATTGATGTTTGTAGAAAATCCCGATTTTTGTGATCCTTCATGAAGCAAACCTGTTTACTAATGTTTTTCTTATGGAGAATAAATAAAATGTCTCGCTTATTTATGAATATACTTTGATATTACTTTGTAAGTGGCTTTAGGACTTAGTAAAGTACAATTCGAAATTTGCTATGTATGCAGGTTTGCTGCAATGGGCATACACATATAATGCCGCCATTTGGTGTCATTGCTTTTTGTGGAATTTCTTTGGGAATACGTTTATAAAGTAGAGTAAAATTCAACCATAAACAATAGAAATATTTATTTATTTAACTAACTTACTCAATAAAAAATCACAGTCATGGGTTTGCTAATTGTTGCTAAGAACCCACTTCGATATTATAACCATGCGGTATACTATATTGAATGTTTTAATTTTTGGCTTCTATCCAACAACCTTTATTGTAACATCATTAGTCCTGGAACATTTTTAACCCATTGGCTTACCTGAAATTTGCCACCTGACAAATCGTTCAGTTTCCTAAGAAAAATTACATTAATGTAGACTTTTACTAAAACTGTCACTATAGCAACAATGTAATAAATCAATTTACTTAATTTTTGCACTAATCTTTAGAGAAATAAATTATCTACAAGAAGAAAATACTTTTGACAGCATTTATATATGGTAATATATATATATATATATATATATATATATATATATATATATATATATATATATATATATATATATATATAATAAATTAAATTCACATAGAAGGGCTACTATATGATAGATGAAAAATAAGTAACATGAGTACCCTGGAGAAAACATTTTAATTAATTAACACAACATGTTTCGACTTATAAAAGCCATGATCACGTGCTGATTTGCTAAGGTTATGTATTTAGCAAATCAGCACGTGATCATGGCTTTTATAAGTCGAAACATGTTGTGTTAATTAATTAAAATGTTTTCTCCAGGGTAGTCATGTTACTTATTTTTCATCTATATATATATATATATATATATATATATACATATATATATATATATATATATATATATATATATATAGTTTATAACAACATTAATTTTAAAAGGAGTTACAAGTAAAAAACAAAAAAAATTTTCAGCCCAACAACTATTATGTACTTGTAGGTTATTTATTTCTTTTACATGAAAATAAAAAAATTTTAGTGATAGATTTATATTTGACATAGATATAACATATTTTCCAAAATCATATTTTTCCGAAATTTGACCAAGTTTCCCCAAGTATGGGCATATGCATAAAAAGTACATACAAACAAAAATGAAAACAAATTAAAACAACAAATAAATAATAAAAAAAATTAATAAAAAAATTAATAAAAAAAGTGCTATCAAGAGTATACTCGGGGTTGTGAGCCAATGGGTTTTAAAAGCTAGCAAAGTACTCTCGGTTACTATGGTACCACAAATTCGCTACTAAATCAGACTAAGGAACGCCATAAGCAGTATAACACCTTCATTGATTCGGGGAAAATGTTTGACAAATTATTAATTATATTATTCGTATTAGTTATTAGCTGCCGTGGAACATTTACATAGCGTTCTAGAAAATATCGTTACAAATATCCCATCTTATTCCTAAAGGGGAAGTCTGTGTAAAAAGCAATTTACTCAATCCTCTTAGGGTTCTTAGGGTTGAAAAGCGACATATATGACTATTTTAAACAACTTAAGTTCTTTATTATACAGGAACAGTAACGTCGTGTTCATCAACCTCAATATAATTGGCAATGTTTTATACGAACAACATCTATACTGATTAATTTTCTATTATTATAAAGTACAATACAAAGCAATCTGGTGTTAAGAAGTGCCAACATGTTTTTTTAAAGAGGGTTAATTTAAGGAAGCATATAATATAAACATCGAATTTCAAATTGTATTTACTTATGTACTATGCTGAAGCCGTCTACCTGGCTCTACCTGTTTTCAGTTGTCAATTCAAGTCGTATGGAGTTATAGGTGTAATCAAGCTCCTAAACAGTAAGGTTAAACTTTACTAATAAAACAATTTCATCATGGGCTGTAACTGCTAAGTAGACACTATCATTCAGGGTGTTCTTAAGTTACATCCCAAAACCTCAGAGTTTACTTTTTTAAATTGGAAAAAGATCACCTGGCATATTTTCAAGGATTGAACATAATACCGGAAGGGGTCCATAATATGTTTTCTTGGAGAAAACCCAGTACGTATTTAAAACAAAGAATTATCTAAAATTAGTTGTTAGACACCATTTAATCGATTTTTATCTCAACCAGTATATTTTAAAGTTACGAAACATAGATTAATTATAATTTTAAACAATTGATAGCAATTTAATCGAATTGATTAAGTATTTTTAATATTATTCCATTTTTAAATCTGCTTACTATTATTTGTTCCGGAAATGGATTCAGAAAGTTTAAATAGTTAAATCAGATAACGGGAGATTGAAATATCCTGAAATGAAACCAATTGGGACCAATTCTGACGCACTGTTTTGGCAATTCAAACAAAGGATCAGTTAATTTTAACGGAAACTCGTAAAGCCAATTTTAATGTATTAGTATGGGGCCATCTTATTGTTTTTGTACCATCTTCAATAATATATATCATAATTTTTGTGTACGCAGCTGTTTTGTGTGATTTATTAACATATATTCGACAAACCATGGCCGCAGTTTAGTTTACGGCCCGCATTCATTGGATTTGAATTTTCGATTAAACATATCGATATATCGATTCGATTATTTCATTCGATTGTTAAAGAAAATTGATTATCAATTACATCGTTATTCTTTATTGTTTTTGTTTAAATTTTTTGCAAAAGTTAGGTAGCTTATATTAAAATATTAACTACCGCGAAATTTTTCAAAATAAATTAATAAATTAATCAATGTCACAAACTATGATTTCCTCATTCGCGAAACAGGCACAAGGATCGATCAAACTAGTAGGGCTACAATTATTGCGTACTGGTTATCGTCTTGCAGGGAGGTTCGTTCAAATTGTTTGATTTATTTATTCATATCTGTTTTGTTAATTTAGTTTAATTTTATTAAATATTATTTTATCTTTTGTTAGAGTCATGAAATTGTTATTTATAAATATAACTTGTGTAATATAAAAACAGCTGATAATAACCGACACTTCTTAATATCGATATTTTCAATCGCCAGTAGTTCGATAGCTCCATCAATATTTTTAAACGAAAATTTCAATCGAATGAATGTGGGTCGTAAACTAAACTGCAGCCAAAAGCTCTGTTTTATACTGCTTTACACTGCTTTATAATTCTAAACAAACATTTAGTCATAACTTATTTTCAACTTTTTAACCTACAACTTTTAAACTTAATTAACTTACGGTATTTAAACTATTTCTCCTGCACAAAACTACCGGTCTACAACCTAATTCCACTATTATTAAAAATGTGATTAGTCTAAATTATTCATTTTATGTACGTACAGTACCTAGGTATTTATAAGCGTAATTACTAGATAAATTATTTATGTTTAATAAGTACCAAATATTGTATTCTGTAAAATAAAAAAATACGACAAAACCATTTTAAAAACTGGAAGATGAGTCTACTTTATTGTGAAATTGACACTCTTTCATATCAATAATACTAGGCTGTATTTGAATGCCATATTTTAAGCATCAATTATGAATGTCAAAGTTTGACAAATATTTAAAATATATATGCAAATTCAATTTACTGCTAAAAAGTTATTGAGAAAATAGCAGACATAAAACGAATCAGTTGAGAGTATTCGTAAGAGTTTAAATAAATATTACAGTTTAATAAACTGTAGAAAACATAACAAATAAGTTAATATGTATGTCTACATAAAAAAATTACTAATTAAATGTGACTTCCATGAGACCTATATTTCTCAGGTGAGATCCATCCTGTATGGGATAGTGTCGCATTGTAGGACAGTGGGACACTGGTTACATTATACTGTCATGATAAAACATGTGTCTGGGTATCGTAAGTCGGGCGGTGGTGTGGCACATGAACATTGAATAATTATATAGTGCATTATGATATATTTATACAAAACTATATATTACAAACTATATTACTATATATAACACATATAATTACACTTATACTTTACTTACATAAAAGACGATAAATATACTCGTACAAAACAGATGGTAAAAGGCCCATTTATTTAGGCATCGATGTGGACCTTAACCCATTGTTGTCGTATATTTACCCTTTTATGTAAGTACAGTATAAAAATATATATCTTTTTAACTTTCGTGGAACATAGTTTATATATCCTGTATATTTAATAAACTTAATATTTGATAATAAACTGAAACCTTATAAAAGCACAAATACTCTTATTAATGTACAATAAAAAAAATAATTTTTGACAACTCAATTTAGGTTAAGATTAAAATTACTTTTTAATCTTACGTTTTATCTTATTCTAATGAATAATATCAACCGTTGATAATAATAACAAGATAAAGGAGGTTAAACATAAATGCATCAAGCTATACAGATAATACATTTATACATTTAATAACGTATCATATGTAAATATTTATCTATTTAATATATTAAGCAGTTTCAATAGTATACGTATATTTAACACCTCAATCGCAACAGTTTTATCAGTGCCTTTTCATTTCAGTATTAAATATGAAGAGATGCCAAATTTCACTGGGCCTCTGTAACTATTTTTGTCACATATTACATGTTTCTGCAGTGCATATAATGTAGATAGAAAATATTTTAAGCAAATAGATATTTCAACAATTTTGTTTACTTACAAATAATATCAATCACTTGACAAACAGATTTAAGCTACTCATGTAATTAGATTCCTTCACCTCAAAATCTCTGGCGTCTTACAGAACGACATAACCGTTAGGTGTTCTACATTATTTTAAAATGTTCAACGCAGGTGTAACATTTTAAGAGACTTTCGATTTTAAAATTTTCAGATGTTGAAATGTTTATCCTCATTAACTACTGAAAATATTTATAGTACAATTTTAAATAGCATAACTGATTTTTTGCCAATTTTTAGTGTAAAATTAAAATGTATCGATTTTAACATATTTTGTAAAACTTAAATAAAATATAATTTTTTAATTTTTTTCTTTTATTGGGCCTCATGATGGCCAGTGTAACTGGTTGAAATTGTCTAGTACCCTCTATTGTGTATATTTACCGTTATGTACGTAAAAACAGAGTAAGTGTAAATATTACTTTGTAGTGTTGTGAGACATAGTTCATTTATCATGCTTATCCTGTAATATTTTACTGCAGATCTTGTTTATAATATAATAATAAGTATAATAGTATAATACTAAGTTTTTACGAGTAATATTTGATATACATTGCTATACTGATAGCCCTAGATTCATAAATAATTTATTAGATCACTGTATCAATGGCAGAGTTAGTTCTCTTTAAAAAAAATAATATATATATATATATATATATATATAAAGTAACAGTCTACCTCTTTTACATCAGCTGTGATACTAAGTAATAAAATATATGAACCACGCTCTCAATTTTGCTTAAGTTTTTTTCACAATTAGTATTAGCTGTTATAACCATAAAAAAAACAATTTCACGCATAAAGCATTTAAAGAACCTCTGTTCGCAGTTCGTTGAGTACTTTTTGTGGGATGAAGTACTGATCAAAGAATAATAGTTAATAGCGGAACTTCTCTACAAAGACCTTACCTTAGGCAAATTTTGCTTTGTGCGAAGCCCTGTGAATAAAATGCTTCATCTACTTGCATATTTAGTGAGTTCGTGGTGGACTTTGTTTGGAAAACTGAATATCCTCACAGGAAATAAAAACAGGAAAATGTTTAATTTAGTCTTCCCCTTGTAGGTTTTTAAAAAATCTTCAAAAGATTATTAAAGACATTAATAAAACAACGACAATATACCAGCGGGTTTTTATGCTATGTTTTAACATAAAGGGCATTCGACTACTCTTTTAGAAAATTTCAGGAACTTTTACATTTATGTAAAAAAAAAATAAACATAGACCCTTCCACGCTCTATTCCCGTCTGTACATATGCATGTGTATTCTAATAAATTTACTATATATTCAAAATCTATTTTATGCTCTGGCTTAAAAAATAGCTTTGCATTATACTTCTTTAGGGATAATTTGGACGTTTACACTTTTACAATTTTACGCTCTTACACTTTAAACTATGGACGTCATTAGATTTCTTTAAACAAAACGATGTTACAAATCATCAGAAGAGACCTGGATTTCTCAAGTAAGATCCATCCTGTATAAATAACGTCACGCTAGAGTCTCAGCCCAGTAGGTCACTGGTGACGTTCTGTCATGATAGTACATGTCTAGATAACGTGAGACTGTGGGCGACGTGGGATGTTTATGTAATGTATGTTGTTGAGGAAACCACACAACGATTTTACAATCCAACGTGGTTATTTTTGATTTCAGTTTTAAAAACATGTAGGATTATGTGTCGTCCAAAACTATTCAATCTATTGAACATAAACCATTTTAGCACGGTAATCTATGATGCTAAACTCAAAACTATAACCATGATTTTAAATTTAGCAATAGCAATTACTTGCCAAGTACTTGTACGACTTTTCTTATTCAACTTTTTCACATTCAGTGGTGGAGTCATAATAATAAGTTTCTCTTATTCTCAGATGTTATTTAACTTTTTGTGTTTAATTTAAATTTTTAATATTGTAAGCTGTTATCCGAATAAAAACTTAATGGTTTTATTCATCAGAATATGACATAAAATAGTATGATTTATACGTCCTTTAGGAGGTTTGCCACATAGAATGTTATTATTTAAACTTTTACCTTAACAAGATTCATCTGTTTGATTGCATTAATAAAAGGTATTCTACGAATTTTAAACATGTCAAATTAATTTATTTTAATGTATAAAGTCTCAAATTGAATAAATACATGAATAATCTTTCTATTAGATCTTAAAGAGGCAAAGAGGTACAATTTGTCTCACCATTATGATGAGGGATATTAGAACTAAACATAAAATAATAACAAAGTATTTATTGAATCTATTAGGGATACACCATTATTCTACTACACTTTTTTATATGTTTACAATTTGGTTTTGTTTCAATGTTGCAGAGCCTAAAGGAAGTCACTTTATCCCGAGGAGAAAAAACAATAAAAATATAACAACTACTGTTAAAATTAGGAATCAGATCAATTATGCGCGTCCAAAAGTAAAGATCATTTTATTTCCCAAAAACTGGGTGTGGTTTTGAAAATTAGCTGTTACATGGGCTATTAGCTCCATGGGGTTTAAATATGTTTATTATAAGACAGGGCTTAATATCGCAATCTTTTATATGTAATTATTTACGTTTTATACCAAAATTGCGCGATGAGGTTGAACGGAATGTAATCCCAAACACGTCCTCTTCATAAGTATACACGTCTCATGTAGCTTTAAAGCTTTTTTTAATAAGATTTACCTCCAGTGAAAACCTTATAATTGAGATCGAAAAAATAAAAAAAATGATTATGAAAATTGTTTGTGGAAAAACTTATCAATTTGAAAAAAATACTACTTTTAGTATAAAATAATTTTATGGAACTTTTTAAACTAATTTGACTAATATTGTATAACTAAGAACATAACTCGTATTTGTATTATTTTACTTTGTACAAAAACACTGAGAAAACGATCCTAAATACTACTGTGATCAGAAGTTTAATTAGCTTTCTATAAATAAATAAGTTTTTGATTCAAGATAAGTATTTTTATATTTAAAGTATGTTATTTTGATTTTAAAAATATTTAAGAGATTAAAAGCACTTGAAGTACACAGTTTTGTATCAAAATTCTAGTTTGAATGATTTAAAGACCCTAAGGAATATAACCAATATACTCCAGGTGGTACCGTGCAGATGAAGTCTATTGAATAGAAGAACTGAACAATTTATTATGAAGAAGTTTAGATTAATTAATAAAACTCATTAAAAGAAACTATCAATTTTACAACAGTTCAAAGAGCAAACTACTGTGAAGTTGTTTCATTTATATTAAAACTTAATTTACCAGAAAGCTTGCAAAGGTTGAAAGGTTCAATGCTTCCTATATCATAGGAAATGAACAATTAAGCTCTTCAACTGACAACTTATTGCAATATCTGAGAACTGAATTTTAGTGACGAATAAAATCAATAAATATTTAATGTTTAGTACACCATTTTTAACAGCACTTATAGCTCCATATTAACCATATTGTATCTGAATTTTTATGTTTTTTGTAATGTGGTTACCCTTCCTGGTGAACCGGTAAAATTTGAAATTATATAATAATTGGTATATGTATCGGTTGTCTTTGATCTATAAATAACGCATTTGCTGAATATATACTAAATATCGAGGAAACATCGGTTATATTAATAAATATTTTTTCGTGATTTATATTTAAAGTATTTTACATGTATGTCTTACTTTTTTCGTGTTTTTAAGGTAAGTATGTCATACCTTATATAGGGATGTGTGTTAAAACTGTGGATATTTAAGGCCTTTTAACGCAAAGGAAATGTATAATTTATTGTATGTTATTTGCTGTAACATTATGTGTATTGCACAAGTGAATAGCTAGCTTTCAGAATTATAGTGGATTTTTCAAGGGGTTTGCCAGAATATCTGTCCTTTTACTCTGCCTGTAAAGGTCAACGGTCTGTGGACTTGGGAAGGAACGTATTAGAAAGAAAGGTACGCGCTGCTACAGTGCAAAGTAAACAGTTATAATACAATTTACCAAGATTAAGATTCAAATTAATGGCAGGGCCAATCTCCATCAATCAATCTTCATATAGGAAAAACGAACTTTGAGAGCAGGCTTTTAAATTTATGACATTATTGATAACTACAATTCACTTGGCATAACTACGATTCCAAGAAACTCAATCTGCAACTCCAATTTTTTAAATGGGTTTGGATATAACGGAGGAGTTTGCTTTACGAAAATTGCCATGGCGTAGCAGAAATCTAATGACGAAGTAGTAAAATAATACAAACAATAAAATAATAAAATCACACACATAATAAAATTATAGTTTTGATTTGTAATACAACTAACTCACCATATGTGAATGGTTTACACTTTTATTCCCATACAGCTCATTAAAGAAATATAGGATTACAATGCAAATTAAATTAAATGTGTTCCTGGTGAAGGACCAACGTGGATTTTTTCAAATCTAAATCGTCTAAACCAAATGTTAACCTACCGACCGCATTTGTTTGTAGTATTTTAATTAATAAAATATATTTAAAAGTTATTTCAATTGTATTTTTTTGCGAGATTCACGCTATAACATTAAATTGGTTCCAGGACGGATCCTACTTTTGGCTCTAAGCAAATTGCATTTGTTATGGATATATTTATTTAGTACAAATAAAAACTAAACTATAGTAATAATGTTTTAAAAAAGGTTTTATAACTTTGTCAGAAGTAGGCAAATTCCATCGCATTGTAGAGTCTCGATTATCCGACCTTAACCGGCCGCGGCAAGGTCGGATAAGCGGGAAGGTCGGTTAAAACGGAAAATAATAAAAACAGTGTTAAACAATTTTGATTTTTTTATCTAATCGAGCTGAAGTCGAGCGTTCGATCGTGCACGGGGAGGGTCGGATAACATGGAAGGTCGGATAACCGAAGGTCGGATAATCGAGACTCTACTGGACCTAACGACTCTCTTGTGTCAAATGCCCTTTTTTATTTGAGCCAAATTATTCTGATAATGTTCAGTTTTGGTTAGTCGAGTACTCCTTGTCGGAATTACCATACGAGCCTTTGTAATAATACGATTATTACTTCTTCACTTTTTTAGTTCGTATTATAATTTATCTTCGGTATAAGTGATATCCAAATGGAAACAGAGCGCAAGACTAATCAGTGTTTCAGTTACGTATATAAAAATAGCTATAAAAGATAAGAATGTAACCCTAAAAAGAATTTAGTGACTGCCTTACAATTATGTATCTTGGGATTATTTGACAATTCGTATTATGTTTTGTACAGACAATTACAATTTGTTTAGGGTTTTATGTATGTCTTATGTAAAATGAAAAAAATTTGATAATTTTATTTTTTCAATGTGTGCTATATAAGCTGTTATTATGAAACTGTTATTATATTATTATGTATGCCGAATTATGCTGTCGTACGTTTTACGCCACGTATTACTGTCGTATATGCTGTCTTTCATGAAATGTGTGACTTCTATACGAAATATCACAAAACAAATGCCATGTCACACGAATTTAGCTTTTTTAACAATATTATCTTCTATTACAGTAGGGCCTATTTTCCGTGTTTATAGAATACAAATAGAGGTAATTGTGTATCACACAATGAATTTGATACGACAAAAAATTGTTTTCTTAATAGCGTTTAAGATTTTGTTTGTTAAAGATGTAATTCTTAAGCCGTTTTTTTTTTGGGAGAGTCAAGTTTACGTTATTAAAGTTTTACGATCTTATATTGCGCTTAAAAACAATAAAAATAAATCTTGTTTTTACTCTAAACTCCTCTTATTATTGCACAGTTTGTAATTTAAACTCAACAATGTTTTCATTAAATTAAACATAGTTTACATTGATGATGAAATATGCTAATAAGGAAGGTTTGTTGAAAAAAAAAAACAAAGGAGATATTTATCCTGCCCTAAAATAACTTTAGTAATGAGATAAAAGGCAAGAATAAACGGTAATGCAATTCACATCAACATAACAATTATATCCTAGTATTGCCAACCGTAGGATATAAAAGTAATAGTAATAGTACTAAAAGATCATCGGGGTGATCGCATTGGGTCGATACGGTGGTCGGCTGGTTCCTTAATGAGTAAAACCTTGCTAGCCAATGAAATCTCACACAATGCTACAAGTGAATCGGCTACTGTAAGGTTCATTGATATTGTAACCAAACTGGCAGGGTGCAGAAACACAGCTGACAGTACGAGTGCCAACTTCGCAGATTTCAATACCTCAATAAAAGAAAAAGAAAAACACTACAGGTCTGAAATTCTCCTTCTGACAGTTGCATTAAAAGTCGTGTGTTTCTGATATTTAAGTTGATATCCTATTAATAAAAAACTCTATACAGTTTGTACAAGTGTGTTGTTCCTTAAATTAGGTTGTTACTGAGAAAGAATCGTTGTGAAAATCGAAAATCGTTAGTAAGCCTAGACGATTCAGCCGCGGGGGGAAACATCGTAGGCTATTTTAGTGTTTTGGAATTAAAATAATATGCATGGAGCTTCCTTAAACCGCGGTTAAGATTTGAATTCCTCAAGCCTACTCTGCTCATTAACAATATCTGTTAAATATCAACCAATTTAATTGAATATACAAATCTAGTGCGTGTGTAACAACCTTATCGACATTTAAAATACACAATAAATACGAATAATCCAAAGATTTATTCCGTGATATTTCAGTTTGCCGTTTAAACTATGTTGGTAGACCTGATGCTCAGCGCTGTCACTATATGAATTAAGACGCCTCGATCGCAAGGTGCCTGTAGCGAGCCCGATCTGATTGGTCGAACCGTTTTGGTACCGGCGCCGGCTGGAGGCTACAGCCGGC
Source organism: Allygus modestus (assembly GCA_963675035.1). Lineage (NCBI taxonomy): Eukaryota > Metazoa > Arthropoda > Insecta > Hemiptera > Cicadellidae > Allygus > Allygus modestus. Next base: position 10,968,714 of record OY776115.1, read on the forward strand.
CGACCGCCACACCGGACGAATGGCGCGCCCCCAGATCACCATCGAAAACCAAATTATAAATTTAATCCAGGAAAAATTGTTGTTTGTGACCGACTGACTGATTGAATAGTGACTGACTGATTTATCACGCTCATTATCACAACATGATCCGTCAGTTTTACCAGCTTTCAATTATTGTTTTAGCATATTTATGTTTTCAATAAGGTAGATTCTTGAGGACTAGACAATTAAAACAAAACGTACCAAAAGTTTGGGTGACTACAAAAAATCTCAAATTTGACAACCACCTTACGGATTGCCATGTTAGTTACCGGAACGAAATAAACAATAACTATGCGAAATCACTATTTTCCTTATCAGATTGTAATATTACATGTTTCAATTGAAATATAGAGATATTAAATGTATTCATAAATTGTATGTATTTGAAAATTATAATATATAATAAAGTTATTTTGGCAGCTATGCGGGAGGGTGAGGGACTTAATCACCAGTGGAGCCTTGAAGTGAAAGTTACATGAAATTATAACTTATTGCAATATTTTTCCGTATATTATTATTTTATTTATTGATTGCCATTGATTCCGTTCTTTTACCAATTTGTAAACATACTGTCACCGTGGACACATAAATCAAATAAATCCACTTCGTAAGGTTAACTAACACTGATCATTTCAAAGAAAAAATCTTGAATGCTAGTAGTGCAGAGGCCCAGAAGATGTTCAGTACGTGATTATACGTTTGATTCTTCTGTACCAATCTTCCTACAACATTTAAGCTCCATCATTCCAGTAATAGGTAAATGTTAGTAGACATACTCTGAAAACTAGTGGGTTGTAACCTTTTGGGATTTCCGGATCAGGTTTGTGATGCGGTGCGGTGTCCATAGACTTTTGTTGAAATAAAAATATTCTTTCATTTGAATTGTTTTTATATTTTTACTTTGACACCTCACCCATGCGTGTTACATTAATTACTTAGGTAATTAAAAACGTGTCAATTATTTTACCGCTTTATGTATTGTGGTGGTCGTACAAATAAAGGTAATATAATATTTGTTATATAAAGTCCAGCCATTACCGATTTTCAGTTAATTTATTTTAAGTTATATTTAAGAACATGTTTCCTGAAAATAATTAAATATTCATGTTTGTTTTGCAATTGTAATACATACTTAGTTGAAAATTTCGTTGTAATTAAATAAATCATTTTTCTCAAAACAACAGAAACTCGATGTAACCTTTTTTAACCCGAAATTCAACAAATTAGTCATTATAAACCTTGTGTTGTCAAAACTGTGTTGCGGTGTGGTACCGGCTTCAAGTTAATTAACACCGATTGTCAGCCAAACGATCTCCATTTTCCAGCTCTAAATAACGTTCGTGGTTGTCGACATAAAAAAAACCAAAAGCACTTTTTGCACTTTGGTGTATACTAGTTTTAAATAAACAATTATCACTAAATAACTTATTAAAGCAACATTAATATAAATTTAACATTTTGTATATCCAAGAAAAATTAACTGAAACATACAATTATATCGTCAATTTAGGGAAAAATATCGATATTTAAGTGTAGTAAGGAAAACTATGAAATAATTAAGAGTCAAGTTTGTAAGGTTTTAAAAGTTTTTTTCTCAAAACACTACAACAATTTCTGCCCCATTTCCTTTCTCGCTGATATCCATGCTAGAAGTAGCTTACCCCTGGTATTCTGCTACTTTATTGGTTCCTGTTTCAAAATATAGTTCTTCACCGCCGACGTCACCGCAGCCTGTAGCATGACCTCGGCGCTGCTAGGGTCGTCTCCCAGTTGTACTTGTACAGTCTGGCGCAGCTTGCTGTATATCAGGGAGGGAGCAGTCCTAGCTGCTGAGTCCCTCCTCTTGATTCTGTCCATGTTCTTCCTCAACTCCGCTGAGTTGATCTTCTCCTCTATGACGTTCACAACCTCAGCCTTGTGTTCCGGGTCTGCCAGAGTTTGTTTTGAGAGTTGGTGGTTTTTAGCCATGCCAAGGACAACGGTCTTGAGTATGCCCACCACTCTGTCTGCTAGCTCCTCTATGCTCTGAGGAAAGAGATGAGTATTATTAAGAATATTTATGTAGAGTAAAGTAGTTTTTTGGGGTATGTTTACGAAAAATGTGCTATTACGAAGTCCATCAGGAATGTTATGTACCATCGGGGTTATGTTTCATACTTTCAATGACTGTAAGGAGACCGGACAATTCGATTAAGGAGAAAGAAGTGGAAGTACGAGTACAATAGGGTTAATAATGTTTCTAAAATGTAACTAAATACTCTTTTCAAAATGTTCTAACCTTTTCAGTACAAGAGAAACATTCTAGTTTGTTATAAGGCATTTTCACAGAAACCGTTCTCCAAAGAACAGGTAAATAATAATGAACTATTACGATGTTCTTACTTTATAACATCTCAGAAAGCCAGAGCTAAAACTAAGATTTCAAACCAAAGAGCTTTACCAAGAGCTTTATTAAGGTTATATTCAACGGTTAGCTTTATGATTAACTTTACTCCATAGATGAAAAACGCAAGCTTGCTTATAACATTTTACAAATAATTATTTCTGTCAGCTTATCTGTTGGTTAAAACGTTTCTTCCTAATGAAAATCTTTTAGTCAGGTCTGATCATGTAATTTTGATCCAAATCTTATCAGGATTGAATGTTATGGGACGATTGCAGATCAGGTTCTGAGCAAGTCCGATCAGAATCTGTTCTGGTTCTGATTGGAACCTGATCAACTTGTATTTAAAATAAAAATTCTATACCCTTAAATATAAAAAATAAAACACATTTTAACGTTGAATGTAATAAATAACAAGTAGCATGACTAGAAGATGACTTGGTGACGAACAAGACTCTGCCTGAAATAAAAAAGTTTAGATACATTTGTTGGAAATATAGTTTCCTAGAAGGTTTTATATTCATGCAATCATACATTATATTTTCGTGTTAAACATAAAGTAAAATATTGATTAAAATAGGTCTAAAAGAGAACCTATGCGGTTTTTATCCATTTGCTAATACCGTTTAATTTTATAATTGAACTCTTGGTTGAATACTTTTGAACAAAGCTCGGTTATATTACCATACAATCGCTATATTTGCCTACGGTTACACATCATCTTAGATAAATTAACTTCGACTCCTATAATTTTGCTTGGAAGTTAGCAAAGTATAATAAAGTATATTACACACTTACAGTTTCTCCGTCATTCTTTTTAATCGGAGTTCCAGCCACTTCTTGCTTCAACAAGTAGTTCTTTACTGAAGACTCTATCGGTGATTTTAGGAATTCTTTTGCTTCTTTCCCTAGTCTTTGGCCTACCTTAAGGACAACCTTATTATAGATCATTGTAGGCGCTTTCTCAGCTTTACGGTCCCTTTTCTTTATTCTATCCATGTTCTTCTTCATTTCTTCTGAGTTGATCTTCGCGTCTATGGTGCTTGCTACTTCAATCTGATGACTTTCAGTTTGCAACGCTTCTTTAGTAAGCTGTAGGTGGTTGTTTAAGTCGAGTATTGTCTTTGATAGTAAATCCACAACTTTTTCTGCAATCTCTTCCAAGGCCTAAAATAAATAACCACTTAAAGCTCTATCAAATTTAACCAATTTACATAAAAGTGTAAATCTATGTTTATTAATTTTATTAAAACTTACAATGCATTAACTAACAGGAACCGATATATGTCCAAGCCTTTGTAAGGGTAGTTTATACAAGGTGCGACATAAATATTAGTACAAGAGTAGTAGTCAATCTATTGGCACTCAGGTTTTAAATATTTGGCAAACAATGAAATAAAACATGATTAAATCCATTATTAACATTCCTCAAGTTGTATGATTATACTTGCACTGAACTTCAATATAACATATAAAATGCCTTAAAATGTTTTAATAATTAAAATCGAGTAGAATAAAAACGGGGTTCTAAAAACATACAATCATATCAAACCTCTAAATCCATCTACTGGTTTAAATCATAGATTATACGGATTGACACTATAAACTCACAACTTCGGGTTTAAGTTTGTTAGGGCCAGCAATGGAGAAAGCGGATGAGATCAGAATCACAGCCAACGCCAGTATCAGCATGTTGTAGTAAGGTCGTGTATTCTGAAAACAGTAATTTCAGTAAGCAATAAATAAACATCTTCAGAGTTTTATAACAAACTAGAGGATCTGCTCTAAGCAACTAAATAACAATTATACTAAGTTTAATGTAGCTGATTTAATTTGCAATCGTATAAATGTAACAATAATCGTAAAAAGAGAGATATTAAGCTTAAAGGACGTTTTCATTTATTCTCTAGATAATTTACATACCACTGTGCAACTTCCAAACCTAATGTTGCATCTGACAATTTTTTTAACACATTTAAAAACCAGTATACAACATAACAAGTCTGCTTGATCTAAACCCGGAAGTGATAAAGTTCACATGTGTTATGTCAAATCTTTGTTTACACCTGTCTTACTCGATTCAAATCGTTATGAAATGTCAACAGCAACTACAAATATTCTGGTTGTTCCAAAAGGGGTACATCATACCTTATTTCTAGTCAGATATATTTTTGTGATACATAACTTGATCATACAGTTTGTTCTCTGAACGTCTGAGGAATAAATACTAGAAATGATTTTGGATGACATGTTTTTTTAAATATTACCATTAGATTTTACACGATATAAAATGTTCACCTTAACATTATTTTAATTTAATTATCACAATAGTATTGCAGCATTCAAACTTGCTGTACCTTTGTGTTAATTTAGGATTATTCTCTCTTATATTACCTTTCTCCAACCAATCATGTTAGATATTGAAACATGTGGTACAATAACTTTTTTTATCCATAAAGACATTTATAGTGACTCATTTAATAAAATTGATTTGTAAGTGTTACGTACCTGCCACAATTGTGCCAAAAAGCAGAATAGGTGACAAGATTCTTTCTGACGTTTTAAGAAAATTAGTCCCGTATGAGTTTAAATAAGGGGTGATGGGGTAATCGTAATGCCATCACAAGTAAACCATTATTTACAACATCCCAAATTTCTTGTGGATGATATACACAGAGTAAGGTAATGGATGGATGGATGGATGGATGGATGGATGGATGGTATGGTTGGAGTTATCCCAAATAGTGTTATTCCCATTTCAAAACTCCTACAACGTTACCGAACGTGACATGTTTTAAATATTTACAGCTAGCAAGATTTTATGACTTATAACTAGTAATAGTTATTCAAAAACTATCATATATCAAAACTAAGTGTTATGACTTGATGTAATCGTGGCACCAGTATAATCGTGGCATCTTATTACGTTATTTTGAGATTATTAAATTTACTTAGATAATTAAAATAACTATCAGTAAATATTGGAAGGACACATGCGTTTGCTATATAACTAATCCAGTTACTTGAATTGAAAGAAGAAAATAACAAGAATAGTGTTTCAAAGAGTAATTAATAATGTATATTACATAATAATTTATTTTGTTTTTGGACTCCTTAACCGCTAGTTTACTCAAAAGATTATTTGTGCTACACATTTTCAATTAAAATATCTACTTTTGGTTGTGAATATAATTTTGGCAGATGAAAAATTAAACATTTTTTTAAAAGATATTAGTAAACCAATAATAAATGTCATGTTTAAGAATGTATATATGTTAAACGGTAAACATAAATTAGTTGTAGATTTTAACATGACATGTTTACACGTTTGAAACACTTAACTGTAAAAAATAAAAACTGTGTATTTAATTACTGCATTTGTAGCGTTGATTAACAACTGTTGCTAATTTCATTTTCCTGTTTCATTTACCATACATATAAAAAAACACTTTTTTATGAAAAGAATAGATTAAGTAAGGAGTAATTGGAGTACTTTTAACAACAAATATTATTTTATACGTAATGAAAAGAGAACCACGATTGAATTCCATATCAATTAGGGAAATAAACAAGACCAATGAAATATTAATTGGTGATGAAGGACCATTGCAAAATCAAATAAGCATATTTATAATTTAAATGCCAACGTTCTTTGATTGTAAGAAATTTTGGTCATTCTCTTTCACATTAATTATTATTTTATTTATTCCTTTACTTTATAACGGCAAGAGCTTTTACATTTAGTAAAAATACACTGTACCTTAAATTTTACCTTGCATAATTAATTTGACTATTTTTAATATAGGCTCATATGAACATTAAATTGTAAAAACTACGCAGTTATTTTGCATTTATAACTGATATCGGATAAGCCGTTTAAAATATAAATATTGTTTATTAATCATTATTTGTAACAACATTTTAGTTCCAATAGGTTATTAAGAGTAATTAGAAATCAGGGGAAAAATTATGGAGGTTTAATAAAACTCAAAGTAAACAAAATAAATATTTAAAAAACTCTACACTTAGCTTGAATGTAAACAACGGACAAAGGTGAAGTGAATTATGAATGTACCTTTTTTGCGAAAGGAGCTCTGAAGTAATCTGAAGTAAGTGAATTTAATTTGTTCAACTGAGTGTATCGTTCAAAATGCAATTGGTTGAATTTTCAAATAGCCAAAAAGTCCTAAAATCTCTATTTATTTATTAATGGGGGTTTAAATAAAATAAATAAATACTTACTCCTTCAGATGCTTAGGTTTGTTTTAGGATTGAAAGTCCTATTACAGTTGCTAACTAGTTTTGTCGTTGGATTGTGCTCAGTCTACAGCTATTTTTAGTGAATTTCCTATGGAAATTAAACTATTAGCATGACCCGCACGGTGAAACTTAAGCCCGGGACCACCATAGAAGTTCATAACGTGACCCCCTGAATAAGTTTTGCAGGGATGTACACAATTGTATACATGGGGTTTTGCACTCTAGTGGTCAAATTTTTTGTCCGATTTAATTCAAATTTGGTAGGGACATTTCATTCTATAATCAGTTGCACAAGTTTGTTGGGGAAAACAATCGGAAAACTCTAACCCCCTTATTCGGGGATTAATCTTTAAAATTTTGAGTTTTTGGGCCCAAAAAGGGTCAAAAAAGCCCCAGATGTAAAATTAACGAATGTAAAAAGGTGGAAATGAGGTAGGCAAAACTTTTAAGCGCACTCTCGTTGTTCTAGCATAAATATGTACCGAGTTATTAAAGAAAATGTGTATTGTAACGATTGAAATTTAAAACCTATAATCCCCGAAAATTTCCAGCTTGATCACCTGGAAAGGCTCGCCATTTTTGGATTTATCGTCGGTAGAGTGCACCTTCCGACAAATAAAGCCACCACCTGGTGGATGTGCGTGCAATTGCCTCCCTCACTTGCAGGCATTACCGTTTTAGCCAGTGCCAACGGTCAACAAGATAAGGAGCGGCGACGTGATCAAACAGTCATGGACGTTGGTTTCGGGGCCCGGCCGCATGGACTGACGCTTGGTTCAGGGCGCCGAGAGAGATTGATAACAGCCGATTTGGGTCGGAAGGACTGAGGAAGCGGCGGCAGTGAAAGAAAATTTGTGCTAGTCTGATATTGGTGAATTTAAACCCTCACACCCAGAGTTGGTGGATAAATAACTGTTGCCTGAGGTGAGTTGATATTCAAATTAATAGTTTAATGTTGTTTTCATGAATATAAATTTAATAAAACAAAGGTAATAGTAGGCTTTTAAAACATGAATTGTTTGGCTGGTCGACTGGATTTTAGCTGAATCAGGAAAACTAGTTTAAAAAAATATATATATGTTAGTAATATTTATTATATAAAACCTTGTTTATTTACCCTTGGTAACCTAATTTTTGGCTGGGGAAGTTAAAAAAAAAAATACTTTAGCGAAGTTTCAGAAACTTGATCTTTCAAAACATTGTTCCAACATGCCGATCAGAAATCCTGTAATTTCTGGTTAATAATTTAGCTGTAAAATTTTGTCTACAATTTCGCAAATAATTAATTGCAGTTGTTTTAAATTTCAATAGTGTTAAACATGATTTAGACAGATGGGTATTATTATTATGTATTATTATGTAAGTTAAGACAAGGGAATATAATTTGGAAGGGATTGGATTTTATTTTACCACAAGAAAGTAAATTATTATTATTAAATGTTTAGTTATAAGATGTTTAACCTTTAAATAAGGATGTTATTATTTTAATGGGTGTTCAGTTGAGGTAGTATAATATTCTTAGTCAGATACAGGAAAAATGTTCATGACTAGATGAGTTGTGTTGGATATTTTACAAAGGTCATATTTTAAATAACCTCATCGATTAAACTAATCTTATAGTAAATTGTATAGATTTTATTTTGAAATAAATTCATGGTCCAATTAAATAATTATTTTAGAACCAGTATCTACCAAGAGTAATTTAACTGTGTTTCAATTTAGATTGTTTTAATAGAGGGATGTTTTATATAAATATGTTTTGGTTCACATTCAGTATGCATAGATATACAATTTAATTCAAGACAACCACAGTTCTGGGTAATAAATTGATAAGTATACAGCAATGAAGTTTAAATGGATGTTTATTCTAGATAATTATTTGTTTGTAGTAAAAAAAACGTATAAATGCCTATTCTAATATTAATGTAAGGTTTTTTTTTTTGAAGTATGGAATATCATATGGATAGGTAATGGGCTTATGTTTAACATTTGTCTAGATGGACTAAGCGTGCAGAAATATTTCAGTTTAAATATTTTAGGGGAAATTAAATATTTTTGTCTGATATTGTAGTTTACTTTCATGTAATTTATTGTTGAAACTTGCTCAGAGAGAAATTATATCATCACCACAGTAATGTAATTGATATGGGATTAGGACTTGTTATCTTGCCAAGGATGTTATGAGATAAAATGGACATTTTTGTAAGGGGAATTAGGGACATAAGAATCATGTGGTTATTTAGTCGGGTCAAATATTATTCTGGCACGGTGCTTGCACAGGGTTTTGACAGTCAGCCACCTTAGAGGTGCTGGACACCACCTGCCACTGTGAGAGCTGGCTGCCACCTTGGACTACTCCGGGACTTCTACATCAGACAGCCTGGTACTACTGTGTGCTGCTTGGACTACTGGGGCCTTCCAAACCCCTTAGGACTTCAGTGTAAATGCGATACCGTTTGCGGGCCCGCGATAATTTTGAACTTCAATTTGGTGAGTGACTATTCACATTTATTTCCGACCCAGGATTTTCTCATCAAGGAAGACAACTACCCCAGAGAAGAGACTATTTACTACAGTGCCAATTGAACTTTGATGTTGCATATTAATTCATGTTATTTACAGGTGGCCACCTAGGTGATTGTTGTGTTGATTGTTAGGTTAAGATTTGTACATTAGTTTTAAGGATCTGTATAATTAATGAATATAGTAGTTTATGTGGTTGTCTCATGTTGACATTTTGATGAATATAAGGGATTTGATGTTTATCTAAAGAATTTGAAGGATGAGTTCAGGAAATATTTTGGTCTGAAGATTAAGCGCTTATCTGCTGTTGGTAATACGTTTTATTTTAGGCCAACATTGGTATTTTGTTATCCTTATCTCAAAAGTTGATTAAATTTGATTGTTATTTCTATTTTGAGTTTACAATTGAGTCTACCTTGTTACCGATTACTAAAGCTGGATAAATCCGGCAATTTGACAGTTTATTTTGATTAAATATTTATTTGACTTACCAAAAAAAATAAATTCTTTTATTTATCAAGATTAATTATACAACTAACAGCATTACTTCTATTTAAAATCATTGTGAACTATATATATTGAGTTAAAGTAATCGAGTTAAATTGAAGTAAATATTCCTTAGCCTAATCTAATTGTCTAGAGTTACCATACTTCATTTATAATTTTAAATATCTATAAAATGTTTTATTTTATAACAAACTTTCATAAGCCTATGGTGTAACGACCAGCCAAAATCAAGTGCAATATATCTTTCAGCTTATTTAATTGGTTTGATTATCAATCTCTACCAAGGACCTCTAAGGGAAGAGACTTGGTTCCTCATTGATGAGTCTCAGTTTCTCTACATCCTCCAATGAGGTGGCGCCCTACAACTTACTTAAGGATTTCTGAGGTTCCTTGTTATGGTTGATTTTACAACGCCATTACAAATCTTCAACCCCGACCTAGCTGATCTAGCCGGTGACCAATTTAACTAGAAATAGGAGTGGCAAATGGCGCCCAACGTGTTATTAGGGGATTGGTAACAAGTGGACTTCAGGAAAATAAAAGTTTACTCTTGTATAGGGTTAGTTGGTGTTATTGATAATGTTTTGCTGATGCTTTTATAAGACACGGTAGACTAGTAAGGTGTATATGAGCATTTCTATTTCACTACTAAATTTAGTATCCTTCTTAAATATGAATTCTTGTTATTTGAGAAAAGGTGAACTTGAGTATGAGTTGAAAATCAGAGGAATATCATCGGAGGGAACTGTTGCGGATCTGAGAAAACGCTTAAATCAGGCTTTTGCTAAAAATACAAAGGTAGATGAAGAAGCCGTGAAGCAGTTGGATCTAGAGGAGGAGCTGAAAGAATGTAAGGATAAATACTCAGATTTTTCTACATTAGTGGAAGAGTATGAGGGAAATAAGAAGGATACAGAGTTCCAGAGAATTTCTTGTAGGTTGTGGCATCTCTATTCACGAGTTGGGAGAATTCCGATCACAGACCCTCTTCAGGAAGATGAACAGGAAAAAGAGGAACTGCTAAGTAAAGTTAAAGAATTGATGGACAACTTCGCAGCAGGAGGCAGCACAGGCACACCACCAGGAGAGGAACCACAACAGTCTCAAGGTGATTTAAACATGGGTACAGAAAACTTGGAGAATCAAGAGGAGAGGTCAAAAAGGTTTACATCGGATGAGAACATAGAATTGAATCCAGTTAAAATGACATCTAATGAAGACAAGGCACCGCATAGGGCAATGGAACCACTACGGACCTGCAAAGCCGAGGAAATTAAGGAAGTAGGATATATGAGTAGATCCAAGGCAATCCCAGTTTACAAATGGGGTCTCAAGTTTGACCTGAGCACAGGTCAGAGTGTCGGTTCTTTTTTGCAGAGAGTGGAGGAGTTGAGGCGAGCACGTGGTTTAAATGAAAGAGAATTATTTGAGTCTGCAGTAGATTTGTTTACAGGACAGTCGTTGATTTGGTACCGTTCCACCTTGAATAGGATTCAGTCTTGGTCAGAATTATGTAGGGAAATGCGAACGGTATTTCAGTCGCCGGATTACGACATAAGATTGCAGCGTGAAATTTTCAGTAGGTGCCAAGGGGAAAGTGAACCCATTGACTTGTATTTAGCATCAATGGAAGGGCTATATGGAAGATTAACTGCCCAGGTCCAGGAAACGGATAAATTGAGACAAATTATGAATAACATGCATCCACACTTGCAAGATCGTTTAGCGTTAGAGGAAATCAGTACAATTGAAGAGCTAAGAAACAAAGGCAGACGGGCAGAAGCAGGTCGACTACGGGCTAACTTCGTTCGAAACCCATCAATGAACAACCCCATTCTAGAACCTGATTTAGCATGCTTCGACCGGACTAGGCGTGGAAATGGACCTCAGGGGAGAGTTGCAACCCTACATACACAGACATACACCAAGATAGGCAGAAAAGAAGTGAGATGTTGGAATTGTCAACACGTAGGACACAGACATGCGGATTGTAGGTCACACAAAAAGAAATTTTGTTATGGTTGTGGTCAGCCAGATACGATCAGGGCGGAATGTTCACGGTGCAATCCAAAAAACTTGTGAGGTGGGGAGTCGACCGGAAAAGGCTAGTTGACTCCCAGGAAAAAGTAGAGCAAGTTCTTAAAATTAATTATATCTTGGTGTCAAAAGAGAACGATTCAAGACCTTACTTGGACATACGCATTTTTGGAAAGGGTTTCAGAGCACTTCTAGATTCCGGTGCATCAAGGACAGTACTAGGAGAGGAAGGTCTTTGGATTCTTGATAAATTTCCTGCGAGGCTCAAACACTTCAATCGAAATTTTGTGGAAACTGCAGACTTGTCAAAGCATGAAATCATAGGGGAAGTCTATTTACCGATTACATTACAGGGTAGGACCAGGAATGTGCCAGTGTTAGTGGTGCCTTCTTTCAAGCAATCATTAATATTAGGAGTCGACTTCTGGGGGAAAATGCAACTAGTGACAGACTTACACAATAGAACATGGGAATTTGCTCCTGATATCCCAAGAATTTCGACACTTCAGACGGATAGTGGTTTGAGATCAGAGGAAAACCTTACAGAAGAGCAGAGACTAGAACTTTTTAGAGTCATCAAGGAAGAATTTGAAAAGTCACCTTCAGGATTAGGTCGGACACAGCTAGTAGAACATGTAATTGACACAGGTAACGCTGCACCTATAAAGCAACGGTACTATCCGATGTCACCAGCGAGGTTGAAGATTGCAAACGATGAGTTGGATAAAATGGTAGAACTGGGAGTGGTCAGAAAATCAAAAAGCGCCTGGTCTTCACCTATAGTTTTGGTAGACAAACCTGATGGTGGTACAAGATTTTGTGTAAATTTTCGTCAAGTAAATGCAGTAACAAAACGAGATGCATACCCTTTACCGCAGGTAACGATGATACTGGATAGGTTACGAGACGCTCGCTATTTGTCAAAAATGGATGTCAAAAGCGCCTACTGGCAAATTCCTCTGTCTGAAGACAGCAAAGAAAAAACAGCTTTCACTATCCCAGGGAGGGGACTGTTTGAGTTTGAAACAATGCCATTTGGACTACACAATGCGGCTGCCACTTGGCAGAGATTCATAGACTCAGTCATAGGAGCAGATCTGGAACCCCATGTTTTTGTCTACCTGGATGACATTATCGTGGTAACTAGCAATTTCGATCATCATGTAGAAGTGTTAAGGGAGATACTTGCTCGCTTGCGTGCCGCTAACATAACACTAAATCAGGATAAGTGTAGATGGTGCCACCATGAATTGAAATACCTCGGCTATATTGTGGATAAACAGGGGTTGCATGTAGATCCTGAAAAGGTAGAAGCAATAACGAGTATCCCGGTACCCAAGAACCAAAAACAAGTACGCCAATTTTGCGGAACAGCTTCGTGGTACCGCCGATTCATACCCAATTTTGCAGAAAGAATGCAGCCCCTAACTAGACTCTTGAAGAAAAATAAAAAATACGAATGGTCAGAAGAGGTACAAAAGGCATTTGACGATATCAAGAGCTGCTTAGTTAAAGCACCCATATTAGCATGTCCAGATTTCTCCAGACCATTCACTATATCATGTGATGCATCAGGCATAGGTATAGGAGCTGTTTTAAGTCAAACTTCACAACAAGGAGAGTCAGTAATAGCCTATGCAAGCCGCACACTCAGCAAAGATGAGCAAAAGTTTTCGGCAACAGAAAGAGAGTGCCTCGCGGTCATTTGGGCAATCGAAAGATTTCGGCCTTATGTTGAAGGAACTAAGTTCACGGTCGTGACTGACCACCACAGCCTACTGTGGCTGCATAATTTAAAGGACCCCCAGGGAAGAATTGCTAGATGGTGTCTTCGTTTGCAGCCCTTCAATTTCACCCTGATACATCGCAAAGGAAAGGAACACGTTGTTCCAGATATTCTCTCGAGGAACCCTACAAAAGAAACAGCGAAAGACGAGATGGTCTATGTCATCGATCTACCAGAAGAAATCCAGGACAAATGGTACAGACGAATGATGGAGGTTGTAGCCGATAAACCTGAAAAGTATCCTGAGTGGAAAATCGAAGAAGGAAAAATATGGAAGCATTTACCAAATAGTTCCAGCCTTACAGAGGAATCGGAAGATTGGAAATTGGTAATTCCAAAGGATATACGGCCTCAGATAATGAGAGAAGGACATGACATTCCAACGGCTGGCCATATGGGCAGTCTAAAGACTTGCAAAAGAATTCAACAAAGATATTTTTGGCCAAAGATGAGAAAAGATATCGCCAAGTACGTTGCTAGATGTAAGACATGTCATAGTGTGAAGTACGACCAACAGAAGCCTTAAGGATTAATGGGAGAAAGAAGAGGAGTGAACCAGCCATGGAAAATGATAGCGGCAGATTTGATGGGACCTTTTCCTCGATCTCTTCGGGGATTTAAATATCTGCTAGTGGTCACAGACACCTTCTCTAAATTCACCCTTCTTTATCCACTGAGGTCAGCAAACGCAAAGGCAGTGTCTAAACACTTAGAGGAGGACATTTTTATGGTCTATGGTGTACCGGATTACATAATCTGTGACAATGGCTCTGAATTTATTGGTGCCCCATTCAGGAACATGACGAAAGATTATAATGTAAAACTATTGTTAAACCCGAGCCGACATCCACAGGCAAACCCTGCGGAAAGGGTCAATAGGAACATAATCACAATGTTGAGAGCTTATATCGGAGAAAACCACAGAGAATGGGACAGGCTCCTTCCACAAGTGGGATTCGCATTAAGGACAGCCATCCATGAGACCACAGGATATTCTCCTGCCTTCATCAATTTCGGACGAGAACCGGCACCATCGGGGAAAGCTCCAGGATGCACCGACACGGAAGAAACCCCTGAAGTTTTGAGCTGTGGAGATTACGGCAAACGGTTGCAAGAACTTCAACAGATCTACCAGGAGGTCACCCAAAAGATTTCGGATGCACATATAAGGAACTCCAAACATTACAATCTTCGAAGGAGGCCACTCCAATTCAAGGAAGGAGATTTGGTGTGGAAACGGAATTTTGCACAATCTAAAGCGGGGGCATACTTTGCAGCCAAACTTACCCCAAGATTTGTTGGTCCCTTTCGCGTCGCCCGGAAAATATCAAACCTGGTCTATGCAGTCGAAGACCTTGATGGAAAGCCCTTGGGAAACTGGCATGTTTCTGACTTGAAGAGAGACATCGAGTAGACGATGAGAAATTTTGGGAAAATTTCTCCAAGGAAGGGGGGTATTTGTAACGATTGAAATTTAAAACCTATAATCCCCGAAAATTTCCAGCTTGATCACCTGGAAAGGCTCGCCATTTTTGGATTTATCGTCGGTAGAGTGCACCTTCCGACAAATAAAGCCACCACCTGGTGGATGTGCGTGCAATTGCCTCCCTCACTTGCAGGCATTACCGTTTTAGCCAGTGCCAACGGTCAACAAGATAAGGAGCGGCGACGTGATCAAACAGTCATGGACGCTGGTTTCGGGGCCCGGCCGCATGGACTGACGCTTGGTTCAGGGCGCCGAGAGAGATTGATAACAGCCGATTTGGGTCGGAAGGACTGAGGAAGCGGCGGCAGTGAAAGAAAATTTGTGCTAGTCTGATATTGGTGAATTTAAACCCTCACACCCAGAGTTGGTGGATAAATAACTGTTGCCTGAGGTGAGTTGATATTCAAATTAATAGTTTAATGTTGTTTTCATGAATATAAATTTAATAAAACAAAGGTAATAGTAGGCTTTTAAAACATGAATTGTTTGGCTGGTCGACTGGATTTTAGCTGAATCAGGAAAACTAGTTTAAAAAAATATATATATGTTAGTAATATTTATTATATAAAACCTTGTTTATTTACCCTTGGTAACCTAATTTTTGGCTGGGGAAGTTAAAAAAAAAAATACTTTAGCGAAGTTTCAGAAACTTGATCTTTCAAAACATTGTTCCAACATGCCGATCAGAAATCCTGTAATTTCTGGTTAATAATTTAGCTGTAAAATTTTGTCTACAATTTCGCAAATAATTAATTGCAGTTGTTTTAAATTTCAATAGTGTTAAACATGATTTAGACAGATGGGTATTATTATTATGTATTATTATGTAAGTTAAGACAAGGGAATATAATTTGGAAGGGATTGGATTTTATTTTACCACAAGAAAGTAAATTATTATTATTAAATGTTTAGTTATAAGATGTTTAACCTTTAAATAAGGATGTTATTATTTTAATGGGTGTTCAGTTGAGGTAGTATAATATTCTTAGTCAGATACAGGAAAAATGTTCATGACTAGATGAGTTGTGTTGGATATTTTACAAAGGTCATATTTTAAATAACCTCATCGATTAAACTAATCTTATAGTAAATTGTATAGATTTTATTTTGAAATAAATTCATGGTCCAATTAAATAATTATTTTAGAACCAGTATCTACCAAGAGTAATTTAACTGTGTTTCAATTTAGATTGTTTTAATAGAGGGATGTTTTATATAAATATGTTTTGGTTCACATTCAGTATGCATAGATATACAATTTAATTCAAGACAACCACAGTTCTGGGTAATAAATTGATAAGTATACAGCAATGAAGTTTAAATGGATGTTTATTCTAGATAATTATTTGTTTGTAGTAAAAAAAACGTATAAATGCCTATTCTAATATTAATGTAAGGTTTTTTTTTTTGAAGTATGGAATATCATATGGATAGGTAATGGGCTTATGTTTAACATTTGTCTAGATGGACTAAGCGTGCAGAAATATTTCAGTTTAAATATTTTAGGGGAAATTAAATATTTTTGTCTGATATTGTAGTTTACTTTCATGTAATTTATTGTTGAAACTTGCTCAGAGAGAAATTATATCATCACCACAGTAATGTAATTGATATGGGATTAGGACTTGTTATCTTGCCAAGGATGTTATGAGATAAAATGGACATTTTTGTAAGGGGAATTAGGGACATAAGAATCATGTGG
Organism: Allygus modestus; assembly: GCA_963675035.1. NCBI lineage: Eukaryota > Metazoa > Arthropoda > Insecta > Hemiptera > Cicadellidae > Allygus > Allygus modestus. The sequence goes on from OY776115.1 coordinate 10,985,440, forward strand.
TTATTTAGTCGGGTCAAATATTATTCTGGCACGGTGCTTGCACAGGGTTTTGACAGTCAGCCACCTTAGAGGTGCTGGACACCACCTGCCACTGTGAGAGCTGGCTGCCACCTTGGACTACTCCGGGACTTCTACATCAGACAGCCTGGTACTACTGTGTGCTGCTTGGACTACTGGGGCCTTCCAAACCCCTTAGGACTTCAGTGTAAATGCGATACCGTTTGCGGGCCCGCGATAATTTTGAACTTCAATTTGGTGAGTGACTATTCACATTTATTTCCGACCCAGGATTTTCTCATCAAGGAAGACAACTACCCCAGAGAAGAGACTATTTACTACAGTGCCAATTGAACTTTGATGTTGCATATTAATTCATGTTATTTACAGGTGGCCACCTAGGTGATTGTTGTGTTGATTGTTAGGTTAAGATTTGTACATTAGTTTTAAGGATCTGTATAATTAATGAATATAGTAGTTTATGTGGTTGTCTCATGTTGACATTTTGATGAATATAAGGGATTTGATGTTTATCTAAAGAATTTGAAGGATGAGTTCAGGAAATATTTTGGTCTGAAGATTAAGCGCTTATCTGCTGTTGGTAATACGTTTTATTTTAGGCCAACATTGGTATTTTGTTATCCTTATCTCAAAAGTTGATTAAATTTGATTGTTATTTCTATTTTGAGTTTACAATTGAGTCTACCTTGTTACCGATTACTAAAGCTGGATAAATCCGGCAATTTGACAGTTTATTTTGATTAAATATTTATTTGACTTACCAAAAAAAATAAATTCTTTTATTTATCAAGATTAATTATACAACTAACAGCATTACTTCTATTTAAAATCATTGTGAACTATATATATTGAGTTAAAGTAATCGAGTTAAATTGAAGTAAATATTCCTTAGCCTAATCTAATTGTCTAGAGTTACCATACTTCATTTATAATTTTAAATATCTATAAAATGTTTTATTTTATAACAAACTTTCATAAGCCTATGGTGTAACGACCAGCCAAAATCAAGTGCAATATATCTTTCAGCTTATTTAATTGGTTTGATTATCAATCTCTACCAAGGACCTCTAAGGGAAGAGACTTGGTTCCTCATTGATGAGTCTCAGTTTCTCTACATCCTCCAATGAGGTGGCGCCCTACAACTTACTTAAGGATTTCTGAGGTTCCTTGTTATGGTTGATTTTACAACGTCATTACAAATCTTCAACCCCGACCTAGCTGATCTAGCCGGTGACCAATTTAACTAGAAATAGGAGTGGCAGTATCGACCCAACAGAGTACGTTGTCTTATGGGGTTTTTTACTTTAGAAAAACATGTTATTCATTTGTAGTTGTAGTTTTATCATCCCCAGCAACCTCACGCCTACTTTGACTCGACCTTCTGCTAACCTCATAATGTGCAAAATTGTATTCCCAGTATTGCAGGGAAATGAAACCAGGAGCATCAGAACAGCCAAAAAATCAATACAAATTTTAATAAATGTATTTTTTTACACTGACTTAGAGTTTTAAAGTTTATTATGTGGAAATTCACTTCACTCCCGTCAGCGTCCTGCGTGCGAACTCGTTTTATATAATTTTAGAAAACAAATGAATAACTTTTGGGCGATGAGAGAAATTTGTATATGACACTAAACCTTTAAAGCTTCATAATTACATTCATTTAATTTGATTTATATCACCATTGTGTTGAAATTATCACATAAAATAATAAGTTTTTAGCGAATTTCCCCTATAGAGCAGAAGCTATGACCAAGAAAGCTATTTAAGCATTTTGAAACGGACAATATCAAACATTTTATATTATATATGTGTGTGTGTGTGTGTGTGTGTGTGTGTGTGTGTGTGTGTGTGTGTGTGTGTCCGTAAGCACGATAACAAATGTACAAAGTACTATTTATTTGAACGAGTTCAATGACCGGACGAATCGCACCATCCGAAGGGGGGTTGGGGGGGTTTTTTACCCCAAAAATGGGTTTTTTGGTTTCCACATGTAATTTTTATTTATATACAATTTTAATTTTTACCATTAAATTCAGCTTAAAAAATTAACAATTCGGTAAATTAAACATTGTTCCACGTCAATTAGTTACTGAGATATTGAAAGTGTTAACACAGTACGTTGTCTAATGTTATTCTTATGGAGAAAATAAAAATTGTATATCTTGCTTATTTATGAACATAAACTGACAAAATTTGGTATATGGGTTCATCTAGTTGTGGTTTATTTGGTTCCCGTAGCAGCAAACCTAGGCACATGTTATTCTTATGGAAAATAATTAAAATATTATACATCGCTTATTTATGAATGCATATATATGAAATTTGGTATGTGACTTCACTTATATGAGTTATATTGATATTTGCATAAAAACCCATTATGTTCCTTGTTGCAGCAAACCTGCGTACTCTTCCCCAATGTTAGTCTTATGGAGAATAATTAATATTTTAAATATCGCTTGATTGTGAATATATTTCTTATGAATCCTGTTAAGTGTTTTAATGTGTTATGTTTATATTCATTAGACAATCCCTTAGTCTTATGGAGAATAATTAATATTTTAAATATCGCTTGATTTTGAATATATTTCTTATGAATCCTGTTAAGTGTTTTAATGTGTTATGTTTATATTCATTAGAAATTCCCTGAGTATGCAGGTTTGATGCGACGGGTGTATTTATTTTACTTGAAATCCAACACTTTTCAAGCGTGACCACGTTACCATATCGTCACATGCGGCATGTGTATATACGTCCACTATATGCAAATGGACCAATCAGGCTTCCATTAACGCTTCAAAGCTATTTTTATTGGAGCTGTTTATACAAACCGTTCGATTTTAACAACCAAGGCTATGATTGTACTCGTATATCGTAATATTATTTATAATACTGTATACAGAACTACCAACATATGTAATTCTAAGAGATTATCCTTTTAAAAGATTTTTTTTTTTTTTTTTCAAAAAATATGTCTAGCTATAAGGTATACAGATTACGTAATTGTAAATTAATTCAAATCTAGTGTGAATTTGACTTGTAGGAATACATACGGATATTTTCCCGAAATTTAGATTTGAATTTTTTTAATTTATCACCTTAAATAATTCCAAATACATATGCAATGTATAATATGTGGGATTGTTTTTGTATAAGTCAATTTGAGTAGTTGAAAAAATAGCACTATGACTTCCAAAAAGTAATGGGTAAAACATGTTAAGATGAACATTAAAAAAATCTATCAAAATTACTCCAACAGAATAAAAATTTTCCCGGTTTAATTTATGTCATACCTTATAAATTTCTGAAAAAGCAACTGTAACTTCCAAAAAGAGAAGTTCACTGGGAAGTTGACCAATGAAGTTCATATGTTATAGCTAAAATAACATTTACAACGTATGTAGCCTGAAATAAATTATTGATAAAAGATGTTGTGTATCTAACAAAAACAAATTCGATTTTATGAGGCAAACTGAAGAGCACATGGTATAGTTGCATATACTAATTTGTATAATATTTTAATAAACACCAAAAATGTGTTATACACGTAAATAGGTCATTGCCGTTGTATGAAACATCCTATTTTATCCCCAAAGGAGATTTCGTTTAAAAACGCAATTTACTCAATCCTCTTATGGCTCTCTGAGAACTGATAAACCCATTATGAAAAGGGAACATTTTTATAAAAACTTTATAACGAGTACGTCATTCAATTTTTACAAATCCGAATATATATTTGAACGTTCTAAGTATTTCGTTGGCTTCAACCTCAGCAAATAAATTTATACTATTTATCCTTCAGTAAAATCTTTATTTTTGTGATTGGGAACCTTGTAGTTTTGTGACTTGTTAATATTATAGAATCATAAATTCCTCCTATTTATATGGCCAAGTCTATCTCATACAGCAAATTAATAACCTTATGGAGCAGTTTATTTTATCTATCTATATTAGTAAATGAATTTCTTGATTTTTGTTTGGCAATTTTTACTTATAAAACTATTATTTTATATCCATATTTGATATAAATCGAAAGCTCTTACCCTCTAGATGTGCTTTTTGGGATTTCCATAAACTCTCAACCACGGGGCTTTGCCCCACAATATTTCAGAGTCTCAATGTTAATCTTATGGAGTTATATTTTATTTAGTTAGTCAGCTGATTGTAATGTAAATAAACTCTCAAAAGGTATGGCTCTATACTTGATAGATCCCCTTTTGGAGAATGGGACATCTGCTAGTCCTGTTTATATAATAACCTGTGATCGTTGGCTGCTATGTTTGTAGTCCAAACTTTTGCTGCTGTTAACCCCCTAAAATCATTCACTGAGAAAGGGGTTCATACCAAGTAGAAAAAAACTCCACAGCGTCCATAGATCTCCATAAATCCATAGATCTCGAGAGGGCTCTAGATTATGGCACAGTTCGAGATAAAGATGTCTTACTTACGTTAAATAGTCTACTTCCTTAGCCTTTTCTTTTAAATCCTATGATCATCATTCTCAGTGTTTGGTTGATCAAATTCTACTTAGGACGCACAAATTTGTCTTTCAAACATCTAAACGACGCCCTAGCCACTCAGTGCAAAGACTTAAGAAAACTGGAATCTATTCCTACAAATGGCCTTACTACACTCAACAACTTCTTTGGATCCAGGAAGCTAAGAGAAAATTCCGCTAGAGGGTGTCCCTAAACGTAAGTTAATATCTTGAAAACTTGTTACTAAACAAACAGTAAGTAACAGCAACAAAAACTTATCAAACATAACATGCCAGTAGCATAAAAATGCATGTCAAAAGGTCTTCCGCACCTAATAAACTATCGTCTATAGGAGAAAGTTATTTGATAGGTGAATGGTAGTACATTACTGATATTTTTTTAAATTTTTATATATTTAGGTATCATGGGGAACATACCCCATAAGACCAAAAATCCTGGTTAAGGTGACGATTTGTTTGATTATACGTTTTGAAAAATTCGTTTTGAAATACACAGGAACCCACTGATCAGAATAATTCCCAATTTTGAAAATGTTCCTTTACATAAAAATGTACTAAATTTCTTAGTTTTCCTGTTCTCATCCCTAAGTCTTTTTTAATCATGGTTGTAGTGCTCGTGAAACACAAAAAATACAAATATGAAAATATTCACGTGTTAAGACATTCCCTTGTTTAAAACTTGTTGGGTAAACACAGGGCCATCTTTACGCATTTCGAAACGGACAATATGAAAAATTGTTTATTTAAATTGCATAAATTATGCAAATATAATAGCAAATAGAGAGAATACCATTTTGCTGTATTTTTTTACGTATTCAGCAATGTAAACGTTAAATTCAGACACATACCTTTTAAAATAAAGCATTTTAAACTTACATTTACTATTTTAAATATACATTAATAAAAGGTTGTTTCTCTATTTCAGCATAACTAATAATATTCTAAATTATTAATATATTTTGTCTATACACCCTTTAGGTATACTAATGCTTAATATGATTTACTATGATATGATACAAAAATATAAGACAAAATGCAAGTGGAACATCTATTTATATAAGAACTTACTTGTTTTTGACTAAAGTACCTTGCCTAAACGCTTTGGAAAAAACTTAATGAACATTTTGTATAGTTTATGATAGTCGTATAATCCAACTGTGAGTGTTTCTCTGCTCTATATGTTACAATTTTATGAATCGTCTATTAGTTACATGAAATGGAAAAACTGACTTCATTCAAATAAAAGTCTGTGTAAATTAGAATAGATTGAAATTAGAACAGTCGTGGCCAATACACGCTCCACTGTTCAGGTAATTAAAACAAAGGATCAATTACTTTTAATTGACTCTCTAATATATAAATTAATGGAGCATTTTATTGAGCCGTCTCACTGTTTGTAGCAAACTCTTTTACTAAATTGATTCAATTTAAAATTCAAAAACCGGCGCGGATATTGCTTTTAGTATAACTTAGCAATCAGCTAAACATCGATTCAAACTTATTATTATTTAACTTAAAACATATTCCTGCATTGTTTTTAGATTGATTAACTGATATTTAAGCTCTATTTAGAATATATTTTTTAATGTTTTGCTTAATGATGCATTTATTTTCTGCCAGTTTCGAATCAAAATGAGATAATAATTAGTGTTGAGTATGTTTGACAAAATAAGAACAAATATTTACAGTACCTCAGTTACTTTTCCTGTTCCCAGAAAGTACACAAATTCATTAAACCCTTCTATTTTATGTGGAATGAAAGTTATAATAGAAAAGCTCCAACAATGATATATTTCATTTGTTTATTTTTAAACAGAAGCGATGTTACAAATCGACAGAAGAGACCTGGATTTCTCAAGCAAGATTCATCCTTTAGAGATAACGTCACACCAGAGACTCAGCCCAGTAGGTCACTGGTGAAGATGTCATGATAACACATGTCAGGATCCTGTAGAGATAACGTCACACCAGAGACTCAGCCCAGTAGGTCACTGGTGACGATGTCATGATAACACATGTCAGGATCCTGTAGAGATAACGTCACACCAGAGACTCAGCCCAGTAGGTCACTGGTGACGATGTCATGATAACACATGTCAGGATCCTGTAGAGATAACGTCACACCAGAGACTCAGCCCAGTAGGTCACTGGTGACGATGTCATGATAACACATGTCAGGATCCTGTAGAGATAACGTCACACCAGAGACTCAGCCCAGTAGGTCACTGGTGACGATGTCATGATAACACATGTCAGGATCCTGTAGAGATAACGTCACACCAGAGACTCAGCCCAGTAGGTCACTGGTGACGATGTCATGATAACACATGTCAGGATCCTGTAGAGATAACGTCACACCAGAGACTCAGCCCAGTAGGTCACTGGTGACGATGTCATGATAACACATGTCAGGATCCTGTAGAGATAACGTCACACCAGAGACTCAGCCCAGTAGGTCACTGGTGACGATGTCATGATAACACATGTCAGGATCCTGTAGAGATAACGTCACACCAGAGACTCAGCCCAGTAGGTCACTGGTGACGATGTCATGATAACACATGTCAGGATCCTGTAGAGATAACGTCACACCAGAGACTCAGCCCAGTAGGTCACTGGTGACGATGTCATGATAACACATGTCAGGATCCTGTAGAGATAACGTCACACCAGAGACTCAGCCCAGTAGGTCACTGGTGACGATGTCATGATAACACATGTCAGGATCCTGTAGAGATAACGTCACACCAGAGACTCAGCCCAGTAGGTCACTGGTGACGATGTCATGATAACACATGTCAGGATCCTGTAGAGATAACGTCACACCAGAGACTCAGCCCAGTAGGTCACTGGTGACGATGTCATGATAACACATGTCAGGATCCTGTAGAGATAACGTCACACCAGAGACTCAGCCCAGTAGGTCACTGGTGACGATGTCATGATAACACATGTCAGGATCCTGTAGAGATAACGTCACACCAGAGACTCAGCCCAGTAGGTCACTGGTGACGATGTCATGATAACACATGTCAGGATCCTGTAGAGATAACGTCACACCAGAGACTCAGCCCAGTAGGTCACTGGTGACGATGTCATGATAACACATGTCAGGATCCTGTAGAGATAACGTCACACCAGAGACTCAGCCCAGTAGGTCACTGGTGACGATGTCATGATAACACATGTCAGGATCCTGTAGAGATAACGTCACACCAGAGACTCAGCCCAGTAGGTCACTGGTGACAATGTCATGATAACACATGTCAGGATCCTGTAGAGATAACGTCACACCAGAGACTCAGCCCAGTAGGTCACTGGTGACAATGTCATGATAACACATGTCAGGATCCTGTAGAGATAACGTCACACCAGAGACTCAGCCCAGTAGGTCACTGGTGACGATGTCATGATAACACATGTCAGGATCCTGTAGAGATAACGTCACACCAGAGACTCAGCCCAGTAGGTCACTGGTGACGATGTCATGATAACACATGTCAGGATCCTGTAGAGATAACGTCACACCAGAGACTCAGCCCAGTAGGTCACTGGTGACGATGTCATGATAACACATGTCAGGATCCTGTAGAGATAACGTCACACCAGAGACTCAGCCCAGTAGGTCACTGGTGACGATGTCATGATAACACATGTCAGGATCCTGTAGAGATAACGTCACACCAGAGACTCAGCCCAGTAGGTCACTGGTGACGATGTCATGATAACACATGTCAGGATCCTGTAGAGATAACGTCACACCAAAGACTCAGCCCAGTAGGTCACTGGTGACAATGTTATGATAACACATCTCAGGATCCTGTAGAGATAACGTCACACCAGAGACTCAGCCCAGTAGGTCACTGGTGGCAATGTTATGATAACACATCTCAGGATCCTGTAGAGATAACGTCACACCAGAGACTCAGCCCAGTAGGTCACTGGTGACGATGTCATGATAACACATGTCAGGATCCTGTAGAGATAACGTCACACCAGAGACTCAGCCCAGTAGGTCACTGGTGACGATGTCATGATAACACATGTCAGGATCCTGTAGAGATAACGTCACACCAGAGACTCAGCCCAGTAGGTCACTGGTGACAATGTTATGATAACACATCTCAGGATACTGTAGAGATAACGACACACCAGAGACTCAGCCCAGTAGGTCACTGGTGACGATGTCATGATAACACATGTCAGGATCCTGTAGAGATAACGTCACACCAGAGACTCAGCCCAGTAGGTCACTGGTGACGATGTCATGATAACACATGTCAGGATCCTGTAGAGATAACGTCACACCAGAGACTCAGCCCAGTAGGTCACTGGTGACGATGTCATGATAACACATGTCAGGATCCTGTAGAGATAACGTCACACCAGAGACTCAGCCCAGTAGGTCACTGGTGACGATGTCATGATAACACATGTCAGGATCCTGTAGAGATAACGTCACACCAGAGTCTCAGCCCAGTAGGTCACTGGTGACGATGTCATGATAACACATGTCAGGATCCTGTAGAGATAACGTCACACCAGAGACTCAGCCCAGTAGGTCACTGGTGACGATGTCATGATAACACATGTCAGGATCCTGTAGAGATAACGTCACACCAGAGATTCAGCCCAGTAGGTCACTGGTGACGATGTCATGATAACACATGTCAGGATCCTGTAGAGATAACGTCACACCAGAGACTCAGCCCAGTAGGTCACTGGTGACGATGTCATGATAACACATGTCAGGATCCTGTAGAGATAACGTCACACCAAAGACTCAGCCCAGTAGGTCACTGGTGACAATGTTATGATAACACATCTCAGGATCCTGTAGAGATAACGTCACACCAGAGACTCAGCCCAGTAGGTCACTGGTGGCAATGTTATGATAACTCATCTCAGGATCCTGTAGAGATAACGTCACACCAGAGACTCAGCCCAGTAGGTCACTGGTGACAATGTTATGATAACACATCTCAGGATCCTGTAGAGATAACGTCACACCAGAGACTCAGCCCAGTAGGTCACTGGTGACGATGTCATGATAACACATGTCAGGATCCTGTAGAGATAACGACACACCAGAGACTCAGCCCAGTAGGTCACTGGTGACGATGTCATGATAACACATGTCAGGATCCTGTAGAGATAACGTCACACCAGAGACTCAGCCCAGTAGGTCACTGGTGACGATGTCATGATAACACATGTCAGGATCCTGTAGAGATAACGTCACACCAAAGACTCAGCCCAGTAGGTCACTGGTGACGATGTCATGATAACACATGTCAGGATCCTGTAGAGATAACGTCACACCAGAGACTCAGCCCAGTAGGTCACTGGTGACGATGTCATGATAACACATGTCAGGATCCTGTAGAGATAACGTCACACCAGAGACTCAGCCCAGTAGGTCACTGGTGACGATGTCATGATAACACATGTCAGGATCCTGTAGAGATAACGTCACACCAGAGACTCAGCCCAGTAGGTCACTGGTGACGATGTCATGATAACACATGTCAGGATCCTGTAGAGATAACGTCACACCAGAGACTCAGCCCAGTAGGTCACTGGTGACGATGTCATGATAACACATGTCAGGATCCTGTAGAGATAACGTCACACCAGAGACTCAGCCCAGTAGGTCACTGGTGACGATGTCATGATAACACATGTCAGGATCCTGTAGAGATAACGTCACACCAGAGACTCAGCCCAGTAGGTCACTGGTGACGATGTCATGATAACACATGTCAGGATCCTGTAGAGATAACGTCACACCAGAGACTCAGCCCAGTAGGTCACTGGTGACGATGTCATGATAACACATGTCAGGATCCTGTAGAGATAACGTCACACCAGAGACTCAGCCCAGTAGGTCACTGGTGACGATGTCATGATAACACATGTCAGGATAACGTGAGACAATGGGCGACGTGGAATGTTTGTGTAATGTATGTTGCTGAGGGAAACTTCACACAACGATTTCCCATGATGATTACAAACAATTAGTAAGGCGTTGTGTTAAAATAAAACAAAGCTATTCACCAGTTAAGTATATAATATGACTGAAAATCTAAAGACTAACAAAATACTTACACCGGGGTATGCAATAACATAACTTATGTATTTTGTCTTTACAATAATAATAAATAAATAAGAAACATATATTACTGTCACTGAAACATTTATTTTTGATGCTTCCTTAGGAAAGATTGGGCTTGGATAATAACAAGTCCTGTATATGTGCGTTGCCTACTTTAACGTAAACACGATTCATTGTGGTTGACATAAAATACATTTAACTGCTTTTAATGATTTGAATGAATGACATCTTAAATTGAATCTTTAAGTAAAGTGTTATTAAACGTTATACAATCTTCATTTTATTTTACCTAAGAATTGCTTGACAAGATAACACGACTGAATTACTGAGGCAGAAACCACTCCAGAATCTATCTGACGTTTTAGTTTGAACTAAATTGCATTTACAGTGGCAAAAAGTTCATGAGAAACTCGGTGAGTATCACTCAATACAATTTAAACACCAGTGGTACTTTTGTTGTAACGTGTCACCATTCTTGGAACCACTTTATATCGCAACAAAATAAAAATAACACTATTTAAATTAATCTTAACTGACGCATATAAACACTTATTTGACGTTATATAGCTTGGTTACCAGGCAATAAAGGAGTTAAGATAAATTATTATCGCTAACTTTGGCCAACTTCGTGGTAATTACAGTTTATTCCTCGTATACATGTTATATAGTAAAGTTGTATTTTAGAATAAAGTCCATTTATACTCTTTTCTGCAAAAAAACATTATTATCAATGAATGAAACACTCATTCATAACATAACTGTTTCAGAACACTAACGACAAAAATCGGAACCTATCGTTCCACATTGTAGTAGAAAGGTGAAACTTTTTTCAGTTAGACAACCTTGATTTACACTTTGTTATTTAATTTTGTGATAGCAATCCCTTTCATTTAAAGGAACGCATGCAATTTTACGTTATAGTTAATCTTATTAAAGGTCGATATCCTATTTTTGTCTAGATTTTACGGTAAACACATAGACCCATACAATAGTTGATTTTACATAGTTGTTCGTTGAAGCATCCTACAAATCAATGGGTGAGCCGTTACATTACGACTTTTACAGTACTGTTAATATTTACTAGCTAGGTCTAGGAATCATACGCATGTATACTAGCCACTGCTCTATAGCTACATTCTACATAGTTGTTCGTTGAAGCATCCTACAAATCAATGGGTGAGCCGTTACATTACGACTTTTACAGTACTGTTAATATTTACTAGCTAGGTCTAGGAATCATACGCATGTATACTAGCCACTGCTCTATAGCTACATTCTACATAGTTGTTCGTTGAAGCATCCTACAAATCAATGGGTGAGCCGTTACATTACGACTTTTACAGTACTGTTAATATTTACTAGCTAGGTCTAGGAATCATACGCATGTATACTAGCCACTGCTCTATAGCTACATTCTACATAGTTGTTCGTTGAAGCATCCTACAAAGCAATGGGTGAGCCGTTACATTACGACTTTTACAGTACTGTTAATATTTACTAGCTAGGTCTAGGAATCATACGCATGTATACTAGCCACTGCTCTATAGCTACATTCTACATAGTTGTTCGTTGAACCATCCTACAAATCAATGGGTGAGCCGTTACATTACGACTTTTACAGTACTGTTAATATTTACTAGCTAGGTCTAGGAATCATACGCATGTATACTAGCCACTGCTCTATAGCTACATTCTACATAGTTGTTCGTTGAAGCATCCTACAAATCAATGGGTGAGCCGTTACATTACGACTTTTACAGTACTGTTAATATTTACTAGCTAGGTCTAGGAATCATACGCATGTATACTAGCCACTGCTCTATAGCTACATAATAAATAACAACGTATTTAAACAACGTATAAATACCCAAATACCCCCGTCACAGCAAACCTGCGTACTCAGCGAAATTCCTATGCATGAATATATTTCTTACTACCACATAAAGCCACTTACCAAGTTTCATAAAAATACTTAAATAAATAAGTGATGTATAGCATTTTATTTATTCTCCATAAGAATAACATTAAGGCGGAGAACGCAGGTTTGCTGCAACGAGGAAGATAAAAATTTTTTTGCAATTATCAATATAACTCAACCAGGTGAAGCTACATACCAAGTTTTAATGATTTATGTTCATTATTAAGGGAGATATAAAGATTTGCGTATTCTCCATAACAATAACATTAGGGATGAGTATGCAGGTTTGCTGCTAAGAGGATAATCAACAAAAAATCAATTTTTTGTGCAAATATCAATATACTAGTACTAGGTGAAGCCACATACCAAGTTTCATCAATATACGTTCATAAATAATCGAGATATAAAATTTTAAATATTCTCCATAAGGATAACATTGGACAACGTACTGTGTTTACCACTTTGAATATCTCGGCAACGGTTGGACGTAGAATCACAATTTAAACACCAAAATGATTGTTTTGTAGAGCTAAACTGATTGGTAAAAGCAAATGTGAAGTTTACAGTAAAATTAATTAAGCAAAAGCTAAATACCCCCGTCGCAGCAAACCTGCGTACTCAGCGAATTTCCAATGGATGATATTTGTCTGAATCCCACATAAAGCCGCGTACCAAGTTTCATAAAAATATATTCACATATAAGCGATTTTAATTATTCTCCATAAGAATAACATTGGTAATGAGTACGTAGGTTTGCTGAACAAAGAACACAAACAATTGATTTTTATGCTAATATAAATATAATTTAACTAGGCGAAGCCACATACCAAGTTTCATCAATATTCAATCATAAATAAGCGCTATATAACATTTTAGTTATTCTCCATAAGAATAACATGGGGGCTGAGTAAGCACGTTTGCTGCGAAAAGGAACAAAAAAATGGGTTTTTATGCAAATATGCATGTAACTCAACCAAGTGAAGCTACATACCAAGTTTTATTAATTTATGTTCAAAATTAATGGAGTCGTTACATTTTACATATTCTCCATAAGAATAACATGGGGGCTAAGTACGCAGGTATGCTGCTACGGGAATAACCAACAAAAAATCAATTTTTTATGCAAATATCAATATACTAGTACTATGTGAAGCCACATACCAAGTTTCATCAACATACATTCATAAATAATCGAGATATCAAATTTGATTTATTCTCCATAAGGATAACATTGGACAACGTACTGTGTTTAGCACATTGAATATCTCAGCAACGGTTGGGCGTAGAATCACAATTTAAACACCAAATTGATTGTTTTGTGGAACTGAACAGATTTCTAAAAGCAAATGTGAAGTTTAAATTAAAATTAACTGAGGAAATGCCAAAAACCTTTTTCCCATAAGATTAACATGGGAGATTTTATGAGTAAGTTTTTTTGGATTTTCCCCGCAACCACTTAACCTAGGTTGATAATTCAAAATACTATATTATTTGTTTTTTTAAGCTCTATAACATGGTGAAAACCAAAATTAAGTTTTTAAAAAATTTTAGGGTCAAAAATGCAAAAAACTGATTTTTGGAAAATTTAAAACCCCCATAAACCCTCCTTCCCATGGTCCGATTTTTCTGGTTTTCGAACTTAAAGTCATGAATGTCATTTTACACATTTGAACCAAATTTCATCAAAATCGGACGTTTTTTACTCAAGTTATCGCATTCACGGACACATATATATATATATATATATATATATATATATACACATATATATATATATATACATTTGAACGAATAGTGTTTTTGTCATCTGGGGACCTCAAAACAAAAAATTATCATGGTCTCGGACTTAAGTCTTACCATGAGACCTACGGTAATAGCTTCTTCCCTATAGGGGAAATTCGCTAAAAAGAACAGAACCACAATACTCAATACTCAACCACAATAAAAAACAAACATATAACGCACACAACAACTGTGGAGTGTGTTGTTTGGAGAGTTTTGGTTGTTTTGTATTTAGGTATATAAGTACCTATGCCCGGAGTACGTTGTTTTGGCCACCACGCAAATGACTCATAAATGTTTTAATTTATAACAAATTTTATTTCTTCCACAATTTTAGCCTTTTGTGTAGTACTTTACACACACTCCCACTCAATGCACCTCCAGGATACAAAGGACGTGTGGCATGTGTCCCTGGCATGGCCCACACCAACTAAGTGTTCCACTTACTGGTTATAAATGGACTCCATACTTCTCGGTTAAGTGGTTATTTGTCAAACTATTCTTTCAATATTTTCAGGGCATTAAAATTACCTTATGGGTTAGTATAATAGTAGTGTAATTAGATATAACAAACTTTCACAACCATTGACAAATTTGAATTCGGATAAAAACTTTCTTAACAAATTTTAAACTTATTTAACTATACCAGCAAGTAACATTTGTCCTCCCCCACCACTAGTTAAAATATAGACAGCCTCTTTTTTACTTTTTGGATTTGTATTTTTATTTATCATGACAAGCTAAAACATGTAGCAATATAGTAACACCAGCCAATTTCTGTCCTTCACTTGTCTGTTTTAAATTTTACCTTATTTGGCGGTTATGGAAAAAACAATAGATGAGTTCTAATAATAATATTAATTAGATTACAACCAATATAATTTTCTGAGTGTCACTTATATAATTTATAAATAATTCAATTATTTTATTAAACATAGGATGGAATAGTATTTGTTTAGCATGCTGTCCAAAATTTTAAAGTACCAAACACTATCGGGGAACTTACAATTTACAAACATAAAAAAGCGGTGGTATTAATCAAATAATTAGGATTCACCGCAGTGCCCCCCATTAATCAGCAAGGAATTGTACAAAATATGATTTAAAATATACATGTTAATAATTTTTACCGATAAGTTAAATGTAACACAATTAGTTCTAATAATTCAGTAATATAAGTTAAATGCCTTTTTGGAAACTTTTAATTATACTACACTGACATTAATGCTGGTTTTTAATTATACTAATAGCCTTGCATTAATAAATAAACTTATTGTGAAATGGAAGTTTCGAATGGATGCAATAAAATATAACCGTTGTCTTTGATATAACTGGCACTGCTAAACTACGTCTTCTTGTAAATGTCATATTGGCCCTCAACGGCTCTTTGAATGGTCCATACTAGTACAGAGTTTAACATTGGGTACAGAAAATTAAGCTGTCACAGTATTGGTAAGTCTGTTGGCTATCCAGTGTAACCAACTTCCCTTCCTTGGTTCCTCCTTGCCTCTTCTGGGGGCTTAAATCCCAGTTGAGCCTGGATAACCAGCCTAGTCCAAGTCCTTGGAGGGAGTAGTGGATCTTCCATGCAGCCTGGGACGGGTGCCTGGGAGGAAGGGCCCTTACCCGACGGTCAATGGTCTGCCGGGCTGGGGGACGAACCGTCCTGGGGTCACCCAACCCCTGAGAGGTTGGAGGCTCTGGGCGATGGTGGTACCTGTCTGGTGGACTTAGGGGGACGTCGGGTTAGAGGGCGAATCGTCCTGGGGTCATGTCACCCACAGAGCCCGGGACCTAGGTAAGGTTCTCTCTCCATTTCTGGAGCGAAGCAGACTGACCCCGTCCTACCACCTTTCCCATACCTCTTTTCCCTCTTTCCGGTGGCTGCAAATATCCCAAAGGGAGACATGTCTAGACGGCTATTCTGGGGACTCCTAATCCCCCCAAAAACAAACAAATAAACAAATGTCATATTTAGCTACGTAAACAACATTTTAAATATACAAACCAGTAAAACTCATAGAGTATTTAAATATATTAAAACAGTAGTTCTTAGTAGAGAGAGCTTTTTACTCTGTATAGTCGTATTATGTAAGTATATTTTCTTTTTAAAGTATTTATTTTTATCTCAATTTAGTAGAATTAATTATTAATATGTAAAATATGTAATATGACGGTTGCAATACAATTATGTAAAATTGCCTAGTTACAAATAAAGAATTTGAATTTTTCCCCTTGTTTGCCTATTTGTATAATATTTATAAATATATTAAATTTTATTTAACATTATTAGTCTAAAACAATCTTAATTTATTTGACCTTTTTTCAGTAATTAAAAACTATCATTAGCCTTAATTGTTTTATTTAAAAATATTTATCGATCACAGTATTAAAGTTTTATATAAACTGTCATAACATAAATTGTACATAGTACTCAAAAGACAAAAGGTTATTGTTTCGAGAGTTGCAGTAGCTCAGAGCTACTATGGTAGCCAAAGACAATGCATGCTTAAAAACCACATACTCAGAGAACCTGGGGTCTGAGTTTGTTAAGTTTTTTTCTGGAAACAAATCCTGTCAAAGGGTAATGGCTACTAGAATAATGACTCTACAAAGACCTTCCCTCAGTGAAATATTGCTTTGTTTAAATTTCTAGGAATAAAATGCCTGATATACTTGCATTTGATGGGATTTCTATGGAAAATATAATGGTCTGTATGTTACAAAAACTAACGTACTCAGTCTCATTTTGTATTCACCTAAACTTCATTAGTTTGTATAACACAAACGTGCATATGAAAGTGGGATTACATATTTATTTACGTTTGCTGTCCTTGTTTCCTAGATGCCAGAATGTCATTAAATATTGAACATTGAATATTTGACAGTAAACTAACATAGTAAAATTGACCAGAAGTAAAATTAACTTACACTAGCTCAGTGTGAAAGCGCTGTTGGTGTGGTTGGGCAAATGTTTGAATTTGAAAGCTTAGGTTTAGCTTAGGTTTTAGTGGTTTGTTGTGGCTTGACCGTCTGACAAAAGCCTCGTTAACTCAATTTCAGATGATGGACATAACCTGGAGTGCTGGTCATATTGCTTAGCTTTTACAAGACATTGTATTGAGACCCTGACAATTACAACTGGATTTTACTTCAGTGATAACCCTGCAATCTGGTATCGTTGATAAACCACAAGCCAGGTTCACTTGTGTTTAAAACTAAAAAAATATGGGTCTCTGAAGCCACTTTTGTTTAAGAGGTTTCTTTTCTCTGAATAAATACTATATATGTATATACTATTTGTGTATGTTGATTGCTAAGTAGCTTTTCTGGTATACATACACGATTAATTGGCAGTTAAAGCATTAAGAAAGTATTTGTTGTTATTTACACAAACATGCATTTGTCAAACAACTTGGACGTTCTATGTTGAATAGTCATATAAAAATATGTATGTTTGAAAAGCAGGAAAATATCAAAGAACTGGGGATTTTCCTCTTCAATTCACAAAGAGTCCCAGTCCCGGTAGACCAATTCACTTACAACAATCCTCTCAACATAATGTGTGAAGCCTATTGTGTTGTTGGGTCCTATATTGCTTCTTAATATTATAAAGTCACGATAAAAGTATTAAACCATTTCTTGTTAATGTATCTATTTTTAATTGTTTACTGGTAATACGTTTACTGGTTCATATTAACTCTTTCCGTAGTGGATATTGGGCTAATACTAAACGAAAATATTTGACGTTAACCAATCTACAAATATATATCTATATACTTTTAACCCCATACCAAATCATCCTGATGTGCAAAGTTAAGATTGATGAAACATTAGCAAATTAAGTAATTCAAGTAGAAAAAGCTAAAAGACCTCATAACACCTGAAAGCTGCATTAACACATGCCGTTTGCAAAGCAGGTTGTATTCAATTTACAATAAAATGCCAAGGTCTGTTTGGTAAACTTGCTTTGAAATGAATATAGGAAAACTTTGTGTGATAAAGCTCGTATTTGAGTTCACATCGTATTCAAATTACATTTTGAAGGTAATAAGTGAAATAAAATAAACAAATTACTATTCGGTATCTATGTTCATCTTTTTTAGTTTAATGTAACCTTGTTACATACCAGTGTAACTATTGGTCATGAATTTATATGACTATGGTTTAGTAACAGCCGACATTTGGATGCCCATCTTAGTACAAGCAAGAGCTGGTATAAAACTTGTTACAACAAAAACTTATAATATTAATTTCATTTAAAATCTAAAAGTATAAGTTCACCGAAAGGTTGCTTGAACTCCCAAGAGATTTCTATTGCTGCCAATCATATAATACCCCCGTCGCAGCAAACCTGCATACTCAGCGAATTTCCAATGAATATATAACATAACACATTATAACACTTAACAGGATTCATAAGAAATGTATTCACAAACAAGCGATATTTAAAATAATTATTCTCCATAAGAATAACATTGGGGATGAGTACGCAGGTTTGCTGCAACAAGGAACACAAAATAATGGGTTTTTATGCAAATATCAATAGAACTCATCTTAGTGAAGTCACATACCAAGTTTCATCCATATACATTCATAAATAAGCGTTATATAACATTTTAAGTATTTTCCATAAGAATAACATGGGGACCGAGTACCTAGGTTTGCTGCTACAGGAGCCATAGGCGAAAAATTGTTTTTTGTGCAAACAACAATAAACCATAACCAGATCAAGCCATATACCAAATTTCGCCAGTTTATGTTCATAAATAAGCGAGATATACAATTTTCCTTTTTCTCCATAAGAATAACATTAGACAACTGTGTTTAGCACTTTCAATATCTCGGTAACCAATTGACGTAGAGCAATGATCAAAATACCAAATTGTTTATTATTTTAAGCTGAATTCAATGGTATAAATTAAAATTTGATTTAAATTAAAATTAAATGTGAAAACCCCAAAAACCTCATTTTTGGGGTACAAAACCCCCCAAAAACCCCCCTTCGGATGGTGCGATTCATCTGGTTTTCGAACTCGTTCAAATAAATGGTACTTTACACATTTGTACCAAATTTCATTAAGATCGGACCTTTTTTACGAGAGTTATCGTGCTTACGGACACATATATATATATATATATACATATATAAAAATTTGAACGAATGGTGTTTTTGGTATCTGGGGACCTCAAAATGAAAAGTTATCATGGTCTCGGGCTTAAGTCTTACCATGAGACCTACGGTAATAGTTTCTTCCCTATAGGGGAAATTCGCTAAAAAGGTTTCTGACAACTGAGAAGGTTTAAATATGTGGGTTTGATATGTGGGTAAAACCCGTTTGTCAATGACTGTGTCATTATTTCATAAAATCATTTTAAGGTTCCTCAGTAGTAATATAATATGCCTGAGGTAGTTATTCAATAATATTTGTGTTAACTTTACGTATTGAATTAACTACCTAAATAATTTATTTTTGATCTACCTAAGCTGCGTGTTCATTTGTATGAATCATTAATATATTTACTACACACAAATGACTAATAATGAATGATACAAAAACTACTTAACAACTTATCGTGGTATATCCGTTCATTATACTTTTATACCAATGTTTACCCTGCAAAAAACTTTAATAGAATATAACTTGATTGTTTAGTTGTTAGTGCTCATTCATAGTTAGTTTAGTTTTTATTAGAACCGTACAATATTATCAAAAAAGTATGTAAGAAATTATGCATATCGAAAATGTTAATGGATTTGTAAAATACTTTCCTTTTTATACTCTCCAAGCCTTTCAAATGAATGAGACATTGATGTCCGTTTACAAAAACGTCTACATGAAAAATATTACTGTTTATAAGCTATCATATATGCAATAAACGTCCACTATCGTTACTAAAAACAACGAGTTCGCACGCAGCACGCTGACGTGAGGGAAGTGAATTTCCACATGAAAACTTTTAAAACTCAAAACCAGTGTAAAAACATACATTTATTTAAATTTTTATTGAAATCTGAAAACATTGATTTTTGGCTGTTCTGATGCTCCTGGTTTCATTTACCTGCAAAGCTGGGAATACAATTTTGCGCATTATAATGTTAGGAGAAGATCTAGACAGGGTTTAAAGTCTGCGTGAGTCACTGGGGTTGATAAAAGTACTCTAACAAAGGAATAACAGGCTTTTCTAGTGTAAAACCCCCATAAGACAACGTACTGTATTTAGTCAAAACACATTTTCTTTAATAACTTGGTGAATATTTATGCTAGAATGACGAGTGAGGGGTTAAAACTTTCGCCTTACTAATTCCCATCTTTTTACATGCATTAATTTTACATCCGGGGCTTTTGTGACCCTTTTTGGGCCCAAAAACTCAAAATTTGAAAGATTAATCCCCAAAAATGGGGTTTAGAGTTTTCCGATTGTTTTGCCCAACGAACTTGTCCAACTGATTACAAAAAGGAACGTCCCTTCCAAATTTGAAGTAAATCGGACAAAAATTGCGACCGCTAGAGTGCAAACACACACATATATATATGTGTATATATATATATATATATATAAAATTTTGAACGACCCCCCAAAACGTGTTCAGGGGGTCACGTTAGGAACTTCTATGGTGGTCCCGAGCTTAAGTTTCACCGTGCGGGTCATGCTAATAGTTCACTGTCCATAGGAAATTCACTAATAAAACGACAGTGTGTCAGTATATCTATTTAGTACATTTAGATATTGGACTTGGTTTTAATAAACACTGAAATGACATTTTAAAGCTTGAGAATAAACTAAACGATATTTGAATGATCAATTAAATATTCACTTTGTATAGTATTAATTAATTATTTTTATGAAATTTAAAAATGTACGTAACTCAATACCAACAAACAAGGCAGCCAGCTGTGTTAAGTATCAAGTTGACACTTAACACCTGGAATTGCGCAAAGGCCATTTTACTGAACATATAACATGTACCTTGTATGCGGAAAATGCAATCGTTATAAATTACATTGCCAAACAAATCAAACAAAAGCTAGTTCTTCCTACGTTATTACCCCTCTAGGGTGGTGGGGGGAGGAACAGGGAAATTATGCTCCAACAAAGGATCAAATTCTTAAAGATTGTCTTACCTTATATATTATTTCTCTAGCCTGTTTTTCTGTCACTCCGCGGGATCTTCCTTATTCCTTTATACAATTCCATGACTTAACCCTCATTTTAAAGCTTATCGTGCCGGCTAATGATGAAAAATAGTCCCACGGTCTAAAAATTTACCACGTCTCTGTCATTTGAATAAAATGAAAGATAAATAAAGGGAATAGTTTGTGTTGACAGGAGCAAAATGTAAACAAAAGAAATCTTATCAGCTGACAAGATTTGGTTCGCAGTGCGGAATAAAGCACGAATCGACTAGTGTTTTAAATTAGATGGAAACAAATAATCAGCTTTACATGTAACATCACTGAAAACTTGAAAGTAGAAGTACAGAAAAATTAAAGTATTACGAAAACATTAAAACTTAATCTTCATGAACGAATAAAGCGCAATTAAGTCATTAATAATTTGTATGACAGGTTGAAGCCACTGTTTGTCTTACTTTGACAATCCGTAAAGACTAAATATCTGTGCGTTGAACTTATCCAGTACAGAAAACATTTACGAGCCTTGACAAGAATTTGAGCCCACGACAGAGCTGCTGCCATAGGTTTGGAGATAGAATAACAATAACAAGTAAGATTAACAATAACAAATAATTTATTCATGCAACAATACTTTAACAACAATATGCATCATGCAAGACGCGAGTGGGAACCATAATTATACAACTTTTTTGAAATTATAAATATGTTGCAGTAGCCAGTTCAGTCTTTTGTGCATATCAATCCGTTCACTGTCAATATTTTCTTAATTAATAACTATTTAACAAATTTAAGCCTCTTATGCCCACATGCTTTTTCCCAACTCTAAAATGAGATAAACAAGTAATATATATATAAAGTACAATAAGTTAATACAAATAGTGCAACATGCTCAATAGGATAACAAACAACGGTAATAGATTTAGGTTCTGTACGTGATTAGAAAATATAGATTTATAAACAACAACAAAAATATAACAAAATCAACAGCAAGAAGCTCAACAAAATGCACAATGGTAACAACAAATCGACAACAGTAAACTCAACAAAGTGCATACTGGTAAAAAATAAACTTTACAAAGTAAATACCAATCTGAAACGCCAAGTATATATATATTGCCTTTTATCAGTGTTACTTTAAATATAACATTATTTTGATTTTAAATTTTGGGTTTCTTTAAAGATTTTGTCATTTCCCAAATATTTTATACATTTATTGAACATTTTTGGCCCGATATAACAGAATTGGTGACGACTACTTTCCTTATTTAATCTGGGGACTTCAAGGGTTATAAATTGTGATGCCCAGTCAATCTGTTAAACTGCTGTGGGAAATTAACAAAATGTTTATGAATATACATCAGACAACTACACATGTGCACCTCTTTGAATGCCAAAATATTATAATCATTAATATTTAACTTAATCTCTCTGTTTTTTAATGTTATATATAATACAAAGAGCATGTCTTCGACACATAATTACGAGTTTGACAACGCTTGCGTAGGCTCCTCCATAATGGATAGTACAACATCTCATCGTATTTTGAAACCACGATAAGTGCAATTGCTTTTGGAGTTAGTCACCCTGGCCACTGTACCACCAACTCAACTATGTCCACAGAGAAGCTTATTTAGAGTAGAGGTTTCGCTTTTTAGTAAATTTCCTTTGGAAAGTGAACTATTAGCATGACCCGCACGGAGAAACTTAAGCCCGGGACCACCATAGCAGTTCCTAACGTGACCCCCTGAACACGTTTTGGGGGGTCGTTCAAAATTTTATATATATATAGACATATATATGTGTGTGTGTATGCACTCTAGCGGTCGCATTTTTCGTCCGATTTTTTTTTCAAATTTGGTAGGGACGTTCCTTTCTATAATCTGTTGGACAAGTTCGTTGGGCAAAACAATCGGAAAACTCTTAACCCCTTTTTTGGGGATTAATCTTTCAAATTTCGAGTTTTTGAGTCCAAAAAGGGTCAGAAAAGCCTCAGATGTACAATTAATGCGTGTAAAAAGATGGGAATTAAAGAGACGAAAGTGTTAAGCCTTCTCTCGTCATTCTAGCATACATATTTACCGAGTTATAAAAGAAAATGTGTATTGACCAAAAGCAGTACGTTGTCTTATGGGGGTTTACATTAGAAAAGCCTGTTATTCATTTGTTGGTTTACTTTTAACATCTCCAGCAACCTCACACCTACTTTAAAACCTGACTGGACCTTCTCCTAACCTTATAATGAACAAAATTGTATTTCCAGCATTGCAGGTAAATGAAACCAGGAGCATCAGAACAGCCAAAAAATCAATGTTTTCAGATTTCAATAAAAATTTGACATATGTATGTTTTTACACTGATTTTGAGTTTTAAAAGTTTTTATATGGAAATTTACTTCCCTCACGTCAGCGTGCTGCGTGCAAACTCGTTTAATTTTTATTTGGAGAGATTAAATGCAATTTCTGTGTTTCTCATCTAAATTAAAGTGAATAATTTCTTGACCAGACTCATACAGTAGGCTGTTTTTCTTATAACTTCATATTTTCCTAAAACTAATTACGCAAATACCATCCAAACAGCCGTTATCGAGATAATAAAGCTTTAATAGAGTCTCTTCTGGGAAACGACGCTTGACTTTGTTTTGCATAATTATATCATTACGACTTAATTACAAGCAAAAATGAACTGTAAAAACAAACCATTAGGTCACTTAAACAATATGTTTTTACCAAGAAACATCGTAGTAGGTACAATGTATGTACCAAAAAATAAAGAAATACAAATCATTTGTCTTATTCAATGTAATATCTCTAATAATTATATTAAAGTATAAAATGTTTTCATACAACAACGTTAATATTGGCGTAAAATTACTTAGTGACTATTTTCTAACATAAAAACTTCATTTTGTATACTTAAGTTATACAAATTGGAGCCTATAGTACCTTTTAAACCAAAAAGTTGACTAAAACCTGTCCCACAAATTATAGAGATTATTTAAATACGGTACCTTATTGATAGTTTAGGTGTCAATAAAATAAGTACCATAGAGGAAAATTAAATAAACATATGAAGTAATGTGCAGTGTTAAAAATTTACCCGTTTTAAATGTCTCCTAAATACAAGTCATAATGATGTTTTTTAACTGTTATATATTACGTGATCCATTAATTTAATACTTATAGCTAACAGATACATGTCCTGCACGACTACAGCACAGCCAAACGTTAGTAAAAGAAGCACGTAAATGGTCGCACACGCATTTAAATATTTAAATCCACGAGCAACGTTTTCTGTTATTTATGGCTGTTGCTTGAATAGAAATTTCATGGGGATTGGTATTTTTAAAAATGAGTTTAAAAATTTACCTAAATTATTTACTTAATAGTTAAATTAGTATTGTTGAATTTTATGCAACTAGTGTTGTTTAGGTTTAAATTTTATTTTTTATACACTAATTGTTTTGTATGTACGATTTGAATTAATTATCAACAATTTATCAGTCTATTTCGATATTTTGTTGGCGGTGTGCTAAATTAAATTTTTCAAGCTTTAATTTGTTATAAATAGCATACCCATTATATACTCTAATACGAGCTATATGTGTATTTATATATCAAAAAGGATCTTAAAATCCCTTGGAAGTATTTTACATTTACTGTAATAATATAAAATTTTGGATCTCTTAAAGCGATTTAAATAATCTCTAACCTTCCACAAAACTCAAATTTGATGGCAAACTCATTTAAAAATATAAAATGTTAACATTGGGCTTATACTTATAAAATCGTAAATAAAACAACCATAACAGCTGCAGAAAAATAACCAGTTAACTGACAAAGTAACACTTAAGTCCAATAGTATCATTGTCTGACTCTCCTCCGCCTTTAGGCACTGTTATTTTGGTTATTGAATACAATTAGCTTTCTACGAACTGTATTTTATCTGCCACAAATAAAGTCTAAGTATTTTAATGTTATTCTTAAATTATAGTTTGATCCCAAATTCAGGTTTTCATCTATATCCTACTTTCAACACTTTGGTTACGCAAGACAGTTTAATGGTTGCTCTGTTTTGTTCTGTGAACTTTACTAATTTTATTTGGCCTCATGTTGTATACGGTTTCCTGGAGAGATTTTATCACGTATTACCGTCTCTTATCTCTTACCCGTTATTTATTGTAATCATGTATTTATCAAACGGTTAATTTTTGTTAAAGTTTGATTAAAAAACAGACTTAATTTTATTTGCATTGATAAATAAATTGTTAGTTATTGTTTTTATAAATATCATTCCATTAACTGGCTATAAAGTAATTTGTACCTATATATTTCCTGTATACAAATTTAACTAGTAAAAATGATATATTCCTTAGAATTTTTTCGAAATATCTACTTACATAAACAGCCTTTAGATGTCAACTGTGTAGCTTTTGTGTTCACGCTGAAAATGTTTCGGACGAATTACACAGTTGACATCTATATTATTGAACGCTTCGTTGAGGTTTTGAGTTTTTCCATGAAAGCATCTTTTTAACAAATCAGGGCTGCACAGGTCTGTATATACTGGCTTTATTACAGCCATTATTGCAGCAGGAATGGAGTTAGTATGCTCTGGGCAAGGTAAACCGTGAGCGGCAGCCCGATTATACCTACACCACGAGTCGCCGCCAAGTGGACACAATCCGTGCTGAGGGTCAGCGTCTGTTGAACCTTTGTGGAAGAATGTTGCCCAACATGCATTCTTCATATCTTCTAGAGTTTTACTTGACCTGATGGCCTTGCCATAATACTCTTGTAAGTTATTAATAACTGAGTCTGTCAACCTACCTTTTCCGGATAATTTTTTGCCGTCCGAAAGAAGTTGTTTCCTATATACTTTGCGCAGATCTCTCAGACGAGTTCCCATTCTCTTCTCAACATGATTGACACATTCTAATTTTGCTATTTTAACTTCCCCATATGGTTTCAACGCAGACACAGAATCAAAAGATTTACAGTCACCATCGCCTAAGAATTGCACGTAACGAGCAGGCACTGGAGGTTTTTGAGACCTTAGAAAAATGTTTGTAACACCAGCGACCTCCATTGCTCCGCTGGATCCTGTATAATTTGCCAAACAATTAGGGTGTTCTTTTTTGTTGTTGATCTTACATGTAGGGCAGTATTTACTTAAACACTCAACATCAATCACTTTACCTATATCTAGGCTAGTAGCGGTTACTACTCCGTTCAGCGAGGTGTGGCCTCGCTTCTGCCACGTCCCATCCATTGCAACCGTAATGTCGCTGTTGCCATCATTTGTATTTATTGCGTCTCTTTTAGCATTTGTCATTGACTCAGTACTTACATTTTCAAGAGATTTCAAAAGTACTTGGTTGTATTTGTAGAACCTAGAAGGCGGAGGAGGAAGGTTCATTACAGAACACAATGTCTCTGCGGCAGCCTGACCTTTACCTATACTTCTGAGTCCATACACAAGACGAAGGTTGTTTTCAAAATGTTTACTTTCAGTTCTCTTAGAAGACATAAATGATATTTTACTAGAGCACATAGTACAATAGAGTACCATATTAGAAACTATTCCTTGCCTTTTAGTTGTATCTTCATGAATTTTGACACTTCCTACCGCTAAACAACTTCGACAAGATACAAAATTACATATTTATTCGGAAAGGATTTCAATATCAACAATTATGTTTCCTTCTGTATTCTCACTTTTAACATAGTTACAGTCTGAACCTACCATTCCTATGTACTTCAATTTTTTCTTTGAAGAACTTTTCTCTGGACTAGGGCTTGGGCTTAGCCTAGGCCTAGAGCTGAGCTCATTCTCCTCAGTTGTTTCAATTGATACATTATTTATTGTAGGTTTAGGCCTAGTATGGATATTTCCACTAAACTTCTTTTTGCCAAATGTCTTGATTCTTGGCATTATCACAAACACTTTTTACACTACACTAAGAAAGAGTAATTCTAAAAACTACAACATATAGTTAGCGAACTTTCACAACACTTTCAGCAGACAGCTATTGTTTTGTTATTTGTTTATTGTTAGCAGAACTAGAACTATTTTGAAGTAGCAACATATGCTTGCAGACAGACAAAAAGAAAACAGTGTAGCCAACTGTTCCAAAACTAAGTTTGTATAGGGTAACTACAATGTATAATAATATGCTGAAATACTAATGATCGCTTTGCTGTGAATTGACGTGCGCGGGTGCGAAAAAGAGTGTGTAAGCGTTTATAAAAAAGCAGATTGTTATGGTGAATATAATTATTTTTATTAAGTGTTTGGTATCTAATTATTTGTCTAGAGTTGTATAATAATTTCATGCATTAAAAAAAAAAATTGTAAAAAAAACATTTTTTCGGTACTGTGTTACCTTAAAGGCTGTTACGCAAGTAAATATTTTGGAAAAATTCCAGGTTATCTCAGGCCCCAAGACTAATTATGTATAGCCTTGGTTCCTGAGAAATAAAATGCATATATACAAAATATTCCCTTTTATTGTAATACACTATAGTAAAAAATTTACCTAAACGATTTAATATAAATACTAGTACATAAAATAGATGTTAGGTAACTACAAAACACATAGCAAATAATAAGAGGGTTTACATGTATCCATCGTAACACCCTTCAAGTCAAAGCATAAATGTTTCAACACTTAATATATTTCCATAACCTTTCCAGAAAAATCTAATAGATAATCATTCAAACGTGGATGTCAGTAGTTGCCATTGCAAAGCCCATAGTAAGGGACGTATCCACTGGTACAGCTTAAACAAACAATTCAATTTATACCTGCAGTATACATGCCTGTGAGAGCTTTGAAGTGTTAATTCTGGCTTGATTGCTCATTTACACACATTATGCTGGTGTGTTACATGAACATGTTGATTTTATCTTCTACAGGTGGTGATTTGGACTCCAACACATTTAGGAAGTAAAGCTTAATGTTAGGTAATTATTGGGCTCACGTGGATCATAGTTTATGGCGGGAATGATTTTTAATATACAAAATCATTGCAAAACCGTTTCGCGTGTGTAAATAATAGATATTTAGGATTTAAGTTTGTATATGTATCTATAGACAAGGTTGAAGAACATTTAAACATAATCTAGCTCCAGGAAGTACAGCAATGCACCTGTACTAAATTTCGGTTTGAAAGAAATATTACATTCATTTACTTATTGAACAGTTTTTACTTATGAATTGTGGTAAATAAATATAAAATCAACTGACTCAAAATAAAGAGTGATGATAAATTCTTGGTAGATATAATGTTTTTTCGGCTTTTCAAGTGATTTCAATTCTTGCCAACATAAAGAAAGTACTGTAACCTGAAGAGGTAAAATACGCAAAAGTGGGAGAAAATAGCTCATGCTTTTCTTTGTAGACGTTTATAACAACAAGTCAAGTAGGTTTTAAATTATACCCTGAAGTTACTTGCTCGTTATCTTTCTTGCAATAATATTTTAATTCATAATAGTGTTATAATACTTCGCATAAGTTCATAACATGTATAAGTGCTTTAACACTTGTTATTAGTGAATTTCCTTTGGAAAGTGAACTATTAGCATGACCCGCACGGTGAAACTTAAGCCCGGGACCACCATAGAAGTTCCTAACGTGACCCCCTAAACACGTTTTGGGGGGTCGTTCAAAATTTTATATATATATATATATATGTGTATGCACTCTAGCGGTCGCATTTTTTGTCCGATTTACTTCAAATTTGGTAGCGACGTTCCTTTCTATAACCTGTTGGACAAGCTCGTTGGGCAAAACAATCGGAAAACTGTAAACCCATTTTTTGGGGATTAATCTTTCAAATTTTGAGTTTTTGGGCCCAAAAAGGGTCAGAAAAGCCCCAGATGTAAAGTTAATGCATGTTAAAAGATGGGAATTAGAAAGACGAAAGTTTTAAGCCCTCTCTCGTCATTCTAGCATAAATATTTACCGAGTTATTAAAGAAAATGTGTATCGGGTAAACACAGTACGTTGTCTTATGGGGGGTTTTACACTAGAAAAGCCTGTTATTCCTTTGTTAGAGTACTTTTATTATCCCCAGAAACCTCACGCCTACTTTCAAGCCTGTCTGGACCTTCTCCTAACCTTATAAGGCGTAAAAATGTATTCCCAGCTTTGCAAGTAAATGAAACCAGGGGTATCAGAACAGCCAAAAAACAATGTTTTCAGATTTCAATAAAAATTGGACAAATGTATGTTTTTACACTGATTTTGAGTTTTACAAGTTTTTATGTGGAAATTCACTTCCCTCACGTCAGCGTGCTGCGTGCGAACTCGTTATTGCATTAATATGGATTAAAAATGTCAAAGTTAATACACTTCTAACATAAACAAATAATACAAATTTGTTTAGTAATAAATTAGTCTCTAACGTCATAATTAATTAGACAACTTAAACTTATGAAAATTTTGTGTTCTATTTCAGGGTTCGAAATTATGGATAAAATATAAAAAAAAATCTAAGACCTACTCTGAAATAGCTTATATTCGAATTTAAACGTGTGGTTCTATTTGGGGGTGAATTTAGAATAAAAAACATTTAATTTATAATTTGAAGAGAATATTTTAATAACAGTTATTTTCATAACTTATATTTCTAAGATTGTAGCTTAGAATGAATCTGATAGCTTATACATATTTGTTTCTACTACAGTATTGGATTTGTTGTGCAGTTTTGTTGTTGTTTTTAATATATGCATGGCTACCTGGTCTAGAGGTACAGGGCGTATTTAAAGATTTTAGATTAATAACCTAACGTTTTTCAAGTTATCTCAATTCTCACTTATATAAGTTGAGTAAATTAAGTTTTATTGTAAAAAGTACCAAATAAAAAAAATAAAAAAGAGTGTTTATTCTACCTCGTTTTTTGAATAGGAGCTTTTTAAGTACACATTTATATTAGATTTAGGGCCTACTTTATCCACAAGAAAACTTTAACTCTAATTTTATTCCATCCTGTATACGAATGCAGATTATGAAGAGTACGCTACCAATTGATACTTCACTTTGGAAATTATATATACAAGTTTATAGATTAAATAGATATACATTTTATTCAATGATGTTTTACAATCTCCTTTTTTTGCAGGAAATGTTGAAATACTACATCGAATGATCACTAGGATGAGCGTGATAAGAACTCCTGATTTCCTTCAAGCTTTCTGCTGTTCTAATTATACGGCGGACTTCACGAATGTGACTATCACTATGGCAAAGAGGTAATGCTGTAGAATGGGAAGGTTTAGAGAAAGTTACGTTTTGTCAACGTTAATTTTCCCTTTTATTTGTTTCAGAAATTATGTTTAACAAATTATATTTATATAATAAACATTAAATCTTTGGTATATGTATAGGTTGATTTGTCAAGAAACTGTTTTTTACATTATATGTTTTAAATATATACAGGACAGTAATGATTTAAATCATGTCTCTACACTTCGTCTGTTAACCGGAAGGATGTGTAGTAGTAAACATAAAAAGGTATTCAAGGGTAAAATAGTAATCCATTATATCATATAACATTTGTTTGAGAATGAAAATTCCACCGATGGTTTCATTAAGTAAGTTTTATTCAATTTGGTTTTTCTTATGTTCATATTGTTTATTGAATTTGTAAATTTAATTTGCAAAGTCCAAGTTATTATCACTATTAAAGTCAACCCGATGTGTCTCGCCCCACCCAGGCGTTAGCAATAAAAGCGTGTTATTGCACGCATCTGGTTCCCTCGCTCTGGCGATTATAAATAAACGCTCTGGACCTCTGCTTGAGTAATTTTTGTCTCCATTTTTCTAGACAAACACAGTTAATACACAATATGAGAGTGAATACATTCTAATAGAATCGCTTAGTGATTTTATCTCTTGTATCAACTTTTCTTGGTTAACCA
Source organism: Allygus modestus (assembly GCA_963675035.1). Lineage (NCBI taxonomy): Eukaryota > Metazoa > Arthropoda > Insecta > Hemiptera > Cicadellidae > Allygus > Allygus modestus. The sequence goes on from OY776115.1 coordinate 11,016,831, forward strand.
TGTTCACCCAACGGAAACCTTGTTAATAATGCAAATGTATCTCTATCCCTTTTGGTTATATAAGTTATGTGATCTTTCAACATTTCGTAAGATTTTTGTTTCAGGATTTATAAAGTATTTGTTTACAATATTTCTTTGAATACAATCATTTTTGTTACTTTCTTTAATTTTAGTTTCAGCCAAATCATGATAGAAATAAAAAAAAGTGTCACTTAAAACTCGAACAAAATAGTTATTATTTGACATTATTTTAGACTGTAAAGTTTGTAAATTTATAGCATTATTTTTATCTTCGGGATCATTAACATATCTTAATCGTTTATTACTAATTTTATAGACACCCTCCGGGGTAAGAGGTAAACCGGTGTACGCTTCTTAGTCATTTGTTCTTGATCTTACACCGAATTCAGTATAGCGTCTGAACTTGTCCACACTCATTTTACAAATGAGTAAAGCCTTATGTTATCAATAGAATAGTCACAACTGTTTCCCGATCGTTTTATTGTTCTATCAGGATTTATAAATTGATAAAATATCGATAATATTCTGATGTTTGAAAATGTCATACTAGAAAAGGTTATGCTCTGAAGTTCACCCTTCTTTGTTCTAGCATTAACATAACCACATACAAAAGAGAGAAAGAACTTCCAAGATGTAAAGGATGAGATTAAATCGATTGTAAAACTATTAAATTGACAAATAATTTAAAATTCAGCTTATTTTTGATTTATAGTTTGAGTAAAAATTAAAAACTCATTTCACTCTATAAAACGAGAACATTTAGAGTTGGAAAAATTATGTATTCTCATAGATGACCTGCTTGAAGCACCCAGACGTCCTACCAGGTGTAGATTGCCCATTAAAAACCCTACCTTATCGTTTTGGACACTAACCTGGGAGCTTTTTATCACATAGCTTCAGACTAGGGTATTTAAAAGGTACGCCCTCAGTGTTCACTCCTTTCTGGCCGATAAAACCTTGCTATAACCTAGCCTGCTTGCCGGCCGATAGTTTTCTTTGGAAGATACCCAGGATATTCAGACCCAATGTACCAATTGCCCTTCCCTTCCATGATGTTCCCAAACATCCTCGGTTGGTGCAGCTAGGTATCCAAGATACCCAACCACCCGATGGGGTTTCTCAAGGCGTACCAACTTTAAAGTATTTTTAATGGTAAAATGAAATAAAATTTATATAATTTGTAATATTAAATGCCTTCGTTGTATTTTGTTAATTCAAGTCCCTTTTAGTTCTCCTCACTTTTCATGAGTCTTGGAAGATATACAACTTCTCATATTTTACCAGGTGATTCAATAGGTAACAAGATGATGTTTTATAAACATTTTATAAAGGTTATAGAGGACGTACAATTACTGTTACTTCTTTAGATAACTAGTTTACCTACCACCTTATAAATACGGCAAAGAAGTGGCACACATACACAATAAACGTTGAGGAGTTTTTTACACTCTTGTCTAACTTCCTTTAAAAGAGTTTTGGAACAAAGGCTAGGACTACGACCAAGTAGAAGTGTCAGGCCTAAGGCCGAGTTACGACAATGCGCAGTTTACCAGGGTGAGACTCTCTTAACAAGTTGCCTCCCGAGGGCTTTTTAGTAATTCATTGTTACGTTGAGCAATTCTACTTCTTAGTTTACTTACTTTTTAAATAACTTTATTTTATTTAACTTATTAGTTTGTTTTGATTAAAGATTTGAATTAAAATAAAGCGTAGTTAACGTTAAATAACATTTGGTTACAAAATATTAAAAAGTCTTAGAAATTATCTATAAGGCAAGTAATGTTTTTGCTATTATCGTAAGTGAAGAAGTAATTTTGAAATATACACTTTTAAATTTTAAACTTATAACTTAATCTAATAATGTCTACAAAACAATTTATTGTACTGAGTTATATTTGATAGCTTTATTTATTCGGAGTAGAGTTGTTGTATGGCTGTTGCCAAAATAATTTTATTTATAATGAGATTATTTTACGTAGGATGTGTTTTTTGTTTTTGTAAAACTTTTTTTAAGTCTGTTAAAACGCAATATTAAAATATTAAAACGAAACTGTAAAAAATGTTGTTATTTTCGTATTGATAATTTATATGCGGTGGTTACATTACATTGTATTATATGTGTGGATTAGAGTTCTTGTATGTCTTATTTTTGTAATTATATTGGTTATTATGTATTTAAGTGCTCTATGTTGACTATTTTACGTGGGTATTTTTGGTGTTTATAATTTGAATGCCTTTGTGAAGTAGTTAAAGCGTATTCACAGAGTTCTTATATTCAACTAAATATATCAAACTGACCCTTCACATTTTTATTAATTATATGCACTATTAAAAGTTTGAATCAATTAACAACGAGAATCTTGCTAGCCTAAGGTTAGTCTGTTGGACTTCAGTTCAAGGGATCATGGTTTAAATCCCGAATGGTCTACACAAATTTGAGGGATTTGGGCCGGTTTCTTTTAACTTGTGAGGGTGTGTGTAAAAGGGATTTGTTGTGTTTGTTTAAATATTTATTAACAATTATTAAGATTATAAATATATTTTCAACTATTTTACTATTTTTATAAAGGACATAAATTATGTTTTCAAGCCTGTTAGTTCAACTTAACTACATAGTTTATGTCAGGCTGTGCCATGTTAATATTGAAGTTATGACAGTACATAAATGTTTTAAAACTGTTATACAAATTATATCAGTATTAATAAACAACTACTTTTAATTTCATTGAAAACAGGAAAAGTTTCACTTGCAGTTAACCAAAAAAATCAATCAGTAATATACTAAGGTAATATTGTTTGAGAACTTGAAAATAAATAAAGATACAAGTACTAATAAGGTCATAACTTCTGATATAATATCTTATTTTGCAGTCAAAGAACCAATAAAGCGAAGCTTTTAATATCTTCAGAGCTTGGTTCATATATTGATAACACAGAAGTGGGTGTTTCGATTGACTGTTATGCATATGGAAAGCCAAATAAAAAGTCCGAACATACAAAATAAAATACTAACATTAAATAATAAAAAAATATATTCATAAGCCTCTAATTTTCTTTATTAACGTTCTGTAAGACTAATAACACTTATAATTGTATTTATTCGTATTATGATTTATTAGGATGCACTTGTCCCCTAACCGGTACTTTTTCTGACCATGCAACAATAGTTACCAGTACACGTTTGATTTTACTTTATGATGAAAAAAAGTAAGTAATTAACTGTTTAAACTCTGAGAGAGTAATTTTATTTCAAAACTTAATCACCTTTTTTACAAATTATATTTATATCTGTAATTATTCCTTTTTACCTCATTTATACTTATTTTCTTACTACTTTATTTATTATCTTACCTTACTTATTAACTTATTGATATTATCTGATTATTAATTAAGGGTTTTAGTGGATTAGTATACTATAATAGACACAGACTATTTATTGTTATTAATGAAAGGATAATATGACATATCGAATAATCCTACATCTAATATCCTTTATTTTTTTGTTTTGTATCTAATATACCTACATTCAATGTACATTCTAACAAAAATAATTTATAATATTTTTTACGTAAAACAGTGGGTTATTTAAAACCTGCAAACTCAACCTATGTGTTTGAAAATAGTTAAGTTACAAACAACAAACCTTATTTGATCTAGGATTCATTAGGGTGATTTAAGTTTTCATTAACTTTAACATACATTTGTTTGTTACCTTCAACATACTTTTGTCAATTTTTCAAAATAAGAGTTTAAATGAAAAACATACCCATATGTCTTACACAAATAATAGCTATACAAGTGAAAAGAACATTTCATCGCCAACTTTCCACGACGTTTTATCTGTGAATGATAAGGTATCAGTGAGCAATAATGGTATATATCCTTACATGATGTATTACTTCACTTAAACCGAGTAGATGCTGGATTTAACATGGTTGCTCTAGTTATGATAAGCAGCTGAAACTGTAACCACACTGCAAAGGGATTATTATATTTAGTGTTTATATTAAATTAAGTATGAATTATATTTAGACTGACTCTGACTGATTTACTTTTGAATCCAGAATTTTAACATAACTCAAAACTGTGGACACCCTGCTTAAATCAGCTCTAAAAACAATGAATTTTTTATTCGAAATTGTGTGCTACGATGAGTTAAAGAAGACAATGAAAACGACGGTGCAGTTATCGGTGTGTGCTTCCTCGTTTCTGCGAGTTGGAAACTATTTAATAAACTAGACTATTTAAGTAAAGATTCAATCTTCAATGTTTGTGGCATTTGAGTGTTTTATTAGACTAGGTTTTTGGCTATGAACGTTATATTATAGTAATTTGAATCATATTTGTACTGACAAACTGTCTCTGGGCTGGAGCAAAACGAATAAATATATTACAAATAGCTTTGATACATGAAGTATAAATTATACTTAAAAAAGCTATATTTAAAAAATATAAGTTAAGTATACTCACAGTGTAACCACTTATGGAAAGTTTATATTTTTTGCCATCTATACATCATCAATAAACACCTGTTGAGATAATTCACTAGTCCAAAACTTGTACTATATCCGTAAAACTGCAGGTTTTGACTAGCATAATTAATTGTAACATACATGTATGTAGCTCAAATTACAATTTTTTTATAGAGAAAAACTGGAATGCTATATATATTATTAAATTTTATTATACATTTATATTGTACTTTCGACAAATGCATTAGTTGTATTCTGTTATGATAAAATAGAGTTAGGGTAAATATTTATAACTAAACATCACTCCTTGTAAGATAACGTTGCATAGAATACGGAGCCAAGTAGGTCAGTGTGCCTGCCATTAGCACATGTCTGGATAACATGTTGCACATGTGGTGTCTACATATAGCCTTGGAATGGTTACACAGCATTTAGATTTGTTTTTTTTGTGATGGAGTTGATAAAGTAAATCTAAGTTATTTGGTGAAATATTGTTTACTTAAAAACATATGTACAGTTTACAAAATACTTGTGGTTTAAATATATAACGTTCTGTTATATTTGTAATTAATAATATTTAAAATTTTCTGTTCTTAGTTATAGACTAACTTTTAATTGTTTCACTCATCTTCAACGCCAGTATCATGGAAGTATTTTGCTTCAAACATAATACTACATAAACTTATCTACGTAATACTGCTATACAAATAGCACGATGGACCACTGAGAAAAACTCATTTTAAATGTAGTTATAGTTGCTGAAATAAAACAAAAACCCTGTAATTTGACACATTGAAAACTAGTCAAATTATTTGTTGTCGTCAGGCCATGAAAATAGTTATAGGCCTGTGTGTTGTAAGTTTATCTAGTTCATATATGCATTTCCCAACAATTAACGAATGACTGTGCTTAGATGACAACGTTATCAACTAACAAAAGTCAAAACTAAGACAGTTAAACATGTTTACGAGAAATTGGGTATATATTGGTCATGTTATATACACTTAAAGTAAAACAGTATTGCTTTATAAAGTATCTATAATATACCTGCTTATAACAGGTTGAACCCGTCGACAAATGATAAATACGACAACTGTAATTCCAATCCATTTATATAGAATTTCGTATCGATAAGTAAATGAATAATTTTTTTAATATATCATTATTTAATAGTTTGTTTGAAAACATCTCTTTATACAAAACTCAATTATATAGTAACTGTTGAATTCATATCTCAAATAATCTCAATACTTAATTATTATCTTACAACCCATTAAAACACATTGTGTAGTCAAAATACGACGTTTATTGTCTGGTTTAAATGTATTGGAAATATACTTTCAAATTAGAAAATACCTATAATCTGGTTAAATACCCCCGTCGCAGCAAACCTGCATACTCAGCGAATTTACAATGGAGATATAAATGTCTTAATACTACAAAAAGCCACTTACCAAGTTTCATAAAAATATATTCACAAATAAGCGATATATACAATTTTAATTATTTTCCATAAGAATAACATTGGGGCTAGGTACGCAGGTTTGCTGCAACAAGGAACACAAAAAATGGGTTTTTATGCTAATGTCAATATAACTCAACTAGGTGAAGTCGTATACCAGTTTTTATTCATTTATGTTCATAATTAAGGGAGACAGAGCATTTAATTACTATCAATAAGAATAACATCGGGGCTGAGTACGCAGGTTTGCTGCTACGGGATAGTTATGCAAAAACAATTTTTTGGAACAAATATAATTAGACTTCAACGAGAATAAGCTGTATACCAAGTTTCGTCAGTATACGTTCATAAATAAGCAAGATAAAAAAATGTTCTTTTCCTCCATAAGAATAACATTAGACAACGTACTGTGTTTAGCACTTTCAATATCTTGGTAACCAATTGACGTAGAGGAATGAGCGAAATACCAAATTGTGTGTTTTTTTAAGCTGAATCGAATGGTCAAAACTAAAATTTGACTTTTTCAAAAATTATATGTAAAAGATTCAAAAAACCCATTTCTGGGGTACAAAACTCCCCCAAAACACCCCTTCGGATAGGTCGATCTGTCTGGTTTTCGAACTTAAAGTCATAAATGCTGCTTTACATATTTATACCAAATTTCGTCAAAATCGGATAATTTTTACGAGAGTTATCGTGCTCACGGACACACACATATATATATACACAGTATCGAACGAATGGTGTTTTTGGGGTCTGGGGACCTCAAAACAAAAAGTTATCATGGTCCCGGGCCTAGGTCTTACCATGCCGACTACACTAATAGCTTCTTCCCTATAGGGGAAATTCGCTAATAATAGTGACATTAAATTTAATGCTAAACTAAGGTATGCAGTTATGAAAAAAGTATGAATATTTTTTCTTGTCACAAGATTATTGTCTTTATGTTCGTTTAAGGAAATGTCTTTTGGATCTAATAAGGGCGGTAAACCAACCAATCACAGGGCTATAACAGCCGTCAGCAGCCGGGGAGGTCGTTACGGTTTTGCAGGCTCATTTACCGATTTTCTGATTTCCTCTTACTTCAACACATTTTTCTTTGGGTCTATATCGTCTTCATTTTACTATCTGCAGTGGTACTACGTCACTGTATCAAACTTAAAGTGTACCAACTTCTGATTGTGGATTAGCAATGCATTTATCCTTGTAAACAAACACATTATGCTGTACGTGTTACAGCGCAGTTAATACATGTTACAATTAATACTGTAAATTGTTTAACACATGAGTGTAACAGAATGTAGACCTCATTAAACAAACACATTGTCTTAGTTTAGAATTTGAATGTGGGAAATATTAACCCCCCATGTTGCGTTTTGAACATATATCGTGGTGAAAGGTAATCGGAGGGTTTGAGTTTTATCTTGTCTATATTATAATTCTGTTAAACAGACAGCACCAAGAAAACAAATAAGTTTTTACAAAACAGTACCGCTTAAAATCAAACTGAACTTGAAGGGGGCTCTTTGGGTTTTGTTGAGTTGTTTTAGAGGATCTTTTTTTAGCTGTTGTAACTGTTGGTGTGTTTGGTGTGTTGTCTTTTAGTAGGAGGAGCGGTTTTAAGGAGGAGGGCGGTTTTTACAACGTATTACCACTAGCGACTTGAATTTTACGAATTAAAAAATTAATTTTTTACCTAATCTACAGTATTAAGCTAAAGTAGTTGCTCATAATATTTTATTTATAAAATATTATGAGCAACTACCAACTAAATATTATGAGCAACTTTTTACCATCGCAAGTGATCAGTTTTGTTTTAAAACCTTTTATGTATTGCGTTGACAAAGGTTTAACATGCAATTAGGAATTTATTGTTCAAGGTACAAATCTTTCAGGTGACCACCTAATTTGACAACTTGACAACACACAAGAGTTACTCTGACTTTAATAAATAAAAGCAATATTATGCCTTGTATATTTATATAAACCTTTAACACTGATTCACTTTATTATACTAGGTTTATCCACCCTTCTTGCCAGTTTCTCATTTCCCATCCCATTTTAGTGAACATCTAAAATATTTAAAATTTTTTAATGAGGAAATATTATAGATGATATCGAAAAGAATAACAAATGATTAAAATATAATAGAACATTTTTAAATTTAGCATATATGCATCTTTTCCAGTTAACATATGGCCTGAAATCCAATGCCAACAACGAATTTGCTAATATATATTTTCCGTAATTAGGTGTATCACTTGATTAATCTAACAGTAAATAAGCCAAGAAGTTGTAAGATTATTTCTAGGGGGGGGAGGCTAAAAATAATAAAAGAAAAACACACATACGGTAGATGCTTCAATATCAGTCGAATCGAGCCCAACACATCTATAATATCACTTTTATTGGTGCCATTACAATAAAACTCAATTGACACAAAATGTTTGAGGGAAAATAGAGTAAACGGGCAGTCGATGGTTTGGATAACAAGGAGGGGACGTTTCACATCAAATCGTCAACAAATGGGTCATTTAGGTCCTGCTGCCGACATCCAATAAATTCTCCACCCTCTTGTTTTCACCATCTTTGCGTAGTAGCTAGTTTTAGTCGTATCGAGTCTGTTAAAGCATTTGATAACTTAAACGTTTATCACTGATGTTTGACTCTCTTTTCTGCTGTCCTCGAAAACAGTAATTCTTTTGTAGAAATCTGATTTACTCTTCGCTTACAGTATAAATTTCCTATAAATGGTGTAGAGTATGTCAAGAATTCAAGCTTTACCAAATCATTAAATGGTAAAACTAAGTTTAAGATAAGTTGTAATATTAAAGTTAATGACAGGAATCTTTTGTTTGATGAGATAGTATGTGTGATTACCACACGTTGGGATTGGCACTCTTATATATTGTTTTTAAGGGCTGATCAACAAATACTTCATAATACACGTAACGTAACACTCAAGTTCCTTAAATTGATTAATTTACAGTTTTTAACCGCTCCAGATTAATTAATAATGTTTAGAGTGTCATATCTCACGCTGGAAAATTACAAACGATGCTGAGGAAATCATGGAACCGATAAATTATCTCTCTGCAGACCATTAATTGTGCGGCCTTTCTGTCGTATTAACACTTGCGCTAGGTCTAAAATAAAATACATAATTGATTAAAGTTGGGTGAAAAAAGTACTTCACATTCACTATTCGTGTTAGCTTTCATTTTAAGATATTATGAAGTGTCCTTAGGAGTTACGAAGGATCAAAGTGTCTCGTACGATTCACCAATGGGAATTGAAACAAAGCTACTCTTAACGTTTTTCGGAGATCAAAAGTCACAAAAAAGTTAAGGAAAATTTTTTATGGGGATGTTTATTTAATTTTAATACTTTATTGAATAAAATACAGTTTCAAAACTAACAACAAAAAAAACGCTGAAAAAGTAAGAAAATAATAAAAACTGCTTACAAAATATATAGTTTTGTTGGGGTATTATTGGGTAGTAATTCAATTCGTTTAGTTTAAAGTTTTTTAAACGTAAATAAATTTTGGATTGATTATTTCAACACCTAATATGTTAACCCTTTCAGATTGTTGGTCAATTTAAAATAATTTTAATGAAATATTTTCCTCTAAAACTACATAATCTAGGAATATTTTTGTTAGATGAAGCAAATCAATGTATAACAGTTTACATTTATTTGTTTTGTGGAACTGCTAAGAATGATAAGTACTCATGGATGAACATGTGTAGCAAGTTACATCATAGTATCTCAAGCTGTCTCAGAGCTGTTGAGGTGTTTGTACAAAAATACATAGAGACCGGCAGACAGAAAACTGTTTGGTATAGGACACATGTTGTATTACCTATTTGCTAGTTTCATTCTCCCGAATAATCCAGTAAAGTTTATATTAGTGTAAGCTGGACACCCTGTATATAGGACCAATTTAAGTGCTAAATATACTAACTAAGTGGGTGTTTGTTGACTGTAGGTTGTAACAAATTTTGTCTACATCATCATGGTATACTAAACGTTCATGTTAGCATATTTAACGTGAAATAGTTTAAACAGTGTTCTAGAATGAACTGAGAGCTGTGGAATGCTGTTGCATTTGGAATACAGTTGAAGTAAAACAATTCACGTGTATTGTTTCTAATGTTTACATGTTCTAGAGATTAGGCAAAAAAAGCTGATGACCTGAACATGTTTTTTGCGTATGTTTTATATTCATTCGATATGTTAGCGTAATAAATGTTACTGCTTATTTACTAGTAAAGTTTAATTTATTATTCTGATATTGTATCAGTTTAGTGTATAAATTAACCCCAACTACCTTAGGGTGGAAGTAAAACAATATTAAAAATACTGTCTCTTTTTAAGTCGTACAACAAATTGCAATAGTTTGATTCAGTTGTAAGACCGTAAATATGGTAGGGACGTAGAACCAAATTAAAACGAGTTCGCACGCAGCACGCTGACGTGAGGAAAGTGAATTTCCACATAAAAAACTATAAAAACTCAAAATCTGTCAAAAATATACAATTAATCAAATTTTTATTAAAATCTGAATACATTGATTTTTTGGCTGTTCTGATGCTTCTGGTTCTATTTACCTGCAATGCTGGGAATACAATTTTGCGCATTATAAGGTTAGGCGAAGGTCCAGTCAGACTTTAAAGTAGGCGTGAGGTTGCTGGGGATGATAAAAGTACTTCAACAAAGGAATAACAGGCTTTTCTAGTGTAAAATCCCCATAAGACAACGTACTGTGTTAAGTCGATACACATTTTCTTTAATAACTCGGTAAATATGTATGCTAGAATGACGAGAGAGGGCTTAAAACTTTTGCCTCACTAATTCCCATCTTTTTGCATGCATTGATTTTACATCTGGGGCTCTTATGACCCTTTTTGAGCCCAAAAACTCGAAATTTGGAAAATTAATCCCCAAAAAAGAGGTTTGGAGTCTTACGATTCTTTTGCCCAACGAACTTGTCCAACGTATTTCAGAAAGGAACGTCCCTACCAAATTTGAAGTTAATCGGACAAAAAATGCGACCGCTAGAGTGCAAACACACACACACATATATATATATATATATATATATATATATATATATATATATATATATATATATATGTATATATATATATATATAAAATTTTGAACAACCCCCCAAAACGTGTTCAGGGGGTCACGTTAGGAACATCTATGGTGGTCCCGGGCTTATGTTTCACCGTGCGGGTCATGCTAATAGTTCACTTTCCAAAGGAAATTCACTAATAAATACCAGTAAAGTAATTCGGACTATGAGTTAATTGTTCAAAGTGTAACTTTTACCAAACAACCTAAGATGTGTGGAAGGGGGGAGGGGGAGGACTCTCTGAGGGGAGGAATGAGATTTCCAGTTTCCCGGGGATACAGTAATGGCGGTTATCTGTGGCTGATACCCAATCTATCAGCGGGCCTCAGTAAAAGTCGAATCCCTCTTGAAATGGATATGTTACATTATATTATATTTTTTAATATTAAAACTGTTAAAATTCTTCAGGTAAGTAACTACACTATGCAACCTGTAATTCATGTTTGAACGTAGTAGAATGTGTGTAATTGCTTACCATTGTCAAGCCATGTTGATATAATTTTAACTTAATAAATACATGATTTATTATTATTATTTGTATTTCAACGCTAATAGAATTTTTGTTAATAGAGTACACTTTTAGGCAAAGCGGTCCAAACACCTCACATTTTCGTGGAGACCCCGGGATTTTAAACCGTCACCGAAGTCCAAGACCTTAACCGTTAGGCTATCTAGATGCCCCAATACGTTTGGACTAAGAGATTAAATAACACATGTATAATTTCCTGCACACCTCTGTTGGATATGAGTGATTTGTATTTTATAAATTGTATGATTTGTGGCTCGTACTGTACAGTTACACTCTAACAATAAATACATTCACAACCCTACTCATAACAATATTAGTGTAGATTAAAAAGAAGTGAAATATTGTAGCTTTCATTTTGTTTTCTTAAGCAGGTTATTTGCATATAAAACATTCCTCGTCCTTGATTATCAGTTTCTATAATTGAACATTGATGACGTCTCCTTAGGAAGATGAAGTTTCAATCTTTTTGTCTTTTTATTAATGACTACTTTTTATCTATGTTCCCTATCTTGATGTTATATTGTATTTATTTCCATACTCGACGTTTGTGTACCACACTTAAGATTTACTAAGAATTCAAAAAGGAAATTAAAGTTTTAAGAGGTGTAAAAACCATAAATTCCTTCAAAATTATTGCTCTTGGCATATCAATAATGCATACGACGTAACACTTGTTTGAGAAATAGTTTGTAAAGTTTCTATAATGTTTATGAATGTAAGAAAACATTTTTGTATGCTATCTCACAACTTAATTACTATCAAAATCATGATATTCAGTGACATTTATAACAAAACATAAAAACGTAAAATGGTAGCATCATTAGAAGAACACGACTGTTATCCCTATATTACATATTCACACGCTAGTGTTTATTTGAAATATTGTATTATTGAAAGATGAGTGTAGGACGAGTAGGATGAGATGCCTTGCTGCTGAGAATCACTTATCAGCCAAACCATAAGGTGACTGAGCTACCTAGAGTTTACCGTGGGATCCGAGCCACGCCCCACTCCGGGTTAACACTCGGAGGCCTGATTACAATGGTTGACTACACCACTCGTTAATCCTATACATTATCCTGCAGACTTCTCAGATAGCCAGAGATATATCAGGATCCCTGAAATACGCTAATGATCCAAAAACAGACAGATTGCTGACCTTATATCATCAAATAGATTTTATGTAGGCTACGTAGATAAGAAACACTATAAAGTATACTAATTTGCCTGAGATATATAATATATAACCATCTTTGTTAATGGAAATCAATACAGTTTATTGGTGTATTACTGTCGTAGGTTGTTCTTAGCAGTACCACCTAAATTTACTACTAGAACTCTATTTACTATATAACTGTACACTTAAAAGCGTTTTAAACATACACTTAAAGGCCAAACAGGACGCTAAAACGTTTGCTTACCTTTTATTTGTTGACGAAGCTGATTGTATTTGGTTACCACTCTTTCCCAGCAAACATGTTATATATTTTTTCGTTGTGTAAAAGGTGTGAAGGTCAACGATGGTGATGTGTGTTTACATGTTCAAGTTATGACATGATTTAAAACAAGTGGTATTGTTATGAAACGGTTGTACATTTTAGAAACAATACCACAGTACTGGTAAACGATTTTCGTCTTTATCCGAGTTTTATTTGTTTTAATTTTAAATTATTTTAGATTTCTTGTTATAAATTAAGTACAAATTATATGTCATGGGCAACATTTCAAGGGCTAATGTGCAGCATATAAACATTTTATAAACGTTTAACTCTATTAAAACAAAGTTTTACCTTTTACTTTCTCCCCTTATACATAGTATATGGAGAAAGTATTGTTTTCGTAAAAATTTTCGAATTTGAGTTGTTAGTGGAAACATTCGTTTTGGTGCTCCCTGAACCCAAAAAAGTGGTTTTTACGTGATGTCTGTCTCTCTCTGTGTGTGTGTGTGTGTGTGTGTGTGTGTGTGTGTGTGTGTGTGTGTCCGTGTGTGTGTGTGTGTGTGTGTGTGTGTGTCTGTGTGGATGTGTACAGAGCTAGAGCCTTAAACAATGGGCCGATTTTTATGAAATTTGGCATGTAGGTACTAATCGACGATATCTCCAGGCATTTTTTTTCATTTTTTTTGAATTTTTGATTTTTAAGGGTAATTATCCCCCCAAAACCGCCAAAAAACATGAAAAATCCAAATTTCTCAAACACGGCTCTAACGATTTTAATTAAACTTTAGTCGTTTGTAGAACTTTAGTTTTCCAACAAAATGGCACCACCCGTATTCCTTTAAAAATTCGGGTTCAGAAATTACAGGACTTAAAAAATCAAAAATTCAGTTTTTTTGATTTTTCATAAAAAAACATAAATATAAAAAATATTACTATTCACTATTAAAAAGAGCTCAAAAAACTAAATAATTTAGTATTTTTAATTACTATTCTACGATTGCTGGTTTCGGAGAAAATTTAAATTTTAATTTTGCGGTAAACGCAGCACGTTGTCCAATGTTATTCTTATGGGGAATAAAAAAATTACTATTTCTCTCTTATTTACTGATCAATTTCATTCAAACTTGATATGCTTGTCAAGTTAGCATTGATCAACAGAGGAAATTCGAAATATGTTGCCCCTTAATAATCCTGGGGGGGGGGAATAGGGGGCATTTCCCCTCTTAAAACCACGAGTGTAGCAATGGATTCTGTAGTGCCTCCAAAGCAGGGATTTGGGTGGATGTTTTTTAAAACAACTTGTTTACAAGATTTTCTGTACATTCGACCGTGCTTTGTGTTCTATATTTAGTTAATAAAAAGTAATTTATTCAATAAAGTTGGGCTAAAAGGGAGAAAGTATGTGTCAGTTTCCTGATACCGTTTATTTAATAATCGAATGGAGATAATAACGATGGTTATAGTTATAAAATTGTTTCAATTTAAACCGAAAACATTAACTTATTTCCTTAAACTATTGCATTAATTATATTACAAATGTTTTTGTTAAAACTGTTTATGATTTGTTTGTAGATATGTACAGTGTTATACATTGATTTGCTTCATAAATCAAAAATATTCCTACATTATGTAGTTTTAGTAGACAATATTTCAATAAAACTTAATTCAAGTTGACAACAAATCTGAAAGGGTTAACATATTAGGTGTGAAAATAATCAATCACAAATTTATTTACGTTTAAAAAAACATAAAACTAAACGAAATGAGTTACTACCCAATAATACATCAATGAAACTATACACTTTGTACGCAGTTTTTAATAATTTTTTTACTTTTTCAGCGTTTTTTGTTAGTTTTGAAAGTGTATTTTATTCAATAAAGTTTTAAAATTAAATAAACAGTACATACAATTTTTCAATAAAAATTTGCCTTTATTGTCTTGTGACTTTTGACCACCGAATAGAGTTAAGAGTAGCTTTGTTTCCATTCCCATTGGTGAACCGTACGAGACACTATGATCCTTCGTAACTCCAAAGCGTTAAGAGTAGTTTTGTTTCCATTCCCATTGTTGAACCGTACAAGACACTATGATCCTTCGTAACTCCAAAGCGTTAAGAGTAGCTTTGTTTCCATTCCCATTTTTGAACCGTACGAGACACTATGATCCTTCGTAACTCCAAAGCGTTAAGAGTAGTTTTGTTTCCATTCCCATTGTTGAACCGTACGAGACACTATGATCCTTCGTAACTCCAAAGCGTTAAGAGTAGCTTTTTTCCATTCCCATTGTTGAACCGTACGAGACACTATGGTCCTTCGTAACTCCAAAGCGTTAAGAGTAGCTTTGTTTCCATTCCCATTGTTGAACCGTACGAGACACTATGATCCTTCGTACTTCCAAAGCGTTAAGAGTAGCTCTTTTTCCATTCCCATTGTTGAACCGTACGAGACACTATGATCCTTCGTAACTCCAAAGCGTTAAGAGTAGCTTTGTTTCCATTCCCATTGTTGAACCGTACGAGACACTATGATCCTTCGTAACTCCAAAGGACACTTCATAATATCATAGAATGAAAGCTAACACGAAATAGTGAATATGAGGTACTTTTTTCAACCAATGTAAATCATTTATGTATTTTCTTGCAGTCCCAGCGTAACAAATACTGTATAGAAATGAGTGCACACATGTTTCGTAAACTATTCAATTATATAGTTTTTTTATTTACAACTAATTGCTATCGTCTTACGAATGTATATGTAACATCTTAGTAACTCGTGTACAAATTGGCATTTTTTCCGTTTAAATAAATGAAATGAAATTCAATCGTAAAATAATTTTAATTATAATAATTACATTAACACATTATTTATATTTTAAAAATAATTGTGTAAATGTTAAAAACATAGTATTTGTTATGCACAATACAATACATTTAAAAACCTTGTCGGTTCAGAGAATTACGTAAATAAAAAAAAAATTGTTCTAGTAGAGAAAATCTTGAATTTTACTTATATCAACAAAACAAGACGTAGGAAGAATTTTGGTTTACTTTTTGGGATCCTAATGGCTATTTTACAGAAACCAAACTATTGTATAAAATTTGCATGATTTCCCGGAGAGAGAGATTAATTTTTTTGTGAGTAATACTTTAATTTGGTTATTTAAAGTTATTTTACCTAGTAAAACAATATAATACCGCAGAAAAGCCGCACAATTAATGGTCTGCAGAGAGATAATTTATCGGTTCCATGATTTCCTCAGCATCGTTTGTAATTTTCCAAGTGAGATATGACACTCTAAACATTATTAATTAATCTGGAGCGGTTAAAAACTGTAAATTAATCAATTTAAGGAACTTGAGTGTTACGTTAGGTGTATTATGAAGTATTTGTTGATCAGCCCTTAAAAACAATATATAAGAGTGCCAATCCCAACGTGTGGTAATCACACATACTATCTCATCAATAAAAAGATTCACTATAATTCGTTATAATATTAAAACTTATCCTAAACTTAGTTGTACCATTCAAAGCTTCAATTCTTGACATACTCTACACCATTTATAGGAAATTTATACTGTAAGCGAAGAGTAAACAGATTTGTACAACAAATTACTGTTTTTGAGGACAGCAGAAAAGAGAGTCAAACATCAATGAAAAACGTTTAAAACTATCAAATGCTTTAACAGACTCGTTACGACTAAAACTAGCTACTACGCAAAGATGGTGAAAACAAGAGGGTGGAGAATTTATTGGATGTCGGCAGCAGGACCTAAATGACCCATTTGTTGACGATTTGATGTGAAACGTCCCCTCCTTGTTATCCAAACCATCGACTGCCTGTTTACTCTATTTTCCCCTCAAAAATTGTGTGTCAATTGAGTTTTATTGTAATGGCTCCAATAAAAGTGATATTATAGATGTGTTGGGCTCGATTCGGCTGATATTGAAGCATCTACCGTATGTGTGTTTTTCTTTAATTCTTTTTAGCCTCCCCCCCTAAAAATAATCTTACAACTTCTTGGCTTCTTTACTGTTAGATTAATCCAGTGATACACCTAATTACGGAAATTGTTTATTAGCAATTTAGTTTTTGGCATTGGATTTCAAGCCATATGTAAACTGAAAAAGATGCATTGATGCAAAATTTAAAAATGTTCTATTCGGTTTGAATCATTTGTTATTCTCTTCGATATCAACTATAATATTTTCTCATTAAAAAATCGTAAATATTTAAAGTGCACACTTAAATGGGAAGCGATACGAGAAACTGGCAAGAAGGCTGGATAGACCTAGTATTAAAAGGTGAATCAGTCTTAAAGGTTTATATTAATATACAAGGCATAATATTGCTTTTATTTATTAAAGTCAGAGTAACTCTTATGTGTTGTCAAGGTGTCAAATTAGGTAGTCACCTGAAAGATTTGTACCTTTAAAATTAAATGCCTAATTGCATGTTAAAACTTTGTCAACGCAATACATAAAAGGTGTTAAAACAAAACTCACCACTTGCGATGGTAAACAAGTTTGTAAATAAAATATTATGAGCAACTACTTTAGCTTAATACTGTAGATTAGGTAACAAATTCATTTTTTAATTCGTAAAATTCAAGTCGCTAGTGGTAATACGTTGTCAAAACCGCCCCTCCTCCTTAAAACCGCCCCTCCTGCTTAAAACCGCCCCTCCTCCTTAAAACCTTCCCTCCTCCTTAAACCGCCCCTCCTGCTTAAGCCTCCCCTCCTCCTTAAAGCCGCCCCTCCTTCTTAAAACCGCCCCTCCCCCTTATAACCGCCCTCCTCCTTAAAACCGCCCTCCTCCTTAAAACCATCCCTCCCCCTTATAACCGCCCCTCCTCCTTAAAACCGCTCCTCCTACTAAGAAACAACACACCAACAGTTACAACAGCTCAAAAAGATCCTCCAAAACAACTCAACAAACCCAAAGAGCCCCCTTCAAGTTCAGTTTGTTGAAACTTAGTTGTTTGGTTGGTGCTTTCTGTTTAACATTATTATAATATGGACAAGATAAAACTCAAACCCTTCGAGTACCTTGCACCAAGATAGATGTTCAAAACGCAGCATGGGGGGTTAATATTTCCCACATTCAAATTATAAACTAAGAAAATGTGTTTGTTTAATGAGGTCTACATTCTGTTACACTAATGTGTTAACAATTTATAGTGTTAATCGCAACATGTATTAACTGCGCTGTAACACGTACAGCATAATGTGTTTGTTTACAAGGATAAATGCAAAGCTAATGCACAATCAGAATTTGGTACACTTTAAGTTTGATACAGTGTTGACGTAGTACCACCTGCTAAGAGTAAAATTGAGACGAATTAAGGCGATATAGACCCAAAGAAAAATGTGTTGAAGTAAGAGGAAATCAGAAAATCGGTAAATGAGCCTGCAAAACCGTAATGACCTCCCCGGTTGCTGACGGCTGTTATAGCCCTGTGATTGGTTGGTTTACCGCCCTTATTAGATCCAAAAGACATTTCCTTAAACGAACATAAAGACAATAATCTTGTGATAAGAAAAAATATTCATACATTTTTCATACTGCATACCTTAGTATAATTAAATTTAAGGTCAATATTATTTAACCAGATTCCAGGTATTTTCTAATTTGAAAGTATTTTTCCAATACATTTAAACCAGACAATATACGTCGTATTTTGACTACACAATGTGTTTTAATGAGTTGTAAGATAATAATTAAGTATGAGATTATTTGAGATATGAATTTAACAGTTAATATATATTTGAGCTAGGTAAAGTATAAAGAGATGTTTTCAATAAATGTAAGAAGTAATGATATATTTAATAAAACTCATTTACTTATCGATACGAAATTCTATATAAATAGTTTGGAATTACGGTTGTGGTATTTATCATTTGTTGACGGGTTCAACCTGTTATAAGAAAATATTATAGACACTTTATAAAGCAATACTGTTTAAATATTTAAGTGTACATAACATGACCAACATATACCCATTTTCTCGTAAACATGTTTAACTGTCTTAGTTTTGACTTTAGGTTAGGTGATAACGTTGTTATCTAAACACAGTCATTCGTTAATTGTTGGGCAATGCACATATAGACTAGATAAACTTACAACACAGGCCTATAACTATTTTCATCTTCTGACAACAATAAATAATTTTACGAATTTTCAATGTATAAAATGACGGGTTTTTTTGTTTTATTTCAGCAACTAAAACTATACTTTATATGAGTTTTTCTCAGTGGTCAATGGTGCTATTTGTATATACTGTATTACATAGATAGGTTTATGTAGTATCATCTCTGAAACAAACTACTTCAATAATACTGGCGTTAAAGATGAATGAAAAAATACAAGTTAGTGTTTAACAGATAACATTCGATTTTAATTAGTATTTTGTAAACTGCACATATGTTTTTAAGTAAACAATATTTCACCAAATAACTGAGATTTACTTTATCAACTCCATCACAAACAAAACAAATATAAATGCTGTGTAACCATTCCAAGGCTATATGTAGACACCACATGTGCAACATGTTATCCAGACATGTGCTAATGTCAGGCACACTGACCTACTTGGCTCCGTATTCTATGCAACGTTATCTTACAAGGAGTAATGTTTAGTTATAAATATTTACACTAACTCTGTTTTATCAAAATATAATAAAACTAATGCATTTTCGAAAGTACAATATAAATGTATAAGCAACTTTAATAATATATAGCATTCCAGTTTTTCTCTATAAAACAATTGTACTTTGGGCTACATACATGTATGTTAAAATTAATTTTTCTAGTCAACAACTGGGGTTTTACGAATATAGTATATGTTTTGGTCCAGTTAATTATCTCAACAGTTTTATTGATGATGACAAAAAAATAAAAACGCTCCATAAGTGGTTACACTGTGAGTATACCTAACTTGTATTTTTCTAAACATAACTTTCATTTATACTTCATGTTTCAAAGCTATTTGTAATATGTTTATTCGTTTTGCTCCAGCCCAGAGACAGTTTGTCAGTCTAAATATAATTCAAATTACTATAAGATAACGTTCATAGTTGAAAACCTAGTCTAATAAAACACTCAAATGCCACAAACATTGAAGATTGAATCTTTACTTAAATAGTCTAGTTTATTAAATAGTTTCCAACTCGCAGAAACAGAGGAAGCACCCACCGATAACTGCAAAGCTGTTTTCATTGTCTTCTTTAACTCATCGTAGCACACAATTTCGAATTAAAAATTCATTGTTTTTAGAGCCAATTTAAGCAGGGTGTCCACAGTTTTGAGTTATGTTAAAGTCCTGGATTCAAAAGCAAATCATTCAGATAGTCAGTCTAAATATAATTCACTCTTAACATAATACACACACTAAATATAATAATCCCTTTGCAGTGTGGTTACAGTTTCAGCTGCTTATCATAACTAGAGCAACCACGTTAAATCCAGCATCTACTCGGTTTAAGTGAAGTAATACATCATGTAAGGATATATAACATTATTGCTCACTGATACCTTATCATTCACAGATAAAACGTCGTGGAAAGTTGGCGATGAAATGTTATTGTACCTTGCGTAGCTATTATTTGTGTGAGAAAAATGAGTATGTTTTCCTTTTAAACTCTTATTTTGAAGAATTAAAAATTGCACGTTGAAGGTAACAAACAAATTTATTGGTAAATAAATGAAAACTTAAATCGCCCTTATGTATCCTAGATCAACGGGTTTGTAAGTTAACTATGTTCAAAAAATAGGTAGATTTTGCAGGTTTTAAATAACCTACTTTTTCACGTAAAAAGTGTTATAAATTATTTTTGTTAGAGTATACATTAAATGTAGGTACTCTAGATACGATTCGATACGTCATATTATCATTTCATTAATAAAAATGAACAGCCTGTGTCTTTTATAGTATACTATTTCACTGAAACCCTTAATAAATAATAAGATGATATCAATAGGCAAGAAAAATAAGTAAGACAATAAGTAGTAGGAAAATAAGTATAAATGACGAAAAACAGGAATAATTACAGATATAAATAAAATGTGTAAAAAAGGTTATCTTTATAATTTAATTTTGAAATAACATTACACCTCCAGAATTCCTGAACCAGTTACTTACTTACTTATTTTAATTTTTCATCATGAAGTACGATCAAATGTGTACTGGTAACTATTATTGTATGATCAGAAAAAGTACGGTTTAGGGGACAATTGTATACTAATAAATCATAATATGAATAAATACAATTATAAGTGTTATTAGTCTTACAGTACGTTGATTAAAAAAAAATGCGAGGATTAAGAATATATGTTGTATTATTTAAGGTTAGTTTGTTATTTTGGATCTACGCCCAGACGGGTCACGTCACCGTTTCGGGAAACTTAGAGGTCACCTAAGCATCCCTCGTCTCGCTTTCCCCGAAGAACGGATTGCACGAAGAGCGCAACCGCTCTCCAGGAGTCTTCATCTCGAAGCATCGCCCCCACCACGACGTCCGGGGACAGATCGCCGACAGCAGAGACGAGCCTCCTCCTGTCTTCAGCGAAACGACTGCACCGGAAGAAAGTATGATGAGCATCATCCACCTCCTCCGGGCAGTACCTACACTGAGGTGACCTCACCTTCCCCATGCGGAAAAGGGATTCCCTGAAGTACCCGTGGCCCGTCAGGAATTGACACAAGAAAAAGTCAATTTCCCCAAATGCACGGCTCAACCACGGGCTTATGTCTCTGATGAGACGAAACGTCCATCGCCCTTCCAGTCCACCGTTCCAACGCTCTTGCCAAACTCGCAGAGTTTCGAGTCTGGCTTCCACAGCAGCTTGGTCTCTTCCGAGATCAGGAGCACGGCGAAAGATGTTCTGCCTCTCAGCGGCGAGCAGATCAAGGGGAAACACTCCAGCCACAACCATTACAGCCAGTCCAGACACAGTGCGATACGCACAGGCAACCCTAAGAGCCGCCCTGCGCTGAACGGAGAGAATTCTCTTGCTGTGTTTTTTGACTCTCATGGCACCCGCCCACACTTCTGCGCCGTACAGGAGAGTCGCGTTGACGGTGGACATGAGAAGTCGCCTCTTGCTGGACCTCGGGCCTCCGACATTCCCCATCAATCTGCTGAGCGACAGAACAACCCTCGTCGCCTTGTTGCAAACCGCCTGGATGTGCTCCCACCATGTGAGGCGGCGGTCAAGCACCACTCCCAGATACTTCGCCGCAGTCTTCGTCTGGACCTCCACGTCACCAACAGTCATAGGGATTACTGTTTGGATCCTCCGTCGCGTGAGCATGACGATCTCGGTCTTGGCGACCGCCAGCTCAAGTCCATGACCGCTCATCCATCTGTTGACCCGAAACATCACCTGGTTGAGGCGAAGCTGGGCTAACTCCGGATTCCGAGCCGTGATGACTGCGGCTACATCATCTGCGTAGCCCACGAGATAGGCTTGTGGTGGCATCTCGAGGCGAAGCACTCCGTCATATGCCACGTTCCAAAGGTCAGGGCCAAGGATCGACCCTTGCGCCGCGCCGGCAGTGACCACTTTGGAACGGACCCCTGCTTCTGTGCTATATAGCAGCCTGCGCTCCTTCAGGTAGTCCTGTACCACGACCAAGAGATAGTCGGGTACCCTGAAGTCTCGCTGCAACGCCTCGAGCATGTCCACCCAACGGGCCGAGTTAAAAGCGTTTTTAACGTCCAGGGTGACCAGCAGCACGATCGGCCTGGCCTGATGGCAGGCCGTGTCAGCCCGCTGGACGGCGCCCAGGACTTCAGCCACGGCATTCAAGGTTGAGTGGCCCTTCCGAAAGCCGTGCTGCCGGGGGGACAAGTCCCCAGCGGCTTCGACGGCCAACCTCAACCTGGGTTTCAGCACCCTCTCAAAGAGTTTACCCGCCGTGTCCAACATACAGAGTGGTCTGTATGCCGACGGGGACTCCGGGTCAACCTTTGCCTTTGCTGATGAGCGCCAGTCTAGCTGTCTTCCAGCGTGACGGAAACATACCCGCCGCCAAACACGCGTTGAACATGCGCAGCAGCAGATGTGGGTGACTTCCCGCCACAACCTTCAGAGCCTCAACCGGAATGCCATCAGGGCCTGGAGCTCTGTTGTTGTGCATGGCAGACGACGCTGCCACGAGCTCCTGTTCCGTGAACAAAGGAACATCAGGCACCGGCCCCGTTACTCTTTCCTCTCGCCTCACAGGGTGACTTGGGAAGAGAGCATCGACGATGGCCGTGATCGTGCCTGCAGGCATTGAGGCACTGCTGGCCCCCATTCCCCCGAGCTTTCTCGTGACGAGCTTGTACCCTTTTCCCCATGGATCGGAGTCCACGTCCCGGCACAGCTCCTTCCAGCAGCGAGCCTTGCTCAGGCGAATTGCACTGGCAAGAGCTTTTTTCGCAGTCTTGTGCTCTGCCGACCTGGCCAAAGCCTCCGGTCGGTTTCGAGTTCTCTGCGCTCTTCTGCGAAGCATCAGTGCCGTTCTCCTGAGCTCCGCGATTTCGTCCGTCCACCAGTACACGTGGCGACGACCCCGGACAGGTTTTTTCCGAGGCATCGACGAGTCGCATGCACGCTCGATCAGCTGCATTGTGGAACCCACGAGAGCTTCAACCCGATCTCGATCAGCGGAGTCAAAGCGCTCCGTCAAACCGGCCTCGGGGCTACGACTGAGCCACTCGACGAATTTTCCCCTGTCCAGTTTGGCCTGATTCCAGCCAATTGGGTTTCGGGTACTGCATCGACGAGACAACTCGTTTTCTTCCAGATTGAAGGAGATGAATTCGTGGTCACTGGCCGTGTACACGTCCATCACCCCCCACCCCGCTACCAGAGGAAACAACCCTGCCGATACCAGCGTGACATCTGGTATGGAGTCACCAAAACCAGGTCTTCGGTATGTCGGCATGTCCCCTCTGTTCACCACTTCCAGGTCGAGCCTCGAGGCCATCTCCAAGATTCGTCTCCCCCGGTCGTTAGTGACTGGCATGCCCCATTCAACGGCACGCGCGTTGAAGTCCCCAGCAACTATTACGCCCCCCGAGACACCCTGAAGACTGTCTTCCAGCGCCTCCAGCCTCTCCCGGTACTCCTCGGCGGAATAGTTTGGAGAGAGGTAGACACTGTATACGTTGACTCGCCGAAGTCTCACCCAGACGTAACCGTCACCGGATCCGTGACCCAACACCTGAATCCCCCGACTGTCCGAAATCCAGAGAGCCGCGGTGCCAAGCCGGTCATAAAACCAAGATGGACTGGTTTTGATCCGGTAGGGCTCGCTGACGATCACGATCTGGGCTTTGACCTCACAAGCAAGCTGCTCAAGAATGGCGTCAGCTGCTCGACTCCGCTGCAGGTTTGCCTGGACGAAACGGATCATTTCGTGGCAGATTGAGCCCTCTTAGCGTCTAGGGCTTTCCTGAAAGCCCTGCACGCCCCTGAGCCCGGAATGTGGCCCGCGGACGCTCCAGGTGTACCGGTGCAGAGAACGCAAGAAGCGGCCGCTGTGCAAGCAGCGGCCTTATGTTCGCCGCTACCGCACTTCCAACAATTGTTGCCGCGGTCGGGACCGGAGCAACTCCGACGCGTGTGGCCGTACCCGAGGCACCGAAAACAGCGTTCTACCTCAAGGCGCTGCCGAACTCGGCAGACGACCCAGCCAATCTTGATCTTCCCAGACCGAAGAAAGAGAAGACCGTCTTTCTCTTCCATCTCAACGACAGCCTTTCTCTGCTCCCGCTTGTTTGGCGAGAACAGGGTGACCTTAGGCACACCGGAGATTGTCGGAAGGTCTCTTGTGATAGCCGCAATGACATCGGCCTCCGAAGCCAGGGCGTCTAGATCCAAGATCTCTACCCTCAGCTTCGGGATGATGGAGCGGACCTCGCCCTTGTCCCCTATAGCTCTCTGAAGTGCTTCCTGAAGTTTCCCCCGGTCGTCACACTTCGAGAGCTCAAGGAGAACCCTCCCGGCCTCCGTCTTCCGGATCTGCCGAACCACAGTTCCGGAGTCCTCTGGTGTCACCTCACTCTTCAACAATCCGAGGATCTCCGAGTAGGTCTTGCCGGTGGACGGATTGATCAGGACCACCTGGTTCCTGGTCTTCCTAGGCCGAGTCTTCTTTGGCTTCTCCTTCTTTTGGCTACATCATACGTAAAATAATCTCGTTATAAATGAAATTATTTTGGTAACAGCCATACAACAACTCTACAAAAAATAACGCTAACAAATATAACTCAGTGCAATAATTTTTTTTACATTATTAGATTAAGTTATAAGTTTAAAATTTAAAAGTGTATATTTAAAAATTACTTCGTGATTTACGATAATCGCAGAAAAATTACTTGCCTTCTAGATAATTTCTATGACTTTTCCATTTATTGTAACCAAACGTCATTTAACGTTAACTACGCGTTATTATAATTGAAATCTTTAATAAAAATCAAACCTGTAGGTAAAACAAAATAAAGGTATTTAAAAAATAAGTAAACTAAAAAGTAGAATTGCTCAACGTGACAATGAATTACTAAAAAGCCCTCGGGGGGCAACTTGTTAAGAGAGTCTCACCCTGGTTAACTGCGCATTGTCGTAACTCGGCCTTAGGCCTAACACTTCTACTTTGTCGTAGTCTTAGCCTTTGTTCCAAAACTCTTTAAACGGGAGTTAGACAAGAGTGCAAAACACTCCCGACGTTTTGTGTAGGTGTTCCACTCCATTCCCGTATTTATAAGGTGGTAGATAAACTAGATATCTAAATAAATAACAGTATATGTACGTCCTCTACACAGATAACCTTTATAAAATGTTTATTAAACATCATTTTGGTACTTATTGAATCACATGGTAAAATATGAGAAGTTTAATATCTTCTAAGACGTAATGGAAAGAGAGGAGAAATAAAATGAATTTGAAATAATAAAATACAACAAAATCATTTAAAATTATAAATTATATAAATTTTAAGTAATTCAACAATGCAAAATACTTTAAAGTTGGTACGCCTTGAGAAATCCCACCGGGTAGCTTGGTTTAATGTTGGAGGATATCAAGTTAAACCAACCGAGAATGTGTGGGTATATGATAGAAGGAGAGGGCAATAATAGTTGGACCATTCAATATATAGTTTTAAAATAGATTTAACTTCATCCTTTACAACTTGGAAGTTCTTTACCTCTGTTGTGTGTGGTTATGTAAATGCTAGAATAAAGAGGGATGAACTTCAGTGCATAATCTTTTATAGTATGACATTTTTAAACATAAGTATATTATCGATATTTTATCAATTTATAAGTCATGATAGAACAATAAAACGATCGCAGAAAAGTTGTGACTCTTGTATTTATGTTTTAAAATATACACTAATTCGATGTCAAGTTTTATTCATTTTACTATTTTTAAATTATAACAATGATTTTTAATATTGTAACACTCTAATCTACAGAACGATAAATAGCTGGGGATTTCCACTCAAAAATAAAGAAGTATTTAACATTTTAGCGAATTTCCCCTATAGGGAAGAAGCTATTACCGTAGGTGGCATGGTAAGACTTAAGCCCGAGACCATGATAACTTTTCGTTTTGAGGTCCCCAGATACCAAAAACACTATTCGTTGAAATTTATATATATGTATATAAGTATATATAAATATTGTTCTAAATATGTGTATATATATATATATATATATGTATGTGTGTGTGCCCGTTACCGCGATAACTTTTGAAAGAAACACCCTATTTCGATGAAATTTGGCACAAATGTGTAGAGTAGCATTTATGACTTTATGTTCGAAAACCAGATCGATCGCACTATGGGAAGGGGGTTTTATGGGGGTTTACAATTTTCCAAAAATCGGTTTTTTGCAAGTTTGTCCCCAAAATGTTAAAAACATTCAATTTTGGTTATAGCCATTTTATAGAGCTTAAAAAAACAATAATTTAGTATCATGAATCATTAACCTAGGTTAAGTGGTTGCAGAGAAAATCCAAAAAAAACGTGTCCCATGTTGATCGTATGGGAAAAAGGTTTTTAGATTTTTCTCAGATAGTTTTACTAAAAACTTCACATTTCTGTTTATTAATGTGTTTAGCTCAACAAAACAAACATTTTGGTGTTTTAATCGTTGTTATATGTCCACCCGTTGCAGAGGTATTCAAAGTGCTAAACACAGTACGTTGTCCAATGTTATCATTATGGAGAATTAATAAAATTCTATATCTCGATTATTTATGAATGTATAATGATGAAACTTGGTATGTGGCTTCGACTACTTGTGGTATATTGATATTAGCACAAAAAACTAGTTTTTTGTTGATAGTCCCCGTATCAGCAAACCTGCATACTCGGCCCCCATGTTATTCATATGGAGAATAAGTAAAGTTGTATATCTCCCTTAATTATGAACCTACATTAAGAGAACTTGGTATGTAGCTTCACCTGGTTCAGTTGTATTGATAATTGAAAAAACACATTACTGATCTTCCTCGTTGCAGCAAACCTGCGTCCACAACCCTTATGTTATTCTTATGGAGAATAAATAAAATGCTATATATCACTTATTCATGGATGTATTTTTGTGAAACTTGGTAAATAGCTCTATGTAGTAGTGAGTCACATATATATGCATTGGAAATTCGCTGATTAAGCAGGTTTGCTGTGACGGGGTATTATTTTAAGACAAGTATTATTTGTGTATACCTTGATTTTTTGAATATTTTTACATAATGTGTTTTCTTATTTCGTTCATAGCTTTTTCTTTTTTTTTATAGGGCAAAATAATCCGTCTCGTAAAAATATAAATAACTATTTAAATTATCGTTTATTTCATGGTAAATAATGTTTAAATATTGGTTCTATTTGTTTAACCTTGAATTCTACCTCGAGTCTGATATTAATCAATAAACAACCTTTCGACGGTCATAGGCGCAGATTTTTTCCGTTGTGTCATCCAAACTGTCAGCCTATTTGGATATTTTAATACTGTCAGATTATTGGAATAATTTAAATTTCAAGTTTTATACTTACCTCCTGAAAATGGGATATTCAACGACAACCTTAAAGGAGTGCAACCAAGATGACGTACATACTGGTTGTTGAACAGTTGGTAGTAGCCGTTGCCAGATGGAAGCAACGCTACTAACATGGCTTTGTTTCGAGGTAAAGTGGTGTCTTAATATAGTACAATTTATCAAAATACGCAAGCCCTTAAATGATACTGAAGCATTACAAATGCTTTCAAAATATTAGTAATTGGTGACTCATTTTAAAACTGGAAGTTCTTAGTATTTTTGACCAGCAGCCCAACTCGCTTATTATTATCATAATAGAGTTTAAATTTGAAAGAGTTTTTGCTGATAATTTAATTTTTTTCCACAATACCTCAAGAATATATTCTGGAAGCTACTGTTTTTAAATTTAGCATGTGGACAGTATGTGTTTGTAAATGATTTACTCTTTATTGATGGTGTTGCAATATTTGTTGAAATATATTCTCAATAGGATACAAAAAGTCTGCAATACAACTGACGTAACGTCTTCAAATTGTTTCTTATAAATAAAATGAATATCTACTTTTTAAAGGTAATTTGATACATTTTCACTGACTTCGAGTTTTATAGTTCCTTGAACATACTTCTGATATTAGTTGAACTCTTAAAAGGATTTTACGTTCTGAATTACAATTGAACGGTTCTACTACTGTCTCATCTAGTTAAGTACTGGGAATACATACTGATGCATTACTACCCACCAACTAAGATTGAGGTTCGTATTTTATTCTCTGGTTATATAACTCTGTATAATTGTCAGATTAATTTGTAGTTTTGCTTCATACATATACTATGTATATCATCTATAAAAAGGTGTTAGAAGTTAATTTTATTCATTTATGGTAGTCACTTTAAAGTCCTTAACATGTAAATGCTTTTAGCGAATTTCCACTATAGGGAAGAGAAGCTATTACCGTAGGTGGCATGGTAAGACATAAACCCGAGACCATGATAACTTTTCGTTTTGAGGTCCCCAGATGCCAAAAACACTATTCGTTCAAATTTATATATATGTATATATGTATATAAATATACATATATACATATATATAAATGTGTCCGTTACCACGATAACATTCGAAAGAAACACCCGATTTTGATGAAATTTGGCTCAAATGTGTTGAGTAGCATTTATAACTTTAAGTTCGAAAACCAGATCGATCGCAATATGGGAAGGGGGTTTTATGGGGGTTTACAATTTTCCAAAAATCGGTTTTTTGCAAATTTGACCCCAAAATGTTAAAAACACTCAATTTTGGTTATAGCCATTTTATAGAGCTTAAAAAACAAATAATTTAGTATTTTGAATCATTAACCTAGGTTAAGTGGTTGCGGAGAAAATCCAAAAAAACGTGTCCCATGTTAATCTTATGGAAAAAGGTTTTTAGATTTTTCTCAGATAGTTTTACTAAAAACTTCACATTTCTGTTTATTAATGTGTTTAGCTCAACAAAACAAACATTTTTGTGTTTTAATCGTTGTTCTACGTCCAACCTTTGCAGAGATATTCAAAGTGCTAAACACAGTACGTTGTCCAATGTTATCCTTTTGGAGAATAAATAAAATTCTATATCTCGATTATTTATGAATGTATATTGATGAAACTTCAAATAGTTGTGGTATATTGATATTAGCACAAAAGAAAAAACAGTTTTTTGTTCATAGTCCCTGTAGCAGAAAACCTGCATACTCGGCCCCCATGTTATTCATATGGAGAATAAGTAAAGTTGTATATCTCCCTTAATTATGAATCTACATTAAGAGAACTTGGTATGTAGCTTCACCTGGTTCAGTTGTATTGATAATTGAAAAAAACACATTACTTATCTTCCTCGTTGCAGCAAACCTGCGTCCTCAACCCTAATGTTATTCTTATGGAGAATAAATAAAATGCTATATATCACTTATTTATGGATGTATTTTTGTGAAACTTGGTAAATAGCTCTATGTAGTAGTGAGTCACATATATGCATTGGAAATTCGCTGAGTTCTCAGGTTTGCTGTGACGGGGGTATTTCTTTATGTCATCAATATCAACTATGAATTCAACTAGATATCCTCTGTAGGTACTGCTGTTTTGTTTCTTTATTCAACACTTATACAAGTGGTTTGCTATTGTGGATCCAAGAAAATGCAACTATCATTAAAAAAAATCATGCAAATGTTAAATATTTTAAATCAATTTAAATGAAGTATTTGAATTTCACCGTTTAATTAGGCAATAATTAATAAATACACTATAAAAAGTAATATAAACATATCAAAAAGACCAATTTATCAAAACACAAAAAATGTAATTAAACAAAACCGATAGACCGATTTATTTTGGTTAATATAACTCGTACTAATAGTAAAACATGATAGCATGTAACGTTTGAATTTGGTGTTTAGGGTGGGAACGAAGCAGCTGCAAAAGTGGCGTGCGCTATCGTAGGTGGTATTTGCAATGTTTGGAATACAAAACGTAGATTGACGGGTGGAGAGAAGCCGTTGATGGACATTTGTGAGTACACTGTAGCCAGCCAGCAGCCGACTATGAAGGAGATGAAGAAGTCTGAAAAAAACACTCCTGGATGTCTTACCACTATGGAGAGAGAATCTCATCTTCGAACTTGAAAACTTTTTCCAAAAGGAAGTAAATGATAAGGAAATGACTGTTGGATCACAATACTTAAATACTATGCTTTTGTTGTTTGCAGTGTGTGTCAGACCGAGACTGGTGCTTATGAAGGTTTAGTTTATGGTAATGGGATATTAGATTATCCCATTTAGCCTGGAATGGTAGCAATCTTGGTTGTTGCTATAGTGATAACATTAACATACTGTAAATGTATGTATGTAAATAATTCAACATACATTTATGTGTTTTTTAATACATGGAATCTTTTAATTCTTGATTCTATGGCGTAGTTATTTGATTACAATATTGCGACTCTAATATCTAAAGTTCAGCAATGACTTTGTTAAACATTTTGTATAACTATGGATTCAACTCTCAGTAAAGTGGTGAACACTTTTCGTTTAGTAAAATTAAATTTCACGTTGTATTGCACTACCACTTTGTATAACTTAGAAAATGTATTTTTATCACTCTGGATTTGAAAATAGTCCATTACCATACAGCTGACATCTACAAAAATTATCTATTTCTTTGTAACAAAACAAAAAATGACTTTGCCTGTCCTAAACATTATTTTTCCTGTCCTAAAAAATTGAAGTTCCCGTTTTGCTTAACAAGAGCACCAGTGTGATATCTTTATTTATTCTGATAATTCTATGTTTAAACAGCTCACTTAACACTAAAATGATATTTAAAATCGTGTTGTATTTATTTAATAGGTGTTGGAAAACTAATAGACTATTTAATATTAGATAATTTTGTTTAACAATAGGAGGGTTATTGGCAACGTGACGAAAAGTATCGTTCACTACTCGTCACAGAAGTCCACGCTCGGCTTCGCCTCGCACGTAAAATGCTGTCTTGCCCCAAAATAGGCCACTTTCGTCACTAGTAGTAAAATATGCTATTATTTAAATATTACCGAATGGATGTATATATAAGCGTGAGTTTTTAATACACACTAGAAACCATTGTATAAATGCATTAAAATTATATTCATTAGTTTAGTTGACAAATATAACTCTGTGTTACAGCTTAAAATTTTGCATCACTTTGGACAAAATGGGAAGTGTTAAAGCAATATCCTAATTTCAACTTAAGACAAACTATATTAAAATTAAATGGCGAGTAAGTTGTATAGAATGCAGACATAACTGCTTTTTTTTATATGGATTTTGTAAAATGAAGTAAACTGAGAGGATATATTTCTAACTGTCAGTTTAAATGGGTCCAATTACCAGCTATACTGCTGACGCTGGCAAACCTAACGATCCAGTCAGTTGACGATAGTGAGAGAGATTTAATATTAAACCTCTTATTTCTAAAAACAATTTTTCGATTTTAAAATATTCTTTACAAACCAATTCTTTATAATATTCAGAAACTGACACAGTTTAGTTACTGAATATCAAACAAAATTGTATTTGTTTAGTAGTTTTAACATATCATTACCACCGACGAATTTTTAGATCAGTATGTATTATGTCTTATATTATAACAAAAGCACGTTTATACGGGTATGAAGTAAATACTGCAGTCTGTGGAAGGATTTATCTTAAGTTTATAAAGTATGCTTTTTGAATACTTCAAATTGACAACGGAAAATAATAAGTAATAAATTTGCTTTTTTGAAATGTTGAAATAAAAAATAAAAAAACAATGGAAAAGAATAGTAAGTCTTACTGCCAAATGTTATCACTCAAAGTGTTATTCATATAAATAAAATAAACACATTATAGAGTAAGGTAATATAATGTGCTGGCAGGGTTACTCTGGTCAAGCACTTGGCAAAAGACTGCTAGCAGACACTAGCTCTTACTTCACTAACTGGTCGGTGAGGTTGGGCAGAGGTCGGGTTAAGCAGGTGATTGCTTTGGTAACTGTACACGGCTACTTCAGGAAACATCTCCACACTCTTAGACTTAGAAATAAAAGTCAAGTGTATAGGCTTTGCAATCAGTCTGAAGAAACTGCCAAGCACATCGTACTGGACTGAAAGAGACTCGGGGCAAGGAGAAGGGCTCTGTTTGGTTGCAAGAAACCAGGTGATGAATGGGACGTTAGTATTGGGGAAAAACTCCTGGATCTCGTAAATGGTACGGTAATTGGTTTGCCCAACTTTGTAGTGTTTTAAGACGTATTTTATTTATCCTGTTTAACTTTATAAACTAACAGTAATGCTCAATTGTTAATACAGTTCTCCATCATGTTTATAATTTGTTTCAGAATAACAACCAATACTTCCTGTCCGTACACTCATAAGCTGTCCGTCCTAGGGACACACAATAAGCTCCGGTTGACGTGTGAGGATCTTTGAATCTTTGGATCTCTGAATACGTCCCTTCAACAACTCATAAACATAAACATAAGGTAATATAATAATAAGCAATCTTATATGTATATTATTACCGAATAGCAATACCATAATTACGTTATCACTTATGTAACTATGTGAATAAGAAACAAAGGAGACAAAGAACTTTGCCAAGAATAAAATTAAAATAAACCAAATAAGCGTATCTTGTGTGACATGGATGTCAAAATAGGTCCAAACCCTAGGGAAATACACACTGACATATCATGTCCTACGTGATAATGTGGGTTTGGTCCTTTACATATATTGCAGAACCAATAGGCAAAGATGTCTAGAATAATATCACATCGTTACTTTTATTATAGGATGCTGCAAACAGGTCGTCGGTTAAAGTAACGTTCTGCCTGGCTTTAACGACTTTATGAGTAAATACAAACTTTGTAGATTAGGAGCATCCTTTCAATAATATTTATCAAATATAAGTTGTAATGTAACACGAAGTAGCATCATTTTTCGTTATATTTTTGTTGGGATGATTATCGTATCAACTCGATAAACCAAAAATTTACTGCTCTTATTACAAAATCAAATATGGATTAGCTGCTGTATAATTTGTGTCAGTTTGATTGTTTTGTTAATTATTAAAATACATACCATAAGATTGTATTCATTAAAAAAGAGGTCGGCAGCCTCTTTTCCCTCACTTTATCGGTCCACATACACTACACATAAGTGCGAGAAACCTATACAACAAAGCCAGGGATGAGTCCTTCGAGTACAATTTGTACAATACTATTGACCACTACGCAAACTTCTCACACTATATATATGTATTTTTTCGCTTAAGTTAATTATTATATTTAAAAATAATTTCTTTAGTAGCATGATACGTGTTGTTACAACTAAACAGGATAAGTAAAACACGTCTTACAACACTACAAAGTCATATAGCCTTGTTATTCCATCTTTTGTGTATATTTTACCGTATTGTATGTAAGTACAGTATAAGTGTAAATACTATGTAGTTTGTTTTATGATTTATTTGGACTTTACCTATCGCTTCTAGTGTTTAAAACTACGCTACGTTTCGGGAGGTAAGGGAAATCCTCCCGTTATCAAGTGAACCCTACTTATATCTAAGTATAAAATTCTTATACCTAACTAACCAAAGTTTTTTGGATTTTCCTAATCTTTTTCTTTTACATTTCAATGTATACTAACACAAAAATAAAAAATACATATACAAAAAATAAAATACAATACACTAACACAACATTTATGTACACGAACAAATGGAAAACTGACAATACATTCCTGTTCTGCATCGTTGCCTCAAAGCCGACGGCAAAACGGGAAACTTCACCCTCACGTCAACTCACTACCAGATCGCGCACTCGACTAGTGGCTAGCGGTAGTAGAGGGGGGAGAGCCGTTACCCCCACCTACCGCCAGGGGCACGTGACGACAAAGCTGTGGCTATCCACCCGTCTATGACGACGGGAACATGACACGGAAACCAAAAACTGCACGATTCCTCCCAGAATGCTAATCGGGCACAGTATTTCAAAACTGTATTTCAAAAATACAGTTTCAAAAATATACTTTGTAGTGTTTTAAGACGTATTTTATTTATCCTGTTTAACTTTATAAACTAACAGTAATACTCAATTGGTAATACAGTTCTCCATCATGTTTATAATTTGTTTCAGAATAACAACCAATAGTTCCTGTCCGTACACTCATTACAAATACAATTGACACCAACGTATTACATATTATAATAACTTAAGCTACTCGAATTGATGTAAACTATGACAAATGAACATAAGCATTTTTATTTGCTTTTATTAGTTCTAAATCATTTGATTACTACTTTAATATGAAGTTTATTGCAAGGCAAAACATTTTTGAAAATACGATCCATATATTTTTCGTGAACGTTAGTAAAATTAGTTTGCGTAAAGTTATATAACGTGAAATTGGTTTATAAAATGGAAAAAAATCTTTAAAAAATATTAAACAGTTTCTGTATAAAACCTCATTTAAGAGAGTCTCTAATGACTTTCTTAAATTATTGTTTTACTTCAAGAAACGCTGAGAAAACTAAAGTCAAAATGTGCGTTATTTCGAAAGGGGAAGCATATAATATTAGCAAGGCAATAACATATTTAAACCCAATGCCTTCTTCCCTTTTCTTCGATAAATAAGCCGTCTTCTTCTGCGTTTTATAAAACCAACCTAACAAAAATAATATAGCCATAGTATAAAAACAATCTTCAATGTTTTATTGAAGTAGCAATAATGAGAAATAGTATTTAATTTATATTATGTACGACATCATAGAATTAAAACAAATACAACAAGTTTGCTTCCAAATACAATAAATCACTGAAACAACGCCAAACAATTAGTTACTACACGGTTCGTTGTTGTTGATGTCTGTTTAGTTGGATTTAGAGACTTTAAAAGAGATTTATAGCATTAATTACTAAATAGTTTACTTAAAACATGTCGTTATTACATATAATTTGTTTTTCTTCATTAAAACGCTATCCCAAAAGTTATGGAATGGTTTAATACTTCATAAACTAATCGAGATATATATAACTATAAATAATTTACCAGATAAAACATAACGAATAAATAGGTGATTCGGGTATATTTACCCTTGCATAATTTAATTCTTTATTCTTTTTAGTTATCTGTATGTCACATATTCATGTGAAATACGTTTTAAGAAGTATTACAAGTTTGTGTAACACTTAATATTCCTACCTGAAAAAATGGTATGATAAATGTTAAGGCTAAACTGATGGGGAAGTATTACGTCAACGACTTGACTTATACCCTATACCCAGGATTTATAACATAAACATCTTTCATTCAATGTCTCTCACTTCACGCTTTGACGCTTTGATGCTTTTTATTTTAGCTAATTTATCCATTTTCCAATGTAAGAATAGTTTTATGGAATCCTCTAAATTGTCATTTGACCCATAATATTATCTAAGGTCATACTAATTGCCTAGTCAAGTCAGTGGAACTTCAATAAATTTATAAAGTATAAGTTTTGATTTATGTATTGATTTTACACTTTAAAATTTGAACTTTTAATTGTGCGCTCTCATTAAATATTGTTCCCAAACGTTACAATTACGGAACGCGTTTAAAAACAGAACTCAAAATTAATTGAAAGCAAATACTTGATTTTTGAGGAGCACTAGAAAAATAAAGATCCCACAATGAAAGAAGTTATCAATTTAATTCAAACAACTATATTTTTTACCCTTCTACGAACCCTCTCTGGCTTTGCCACACTAATTTTTAGAGATCCCGTCTCATGCAAAGGTTTGGCCCTCATTAGTTTGGTTACTCAATATTTTAATCTACGACTTAAGCCTCCATGACTTTTGTCATGTGCTTTTACGTTACTCAATGCTAGTTCTTCATAAAATGTTACTGATTGTTTCAATAAAAACTTTTATAATACATTAACCGGAGTATATGGACGTTATTATTATTATATAATAAATATAATGCAAAGAACGTCTGACTTTAAAATAGCACTTTAGTTGCATTCATGTGTGAAATAAGTTAGTAATCTAAACCCTACTTATTGTATCAATTGTTAGAATTATGAGATATTTATAATGCTAGAGAAAATCATTGGTAGAAATATATTTCTGAGGATCAGACGGTAAGTTTTATTTAGAGATTCCTTCTCTTCAACGTCTGCATTCATCCGTACAATATAACTAATGTATAAGTCTTACAGAATTTTTCGTTGACGTCTAGACACATTTTAATGTAAAAATACAAACGTCTATTTCAAGGGAGTTCACACCTTCTTATGAAGGACTTAAGGTAAACCGATTTTCAACGAATAATACTTCACTGAAGACTGCATGTATTTTCTATTTATAATACACCCTACCATGTATTTTAACTTAGAATACAAACTCCAAAAGGATCAAAAGCTTTGTAATATTACACATTACAAAATAATATATAGACACATTTTACATAAATTATACGTTTTAAGTAATGCATTCGGTTATTTTATTTACTGCTAAAAACTCGTATGTTCATAATCAAATTAATTACTAATATGTTATTTCCTAACCCCAAACGGCTCATTATTAATCATACTGCACTGTTATATTACCTAGGCATTACTATTATTATACAGGGTGTCCCAGAACTAACTACCTACTCTTTCAGGTATTATTCCTGGACTATAGACAAATCAAAATATCCTATTAAAAAATTCAAAAACACAAAAGTTACTCGTATAGCCACCATTTTTTCACAAAATAATTTTAATTCAAGAACGGCTTGTTGTAACAAAATTAAATTTGGTATATAGCCTTATAACCTAAAAATCTAATTACAGAAAACAATAATTTTTTTTATTTTGTGTATTTTCAAAATGGCGGCTTCTTAAAACTTTTAAACGTAAATATCTAAAAAACTGCATATAAAAAAATGTTCAGTCTGCAAGTTTGTTATAGAAAATCTAATTAAAAATCCAACGATACCAAAGTTAAGGAAATTGGTTCATAAATAAGGGAGGAAACTTATTCTTAAGAAAATTGTAACATGCCAATAACAACTATTACTATTTAAAACCACTGATGGTGAGCCTAAGTATGAGTTTTCTCCCTTATTTATGAACCGATTTCCTTAACTTTGGTATCGTTGGATTTGTAATTAAATTTCCAAGTATACAATAATTAAATTTTCAAGTATAGAATACTTGATGGCTGAATTTTTTTTTCACTTGCAGTTTTTGAGATATTTATTTTTGAAAGTTTTAAGAAGCCGCCATTTTGAAAATAAATTATCTAAAAAAAAAAATTGTTTCTCTAATTAGCTCTTTAGGTGATAAGGCTATATACCAAATTTAATTTTGTTACAACAAGCCACTCTTTAATTAAAAATTATTTTGTAATAAAAAACAAAGTGGCGGCTATACGAGTAAATTTTGTGTTTTTGAAATTTTGAATATGATATTTTGATTTGTCTATGGTCCAGGAATAATACCTGAAAAAGTCGGTAGAGAGTTCCGGAAAACCCTGTATATATATGATTAAAATCAACAAGCACTTTTTTACACCTAAATTAGTTCATACTTAAAACTATATTAATAATTAATTAAAATCGTAAGTTTTACATGTTTATACTTCTCATTAACTGAAATAAAAAATATAATTGATAACTAAGAATATTTTTCTTAAATACCCACAAATACAAATTTGTAGCAATTGTACTTTGATAATATATAGTTTTTGCGTATAAAACCGTAATATTCAATTTAATTTAGTTAAAATAAGCAAGGATCATAGTAATTTAATTATTTTCACAGCACGGACAATAAACGGAGTCGCTTTCAGTAGATCTTCACATTCATTATGTCATTGTTGATACATTAATTTATCTTATTTCAATATAAATTGAAAATGTAATTTTCAACACAGAAGGCACGTTATAGAATATATCAATAGTATATTTCTATTCTAAATTAAAATCACTAACTTTATAATACTCGCCTTTTTATATAAACAAAAAAAACAAAATTACCACTCGATGTATTTATTACTCTCTCAGGATTAACAAGGCAGAAACTATGATTTCCACTGGCAGACAACTGTTGTTATAAACAACTTATGAAATATGTCTGTGTTCCACGTTCCAACACCTGTTGCTGACGAGTTCCGCCTTGTAGCTTGTAATTAAACATCTCCAGCTGTTGCAGACTGTGAAACAGGCATAAATCGTTGACACAAAGGTAACGAAACCTGTTACTCTGTGTTATAAACAACTTATGAAGTATGTTTGTGTTCCACGTTCCAACACCTGTTGCTGCCGAGTTCCGCCTTGTAGCTTGTAATTAAACATCTCCAACTGTTGCAGACTGTGAAACAGGCATAAATCGTTGACACAAAGGTAACGAAACCTGGTACTCTGTGTTGTAAACAACTTATGAAGTATGTTTGTGTTCCACGTTCCAACACCTGTTGCTGCCGAGTTCCGCCTTGTAGCTTGTAATTAAACATCTCCAACTGTTGCAGACTGTGGAACAGGCATAAATCGTTGACACAAAGGTAACGAAACCTGTTACTCTGTGTTGTAAACAACTTATGAAATATGTCTGTGTTCCACGTTCCAACACCTGTTGCTGCCGAGTTCCGCCTTGTAGCTTGTAATTAAACATCTCCAGCTGTTGCAGACTGTGAAACAGGCATAAATCGTTGACACAAAGGTAACGAAACCTGGTACTCTGTGTTGTAAACAACTTATGAAGTATGTTTGTGTTCCACGTTCCAACACCTGTTGCTGCCGAGTTCCGCCTTGTAGCTTGTAATTAAACATCTCCAACTGTTGCAGACTGTGAAACAGGCATAAATCGTTGACACAAAGGTAACGAAACCTGGTACTCTGTGTTGTAAACAACTTATGAAGTATGTTTGTGTTCCACGTTCCAACACCTGTTGCTGCTGAGTTCCGCCTTGTAGCTTGTAATTAAACATCTCCAACTGTTGCAGACTGTGGAACAGGCATAAATCGTTGGCACAAAGGTAACGAAACCTGTTACTCTGTGTTGTAAACAACTTATGAAATATGTCTGTGTTCCACGTTCCAACACCTGTTGCTGCCGAGTTCCGCCTTGTAGCTTGTAATTAAACATCTCCAACTGTTGCAGACTGTGAAACAGGCATAAATCGTTGACACAAAGGTAACGAAACCTGTTACTCTGGGTTGTAAACAACTTATGAAATATGTCTGTGTTCCACGTTCCAACACCTGTTGCTGCCGAGTTCCGCCTTGTAGCTTGTAATTAAACATCTCCAACTGTTGCAGACTGTGAAACAGGCATAAATCGTTGACACAAAGGTAACGAAACCTGTTACTCTGTGTTATAAACAACTTATGAAATATGTTTGTGTTCCACGTTCCAACACCTGTTGCTGCCGAGTTCCGCCTTGTAGCTTGTAATTAAACATCTCCAACTGTTGCAGACTGTGGAACGGGCATAAATCGTTGACACAAAGGTAACGAAACCTGTTACTCTGTGTTATAAACAACTTATGAAGTATGTCTGTGTTCCACGTTCCAACACCTGTTGCTGCCGAGTTCCGCCTTGTAGCTTGTAATTAAACATCTCCAACTGTTGCAGACTGTAGAACAGGCATAAATCGTTGACACAAAGGTAACGAAACCTGTTACTCTGTGTTATAAACAACTTATGAAATATGTTTGTGTTCCACGTTCCAACACCTGTTGCTGCCGAGTTCCGCCTTGTAGCTTGTAATTAAACATCTCCAACTGTTGCAGACTGTAGAACAGGCATAAATCGTTGACACAAAGGTAACGAAACCTGTTACTCTGTGTTATAAATGCTTAATGCTTAACTCGAGCTCCGAATATGATACGACATAATATAACCGTTTGTGAGTAAAAACGGTTCCGATATAGAAAATCGCTGATGCGCGTTAAGT
This sequence comes from Allygus modestus, assembly GCA_963675035.1. NCBI lineage: Eukaryota > Metazoa > Arthropoda > Insecta > Hemiptera > Cicadellidae > Allygus > Allygus modestus. The sequence continues at coordinate 11,057,397 of OY776115.1, forward strand.
GATAACGATATCGGCATCTCGACACATATCGCCCTTGTCAACGAGAGTGGCTTCGTTATAATCCTATACTTAGTCAGAAGTGCTTTTTACTTTCTACATACATAGCATATGGAGAAAGTATTGTTTTCGTAAACATTTTCGAAATTTAGTTGTTAGTGGAAATATTCGTTTTGGTACTCCCTGAACCGAAAAAAGTGATTTTTACGTGATGTCTATGTGTCTGTCTGTCTGTGTACAGAGTTAGAACCCTAACCAATGGTCGGATTTTTCTGAAATTTGGTATGTAGGTACTAATCCATGTTATGCCCTGGTATTTTATTTTTAATTTTTGGAATTTTAGATTTTTAAGGGTAATTATCCCCTAAAAACCGCCAAAAAACATAAAAAATCAAGATTTCTTAAAAACGGCTGTAACGATTTTGATTAAACTTAGTCATTTGTAGAACTTTAGTTTTCCAACAAAATGACACCACCCGCATTTCTGTAGATATTCGGGTTTAGAAATTACAAGACTTAAAATATCAAAACTTAAGTTTTTTGATAAAAAAAGCATAACAAAATATAGAAAATATTACTATCCACCATTAAAAAGAGCTCAAGAAACTAAATAATTTTTTATTTTTAATTACTATTATACGATTACAGGTTGCGTAGAATATTTAAATTTAAATTTGCAGTAAACGCAGTACGTTTTCCAATGATATTCTTATGGGGAATATAAAAATTACTATTTCTGTCGTATTAATTGATCAATTTCATTCAAACTTGATATATTTCTCAAGTTAGTATTAACCAACAGAGGAAATTTGAAATATGTTGCTCCTTAATAACCCTGAGGGGGGGAATAAGGGGAATTTCCCCTCTTACAACCACGTGTGTAGCGATTGATACTGTAGTGCCTCCTAAACAGGGATTTGGGTGGATATTTTTTAAATCAAATTGTTTACAAGATCTTCTGTACATATGACCGTGCTTTGTATTCTATATTTAGTAAATAAATAATTATTTATTCATTAAAGTTGGGCTAAAGTGGAGAAAGTATGCGTTAGTTTCCTTATACCGTTTATTTTTAATTTGTCTCCATGGCTTACAAAATTAAAAAAAAAATATGTGATGTCTTAAGCTAGGAGTAATGTAACATTAGTAGGGCTAGGGGTATTATTTGCATTTGGTGTCGGGAAAATACGTGTAATGTAAGAAGTAACAGTTACAGCTGGTACTCTTGGTTTATTGACAGTGATCGCTTTCCTTGTCTGTTGAAATCCTTGTACAAATCACACAGGGTATATAGGTGTTATACATTTGTATAATTATTAGCATATTTATTAAAAACGCGATATGACGTTTCCTTTAATGCATCGATATAAGTGGTACATGTGGAATCAGTGTAGTTGGTCCTATTTTTGATGTAGGGTTTACATGTCTCTTTTGGAATGAAATTTGAAACAAATAAATTAAAAATAATTTACCTCTAACAATGTTCTTTGACATTGGAGTTCAGTTTTAACTATTGAAAACAATGGTTTAAATGATTTATTTTCCCGTATATATATATATATATATATATATATATATATATATATATATATATTGGTATCTCTGTACTTTTCAAACAAAGTTTTAAATTTTATCCTCATATTTTAATTTTTAAATAATGATAAATATACATATATATATATAAATTAACTTAAATTCAAAGTGTAACATAAATAAGCCCCGCTTGCATACTCAAACTTAGAAGAGGAGATAGGAGTAAATAGTACATTAAAGCAATATAATTAACAGACAATTAACATAATAACTTAAATTGCATGTAAAATAATTAAAAGGTGAATTAAAAAGAAACATTCTATAAACACAATGGTATCTTATTCGGGATTGTTAGGATTAATAAAAGTAATAATAATGAATCTGCTCTTAATATTATTTCTCGAGAGAAGTATAAATAGAAGTTTGTAAAGATAAAATACTAACATTTTATCACATATTCTTTAGATTTATTTATCCTCCATTGCTTGTCATTCAGTGCACCTAACAGCCTGAAGATATACAGCACTGAATATTTACCGAAAGGTGAAGGTGAAATATGAGGATGTTAACCTTGACTGCTGACTGATGCCGCGATGTTATGTCATTGAATTGGCTTATCTTTTATCTGATAATTTTTATTCTGTATGCAATCCAATTTATTTTGTACCTTACCTATTAAATGCTACTATTTCGATTGTTATTTTCCATTATTTTATTAATTACGTACAAGTTAATCCACTCTTTGAATCCAAATTTAGTTTATATCTGTATTTGTAACTGAAATAAAAGTTAATTTAAAAATAGAACCTAAAATTAAAATATGGTTATTTGTTAAACTCTAAAATAATGTTTTATAAATATTTATTTTTATCTAAAAGTTTATAATTTGTATACACAAGTTTTAAGTTAATAAAAACTGTAGGTTGGGTTAGGCAAAGGTTTCTGTCACATCTAACGAGTGATTCTTTGCAAACCGTAAAATATTTATTGACTTTTATATTACTGTTGCCACAGAGTTAGTTCATTTTTAAACGGTTGGCTGCAAAATCCTTTTGAACTGATAGCCGAGAGACCCTCTAGTCTAGTGTTGTTTTAAAGTAAAATATTGTACTTTATTTTTTTAAATCGTTTAAACTAAGTAAATATACAAACAAGAGTTTTAAATTAATACGTTATATTCTCGCGGTCAAGATGTTCAGTATTCCACCACCAACTCTAACTAGGGATTACCCTGACTTGGAATGTTTACCGGAATACGTTATTGGGGCTAAGTGTGTTTCGGAATAGCGTATTAGCTGCAAGTGAAGGTCAAACAGTAAAACCACAATGTATTCTTGCGGTCAAGATGTTCAGTACTCCACCGCAAGAGGTCTCCCTAACTGGGAATTTTTACTGTAATAAGTTAATGGAGCTGTGTGTGCTTAGGAATAGCGTATTAGCTGCAAGTGAAGGTCAAGCAGTAAAACCACACTATATATTCTTGCGGTCAAGATGTTCAGTACTCCACCGCTAGAGGTCTCCCTAACTGGGAATTTTTACTGTAATAAGTTAATGGAGCTGTGTGTGTTTAGGAATAGCGTATTAGCTGCAATGAAGGTCAAACAGTAAAACCACACTATATATTCTGGCGGTCATGATGTTCAGTACTCCAACGCTAGAGGTCTCCCTAACTGGGAATTTTTACTGTAATAAGTTAATGGAGCTGTGTGTGCTTAGGAATAGCGTATTAGCTGCAAGTGAAGATCTAACAGTAAAACCACACTGTATATTCTTGCGGTCAAGATATTCAGTACTCCACCAATAGAGGTCTCCCTAACTGGGAATTTTTACTGTAATAAGTTAAGGAGCTGTGTGTGCTTAGGAATAGCGTATTAGCTGCAAGTGAAGGTCAAACAGTAAAAACCACACGATATATTCTTGCGATCAAGATGTTCAGTACTCCACCGCTAGAGGTCTCCCTAACTGGGAATTTTTACTGTAATAAGTTAATGGAGCTGTGTGTGCTTAGGAATAGCGTATTAGCTGCAAGTGCAGGTCAAACAGTAAAACCACACTGTATATTCTTGCGGTCAAGATGTTCAGTACTCCAACGCTAGAGGTCTCCCTAACTGGGAATTTTTACTATAATAAGTTAATGGAGCTGTGTGTGCTTAGGAATAGCGTATTAGCTGCAAGTGAAGGTCAAACAGTAAAACCACACTATATATTCTTGCGGTCAAGATGTTCAGTAATCCACTGCACGAGGTCTTCCAAACTGGGCGTTTTTACTGTAATAAGTTAATGGAGCTGTGTGTGCTTAGGAATAACGTATTAGCTGCAAGTGCAGGTCAAACAGTAAAACCACACTATATATTCTTGCGGTCAAGATGTTCAGTACTCCACCGCTAGAGGTCTCCCAAACTGGGAATTTTTGCTGTAATAAGTTAATGGAGCTGTGTGTGCTTAGGAATAGCGTATTAGCTGCAAGTGAAGGTCAAACAGTAAAACCACACTATATATTCTTGCGGTCAAGATGTTCAGTACTCCACCGCTAGAGGTCTCCCTAACTGGGAATTTTTACTGTAATAAGTTAATGGAGCTGTGTTTGTTTAGGAATAGCGTATTAGCTGCAAGTGAAGGTCAAACAGTAAAACCACACTATATTCTTGCTGTCAAGATGTTCAGTACTCCACCGCTAGAGGTCTCCCTAACTGGGAATTTTTACTGTAATAAGTTAATGGAGCTGTGTGTGTTTAGGAATAGCGTATTAGCTGCAATGAAGGTCAAACAGTAAAACCACACTATATATTCTGGCGGTCATGATGTTCAGTACTCCAACGCTAGAGGTCTCCCTAACTGGGAATTTTTACTGTAATAAGTTAATGGAGCTGTGTGTGCTTAGGAATAGCGTATTAGCTGCAAGTGAAGATCAAACAGTAAAACCACACTATATATTCTTGCGGTCAAGATATTCAGTACTCCACCAATAGAGGTCTCCCTAACTGGGAATTTTTACTGTAATAAGTTAAGGAGCTGTGTGTGCTTAGGAATAGCGTATTAGCTGCAAGTGAAGGTCAAACAGTAAAAACCACACGATATATTCTTGCGATCAAGATGTTCAGTACTCCACCGCTAGAGGTCTCCCTAACTGGGAATTTTTACTGTAATAAGTTAATGGAGCTGTGTGTGTTTAAAAATAGCGTATTAGCTGCAAGTGAAGATCAAACAGTAAAACCACACTATATATTCTTGCGGTCAAGGCGTTCAGTACTCCACCGCTAGGGGTCTTCCTAACTGGGAATTATTACCGGAATACGTTATTTGGGCTGAGTGTGTTTCGGAATAGCGTATTATCTGCAATTGAAGGTCAAACATTAAAACCTCACAAGTTGATGTATTTATAATAACGTAACAAATATGAGCAAGTCCCGCGTAAAAGTTTGATAATCCTAACTTTACACACTTTTAAAATAATGGTAATGACAAGTGTCAACTTTTGTAGTTTTTTAATCAGTCTATAAGACTAACCTTGCAGTAATAACACTTTTATCCTGGAAATTGATTATGTATCTTTTCTACTATAAGATGATGCGTTTTTTTATTATAATGTTGTTAAATAATACTAAAACATATTTTTGGGACATTCCACTTTTAATAAGCATATCGTTATTATAAATTTACTTAGTTAAATGTATGTTACACATTTATTGCAAAAAATGTTATTACAACAAGTTTTAGATGTTAATACATTTGTAATGTTCCAGTTAAAGTTTATTAAATGTGTACAAATAAATATGTCCCATGCTACACCTTGCCGATGATCTTCCAACTTATATGTGTATATAGTTAACTGACTTTAAATATTTTTAACGCCGCTAAGCTACATGTCGTGATAGCCAAATGGGCTAAATCGTGGAAACACTTTAGCCAGGTGTTTTACGGTTTTAGTGGATTCTATTCCATTTTACGACCAAAATAGACTAGTCATGCATCTCTCAATGAGTTACCTGATCCGTGGCAACGTTAAAGGGAGGGTCCAAGTAAAATAAACGGTGGTAGGCTTGCTTGGAAGTTGATGGGATTGTTAAATTATTTGTGAGTTGCACATGATCATCACTTTTTTACTTATGTTTACTGTGGGTATGCTACTGCAACTTTTAAACTAAAAAAAATTGAATTAAAATACGCTATTAATCAATTTAAAAAGACACATTTTTTATTACAATTCATAGGTTTAAAAAATTACAAGTAAGGAACTTCTCGAAAGTCTATGATAATGGGTTAAAATACATTTAACTAAAATATCTGGTCTTTAATACACATTCCCATAAATAAGTGGAGTCTTGATATACCGAATATTATAGCTTTCATTAAGTGATTTCCTTATCAGAACGATTTTAAAATTTGGTGTAAGACCTTATAATAATTGTTAACATAAGTTATGAAATCCGAGGGCTTCCTGTCGCAAATAGGAGTCATTAAAACTAGCGAACAATTGAAGATGTTTAATTACAGGCTACAAGTCTGAACACAGTCAGCAACAGGTGATAAGCTATATCAAGCAAACACTTTTCAAAATCTGGTTACTAGGCAACGGTTACCTTGAGGTTTATGTAACTTTAAACATAATTAGTGTAATCCTGCGTCTGAGAGAGTTTTGACTGTAGTAAGTGTAATTTACTATTGTATGAAATGGTACATTTTCTTTTCTATACCTACACACATAACTTATAACTTTATTAATCTAACTTTAAGTAAGATTACGTTATGTAATTGTTTAGGTAACATCTAGACGAGGACCTCAAAGCAAGAACTTGTTAGAATGTAAATTAGTTTTAGGAACAGTAATATTTCTTTAGTTTGATATATTTTTTACTTCTTAAAATATCATGAATACATATAATACCTCATACGTATCAAGCGTGAAAGAAACAATGCATAAAACTAAACATAAGATTCATGCAAAAGACAGAAAACATAAATTCGTTTCTAACACAACTAATGCACAGAGACAACTATCAAACAAGGGCACAACAGGATTATAAAAATATATCAACAGGTTATCCTTTGCATTTGTTGCACAGTTTTCCCTTAGCTGGGATTATTTAAACGTTAATATATATTCAACCGTTGTATAAACAAAATGTGTCAAGCAGAAAACCATTAAGACAAAGGTTACAATTATATTGTATAATACAAAATATTCCTGGAAGACCTATCTAAACATTCTGTTTTGTCAAATTTATTATTCGAAGTTGGATTGTATAACATTTTGTTTTTCTACCTCACTTGTATTAAGAATAATTTAGTTATTAGTTTTTTTATTATGATAGTGTGTAAGCCTATATTATTTTACCCTAGGAAAATTTTATTCTTGAATAAAGATGACAGGAGAATTTTTTTGTTATTAACACTATACTTCTCTTTTCCAAACAAACAGTCATCAACAACCACGTCTCTCGTAGTAACTAATTGATTGATTTTCCTTCAGTGATTTATTGTATTTGGAAACATACCTTTTGTGATTGGTTTTAAGCTTATTTGTGATGTAAATAGTATCAAAATAAGTATTATTTCGTATGTTTTAAACTAAGATAAAAAGTTTTATTCAAAATCGATATTCTAAAAAAAATTGAAGTTTGTTTGATATAATATTACAATTTTTCATTTGGTTAGGTTGATCTTACAAAACGTAGAAATAGAAGGCTTATTTTTCGTTGAAGGGGGGGAGAAGCACTTGGGTTTCTCTTATTCCCTGTGATAGTATTATATGTTTCCCCCGACAAAATAACAAATATTTTAACTATTGTTTTCTCACAGCCTGGAAAAAGAAAATAATAAATGAAGAAACCTCCGAAATATTAATTTAAGTGCATGAGGTTCCAATAAAGCTGGGCTTTTTGTACAATTCAAGTTTAAAATTAATTTGAATTTTGCTAGCCAAATTTGCACTTTAAATAATATATATAGCTTTTATGAATCCCTCTTGATTGTAAAAACCTGTTCGGCATTTAATAAATTACAAATGGAAGTACTAATAAAATGGGTTCGTTGTAAAATAACATTGTTATTGACCTAGAAAGACCAGTACATTGTACATTGTACCTAGTCCTCTAGTAATCCATCACTCATCTAGTATATAACACCGATCACCCTGCAACATTCAGGGGGTTGTTCTCAGTGTACACTATACCAAAGAACACCTAACCTGAACATGAGTGAGTATTCCTCATTCATATCTAACAAGAGTTTATGTTCAAATATTTTGCAAGGAGTTGCCGGTTAGGCCTGGAGGTAATTAAATGTGTAAACTAAGCTAAATAGGTTCATTTTTAATAATAATTTTCAACCAAATTAACAATACATGTAATACTTATAGTTAGCTGAAAGAATAAGGTAAGAACTTAGTTCGCCTTCATTTGTTTACTACATTTCTTTATTTTAATTTGCAGTATAATTAGAAACATAACTATCCATTTAGCCCCCACGTCTTTATATTCGTCACAGAGTATTGAAATCTACTACTTACCTTCGCCTTAAACCGTAATGTTTTAATATTATATATGGAATCTCTCAATATGAAAATAGGAAAAAGGTGGTAGAATGAATGGACAAAACCATTAAATGGCAAAAAAAATTCAATAGTATTGTGACTTGAAATCCATATATTCTATTGTAGGTTCAAAAATCGACAATTAATTGGTCATTTAAGTGTATTAAGCCATACTATAATTGTATCAATGAAATAGATACACTTCAATATAAAATTATATAAATTTAAACATACCATAGTTTAAAAATACCCATACTACCAATCGTATATATATATATATATATATATATATACGACAATGATGACGATATATATATATATATATATATATATATATATATATCGTCATCAACGCAGGTCGCGATCGTCATCAACGCAGGCCGCGATCGTCTCCAACGCAGGTCGCGATCGTCATCAACGCAGGTCGCGATCGTCATCAACGCAGGCCGCGATCGTCTCCAACGCAGGTCGCGATCGTCATCAACGCAGGTCGCGATCGTCATCAACGCAGGTCGCGATAGTATATATATATATATATATATATATATATATATCGATAATTAATAAACGTACATTGTATTTACCTGTATATTTTAGAATTTTCAAACTGTACAACTTCTAACTATCCTTATTAATATTGACAGTACCAAACAGTTAATATTGTAATTAGTTTTAACTAAAACTAACTCTGAATTTTTTCTCAATACTCTCTAAAATAAAACAATTATTAATTGCTCTAATTAGTTACGATAAGTAATCGCCTAAAGATTAATTAACAAACATATCAAAATTTAAAACAATTATCATCGGAAGTGCCTTAAACTATCCTCTAACCTATGAATTTATGAACCATGTAAATTTACGAATAAAGTTAAAGTTTAAAACCGCTGTTCAATCAATCGTCACCGTGAGGGTATTATACGATATATTTAAACATTTGTGGTACACATGTGTTACGAGGAACAGCTCGCAGTGCTGCTTGCAAGTACTACCAACTATATTGACGAGAATATAATATTTATCCGCAGTATTATAGACCCTTTCGGACCTATCAAATTTGTTTTTTTTTTTCAGTAAGCTCGTACAAGATATGTGTGGTAAGCGAGTGTATTTGTTAAAAGTTCAAGTGTTGCATATATATAAAGCCAAGCCGTATGAGAATCACTTTAAAACGCCGTAAGACTGACAAACACCAACCTTGTACTTGAGCAAACCTTGGTCTCATTGAGAAAATTGTATGACATTAAATTTGTTTTGTATACAACCTCGTCTAAGGCCATAAAAAAACATGTTCTAATATTTAAATTTGAACAGCTACCAGATTACGTTTCAATACAGGCTCAGGTGAACAAGCGAAGCTTTTGGAAAAAGGTAGTTTAGAGTAATTATTATTTCGATTTAACTTTGAATATTATAACTTTTCCATAATTTTGGCAACATTGTCTATACTTTATCAAGACAAACGAATTTTTAAATGGTAACTTCCTTATTGCTCTAATGTAATTCGACATTTGTTTTAGTGTAATTACATATGTATTATTTAATTAAAGGTTAATTGTTAAAAACTAAAAGAACTTATTTTAACGCCTTAAAACTACAAAGTCTCAAAAGTGTTTTTAAGATGAAAAAGGCACATGCAAACAGCCAACCAAGTGACAATCCATATATGAAACAACACCGGGTATTTCCCAAGGGCCTTGAGAAGTATGGAGATTTGTCACTCATGTCACAATCTTTTTGGTTATTTTATAAACTTTGCCATGTTAAGGTTTATAAATGCAAGATATATTATGTGTTTCTTATAATAAGAATATGTATGTACAAAAGTGACAATCTTCAGCCACACGTTTTATTTATATTGACGTTTGTTCTTCGGCTACCAATTTAATAGGATTACCGAGACAAGGCCGACCTTAGGTAGTAACAAGTCAAGGGTTAATCCATTCCTCCTTTAAAATAATAAATAATGTTATACAAAACATCTGAAAATAATTATATGGCACCTATAAAAGTTTTGGTTAATTTCGATTTGTTCACGTTTTTTTTTATTTAATTACCTTTATTTAATGAATAATAAAAATTTATTTTCAAACACAATAGTGTATTTATTTGTATTATATTTTTATTAAATTAAGTTTTTAAATTGAAAAACTGCTATTTTTGAGGCATGGTTACCTTAATTTATGTTTAGAACTATATTTTACGACTTCATATCTTTTGCTCTCGAATGTCAAAATTTGTTTGGACATTAATTAATTATGTCTCACATTAATTTAACAGCTATTAATACAATTAAAATAAATGTGGTTATGTTATATATTAAAATTTGACAGTAGTAGTTTTCTAAATATAATTTATTTTTCTCAGATCCGTTGAAACCGCAGAAAACAAAGTGATATCCAACATTGATTCTACAGTTTTAGTTCCTTTTAAGAACATATTTTATATTTCTTGCGCAATATATATGTAAATAACAAAACACACGATTTTATGATGGCCACTGCATTTCACTAAGGCTACACCCGTATTGACCCAAAGCTTTGATTTATTTGAATTCTAGTCTCTTCAAATTTCTTCAAATATATTTTTCTTATTCACATATTTATTACGGTGGAACATACTACGGTGGCATTGAAATGCAATATTGAACTATTTAAAATAACTTACTATATTAACAAAAATTACAAATCTCACCATCAAAGTGTTTGTTTTACATTAGAAACACTGCGAATTTGGAAAATATAAAATTTATTTACGAAATATTCCAAGCAGTTCTCTCAATTACTTCTTCCTCCACGTTCAACAAACTTTAAAAGAGTCATAACGCAGGTCGCGATCATCATCAACGCAGGTCGCGATCATCATCAACGCAGGTCGCGATCATCATCAACGCAGGTCGCGATCATCATCAACGCAGGTCGCGATCATCATCAACGCAGGTCGCGATCGTCATCAACGCAGGTCGCGATCGTCATCAACGCAGGTCGCGATCATCATCAACGCAGGTCGCGATCATCATCAACGCAGGTCGCGATCGTCATCAACGCAGGTCGCGATCGTCATCAACGCAGGTCGCGATCATCATCAACGCAGGTCGCGATCATCATCAACGCAGGTCGCGATCGTCATCAACGCAGGTCGCGATCATCATCAACGCAGGTCGCGATCATCATCAACGCAGGTCGCGATCATCATCAACGCAGGTCGCGATCGTCATCAACGCAGGTCGCGATCATCATCAACGCAGGTCGCGATCATCATCAACGCAGGTCGCGATCGTCATCAACGCAGGTCGCGATCATCATCAACGCAGGTCGCGATCATCATCAACGCAGGTCGCGATCATCATCAACGCAGGTCGCGATCATCATCAACGCAGGTCGCGATCGTCATCAACGCAGGTCGCGATCGTCATCAACGCAGGTCGCGATCGTCATCAACGCAGGTCGCGATCATCATCAACGCAGGTCGCGATCGTCATCAACGCAGGTCGCGATCGTCTCCAACGCAGGTCGCGATCGTCTCCAACGCAGGTCGCGATCATCATCAACGCAGGTCGCGATCATCATCAACGCAGGTCGCGATCGTCATCAACGCAGGTCGCGATCGTCATCAACGCAGGTCGCGATCGTCATCAACGCAGGTCGCGATCATCATCAACGCAGGTCGCGATCGTCATCAACGCAGGTCGCGATCGTCTCCAACGCAGGTCGCGATCATCATCAACGCAGGTCGCGATCGTCATCAACGCAGGTCGCGATCGTCTCCAACGCAGGTCGCGATCATCATCAACGCAGGTCGCGATCGTCATCAACGCAGGTCGCGATCGTCATCAACGCAGGTCGCGATCGTCACCAACACACATCGCGATCATCACCAACGCTCCTCGCGGATCATTTACGTGTTAGGACACCGTTGGGATCTATACGCGATATCGTTAGGTTGAGGAAAGTATTCGTTTCCTGTATAGATATTCTTTCATGTATTTTCTTAGAAACATTCATAAATATATTAGAGGATATGTTTTTTTAGATACGTATGATTATATTTCAGTGCCCGCAGTGCCATTTTCGTTTGGACCAATACAGTTTAAACTATAAGTCATCAATATTAAATTGAAAATTGTTATCTATTCGTTATCAATTAGTAAAGCGTTCGTTTAAAATGCACGCTACATAGACTCAGAAACATAAATATATTTACAGACTTGTCAGTTTTCACTAAGGCAAAGCCTAACCTAAACGTCAATTCATACATTTATTATAGTACATAGTACATTTTTGTTAGTTTGGGTTAATGCTTTATTAAACTAGTTTTATCTATGTTAAACCTATTCACACGTTTGAATGTTAGATAGTGTACAACAAGGAAACTGTAACTGTATCTGAATGTTGATCGGAAATAGGTTATTTGTTGCTAACTGAATTCAAAATATTTTAAGAAAGAGGAGGTGTTATAGTAAATATGTATTACTATTACAACTGGCGGGTTTGTTAGCTTCACCAGTGTCTGCTGTTTCGCTGGTTGCGGGATTGTTAGCTTCTCCAGTGTCAGTTGTTTAGCTGGGGGCGGGATTGTTAGCTTCACCAGTGTCTGCTGTTTAGCTGGTTGCGGGATTGTTAGCTTCACCAATGTCAGTTGTTTAGCTGGTGGCGGGATTGTTAGCTTCACCAGTGTCAGCTGTTTAGCTGGTGGCGACTTTTTTAGCTTCACCAGTGTCAGCTGTTTCGCTGGTGGTGGGATTGTTAGCTTCACAGTGTCAGCTATTTAGCTGGTGGAGGGACACCAAAGACAGCTGTTTAGCTGTCAACAAACAATCCCATACAAATTGACAGTTTCAAGTTATACGTCAGTATACTTCAATTTCATTATGGAAATCCATATGCTTAAAACTGTTATATATGATAAAAGAATTTGGCTATCAAAATAATCCACTATATACTTATGATATAGTTTAACTTAAGTTCAAATACGTTAAGTTAGAATCCGTTTTGACTCCGCATATTAGGTCCTTCTACGGAGATACAAAATTTAAAACAGTTTCACTGAGTATAAGATTTAATACGCTATTCAATTGTTATTTGTTTGTTTAATAGTGAGTGTATGATGTATATTAAACATAAATGGATTACTTTAATTAGTAATCATTGTAATCAATATTCTATCATTCTACTAAATTCAATAAGAACATAAGGAAATAAAAGTTTTTCTTAAAAGGAAATTGTTTACCACTTTCCTGGAAGTAACATATATAGTCACAATAATTAAAGCTGAATATCGTCACTGTTTGGTTCCAGTTATCAGACCTTCGACCGTTTAATGAAATAACTATGTCATAGAATGAAGGAAAAAAGGATTAAAACTCTTTAATTAATTCTTTTAGTATGTGTTTAATACATTTATTGAAATTTTATTTACTGTATCACTGTTACTAGTTAATTTTAACACTGTATCAACAACCGAGATTACTAGGCTACATGAGATAAACCAGGAATGGTGATAAGGTCGGCGTGTCCATCATAATGATAACATCAGCTATACCTTCATAAGCACCAGTTTCGGTCTTACGCACTCCGCAAACACCCAAAGCATACTATTCAAGTGCTGTGATCCCCTGGATATTTCTGTAGCCCTTACTTCTTTTTGGTAGAAGTTTTCAAGTTCGACGATGAGTTTTTCTCTCCATATCGGTAAGACATCCAGGAGTGTTTTGTCAGACTTCTTCATCTCCTTCATAGCTGGCTGCTGATTGGCTAATACCTGCTCACAAGTGTCCATCATGAGCTTCTCTCCACCAGTCAAACCACCTTGTGTATTCCAAACATTGCGCAAACCATCGACGATAGCGACCGCCACTTTTGAAGCTGCGTCGTTCCCACCCTAAACACACAATTGTAATTTTAAACGAAGTGATCATGATATTTCAAATAACATGAGAAGTATTTACTACGGTAAAAGTAAAATATTTTTGGTACTTAGAACTTGACCGAAAGGTTGGCGAGGTTGGCACCACTGGTGCGGTTAGGTAGGCTGGCTCAATGTTAGCTCCCTGATAGTTATTTAAAAGTCGACAGATAATTACGGTGTTCGTTATCAGTTTGTGTGTACATTTGATTAGAAGTGCCCTAGTAACGATTGACTGATAATTTAGGCCGGACAGTGCGCTGGACTTTTAGTTTTCAGTAAAACACGGTTGCGGTTAGTCACAACGTAGTCAGAGACGGACACGTTTACGTTTGCATGTGATGCGGATAGTTCGAAATTTCTTGTGCTTCGGGAGATCGCTATAGTTTTAATATCATTTAACGTGTACAGTGTTGGTTTTAATAACTGAGGGTAAAATTAGCAAATATTTTACGCCTAGAAGTGGTAAACGGCCGAGATCGCATTCCTCACCAGCATCTCCCGTGGACCGACCGTTTATGGGACTTAACGTTATGGGTACAATTAAGATCTGCTTTGAGGAATTTAATGTCTAATTTACTTGATTCGAAACTTTCACGTTCAGCGACTAAAAGTGACTTGGTTAACCTCACTCAACAAGTGTCACATTTGAGAGAAGAAAATCAGTCACAAAATGAGCAAATCAAGGATTTTAAGATTCAGAATAAGTATTTATTAGATAAGCTTCTAGATCTAGAGAGTCAATCTAGGATAAATAATTTTATATTCAAAGGTTTGAAGTGGGGAGAGAGAATATCAGACTTTAAGCAATAGGTCGGTAGTTTTTGCAGTGAAATGTTTGAAAACAATTAAATATGCATAAATAGAGCTCATTCATTAGGGAGGAGGAAAACACTCTTATAGCGCACTTGCCATAAGGTTCAGATAACGAATAAATTATGGGTAGGGTGAAGAACTTCAAAAATACGGGCTAAGCAGTGTACCGTGATTTTCCACGGGAATTTGAAGTGAAACGTGCGTGCCTAGCAGCTGTGAGGGCGGAGGTTGAGAAGGTGGTGGGTCGTCGGCGGATGCCCATCAAGTACGACCATCTCACGATAGACAGGTGCAGGTTCACGAGGGAGGATGGTAGGTTGATGGCTGGGCGACAAGGCAGCGTGAACAAACGCAATACTATGTTTTGCCATGATTTTTCTACTTTTGTAATCTGTCTGAGAAATCCTCCAACGCGGCAGGCTACAGAAAATGGCAGTGGGCCTCCAAAATCTTGCATTTCGACCGGGACCATTCAGCGACAAAGCAACCTATGAGGACGAAGACTAGCAATGGGGCGGAGGAGAGTGGCGCGTCCGAGACCAGCTTCGTGCCGACGACCTTCGGCCTGGGAGGACCAGAGACGCAGGTTATAGCGGCGCGAGCGTGTTGCAACGCTGAGGAACCAACGCCAATACATCTATTGACGAACATTAGGTAGTCTCGACGAATAGTCTAAATATAACACGTTCATTAAAAATAGTCTCATATAATTTTTGCGGGGCTAAAAATAAGTTACATGATTTATACTTTCTAGAATTTATTAATAATGATGACATAGTAATTATTTTGGAGACATTTATTTCAGAGAGTGATTCAGAGTTGTTGTCACGGAAATTTTAGTGTTTTAAACCAAATATTAAAGCTGCAGAAAGAAATGCAAGCCACGGAAGGCAAATGTGGTGTCAGTTATTTTAATTAACCAAAATTCGCCCTACGCTTATCAAATTTTGTTTATTGAAAGTGATGAGTTATTATTGATTCAAATTGAGACAAAAATGAATAAGAACAAAATAATGTTGTTGCCAGTATATTTAAATTTTAATTTATGGGATAACGACTTTTTTCTTCTTTTAAACTATTTAGTCGATCACATATTTTATAGTTAAATTTTAATTGGGGATTTAAATGGAAGGGAGTTTTATCTGTGTGAGGTCAATGCATTGTTTAATGATTCACGTAATTCTAAACATGTAGTGGTGAACAGTTATGGTAGGAAAATTTTACATTTGTGGGAGAGTTTAGGTTTGATTATTTTAAATGGTATATTGGTAGACGATGACTATACTTTTTTTGGAGCCATGGGTGGTTCCGTTTTCGATTTAGCTGCAGTATATTTTAGTTGTTTACAATTTGTCCAAGGGTGTGAGTTGCCAAACACACAGGATCGGATTATTTACTCATAGAAGTTTGTTTGCAGATTAGCGATGAAAGTTTCGAGGAGATGAAATGCGAACAAATATTGCCTTTACTTCCAAAATTAAAATGGTCAAATAATTACAATTATTTTTATCAAAGATAGTCATAATGTCAGCTGTTTGGAACTGTCTGTGGATAATCAAGAGAATATAAACGAGTTCGCACGCAGCACGCTGACGTGAGGGAAGTGAATTTCCACATTAAAACTTTTAAAACTCAAAATCAGTGTAAAAACATACATTTGTCCAATTTTTATTGAAATCTGAAAACACTGATTTTTAGGCTGTTCTGATACTCCTGGTTTCAGTTACTTGCAAAGCTGGGAATACAATGTTGCGCATTATAAGGTTAGGAGAATGTCCAGACAGGCTTGAAAGTAGGCGAGGGGTTGCTGGGGATAATAAAAGTACTCTAACAAAGGAATAACAGGCTTTTATAGTGTAAAACCTCCATAAGACAACGTACTGTGTTTAGGCGATACACATTTTCTTTAATAACTCGGTAAATATTTATGTTAGAATGACGAGAGGGGAATTAAAACTTTCGCCTCTCTAATTCCCATATTTTTACATGCATTAATTTTACATCTGGGGCTTTTCTGGCCATTTTTGGGCCCAAAAACTCGAAATTTCAAAGATTAATCCCCAAAAAATGGGTTTAGAGTTTTCCGATTGTTTTGCCCAAAGAACTTGTCTAACAGATTACAGAAAGAAACGTCCCTACCAAATTTGAAGTAAATCGGACAAAAAATGCGACCGCTAGAGTGCATACACACACATATATATATATATATAAAATTTTGAACGACCCCCCAAATCGTGTTCAGGGGGTCACGTTAGGAACTTCTTTGGTGGTCCCGGGCTTAAGTTTCACCGTGCGGGTCATGCTAATAGTTCACTTTCCAAAGGAAATTCACTAATAACATCATTGAAATTATCACTGATTCGGCCCACTCAAAACAGTCTACAAAGTAGGATTACAACTAGCTTTGAATCCAAAATAGGCCTAAAACAGGGCTGCGTGATGAGTCCAAATATTTTTTCATTAATTATTAATGATTTGCCAGATAATTTAGAGGGCGGTTGTATTTTTAGGGGACAGAAGGTAAATATTTTAATAAATGCGGACGATGTACTTTTGTTATCCCCAAGCGCTACTGTGCTACAAAAAATGATTTCGAAGTTGGAGAGTTATTGTGATATTTGGAATCTTCAAGTAAATCTTAATAAATCAAAAATTATGATCTTCCGGAAAGGGAGAAAACTGACGAGAAACGATAGATGGTGGTGTAAAGATAAGCCGAATGACAGTAAACTCTTATAAAAATAATAGGGGCCTTATTGACGCCTACGTTAAGTTGGGATCAACATTTTTGGATGAAATCTACAGCTGCAAAATCAGCAATTAACGTTGCGTGGAGAAATTTTATGAGTAACTCCAATGGTCCTTTGGCTTCAACATTTTTATATTTTAATGCAATTATCAAATCAATATTATGTTACGGTGGTCCAGTCTGTGGGTATTTAAACAGTGATAAAGTCAAATCAGTACAGACATTATTTTTTAATAAATTATTCCGTTTACCGATTAATACGCCTAACTATTCTTTGTACTTGGAAACTGGCTTGGATAAATTACATATTTACACTCTTTTAATGAATTTTAAATATTTATAAAAGGTCTTTTGTTTAGACTCGGAGCGTTTGCTAATGTTTTTGGGAGAATAAGTAATTAGAAAGAATATCTATTGGTGTAGGGAGTGGAAACTGTTGGTTGTCAAATTTGGTTTGACGTTTGAGTTTAATTTTTGGAGTTTGAAGGAGTAGGGGGTTGAGTCGAGGCTCAGCTGATAAGCGTGGTGAACGCGTTGCGAGATAGCTGGAGGGAAGATTGTTTAGGCAGAGCATCAGTATTCCACCTCACAATAAAGGCTTTCTCACTGATAATATGGACATCACTACAATTTATTGGATAATGAAATGTAGGGGGGAATTATTGGATCTAAATTACAAACCATGGGTTATTAATAAAAAATATTTTTGCTCATTGTGCAACTTTCAGGAAAACGAGAAGTTTTTTCACTTCGTGGCAAAGTGCCCGGTGTTTAAAGATTTAAGAAGTTTTTATTTTGGAAATTTTATATTTGACTGCGAGGATTTTTTTAGCTTATTTAAACGGGAGGGATTGGTGGGGTTTAGGGAAATTTTTTAAAACTGCCTGGTTTCGTGGACGGGAATTAATAATTGAATTTAATATTCAGTAGTATAAGTTAAAACGTCAGATATAGCCTATCTGAAAGAGCGTTGGCTACTTGCAACCTCCCCATGGATTTACAATAATTACCTCCTGAAGTTAATGTTCCAGATATAGTAAAATGTTATTTAGATTTTTCTAGTCAGTTTTTATTTTGTTTTGTTAAATTTTGTTGTATTATTGATTTATAGATTTTTTAATAAAAAAACCTTACGATTGTTTTTTTTCATTAAGTATAATTTTTACAACTTAAATAGTTCATCGATTAAAAATCTAAATACTCTTGTAGCAGCAAACCTGCGTACTTAGCGAATTTCCAATGCATAATATATGCCTTAGTACCACATAAAGCCGCATAGCAGGTTCCATAAAAAAATATTCATATAAAAGCTATATATACAATTTTAATTATTCTCCATAAGAACAAAATTGGTGATGAGTACATAGTTTTGCAGAAACAAGGAACACAAACAATTGTTTTTTGCAAATATTAATAGAATTTAACTAGGCGAATTCACATACCAAGTTTCATCAACTTTCAATCATACAAAAGCGCTATATAACATTTTAATTGTTCTCCTTAAGAATAACTTGGGGGCTGAGTAAGAAAATTTGTTGCAACAAGAAACAAAAACAAAGCGTTTTTATGCAAATATCAATATAACTCAAATATAGCCTAGGTGAAGCCACATTCCAATTTGTATTAATTTATGTTCATAATTAAAATAGTCATTACATTTTACTTATTCTCCACAAGAATAACATGGCGGCTGAGTACGCAGGTTTGCTGCTATGGGGATAATCAACAAAAAATAATTTATTGTGCAAATATCAATATACGTGAACTCAGTACTACGTGAAGTCACATACCAAGTTTCATCAATATTCATAAATAATCGAGATATCAAATTGTATTTATTCTCCATATGGATAACATTGGACAACGTACTGTGTTTAGCACTTTGAAAACCTCTGCAACAGTTGAGTATAGAATCACAATTTAAATAACAAAATGATTTTTTTGTGGTGCTGAACTGGTTGGCAAATGTGAAGTTTACATTAAAATGAACTGAGAACAAGCCAAAAACCTTTTCCTATAAGATTAACATGGGAGATTTTATGAGTGTTTTTTTTGGATTTTATCCGCAACCACTTAACCTAGGTTATAATTCAAAATACTATATATTAAGCTCTATAACTTGGTCAAAACCATAATTAAGTTTTGTTTTATGTTAGGGGGGAAAAATTTAAAAAAATGATTTTCTTCCCATGAGCCAATTTTTTTGGTTTTCGAACTCAAAGTCATGAATATTACTTTACACAATTGAGCCAAATTTCATCGAAATCGGACATTTTTTACTAAAGTTATCGCGTTCGCGGACACACAAACACAAACAAACACACACACACACACACACACACACACACACACACACACACACACACACATACACACACACACATATATATATATATATATAAACATACATATAAATTTGAACGAATAGTGTTTTTGGCATCTGTGGACCTCAAAAGAAAAAGTTATCATGGTCTCGGGAGAATTATTACTTGTTATATCGACATTTTTGTTATTTAAATTGATAGGTATTTTCTCGATCTTTAATAAAATAAAACACAGATAAACAAAATCAAGCAATCTGTTGAGGAGGGGCAGGCTTTCAAATCTTAAAAATGTCCTTATTTAGGGGAGGTAGATAGATCGTGAAACATTTCGTGGCTGGAATCCCTCTTAATTTTGTTCGTGGTAAATACACATTTGAGTCGAATGTGAATATAAAATTGAGTTCATCATAATCATTGTTGCAGATTAGGAAACTCCAGCAAAGCTGCTAGGCACATTGTCCACACGGGGGAATATTGCTTAGGTTACCGGAAGGATATAGCAGGAAAGGAAAGGGTGGGATGGGACGGCAGCCAAATCGACCCTTCAGAGGGCCAACTCCCGTGCCCCTGTGACAACTGGAATGAGGCTCTCAAACAGGGGACCCACATTCTAATCTCCAACTGGTCAACTCGACTGAAAGGGTATCCATGTACAACAGCCAGGGACCAGCCATTCTCAGGTTGGCAAGTTGGTGACCAAAACCGGAGATTCTGCCTCTAGCCGCTGCAAATGGAGGGCCGAAACATGAAAGGGAAGTTTGTCATAATGGACAGCCAAAAGACTTACCATATGTAATGACAACATCATTTGCTGTACCAAATGTCAGCCTCAGAACTGATATAGACTAGTTTTAAGGTAGTCCTGGGACTACAATTGAGTTGCATGAAATTATACAATTGAGTTGCATGTAAATATACAATTCAGTTTCCAGTGTTACTGCAGTATCTATGTATGTACTTGTACTCCTGGTAGAGAATATTAATTACTAATCTGATATCCGGTACCTAAAAACCTTGGGAAATAAATAATTAGTATGGTTATCAGATTCAAGTAATAATTGTCTTATTCGGTTACTAGTTTGAACCATGAATTTTCATAAATGAAAAATTTCAACAGAAATTGAACACTAGCAACACCTTGTATAAACACCTTGTATAAATTTTGCAATATATAAAGACTTTTGTTATTTAAATAAATTGGCAATATTAATTTTATTGTTAATGGGCTATCAGTAAAAAATCTTAAAAGTATATAAATCTATAGCAATCCATGTTCTTTAATGTGTATACAAATATAATAGTTATGATATTTCTAATTGAACATTTCATTAGGAATTTCAGTAATATCAAAAGTACCAGTAGACGGTGGACTAAGCAAGCATACCTGAGAAGGTTTGGAGTCGTAACTGTTCCCTGTCCCTCCATTGTTATGGCCTGCCGTCGTCGATGATAGTTGGGGACTCCGCGGTGTTGGGGAGCTGCTGGATAATGGCATCAGTCTTCCAGGACTAAGAGGAGGGGCAGGTTGTGAGCCCGTCGATAGCCTTCCCGGTCCTGAAGGAGTATTACCTTGCCAGTTGTAGTTGTTACCTTGCCATCCGCCTTGTCGATTTCCATTGTTTGAATTGCCATGCCCGACTGGCTGCGCAGCATAAGCAGGTTGAAGGTTCGGCACTAGCTGTTGGGGCGAAACCGCAGCGGATGGATTGTAATAGCTCGCAGGAGAAGAGGACGGGCTGTAATTCGGCGATCTAGAGCCAAGATATCCAGTTGGGCCAGTGGTCGGCGAACGTTCGCTTCCCCAGGGACTGACGTTAGCTGGGTTTCCAGATACTGGTCTACTACTTGGCCCTGTAAAGGAGAAACTCGCGCCAGGGTAACTGCTTAAAGCGTTGGTAACCACTTGGGCGTACTGATCATCTGTCATGCCGGGAGTTATTAGCGGTATATCAAGAGCCTAAATTGTAAAAATCATTAGTTTTCAACTGCTTTGTTGCATAGCCAGAATATGTATAATTTACAAAGTATGGTAGTAGTATCGACAATTTAATCTATCCTCAAATTGAATCGCCTATTTTTATAGTAATTTAACTTTATTAATGTGACTAGGTTACATAACATTGATTAAAATTACATAGCACATAATAAATGTGTGTTTAAAAGAATGTCTTTCGGAAAGGTATTTTCCTTTTATTTATATTACGTGGGGTGTTGAATCCGAATCTAAAAAAAATTTGTGACGGAACATGGAAAAAATGAAAAAAAGGTAAAAAATAACACTTTTGGCGTGTTTTTGCTTTTAACTCGGAAACTATAATTGTTTGTAAATAATCTTCCCTTTAAAATTAGATAACATATAATTTTCTGCAAATTTCACTTTTAAGTCTTATTCTCTAATGAACATTCATAAAAAATGGGCGTATTTTGTCTGTAAAAAAACAAAATTTTAATTTTTTATAAAAGATTGTAAATTAGTGAATTCTTTCTAGATAAAGGTAGAATATAATGCAGACTGGTTTCAGCTGTTTTAGTGAATCATGTTTGAGAGTTTATTTGGAAGGGTAGGTCATCGGCTACTGTTCAGAAATCAGCAGGCGTTTTCCGAAACGTTGGTGGAGTGACGCGGTGCATTATATAAGGTCACGGCCAACCATCAAGTAAGGCCAATAAATGGAGCTTACTGGTTTAAAAGATGAAACTAGTTGTTGAGCAACGGACCCACAACAAGGCGTTGGCTGCCTTAAATCATGTACCGTTTTACCCCGCCAACTATATGTTTTAGGGCCCTTTTTATTTTCCGTTTTATTTATGACTTAAGTAATATATTACTCCAATCAAACTACCATCTTTACCCAGATGCACTACAGGATTGTTCTAATTTATCACTCACTAACATTGCTGATACTGAAGCCATATGGACGCGGATATTGCCTCTATTGTTAAAGGTCAAAGGAAAGAGGACTAAAACTGAACAAAACAAAAATTAACCAATAACTATTGTTTATACCAAACTGTACTTTAAAATTAGCAATGTACCTCCTAATAATAGTGTTGGAACAACCGTTCATTACTCTGACACTGCAAGAATATAGGACTATTAATTAATAATAATACACTGAGGACCGACCAAACAATCTTGACTTATAAGAATGGTTTCAATGAAATGCATTCCCTGAAACGTTCATCACTCATTATTCATTAACCAATAAAAGCAAAACTAGTGATAGCATTTATTTAATTATTGTTTTGTCCTTTATAATGATATGTCGGTTGAACTTTGGATTCACTTTTAAATAGCTTACAACATGCTTACAATCAGTTAGTATTGCTGAAATTTAATTAATCCAGAACATATCAATTAATAACACCTTGTGGCGACCCAGCTGCACATTTTAATTTATTGTAAGATCAGCTGTCAATTTATTATTATGTTTTGCTTATATTTACATTCAATTTTTTTGATTCTTTATTTTTCCGGATCAATACAAAACAAGTATTATACACAGAACGTATTAACTAGTATTTTCATAAAATAACATATAGTGGAACATTATTGGGATCGCTCCATTCGGAGACACCCTGAAACCAAAGTTCAACATCTAATCTAAAAGAAGATCTTGGACAAGTCTTGATTTTAACCGCCTGTTGGCAGTTGGTTCACCAATGTTAAAAAATTGCGCACCAGGAACAAGTCCAATGTTGTCGAGAAACTTAGTTGCGCTTTTCTTTATGAAATTGTAAATCGAGTCCACACCAAATTCTTCATGAATTTGCTTATTTCGAATAAACCATGGAGAGTTTGTACAGATCCTAAGGATTTTGTTTTGGAACACTTGAATTTTATTTAATTTACTTTTTGAGATTGATAATTCCCAGATAGGACAAGCGTACATCACTAAAGGTCTTAAACTACTTTTATATATTAAAATTCCATGTTTTGGTTTGAGTGAAGACTTCCTGTTGATCAGTGGAAAAAGGATTGATAACCGAGAATAAGCTTGTGTCAATTTTGAATTTACATGTAGATTCCAATTCAGCTTTTGATCGAGATGAATTCCTAGATATTTTATAGACTGGTCAGAGGGATTCCATTCAATTATAGTATTACCTATAGCAATATTAGGAGGAAGTTGAGGTTTCCTTAAAGTAAAGATTTTGGCTTCACATTTCGAAGCGTTTAACTTAAGCCTCCATTTGTCGAACCATTCCACCAGCGTGTCGACGGAAGTTTGCAGATTTTGTTGTGCTGTGTGAATTTCAGAGTGCTGAGTTATAATAGCAGTATCATCGGCATACAATGCAAGTGAAGCGTTCAGTGGAATGGGGATGTCTGTCATAAATATGTTAAATAGTATGGGCCCTAATATTGAGCCATGGGGAACCCCAGCCATGACACCACGAGTTGTTGAACAAGAATGATTTACTTTTACGTGAAATTTTCTGTTAAAGAGAAAGGATTTAATCAAATTTTTCAAATAAAACGGGAAACCCAATGAATTAATTTTGAATATTAAGCCATTGTGCCAAACTTTATCAAATGCTTGGGCAACATCGAGAAAAACTGCCAGTGAATGCTCTTTTCTTTCAAACCCGTTGTAGATAACTTCGGTGATTCGCTGAACTTGATGAGTAGTGGAGTGTTTTGGACGGAAGCCAAATTGATGAGGGATGATAGTTTCAGATGACTCGACGAAGTGTAATAATCTCTTCTGGATGATTTTTTCCAGCAGCTTTGATATAGAGGATAGTAGACTTATTGGTCTGTAGCTAGAAGGAGAATTCTTCGGTTTGTTTGGTTTGTGAATTACCATAATTTCTGCCTCCTTCCAAGCAGTTGGAAAATACCCACGAGAGATGCAGGCATTGAAGATGGACGAGAGAATCGTAAGACTCTTACGTGAAAGATTTTTCAAAACTATGTTCGGTATAAGATCGGGTCCTGGGGTCTTCTTTATTGGGAGCCTTTTTATTAATTCATATATTTCCGCAGGGGAAGAAAAGTGTATTGGCAATTCAACCGTCTGTGTTACGTTTTGAAGGGAGGCGTCAACAAGATCAGTGGTTTCTTGGTTAATTATATCATTAGGCGAAAAAGCTTTTTCAAAGAAGTCTGCAAAAACTTCACACTTTTCAGAATCACTTTGGAAGTACTGCCCGTCTTGTTGGAGTGGAGGAATTATCGTCGGTTGGCAAAGAACACGTTTGGTAGCCTGCCACAGGCTTGAGTCATTAGGATTAATACCATGTATATATAATTTATAAGAGTTAATTTTGAAGTGATCCAGCTCAAATTTAACTTGCCGAATGAGTTGATTTAACCTTCGCCGCATCCAAGGTTGTCTATACCTTTGCCACTGTCTTCTAGCTTTATGTTTTTCCTTAATAAGATTTAAAATCCTTAAAGGAGGATGCAGGAAGGAGTTTGATCGTTGGGCAAAGTGCTTGGTTATAGCACTTTTTGTGGCATTCTGGAGACAATCTGTAAAATGTGCTACTGCCAAATCAATCCGATCCTCCGAGGAAAGGTTTTGAGGAACAATGAGAAATTCATCGAGTTTAGATCTAAACATGGCCCAGTCAACACGACCAGTAATTAGTCTATTAGGTAATGGAGAGAATTGAGGTTGGAAAAAGAAACTTAAAACTACAGGTAGGTGGTCCGAAGCCAGCTCTGGCAACACCTGTTGGTGAATAGGAGCACTAAACTGTGTGTGCAAAGCAATATCTAGTATATCAGGTTGGCAATTTATTTGCCAAGGATGGAACGTGGCTTTATCAGGAGCAGAAATATTGATGTTAAAATCAGGCATGATTCGAAGCAGACGTTCGCCATTGGGGTTGGAAATCCTGCAACCCCAGAACCGGTGTTTACAATTCAGATCGCCAACAAGAAGGGTAGGAGTGTTTAGCGAAAACAGGATGTTGATGTCGTTTTATTGAAGTCGCTTGTTTGGAGATTTATATGCGGAAATAATAGATAAACTTTCGTTATTAGATAAATTTATTTTAATGGAGACAGCTTCAATATTCATCAATCTAGGCAAAAATAAAGAATGGTGACTGATTGACCTTTTAATAAAAATGGCAACTCCTCCCGAAGCAATTGGGGCCGTCCTGTCCTCTCTATATATAGCGTATCCAGGTATCTTAAAAGGCTCAGCATTAATGAAATGAGTTTCAGTCACGCAAGCTATATCAATATTGTGTCGAACTAAAAATGATGAAAATGTCGATTTTTGGGATTTTAGACTATTTGCATTCCAATTAAGGACTTTTAAGTTTTGAAGTGTTAAATGATTAGGCTGAGGCATGTGACAACATTGAGGTGAGAATATTGGAAAGAAACTCCTTTATTACCGGGATGATTGACTTCACTAATTTCATAATTAACCCATCAAGGTCAAGTGATAAGTCCTGACTAGATGAAGCAGATTCAGGGTTTGGCCCATGAAGAGGAACCGGAGATGATTGTTTTTGTACGTTGCCTTTAGTAATAGCAGCATAGCTTCCTCTTACACCTGTGGTCATAGAAGGCGCGCTAGGAGAATGTTGAGGTTGGGCATTAACCAAAGGTTCTATGGTTACATTGACAAAAGGCTTCCTTACAGGTTTGTCTTTATTTTCGGTTGTTTGTAGCACTTTACTTTTTAAATCTTGATAATGTTTGCACCCCCTGTAGTTAGCAGTATGCTTTTCACCACAGTTAACACACTTAGGTTCAACCGTTTTCGCCAGAGTACAATCAGAATACAAATGTTGACCTGTACACCGGACACATCTCGGATCAAGACGGCAAAAGTTTTTAGTGTGGCCAAAGCGTTGGCATCTTACGCACTGAGGAATGTCCTTACTCTTACGTTTTGCTTCAACTTGAATTATTGAGTGATAGAGTTTTTCAAGATTAAAAATTTCTAGTCCTTTCTCATTGTTTTCAAGTAAAACTGAACATAAGGGAAGGAAAGACTTATTTTTGTTTATTAATCTAACAACTTTTATAACAGGAAAACCCGAATCTAGTAGTTCAGTTTTAATTTCTTCATCAGTTAAGGAAAGAGGGACGTTCCTAAGGATAACTTCCAGCTTTTTATCCTGGGGTGATTGGAAAGTGTGAAATTTCACGTTAGAATTGTCATAGAAGCGTGTTAGGTTTCTACAATCATCAACATCTTCAAGATTAATTTTAAGAGAAGAACCTCTAAGGGCAGTAGTAAATTCATGTTTCACAATTGATTTAATGTCAGAAACGATCGCTTGATGATTATTAACATTATGCAAAAATATTGGAGGGAGTTTGATCTTTTTAACAGAATTCTCGGGCGAATCAGTGTGCATTTCGCCAGAGTTTATTGCATAGTCATGATCAATAAGACTGTTAAACCTGTTCCCTAAGGACAATTGAGAAGGATTTAGAACATAGCGATCTTGCTGAGATAAATCAGATGATTGTTGTTTTGCAACTTTACGCTTAGGAGGGAAGATGAACGGACAATCTTCTTGATTTGCACTTGAATTTTCTGATTGCTCAGAATTATTAGTGATAGAACTGACATTGTTTACATTTGTGTTGACATTTGTGGACATCATCCGAATTTTAGGGTTATGTACCCTCTTTTTGAACAAGGATTTTGCTTTAAATTTCGGAGAAATCACAAACAATGAAGAATGAAACAAAAAGTACAAACAAAAACCTACTTACAGAACACCAACACGGCTTAAAATCAAATAAAAACTTGTAACTAAAAGTAAAAATTATCGCACTGAAAACTGATACGTAATAAACAGAACACCAAAACACATGTCTCTTTACATTCAACCAGAGTTCAAATAAAAATCACTTCTATCTGACATTATCTGGCAATTCATTTTAGCAACCCCACAACCTTATATAAAAACGATTCCCTATTTCCCTTGGTCGCGCCATAACTTGAGAATGAATGCACGAAATTGATTAATTATTTTGTTGTTGTGTTCGTTAATGTTAGGACAAGGTTTTTATAAAAGGATATGTTTAATCAGGCTTATGGGCTCTGTCACACTTGCCTTCAAAGCATTGATTTGATCAAAGTTCAGTTAGTTACTTGAATGGAAACTCAAACTCTTTTTCAATGCTGAAGTTATTGATATAAATAGTTAATATGCCGAAGTTATTGTTAAAATTGAATATTGAAGTTCCTATATTAAAATAGGTGAGTGAGCTTAGCGAACGAGCTCATCCGGAAGGCAAGTGAGCGAAACGAATTACATCTTAATAATGAACGATAATTTGACATAATATAAATTCATTGACATTAGGACAGGACAACATCTGTTGGGCCAGCTAGTAACCTCATAATTTGTTCAGACTAAAACTCCGAGTTATTAATCACAACATTTTAAATTTTTAAATGACCCCAAAAAAAGGTTAGTCCGCAATTGATTAATTTTTATTTGTTTAAATTGTTTTGTTACTTAAGTTTCTTATATGTTGTATTAGGTTAATTGAAGTAATTAAATGTATTAAAGATATTTGCTCATCGTAAGAGAGGGCCTTATGGTAAGAGAGGGCCTTGTGGTAAGAGAGAGCCTTATGGTAAGAGAGGGCCTTATGGTAGGAGTGGGCCTTGTGGTAAGAGAGGGCCTTATGGTAGGAGAGGGCCTTGTGGTAAGAGAGGGCCTTATGGTAGGAGAGGGCCTTGTGGTAAGAGAGGGCCTTATGGTAGGAGAGGGCCTTATAGTAAGAGAGGGCCTTGTGGTAAGAGAGGGCCTTATGGTAGGAGAGTTTCTTGTGGTAAAAGAGGGCCTTATGGCCCTATTTATTTAATCTTAAAACAATGAAATCAATCTTTCTGGCACGCGAATGGTGATTTCTGGATTGCTACCGATAACCTTACCCCTTGCCAATTAGACATTCAAACATGATGAACCAACATTCGAAACCAGTCTGAATGGTATTCAATCTTACATAATTAGTAGGACTAAATGCTGAGCTGATAAGTAAGGGAATTATATAAGAATATACTGACATTTATTGTTAAGATGTTGTCTAATTGTTGTTCGAGCTAAAGTTTGTTATTTATCTAGTGATCGGAATATTACATTTAATATAATCCTTGTAACATAAATAATCTAAATTAGGTATATTTAATTTATTATGATTTTTAATAATATGGATTTGGAAATTAAATTAATGTTACCAAATTATTGTGTAAAGTTTTTCTCTTTACTTTATGGTAACAAAAATTAAGACAATGTACTTGTATTATTCTTTGTTATACCATTTCGTGTTTAAAACAATTAATTATTAATTACCTTTTTGTGAGTTTAACCCCTAAATTAGTATAATTCGTATTATTTTATATTAATTATATCACCCTGTTTTCTGACAACACTTTCAAGTGCATACAGGCTGTAACATTATAAGTACATTTCTGCCGTTACTTACACTGAAGCGTCCTATGAAAGACTGCAGCGTGCAGACGGCCACGAGTAGTGCTAAGCAGTCCCTCATCTTGAAAACCTAAAGAGACAATAATCAATTGCAGAAAAAGTACTTTTACGATAGAAGTTTTTTATTTTAATTAGACCATAGTTTAATTTTTAATTAGAGTTTATGCTACAATAACCCTAAAAAAACTCCAATACCCGCTAAAGCTCTTTAACTCTGTAAAATAATATTTGTTGCACAGGGACATTGTAATAGTCTGATGCTCGTAAAACGGCTAATGTACATATTTTGTATTTATATTTTTTCAAAGGTTGCAAGAATTTTGTATAACTATATATGAAAATTAAATTTAAACGAATCACAACAGTTTACAAAAAGTTATATTTTAATTTAAGCTACAAACTTCGCAGACTGAGTAATTAAGGGTCATTAGCAGAGAAAATCTATCCTACCTCAAATGTAAGTGATTTTAATAATTTATCAATCGTGCAAAGATCCCAACCAGGAATTCCAGGCTATGTTACTGGAAGGGTGTAGTTATAATAACGACTGTAGCAATGAAGTGAATTCCCAATCTGGGTTGTGTGATACTTCCTGACGTATAACACCTGTTGTGTCAGTATAAAAGCAAATAGAATGTCACTTCAGATAAAACAACAACAAAACATCTGCGCATATGACTTCCAAAATATAGGATGATTATTTATAAAAGTCAATGTTAAATAAATAAAACAGACACTTGTGAATTTGCTATTTTGAATTAAATTTTTTTTATTGAAATTAAATACATAATTATTTGTAATAATGCTAGGTGTATGGGAGACATTTTATCTCTCTCTTTGGAATATATAAATATAGAGCGAATGGTTTGTCGTTAGTGTATTGAAATTCATTTAACAAATCAACGCATGCAATTTAAAAATCATAAATTAATACAACTGTTTTTTAGCGAATTTCCCCTATAGGGAAGAAGCTATTACCGTAGGTCTCATGGTAAGACTTAAGCCCGAGACCATGATAACTTTTCATTTTGAGGTCCCCAGATGCCAAAAACACCATTCGTTCAAATTTTTATATATGTATATATATATATATATATATATATATATATATATATATATATATATATATATATGTGTGTCCGTAAGCACGATAAATCTCGTAAAAAAGGTCCGATCTTAATGAAATTTGGTACAAATGTGCAAAGTACCATTTATTTGAACGAGTTCGAAAACCAGATGAATCGCACCATCCGAAGGGGGGTTTTCATATTTAATTTTAATTTAAATCAAATTTTAATTTATACCATTTAATTCAGCTTAAAAAAACAAACAATTTGGTATTTTGATCATTGCTCTACGTCAATTGGTTACCGAGATATTGAAAGTGCTAAACACAGTACGTTGTCTAATGTTATTCTTATGGAGAAAAAGGAAAATTGTATATCTCGCTTATTTATGAACATAAACTGGCAAAATTTGGTATATGGCTTGATCTGGTTATGGTTTATTGTTGTTTGCACAAAAAAACAATTTTTCGCCTATGGCTCCTGTAGCAGCAAACCTAGGTACTCGGTCCCCATGTTATTCTTATGGAAAATACTTAAAATGTTATATATCGCTTATTTATGAATGTATATGGATGAAACTTGGTATGTGACTTCACTAAGATGAGTTCTATTGATATTTGCATAAAAACCCATTATTTTGTGTGCCTTGTTGCAGCAAACCTGCGTACTCATCCCCAATGTTATTCTTATGGAGAATAATTAATATTTTAAATACCGCTTGTTTGTGAATACATTTCTTATGAATCCTGTTAAGTGTTATAATGTGTGATGTTATATATTCATTGGAAATTCGCTGAGTATGCAGGTTTGCTGCGACGGGGGTATTTTAATACAGTTGGGGTAATGCGACTAAATTTCCCTGCTGTTTAACGGCTTGCATTTGAGTTAGTTCACACCTTTCAAATAATTTGTATCTATTTATAAATGGTAGATGTTTATCAAGATTTAATAAAGCAAATGTAGTTTCTTCATAACATGGCCCGGGGATGAATCATGAATGTCCCCAGAAAGTTGAGTCTTTTTAAAACTATTTTATGTACAGAGAAATAATATACGTTGTGTTATTTTTACGATACATGTTTAGTTTCCGTAACGCTTACCTTTTATAATATTTTACCTAAATTAATTTTTAAAAGTAGGATAAATGGCAATTTAATTCTAAAATTGACAATCATGATAGATTTTTACCTCATGGGCTGTATCAAAACAACAATGTATATGCAGACTCTCTGGTAAAGGACTCTTAGGAAATTTAAATGACCAACAAGGACCACAATTAGCGGTTCAACTGTTCCTATCATGAAGAATCTGATCCAGAATCGAGCAGCTGTGGAACAGGATGACCCCCAGCCAGGAGCTCCCAGCACGGAACCACAACCCGGAACGGGCACACACCACCAGCTTTAGGAGGATGTCGAGATGACTGGAGCAGGATCGTCCAGCCCCGTATTCATACTTATTCAACGGGGTTTCCGCAGTCGCCTCCTAACCTACCGTCTGCAGTGGCCGATGGAGTATCTCGTCGCAATCGGAGAAGTGATGGCGTTGTTGATTGTCAGCATGACGGAGGTGCTTCAGAACACCTTGGTGAAACACCACAGCATTAAGGTCACCTTGAAGCTGGAGTGTGAATTCACAAATATTCATAAAAACCTGCCTGCGCAACTTCAAGACAAAGATGAACCCGTTCACAGAGACCTCGTACTTGAACCAGTACATCTCAAAAGCTTTTGTGAATTTTATTAGGGAGAGGGCCGAGTGTGAGCACATGGGCTATGGGTGGATATACCTGCGCGTTCATGGGGGTTGATATAAACGAGTATACTCCTCTAGATGAAGATGGACGTGCGTGGATCCAACTGCCGGCGACTGTAGAGAACACCCACGCAGTCACCAACGTATTCAACACTGATGGCCGTTGTTTTAGGTATGCCATCCCGAGCAAGTTTATTCTTAAAAAAAACCCTCAACGACACCAAATCATCGTACACCAATGACCACTACGATGTATTGTCCACTACGATGTATGTATTGTCCACTACGATTGGTCCGGCCTACAATTTCCCGTTGCTCTAAAGAGTATCAAGGTGTTTGAACGGAACAACAACATCAGCATCAAAGTCTATGGAATTGATAACACGCACATGGGTAGGAAACCTAAAGGCCAGCCAAAGTACCAGGACACCATCTTTCCCTTGATGATCTGTAGGTAGGATCGTGATGCTCATCGTGACCTTTTGTACGTGACAACGGCCAGTGATAGCCACTTCGCATACATTACAGACCTTGCCTGACTGATCCGTCCCCAACTCACAGCACATGTGGGCAAGATATTAATCTATAAGCGGTACTTCGCGCACCTTGTTAACCGACCGAACAAACTCAGTCTGACGGATGCTCAGCATCTGGAGGAGCACAGGCGATACTGCTCCCCATCGGCTCCTATCCGTATGGATACACCGAAGAAGATGGAAATAACATTTAGCCATCCTGAGTTCACCCAATGCGAGCGATTCACCATCTACGCGGACTTTGAGTTTGCGCTACTAACAATCGCGGTGATGGAAGAACATGTCGATGCCCGGTGGAGTAGCCACCCATATCCACATTCCATACGCCTTTGCGTATCAAATCATTGACTCACACGGACTTGAGGAGTTCGAGCCTCGAATCTACTTCAGGGATGATGCGGCAAAGACCTTTATAGAGATGCTGAAAACTGATGTTGAGAGATTTTGGAACTTCCTGTACGAAGCGAGAAATCTTCGCCCGGTCCTAAACCCAGTGGAGACGATGCAGTACAACTTGAAAAAATTAAATTTAAATTAATCACAACAGTTTACAAAAAGTTATATTATAATGTAAGCTAGAAACTTCGTGGGTTGAGTAAGTAAGGGTAATTAGCAGAGAAAATCTATCCTACCTCAAACTTAAGTGATTTTAGCAATTTATCAACCATGCAAAGATTCTGAAAAGTTTAATAATTACAGCCTATCCTACTGGAAGAGTGAAGTTATAATAACGACTGTAGAATGAGGCGAATTCCCAATCTGGTTTGTGTGATACTTCCTGATGTATAACACTTGTTCCGTCAGTATTGATATATGCAAATAGTATGTCACTTCGGATGAAACGATGGCAAAACATCTGCGCATATGACTGCCAAGAGACAAAAGTCAAGGTTAAATAAATAAAACCGACAATTGTGAATCTGCTCTTTTGAATTCAATTTTGTTTAACTAAAATCAAATATATTTTTAGTTTTATTAATGCAAGTTGTATGGGGACAGATTATCTCTCTCTTTGGAATATATAAATATAGAACTAACGGTTTGTCGTTAGTATATTTAAATACATTTAACAAATCAAAGGATGAAATAAAAAATAAAAAATATTAAAACTGATTGTTTAATACAGTTAGGGTAATACGACCAAGTTTACTTGCTGTTTAACGACATGCATTTGAGTTAGTTCACACCTTTCAAATAATTCGTATTTATTTATAAATGGTAGGTTTTTATCAAGATTTAATCAAGTAAATTTAGTTTCTTCATAACATGGGCCAAGGATGTATCATGAATGTCCACCAAAAGTTTTAGTATTACTTTAGGTTACCAAAATGGATAACACGTTGTCAATTAAAGATATTTCTTACTTTTAAAAATGCCATATATTTTGTCCGATGTTCAACCTTTAGTCTTGCATTAAGTAATCACCAAAACAGAGGAAAATTATTGGAAATAAGCTGCAATATAGGAGTGTAAAAACATCATGATACATATTGTTTACTAGACCAGAGTGGTAGGATCAGGTTGGGCAGTGGCTACGTACACGTCCGACGTGAGCCGCTACTGTTCACGTCCGTTCCAAATTATGCACCGTACGTTACTTTTCCTGTGATATTTAAAACGAATTGAGAGCCAGAAAACCTCCTAACCTAACCTAACGTAACCTAACCTATCCTAACCTAACGTAACATAACGTAACGTAACCTAACCCAACCTAACCTAAGCGGTAACGAAGTGAATTTGCCCTTACATTGGACGTGTACGCAGTCACTACGATCAGGTTGTTCATATGTCAGTTGTATAATTATAAAAACGTCATAAATAATAGTTGGTGTATATACCTGGTTTATTTGATTTCTGCTGGTTTTAGCAAATTTTCCCTATAGGGCTATTACCGTAGTCGGCATGGTAAGACCTAGGCCCGGGACCATGATAACTTTACGTTTTGAGACCACCACATGCCTAAAACACTATTCGTTATAGTCATATATAATTATGTGACAGTAGGCACGACAACCTTTGTACAAATGGTCCGAACCTATTGTAATTTAGTATAAACGTTTAAGGCAGCATCAATTGTCATGAGTTCGAGAACCAGACAGGCCGCTCTATTTTAAGGGGGTTTTTGGGGTGGTTTTGTACCCTACAAATGGGTATTTTGAACTTCTTACAAATAACTTTTATATACCCAAATCTTGGCTTACATCATTATATTCAGCTTTAAAAAAACAATCAATTTGGTATTTCGATCATTGTTCCACGTCAATTGGTAACCAAGATATTGTCAGTGATAAACACAGCATGTTGTCCAATGTTAATCTTATGGAGGATAAGTAAAATGTTATATCTCGCTTTATAATTAAAATATATTTGTAATAACCCCGTCGCAGCAAACCTGCGTAATCAGCGAATTTCCGATGCACATTTTTGTCTTTGTAACACATAAAACCGCTTACCAAGTTCCATAAAAATATATTCACAAATAATCGATATTTTAATAATTCTACATAAGAATAACATCGGGGATGACTATGTAGGTTTGATGACACAAGGAACACAAACAATCTAATTTAATGAAAATATCAGTAGAATTCATCTATGTTAAGCCACATACTAAGTTTTATCAATATTCATTCATGAATAAGCGATATATAACAATTTAATCATTCTCCGTAAGAATAGCATAGGGGCTGAGTAGGCAGGTTTGCTCCAAAGGAACGCAAAATATGGGTTTTCATTTAAATATCAATATAACTTAACTTGGTGAAGCCACATACCAAGTTTCATCAATCGACTTTCATAAATAAGCAATGTATACCATATTTTAATTATTCTCCATAAGAATAACATGGGTTTTCTGCTAAAAGGAGCACAACAAATGGGGTTTTATGTAAGTATCAGTATAACTCAACGAGAGGTGAAACTACATACCAAAATTTATTTATTTATGTTCATAATTAAGGGGGACATAAGATTTGACTTATTCTTAATAAGAATTACATGGGGCTGAGTACTCAGGTTTGCTGCTACCGGAAGTATCGGTAAATAATTGCTTTTTTGTGCAAATAAGAATAGACCATAACCAGATGAAGCCACATACCAAGTTTCATTAATGTTTGTTCATTAATAAGCGAGATATGAAATTGTACTTATTCTCCTTAAGATTAACATTGGGCAACGTACTTTGTTTAGCACTTTTAATATCTCGGTAACCAATTGACATAGAGCGATGATCAAAATACCAAATTGTTTGTTTTTTTAAGCTAAATTTAAATATCTAAACGAAAGTTTGGGTTTAAAAAGAATCACGTGTAAAAAGTTCATAAAACTAATTTTCGGGGTAAAAACCAAGTCCCAAAAACCCCTTTAAAATAGGACGACCTGCCTGGTTCTCGAACTCATGAAAATAGATCCTCCCTTACACGTTTGTACCAAATTTAATCAAGATCGGACCATTTTTACGAAAGTTATCGTGCCTACGGACATACACATACATGAATAAATATATATATATATATATATATATATATATATATATATATATATATATATATATATATATATATATATATATTGGCATTTGGGGGCCTCATAACGAAAAGTTATCATGGTTCCGGGCCTAGGTCTTACCATGCCGACTACGATAATACCTTCTTCCCTACAGGGGAAATTCACTAAAACTTAGTATGTAGCTTTATATGGTTGGGGTTTACTTATATTTATATACAAACGCCATTTTTCACCCAATGGCAGCAAACCTGCGTACTCAGCAGCTATGTTATACTTATGAAGAGTAAGAAACATGTGATATTTTCCTTGTGTAAAGATATAAATTGCTTCTTTGTATGTTGCTTCATGTAGTGATGAATTATTGTTATTTGCATAAAAACCCAATATTTTTGTTCCTTGATGCAGAAACCCTGCAACCTCATTCAAGTTATTTTTCTTATGGAGAATACATAATAAAAAATGTCTTATCTCGCTTATTATGAATATGCTTTGATGAAAGTTGGTAAGTGGCTTCATGACGTAGTGAAGTAACATTTGAAATTCACTGAGTATGCAGGTTTGCTGCAACTGGGATATTATTAGTTTGTAGAAACTAGTGGCAAGTGGTCCCTTAGAAATGCAGAGTATGACTCTTATAATATATTCTTTTTAAAACAGCATTTATTTGTACAAATATACACTACAGTTAGGATAAAATAAAATAGTTTTAGGATTTCCCAGCCTAACTGACTAACGGTTAGTGTCTTGGACATCTTATGGGTCCCGGGTTCAAATCTTGAAGTGTCCTAAATATTGAAAGTGTTATGTTACATTTAAATAAAGTCCAGTCTGATGGAATGTTATTTAAATATACTGCAGTGCTAACTAAAAATTAAGAAAAAAATAAATGTTTAAAGAAACGTATGGATATTTCAAAGTTCAAATTTGTTATCCCTATTTGATGTATTATACTACATTATAATACTTTTATAATGCTGCCATCTTTGCGGATGTTGAGATTACGTTAATGCCTTGTAAATATACGAATACACAAGAAGCCTGTGTTTGTTTGTGTCTTACACAGAATGTCTTAGAGTGTATTATACCCTTGTAACACTTCTCTTTAAAGAGTTGTCGAACAATGGCTAGGCCTCCGGCCAAGTGGAAGTGTTAGGCCTAAGGCCGAGTTACGACAATGCGCAGTTTACGAGGATAAGACTTTCTTAACAAGTTGCCTTCCGAGGGCTGTTCAGTAATTTATTGCCACTTTGAGCTATTAATTTTCTCAGTTTACTTAGTTGTTTAAAAACTTATTGACAGTCCATAGGCTTAGTTTTCACTAAGCATTTTCACTATTAGGATATAATAAATTTCAGGTTACAATTTGTACAAATTTTATACGAGTAGTGAACTATAGTTTATATCCAAGTCACTTTTTCATTTTAGCTATTCTATATAATAATGTATATTGTCATCCCTAAATATTAATTTTTAAAATTATAAATTAAGGAATTTGTTTAATAATATGTACTCAACAAAGGTACTCTTAACTTTCTTCAATATACAATCAACTGTTGTATGCCTTAACCTTCTTAAATAATTCTAAACTGCTTTACTGTATTCACATGGACAAAAATATTGTCACGTCAGTTATTTTAATAACAATACAAAGCTTACTTTAGATAACCGATTGCGTATGTTAATGTATATTATATGTTCAACTTTTAGATCAATTTATAAACTTTAAATGTTTAACCTTATACACGTGTTATGCGTCTTGAGTATTCTTTAGTTCATTAAAAAAAAACACGTTATCAAGACAATTTTGATGCGATATTCTTAGATCTTCTCTTAGACGATTACATGGAAGTTATTACCTATGCCATTTTAATTATATATATATATTATATATATTTAACTATTAGTTATATTTTTATTTTTAGGTTCATTAGCAATATAGACATTTTGTTTTTAAATAGGATGCAGTGATCGTTTAATTTGTGTATGAAATAGATTAAATACTTGTTATAAACATGAACAATATTCAAAATCAGAGTATAATAAAACAAGTTGTAGATATTATTAATTAAATAGCACTTGGAATATAACTTCCAAATTAACCATGTATACGTTGTTTTGAATTAATAAAGGTAATAGATTTTACTAAATTAAGGCATGTATTATAAGCATATTAGTAACTAGTGTCATTAATATTTTCGGTATTGCAAGATTTACATTTTTTATGCTTGGTTTAATTGAAGATATTTTGAATCAAATGAGGACGAGAAAATAACCGATCACAGGGCTATAACAGCCGTCAGCCTCCGGGCGGTCGTTACGTTTTTGCAGACTCATTTACCGATTTAACGATTTTCTCTTACTCGGACACTTTTTCGAGGGTTCTATTTCTTATTTATATTACTCTTAGCATGGAATAATATACCGGCACCGTATTGAACTTAGTATTTACTAATATTTAACTCATATTTGTAATTAGTTTTTCAACATTCCACACACACACACATTTGATTTGTTTATTTATTTTAAATAATCATCCGAATACGAAGGCAACAGCTACTAAATTTTCCATTTGTTTACGTCAATCAAATGGACTCTGTTGTAAAATTTTCAGTATAAGTAAGTTTTATCAAGGTAACCTATAACTGTATGGTAAGTTTTTTGCAAAAGCTACTATTTCATGTAGTCAGTTTTCTTTGTTTAAAATTCATTGTTGGTGATGAGTTTACGATATTTAGGAGATTACTGCGGACATTTTCCATCACTGATTAGTAAAAACAATTAGTGATCACTGATTAGTGTTTTTTATAGTCTTATCTGTATTGTGTCTCTAATGTTTTGTGTAATTCGTTATGTTATAGGTATTTTATCTAGGAAAAACTTGTCAAACTTGATTTTACTAAGCAGTGATGGAAAATTTCCGCTATAATATCTTAAATAGTTAGTTTCGTTACAACTTTTGACATATTTGTTGATCAAGTTTTGACATGGACTTAGCTGAGACATAGAAATTTACATATAACAATTGAATTTGTCGTCTTATATAGTTAAACCGACTTGCATAAAGAAATAAAACATTGTACTATGAATATTTTTACCAACTCTCAAAATCGAATGCACTCTGTTTGTTACTTAATACTAGGTACTATTATACTTATGTCGCTTTCTTTTTTAGTGAGCATATTATAAATATGTTAACATTTTGAATGGAATATATGAAAAGAGTTGTCAAAGAGCTTAAAAATAAAAAAAATATCGAACGAGTACAAACTATGCTTCAATTCCTTCTTTTTCAGTCATCGAAAAGTCTGGAACCCTAAGAGAATAACATAATCGCAAATTTAGGTTTTTCCATATTAAAGTTTTCACTCTATTAATCCCATAGTAACAGCCAAACTGTGTATGCTAACAGGCTGTACTAAGATTTTGGGAGAGAGGCTAAAAAAACATTAACATAAATACAACGAAATACCTCCGTTGCAGCAAACTTGCATACTCAGCGAATTTAAAATGGTACTTCACTACGTCATGCAGCCATATAACAACATTCATCAAAGCATATTCATAAATAAACGAGATATGACTTTTTATTATTCTCCCTAAGAAAAACATTAGGAATGAGTATGCAGGTTTGCTGCATCAAGGATAAAACAAATAGAGTTTTTATGCCGATCATCAATACATGAAGCAACATACCAAGATTTACCAACTTATATTTTTAAACAAGCAATATATTATAGCTGGTTACATATAAGCTGGCACTTAAAGGAAGATTTAAGTTATGAAAAATTTGAAATTGGAAAATTAATTTGTAAGAAAGATTTATAGCATTTCTTTGTCAGTGTAAAATTTTAGGAAAATGTGTTCAAATATATTTTGTATTTTGGATCTTGGTTTAAAAAAAAACAGCGCCATGTCCCAGCTCAGCTGTAACCAGCTATACATGTTTATGATTCTTCATAAGAATAATATAGCTGCTGAGTTTGCAGGTTTGCTTCCATGGGGACAAAAAAATCTGGTTTGTATGCAAATACCAGTAAATCCTAACCATATAAAGCCACATACCAAGTTGTATTAATATATTTTCATCATAAAAAAGTGAGATATAAAATTTTACTTATTAAACATAAGATTACGTATTTGATTTCAGTAAAAAAACTTTAATTCAAAAAAGCAAATTCACAAGTGTCGGTTTTATTTATTTAACCTTGACTTTTGTCTTTTGACAGTCATATCCGCAGGTGTTTTGCCGTCGTTTTATCCGAAGTGACATACTATTTGAATATATAGATACCAACAACAGCAGGTGCTGTACGTCAGGCAATATCACACAAACCAGATTGGGAATTTGCCTCATTGCAGCTTTCGTTATTGTATCTTCGCTCTTCCAGTAGTATAGGCTGGAATCGTTACACTTTTCAGGATCTTTGTATGATTGATTAATTGCTAAAATCACTAATATTTGAGGTAGGATAGATTTTCTCTGCTAATGACCCTTACTTACTCAGTCCGCGAAGTTTGTAGCTTACATTAAAATAAAACTTTTTGTATACAGTTTTGATTCATTTAAATTTAAATTTGTCATATATAGCTATACAAAATTCTTGTAACCTTTGAAAACTATAAATACAAAATATGTGCATTAGCCATTTTACGAGCTTCAGACTATTACAATGTCCTTGTGCAACAAATATTATTTTACAGAGTTAAAGAGCTTTAGCTGGTATTGGACTTTTTTGGGGTTAGTGTAGCATAAGCTATAAATAAGTAAACAACTTGTATCATAAAAGTACTTTTTCTGCAATTGATGATTGTCTCTTTAGGTCTTCAAGATGAGGGACTGCTTAGCACTACTCGTGGCCGTCTGCACGCTGCAGTCTTTCATAGGACGCTTCAGTGTAAGTAACGGCAGAAATGTACTTATGATGTTACAACCTGTATGCACTTGAAAGTGTTGTTAGAAAACAGGGTAGTATAATTACTATAAAATAATACGAGTTATTCCATTCAGGGGTTTAATTTACTAAGAGACACCTTAATACAAATTTATTTTATACACGAAATGGTATAACAAGTAAATCCAAAGTTCAACCAAAATAACATTATAAAGGACAGAGCAATAGTTAAATAAATGCTTTCAACAGTTTTGCTTTTGTTGGTTGATGAATAATGAGTGAAGAACGTTTCAATGAATGCACTGCACTAAAAGCTCTGTTACAAGTCAAGATTATTTGGACAGCCCATGTCAGTGTATTATTATTATAGAATAGTCCTAAGTTCTTGCAATGTTACCGTAATGAACGGTTCGTCCATCACCATCTATAAGGGGTACATTTTTAGTTTTAAAATACAGTTTGGTTTTTAGTTTGGTACAAACAATAGTTATTGGTTAGTTTTTGTTTTGTTCAGTTTTAGTCCTCTTTCCTTTGACCTTTTACAATAGAGGCAATATCTGCGTCCATACTAGTTTCAGCATCTGCAATGTTTATTGAATTGAAAATTACAACAAATCTGTAAGGTGTTTGGCTATAGATGGCAGTTTGATTTGAGTAAAATATTAGTGAATAAAACGGAAGATAAGTAGCGCCCTAACATATATAGTTGGCGGAGTAAAACGGTACATGATTTAAGGCCACCAGCGTCTTGTTGTGGGTCTGTTGCTCAACAACTAGCTTCATCTTTTAAACCAGTAAGCGCCATTTATTTGCCTTATGTGATGACTGGCCGTGACCTTATATCACGCACCGCGTCACTCCACCAAATTTTCGGCAAGCGAAGACTGATTTCTGAACAGTATCCGATGACCCATCCCTTACCCATATAAACTCTCAAACATGATTCACTAAAACAGTTGAAACCAGGCTGTATTGCATTCAACCTTCAACTAGAAGAAAAATCACTAATTTACAATATTTTATAAAAAATAAAAAATGTTCTAGTGGAAGTTTTTTTTAGACGGACAAAATACGCCCAGTTTTAATGAAAGGTTCATTGGAGGGTAACACTTAAAAGTGAAATTTGAAAGGAATTGTGTATAATCTAATTTTAAAGGGAAGATTATTTGCAAAAAATATAGTGTCTGAGTTATAAGTAAAAACACGCCAAAAATGATAATTTTTACCTTTTTTGCATTTTTCCCAAGTTAGGTGAGGAAATTTTCTAAGATTCGAATTTAATGTCCCACGCAATATAAATAAAAGGAAAATACCTTTCCGAAAGATATTCTTTTAAACACACATTATTTGTGTTCCCAGGACAACCTTAAAACTGGTCTATACCACTTTTGAGGCTGACATTGGGTACAGTAAATGAAGTTGTCATTACATATGGTAAGTCTTTTGGCTGTCCATTATGACGATCTTCCCTATTACCTTTGGTTCCTCCATTTACAGCAGCTGAGGACGGAAACTCCGGGTTTGGTCCCCAATCTGAGAATGTGGTTCCTGGCTGTTGTACTTGGATACCCTGTCAGTTGAGTTGGCCAGTTGGAGGGCAGAGCGGGGTCTGCCTGTTTTATCCTGATCACAGATGTCACAGGAGCACGGGAGTTGACCCTCTGAAAGGTCAATTTGGCTGCTTGTCCTATCCCATCCTTTCCTTTCCTGCTATACCCTTTTCTTCTGGTAACCTGCCCAAAATTCCCGTTTGTGGAAGACGTGCCTAGCAGCTAATGCTGGGGTTTCCTAATACAGCAATAATAACAACACATATTTATTATGTTATATGTAATTTTAAATAATGTTGTGTAACCGCGTGTTATGCGGACGTGGTAGCTCAGAGTTAAAGTGCCTGACTAGTAAGTCAGACGTAGCTGGTTCGATCCCAGTCCCGGCCAACTCCTGCAAGATTATGAGTGGTCACCTCTGGCTTGCCCATGTGACTATTGCCGTTACAGTACCTCGCTGTTTTTAGTTCACTGCACAGGTCAATAACCTATGTTGACGGACATTTTTTATAAATAAATAAATAAATTACTAGTCACATCAATAAAGTGAAATTACTAGAAAAATAGGCGATTAATTTTAAAGATAGATAAAATAGTACATACTACTACAATACTTTGTAAGTTATACTTATTCTGGCTCTGCAACAAATCGGTTTAAAACTAATGATAATTGCAATTTAGGCTCTTC
Source organism: Allygus modestus (assembly GCA_963675035.1). NCBI lineage: Eukaryota > Metazoa > Arthropoda > Insecta > Hemiptera > Cicadellidae > Allygus > Allygus modestus. The sequence goes on from OY776115.1 coordinate 11,100,673, forward strand.
AAATACCGTCAAGAACTCCCGGCATGACAGATGATCAGTACACCCAAGTGGTTACCAACGCTTTAAGCAGTTATCCTGGCGCGAAATTCACATTTAGAGGGTTAAGTGGTAGAAAAATATCAGGAAAGGTGGGAAACTCAGTTAACGTCAGTCCCTGGGGAAGCGAACGTTCGCCGACCTCTAGCCCAAATGGATATCTTGGCCTTAGATCGCAGAGTTACCGCCCGTCCTCTTCTCCTGCGAGCTCTTACAATCCACCACCTGCGGTTTCGTCCCAACAGCTATCGCAGAACCGCTACCCTGTCCCCGGCATTAGTGGAGGGAGAAGGCCAGATCCTAGACTAGCCTCTAATTCAAACCTCTTATTTGGAGACTCAGGGACCCTTCAATCTGTTTACGCTGTGTCGCCAGTCGGGAATGACAATTCAAACAATGGAAATCACCAGGGCGGATGGCAAAGTACCAACTACGACTGGCAACGTAATACTCCTTCAGGACTGGACAGTCTATTGACGGGCTCACAACCTTCCCCTCCACTCAATCCTAGAAGACCGATGCCTTTATCTAGCAGCTCCCCAACACTGTGGAGTCCCCGACTGTCATCGACGACGGCAGGCTATAACAATGGAGGACCAGGGAACAATTACTACTCCAAACCTTCTCAGGTATGCTTGCTTAGCCCACCGTCTACTGGTACGTTTGATATTACTGAAATTTTGAACGAAATATTAAATTATAAATATCATAACTATTATATTTGAATGTAAAATAAGGTACATGGATTGCTATAGGTTTTATAATTTTACGATTTTTAACATATAGCCCTTTAACAATAATATTAATATTGTCAATTTGTTTATGCACCATAATTATTTACATATTGTAAATATTATACAAGGTACCATGCTAGTGTTTAATTTCTGTTGACATTTTCCATCGATGAGTTTAAACTAGAAGCCGAATAAGACAATTTTTTTTTTATTTTATAACACAGTACAAATAATTCATTGGCCAATGGTTTTAGCGATTCGGTGTCAGGGTTTTAATTAATATTCTCTTCTATGAGTTCAAGTACTTACATAAGTATTGCAGCAAGACTGCAAACTCTAGTGTATATGTACATGCAACTCAAAAGTTTATTTACCACACCAAAATTAATAGAGATTCCAATCACGAAATATTTTACGATCTTATCTACTTCCCCTAATTAAAGCCATTTGTAAGATATAAAAACCAGCCCCTCCTCAAGAGATTCCCCGATATTGTTTATTTATGTATTATCTTAATAAAGATTGAAAAATACTTAGCAATTTTAATAACTCAAATGTCTATGTAACAAATTATAATTCTTCAATCAAATTCCAAAATGTTCACTTTTTAGATGTTTAATCGATAAGCTATTTTAGATGTAAAAGTTTTACTTCCTGAAATCGTAAGGGTTTTCTTGTTAAAACAAAATTAAAAATAATGATTTTGGATAAATTGTTGAGCAGAACTTTAAAAGTTAACACAATCTTCATGGGAGAAGCAGGGAGAAGCCCGTGACTGGAGCCCTCTTATAAATGTAAATTGAACCAGCCTCATTACAAGTACCATTAAAACAATTAATATATATATACTAATCCGTTTATTATTTGTTGATGGTTCGGATTATTATAATAGTTGAATCTGTTACAGGAAATGTTTCTTAGAAGGAACTGCATATGGTTTTGTTGTTTTTCTATACCCACAAATTACATTACACATTTCATGACTTTTTTTGTACAAAATCTTTACTGATCAGTGAATCAGTTTTTGTAAGGACAATGGTTTTTTAAAACACACAAGTTATTTAACAGTAAGGGATAATTGATTTAATAATGACTCATGTTCTACAAAACTTTTAGCCAACACCTGCATCAAACAGTATTCAAGAAGACAAACCAGTAAGTTCACCAATCGCAAATCAAATTGGTCTAATGAAGGGAGGAGTTCAAGATGGAGTAAGCGGAGGTCAGAACCAAGAAACATCTTCTCAGACAACTCCTAAGGTAAAACTTTAGTAATCTATATTTAACCACGGTCATTGGTTGTAATGTTCATGTATAATTTATAATACAGTTTTTCATATAAAATAAAATAAGGCAGCGTGTATTAGCCTGTATGGTGACTGATTTAACTTTTTATATAAAGACTACATGTTGGAATTTGAAAACGCTTGTGTTAAAGTACTTAAGATTAAAAAATCATAATTGAATCGTTTTAATAGGGGACAAAATTACGTTCTTTGCCCGGTTATGGGTTTGAGTCAAAGTCTCGGCATGTAACTGTAATTAGTATCTTCCAATTTTTACTGTGAAAAATTACCTCTTGTGATGCTGGATACGAAAATTTGAATATCAGCTTGAGAGAAGTCATTAATTGGTATCGTCTAAATAAAATAGACCTCCACTTATTCTAATACAAGCTAATGATACAATGACTTCAATACGACTTCAAGACTTCGAGATACGGAGCTCCTTGACTACACACGCAGTGGTTGCTGGATCTGTGTCACAAAGGTTTAAGGACTTCGACTACTCAACCTTATTTTTTTCTGAGTTGTACTTCTTGGTGACCTCTTTTAAAATACTAAATACCTACAATATTACAGTTTTATTTTAGTTAATACGTCTCATTTTGTTTGCAATATCATGATCAGTTCGTGTAAAATTTAAATTTTGTGGTTAGGGTGGGAGCGACGCAGCTATAAAACTGGCGATCGCTATCGTCGATGGTATTCGCCATGATTGGTATTCACAACTTAGATTGACGGGTGGAGAGAAGCTCTTGATGGGTATTTGTGAGCAGGTAGTAGCCAATCAGCAGCCGACTATGAAGGAGATGAAGAAGTCTGACAAAACACTCCTGGATGTCTTACCGATATGGAGAGAAAAACTCATCGTCGAACTTGAAAACTTCTATCAAAAGGAAGTAAAGACTCCATTAATGTACAGGGGATCCCCGCACATGAACAGTTTGCTTTGGGTGTTAGCGGAGTGCGTCAGACCAAAACTGGTGCTTATGAAGGTATAGCTGATGTTATCATGATGGACACACTGATATTATCACCATTTCTAGTTTATATACTTAGCCTATAATGGGTGTAATCTCGGTTGTCGCTATAGTTATAACATTAACTCATAATAAATAAAGTATTAATTAATTAATAAAACATAAACTAAAAGAGTTTGCCTCAAGAGTTTTAATCCTTTTGTTCTATATTCTATGACATATTTATTTCATTAAATGTGTAAAGGTATAATTACTAAAACTAAGTAGAAATGGTATTTGCCTTTAAATATTGTGACTATACATTCAACTTCCAGGAGAATGAAGAACAGTTTTCCTTTTAGAATTTTTTTTTAATTTTGTAGAATAAATGCATGTCAATTACGGTGATTCCTGATGTAAGTAACACATATATTTTTAATATAAATTAGACACAATTATTTATAAACAAATAAAGTATATTGATAGCAGCTTAGTTGCCACCAAAAGCTTCTTTGACAAATTCGTCTGATTGCACAAAGACCTATGACAAAACGTCTTTCAGACAAGTCATTTGAAGCAAAAGGATAGTTCCTTTGCGGTAATGTTTCTGGGCAACGCAAACTTAACTAACACATACGTTTTCTACATTTTTGCATCTTCTCTGTTTCTTTCTCTGCTTGACTCTTCACCTTGGGAAGTTTTGCAAAGCAGCAGATTTTAGCTGCACGTGCTATCCTAGGACAGAGCGTTGGAACAAGAAATACGAAATTGTAAAAGCACAACACTTTGCCAAATTCTCAGCTTTGACTTTTGTCTGGTGACTTTTGTCTTTGCTTTGAGAAAATGACTGTGGAATCAATAACGTTGTTAAATGATATACTCTGTGAAACTTCTTTAAAATATGTATCACCCTAGAAGGATGATAATTTGTGTAGTCAAATTTATTTCTTAATTTGGGCTTAGGTCAAACTATAACGTATGCAGATATAGATTTGTTTTGTAGCGTAATTCCTATACCAAGTATAATTCCTCATGCCCAAATGAATTTTGAAAATTAAAGTAAACGGACTGGATAATTTGCAATTGCCAATTTATATTGACCAATTACAAGTTAAACGTTGCCACTGGTGAAGCTAACAATCCCGTCAGTTGTGATTGTGAGAAATCTTTCAAATAAAACCTCCTCTACCTTTAAATAATTTTTACCCAGTTCTAAAACATAATTTATAACATATTTCCGTTTAACACAGTTTATTTGGTGTACTCTAGCTAGTATTAAAAAGTGTGAATAGTTTTAATATAGCATTAACCCAAACCAATACGAATGCACTATGCACTATAGTAACTGTATAACATTACGTTTAATTTAGACGTTGCATTGTCAAAACTTGCAGTGTGCGTTTTAAACGCTTTACTAAATAGCAGAGAATGGATGTAGAATATTGCATGTAGCATATAAGACTTACAGTTTAAACCGAATTGGTCCAAAACAGAAATGGCACTGCGGGCATTGAAGTACAACCTTAAGAAACGAAAATACATGTCCTACTACATAATTATTAGTGTTTCTTAGGATATAGATGAAAGTATAGCGATAGCAGAAACTAATTCTTTCCTCGACTTAACGATATCGCGTATAGGTTCCAATGGGATCTTAACACGTACACAATGATCTTTAAACCTCGAGGAGTGTTGGCAACTATAGTGACGTATGTTGATGTTGATGGCGACGTGCGTTAATGACGCTTGTAAAGTTTGCTGGACGAGGAAGAAGAAGTAATCAAGAGATCTGCTTGTGATATTTCCAAAATCAATTTCATATTTTCTAAATTCGCAGTGTTCCTAATATAAAACAAAAACTTACATGGTGAGATTTGTGAGTTTTCCTAACATAGTAAGTTATCTTAAATAGTTTAATATCGCATTTCAATACCATTATTCTGATTCCGTCAAAGTAAATATGTGATTAAGAAGTAAAATAGTTAAATAACTTTGAAGGGAATAGTATTAAAATAAACCAAACCTATGTGTTAGCATGGGTGTAGCCACAGGGAAATACAGTGACATATTATGTCCAACATAACATTGTGTGTTTGGGTCTTTACACATATTACACAAGAAATCTACAAGGTGTTCTTAAAAGGAACTAAGATATACGATGACATACGATATTGGATGTCACTTAGTTCTGTGATATAAACTCATCTGAGAAAATAAATTATATTTCAAAATCTATTTTTTCAAATTTTAGTATTTAAAATATACACATTTATTTTATTTGTATAAATGCAAACAAATTTTGACTTTAGAGAGCGAAAGTTATGATCGTAAAATATTGTATAAATTCTTATTAGTTTATTTAAGCCCGTCATTTTTGACGGGCTAATTACAGCTAGTAACCTTATACCAGTTGTTTATTGAATTAAGAAAAAACATATCTGACATAAACCAAATAAAACTCTCCTGCATATGAGTAACATGGGAAGTCTCGTGGGCCAGAGCCTGAGGCCTAAATCGAAATTCTGGCTGAACAGTGGCTCAGAACTTGAAATAATCTTTTAAATAAAGAACAAAACATCAAAATCGGTTAAGTATTAACTTCAGAAAGTGAGTGAACAAAAAGCATGAATTATTTTAAATATTTAGATATGATAAAAATAAACACACTATTCTTTTTGAAAATCTATTTTCATTTTTCATTAAATAGAGGTCATGAAATTTAAAATTCGTAAAAAAACCGAAACTAATAATAACCTTTTATAGGTTCCTTAAAACTCATTATATTCAGATATTGTGTATATCATTATTTATTCCTTTAAAGGAGGAGTGGATTAACCCTGTTCTTGTTACTACCTAAGGTTTACCTTGTCTTAGTAATCCTATTAAATTGGTAGCCTAAGAACAAACGTCAATATAAATAAAACGTGTGGCTGCAGTTTGTCACTTTTTATAAACATCTTACCTTAAGAAATCTATAAACTTATCTTGAATTTGTAAACCTTTACATGGCAAAGTTTATAAAATAACCAAAACGAATGTGACATGAGTGACAAACGTCCATACTCTCAAGGCCCTAGGGAAATACGCAGCGTTGTTTCATATCTGGGTTGTCACTTTTAGATTCTTTGCATGTGCCTTTTTCATCTTCAAAACACTTTTGAGACTTAGTAGTTTTAGGTCGTTAAAAAATTTTATTGTAGTTTTTAACAATTAACCTTTAATTAAATTATACAATTGCAACTACACTAAAGCAAACGAGTTCGCACGCAGCACGCTGACGTGAGGGAAGTGAATTTCCACATAAAAACTTGTAAAACTCATAATCAGTGTAAAAACATCCATTTGTCCAATTTTTATTGAAATCTGAAAACATTGTTTTTTTGGCTGTTTTGATACTCCTGGTTTCATTTACTTGCAAAGCTGGGAATACAATTTTACGCATTATAAGGTTAGGAGAAGGTCCAGACAGGCTTGAAAGTAGGCGTGAGGTTGCTGGGGATAATAAAAGTACTCTAACAAAGGAATGACAGGCTTTTCTAGTGTAAAACCCCCATAAGACAACGTACTGTGTTTACCCGATACACATTTTCTTTAATAACTCGGTAAATATTTATGCTAAAATGACGGGAGAGGGCTTAAAACTTTCGCCTTTATAATTCCCATCTTTTAACATGCGTTAATTTTACATCTGGGGCTTTTCTGACCCTTTTTGGGCCCAAAAACTCAAAATTTGAAAGATTAATCCCCAAAAAATGGGTTTAGAGTTTTCCGATTGTTTTGCCCAACGAACTTGTCCAACAGGTTATAGAAAGGAACGTCCCTACCAAATTAAATATATAACCAATATATATATATATATATATATATATATATATATATATACATATATATATACAATTTTGAACGACCCCCCAAAACGTGTTCAGGGGGTCACGTTAGGAACTTCTATGGTGGTCCCGGGCTTAAGTTTCACCGTGCAGGTCATGCTAATAGTTCACTTTCCAAAGGAAATTCACTAATAACGAATTAACATCAGTTTGAACGTATTCAGTTTGAAAACTCTAAAATATACAGGGAATTACAATGTTACATTTATTAACTATCGTAAATAGGATAAGTGGTAAGGAAAGTACTATGTTTTGTTTACATTTACATAATTTTAAATTTAAGTATCTCTATTTCATTGATTCAATTACAATAATAGATAGATTTTGCAACGTAACAAATATTTTACAATGCTTTATTATAATCGAACATAATTAACCAAAACTTGTTCGGTTCAACCTAACGCTATTTTGAGGATGTTAAATATTAAATGATTCTTGTAAAACATCAAGTTTAGATCTCAAAATACTCTCTTCACATGTATTAACAGATTTGCATCACAACTAACATTATTGTAATCAATGTTAAATTATAAATAAGCAGCAGTGAACGGAAATAACTTTTTGTCGTTTTAACTTAACTTTAATTGATTTAAATTAATTTAATTGATTTTATTTTATTTTATTATATTGTATACTTCGAATCGCTTTCTGAATATAAATACTGATGTGTTCAATACTAAATTGCAATACATGTTACTCAGGATTCCCTTTATCATTTATGGAACGATAAACCAAACAAATCATTGTCGTTAAAGCGCTGTGTTTTACATAAAGAAAATACTAAATGGGATACAATATTTGTATACGCTAAGTTTGAAAAAAGAATATACTGTAATCTAACGACGTTTGCAAAACCAGTTTGACGTCAATTGCAAACTTTATAATTATGTATGCTTAAGCACAATTGTTACTGACTAAGTCCGACCGCATATGATCGGTGACTTAATGGTCAGTTGACAAATGGTCAGTTGACTGACGACTTTTGAACTTACAATAAAATATTGTTTTTAAAACACAATTCGATAGAAATATATGTTGCTATCTAAAGGTTATTCATTATACACGTACTTCCTATTTTCATATTGAGAGATTACATATAAAAATACATATAAGTACAATGTACTAAAATTTTCTACTTGCGAAATTCCTTTCACCATGTGGGGGTGGCGTAGACCAGGATGACCAGGACCAATGAAGAGAAGAGGCATCACGAAGCAGTCTAGGAGCTGACATCGACTTGGAGAGGAGGCGATTCACCACGCAGACCTTGAAGGAGTAACCAGGCGTAGATTCGTAGAATAGTAGAGATTTGGCTCATTGAATATACCGATGATGACCATACCGTAGCGATGAGAGGGAAAACTTTGCGTTGGAAACAATAGGAAACTATAGGAAACTATAGGAACTATAGGATACTAGCGATGATACACGAAGACCACAGAAAACTGTCACTTGCTCTGTCTGAGTTAAGCTTACATTGAGAATGAGGATTTGCAATCAGCTGAGGTTATATCAATCATTAAACACTGGTTAAATTTCAGTCTCACTAATGTGGTTACATTGTACTATTAGTAAACTCTGACAGTCATATAACCTAGTTTAGACATCAAGACTAAAACTACTACATTTTAAATCTACTTTGGTTTTATCAAGAAACATATTTTAAATCAGAAATACAATTGTATGTTGATTAAGAGAGCAACAGAGATAAAGTGAGTGCTGGACAATACAGTCTGTTACATAAAATAGCAGATAAGAAGTGAAAGGAGGGGAAGTCTAGCCAGACTATTGGTATCTGATCTATCTCTATCTCTTGTTTATTTTGGATGCTACAAAAATATAGCTATGCATTCAATAAGTGTTATAGTTCTTATAGTTAGTTCCACTAACAGACTTAACTTAGTGGAACTGCCCCACAATTTTTCCTTAATTCAACATCCAGATCGCAAACATTAATATAGATTTGGACTCCCCATTAATATTACGCTGTTATCCCTAAGGTAACTTAATCTTTTAATCCCTAATTAGGATCTTCAAAACAATTAAAAATGATTCACAAAAATAAAGTTTATATTTATTAACCACCCCAGTTAAAAATAATATAAATACACCAGATATAAATACAAAAACTAATTTAGTACTATTAAATAAAGTTTTATAGGGTCTTATCGTCCCAAGAAAACCATTAAGCATTTTAACTTAAAATTTAAATTTTAATATTAAATATAATAAAATATATACCTCATTTATCCATTCATGCCAGTTCCTAATCAAGAAACTATCTACTATGCTACCTTTGCACAGTCAAAATACTGCGGCCATTTAGAAATTACCATAGGGCAGAAATTACCTTTAAAATAATCTAAAAGGGATGTTTTTGTTAAACATTTGGGAATAAAATTTGTCGAATTCATTATCAAATCTTAATAAATTATACTAATTAAATCATTATTAAAATTATAACCCTATTAAATCTATCAATCAAGTTAGAAATAAAAAAAAAATATTATCAAATTTAAATTTATTAAAAACTTAATACAAAATTTCAAAGTAAATAAAAACTTAAAAAGTAACATTATAATAATTTACTATTAGGATTATCCCTAATAGTATTATACTTAAATTTTTTACTAATAAAAATTAATTAAGTACTTAATTAAATTAAATCCCTGATAACCAGATATAAAAAACGACTAACATTTAATTACTAATTTATTATTAATAAGATTTTTGACATAATCATTATATTAATAAACTTGAACTTCCTAATTCGTGAAAATAAATATAATTAAATTAATTAACTCACCCTGATACAAAAGGTACTAAGAAAATTCTTTATAAATTTTAATTAATTCTTCACTGAAGCTTAAACTAGAATGATTTCTTTATTATACTTAAAAAATTATAACTAATACCTAACATCAATAGATTTTTCAAAACTTATATAAATATTAAACTAAATATATAAATCTTCGTATTAATGTAAATAATAAGCTTTAAAATAAGCTATAGTCTATTTATTCTAACCTCACTTTCCAGTAAGATTACTTTGTTACGACTTGTCCTATTATTCTAGGAATGACGGGCGATATGTACATAAAAAAGAGCAAAATTCCGTTAAATAAATTAATTTAACTTACTTTTAAATCCTAATTCTCATAATCTATTAAGAATATGATCTTAGTAATTTAATATTAAAGTAACCCATTAAATCTCTTTAAGAACTGCACCTTGACCTAACATTAATCCTTTAAAGCAAAAGAAAATATCTTATCAAAACATTCCTTATTATATAGCGGTAAACAAGAAAGTAAAAAGTATAATCTATTGTGGTTTATCAATTAGTTCACAGGTTCCTCTAAGTAGATAATTTACCGCCAAATCCTTTGAGCCTTAAAGAACTTAACTAATACTATTCAGAATTAACTCAATTTTTTATAATAAATAGTAGGGTATCTAATCCTAGTTTAAATTTAAAATTTCTTAAATATTGGTTATAGAAATTTTTAGACTTATAAATTCCACCTAAATAAATATTTTCTAATTCTTATTTAATTTAATATTAAAATTCAAAAAAATAAAATTTTAATAAATTGTTTAACCGCGAATGCTGGCACAAATATTTATCTATTATAATTCAATTATTAAATCAGTCAATAAACCAATTACTAATACTAATTACTGGACAATAAACCTTAAAGATTTATCCATATAATTTAATGAACAAACTAATTAATAAGCCAGAATCAAACTTTAACTGGTTAAAATTTTAAAAATTTTTAAGGCTTATATTTTACTTTCTCCCATAAATGTCAAACCTAATACTAAACTCTCAGTAAAGTCAATTATATGATTTTAATATTGAACTAAAATTTATACTAATGATCCTATCCAGCTTTGGGGAACTGGACCAATTGCTACTAAAACAGCAAGTGTAAATTAATTGGTATTACTTTATTTCTCAATGTATAAATTATAATACTTTAGTCTTGTACCAATGAATTAAAGGATTTTAACTATAGAAACACCATTTCACCTAAATTTTAACAATTTTTAAGGCTTATATTTTACTTTCTCCCATAAATGTCAAACCTAATACTAAACTCTCAGTAAAGTCAATTATATGATTTTAATATTGAACTAAAATTTATACTAATGATCCTATCCAGCTTTGGGGAACTGGACCAATTGCTACTAAAACAGCAAGTGTAAATTAATTGGGGTTAATTTATTTCTCAATGTATAAATTATATTACTTTAGTCTTGTACCAATGCATTAAAGGATTTTAACTACAGAAACACCATTTCACCTAAATTTTAACAATTTTTAAGGCTTATATTTTACTTTCTCCCATAAATGTCAAACCTAATTCTAAACTCTCAGTAAAGTCAATTATATGATTTTAACTAACTAACAGTTAGTTAAGTCTTAGTATATAAATTCATAAATTTATATACTTCATTTCTTTGTAAATTTATACAATTTTCTGTACATAAAAGACGCATTATAGATTATTTGTGTACAGTTTTTCTTTCTTAAATTATAATTCCCAATACCGGATTACCTCTCACCATTTATAATTTTTCCTTTTTCTATGCTGAATAAATGATTCTCTTCATAAAAATGTGCCAATTTGTAATACGTAAAACTAATAAAATTTCCTTTGTAGAAAATTATAAAATAAATTTGCGATTACATACAGTTATGATGTACTTGATCTTCCCTGTTTTTGAAAAGCATTGTTAAAATTGTATGGAAAAATATGGCTATAAAATATTAACAAAAGAATATCTAATATGTAGAACGAAATAGAATTTTTTTTTATTTTCCTTTTATTATTGGTAGGTGTATTTAGGTATTAGTTTCAAGAGGCTACGTTCACGTTAGTTTAATATTTTCTGCCTTCTTCAATAATGGTGCCCACAGCTTTCTATTAATTCAATGCATATATACATAATGGTAGTTTCAAGCGTTAGCTAAACATAAAACAAAAGTTAAATATAGTTGTTAAACTAAAATTGCTTCTCTTATATACTATTTATATCAGTTATTACTTATACAAGATTTCAATCACTATAATTAGTAATATCATGTAAATTCTTATTATTCTAAAACTTTATAGGCGTTATAAAAGGAATCCAAATTGTATCCCAAAATACCGTTACGAAACTCATTACGTAACAGTGTGCGAGTTGAAACGAGTATATAAAAGAGACACTTATTCATAAAACAAAAATTACCACTTGACGTATTTATTACTCTCTCAGGATTAACAAGGCAGAAACTATGATTACCACTGGCAGGCAACTGTTGTTATAAACAACTTATGAAATATGTTTGTGTTCCACGTTCCAACACCTGTTGCTGCCGAGTTCCGCCTTGTAGCTTGTAATTAAACATCTCCAACTGTTGCAGACGGTGGAACGGGCATAAATCGTTGACACAAAGGTAAGGAAACCTGTTACTCTGTGTTATAAATGCTAAATGCTTAACTGTAGTTCCGAATATGATTCGCGTCATAATATAACAATTTGTGAGTAGAGGTTCCGAGATGGAAAATCGCTGATGCGCATTAAGTGATAACGATATCGGCATCTCGACACATGTCAACCTTGTCAACGAGAGTGGCTTCGTTATAATCCAGATATACTTAGAATCAAAAGATTATTTTTTTATTTGTCTCCATGGCTTACACAATAAAAACATGCATGTCTTAAGCTAGGTGTAGTATAGCGTAAGTAGAGCTAGGAGTATTATTTGCATTTAGTACCACTAAAAATACTTTTAACGCAAAAAGCAACGGTAACAGCAGTTATCCTTGGTTTATTAACAGATCGCTTTGCTTGTGTGTTTAGAACCTTTTTAAAATCACAAAGGCGATAATAGGTTTACAAATGTATATTATTATTAGCATATTTATTATAAGCGTAGATTAACGTTTCTTCTTGTACGTAGATAGAAATGTTTCATTAAGCTTCAAGAATTGTCGGTGCTATTTTCGATGTAGGACTGACATGTTTCTTTTTAGAGTGAAATTTTAAGCCAATAAATTAAAACTAATTACCTCTAACAGTGTGCTTTGACATCGTAGTTTACTGTTAATTACTGAAAACAAATGTTAACGGAGTTATTTACACTTTATCCTTATTGGTATCTCTGTAGCTTTCAACCCAAGTTTTAAATGTTATCTTAATATTTTAACTTTTTGATGATGATAAATATATTTAGGGTGTTTATAAAAGAAGTAAACAAATGTATATATCAATAAACTAATAACTACATGATTTATTTGTGTGTATTTGGTATAAATGTATAACAAAAACTCACAATAATACATATGATTTCGTTTCATACATATGATTGTCGTCAATAATGTGTTAAGTTGCAATGTTAAGTGTTTAGGAATTATGGCTCCTCCTATTTTAGAGAGAATTTTTTGCGATGATGTCAATGTTACGAATGCCTCCGCAAAGCCCTAATTTTACTTCTTGTGATTTTATTTGTGGGATTATGTTAAAAAAAAAGTTGTTTTTCCCCTCACCCATCAAACCTCTTGTTCTTAAAGATAGAGAAAGAATAATAGCTGCAGTAGAAAGTATTGATCAGCCCACGCCTAAATTTATAAGAAAACATTTAATCTCGTTTTTAAAATATTTATTTACCAGATACCTTCAGTTAAGGTGAAATGTGCAAATATAGTGGTTATTTCCTTTCATTTGACCCCACCCGCGTGTAAATCAGTCAAGTGAAAGTCTCACACGTTCTTCCGGAAGATTTTTAATTTTTGTTCCAATATATAGGAATAAAAATATGCTGTGAATATTATTACACGGGAGAGGTATGATTAGGAGCTTTTTAAGATATAATACTAACGTCCTTATCGCATTTTCTTTAGGTTTACTTGTCTTCCATTATTTGTCGTTCAATGTACCTAAGATCCTGAAGATTAACTGATAATTTATACAGCACTGAATATTCCCTGGAGAGTGTAATACGAGGCTGTTAATCTTGACTTCTGACTGATGCTGCTATTTTATATCACTACATTTGCTTAGCTTTTAATACTTTTACTTTCTCCCCCTATACATAGTATATGGAGAAAGTATTGTTTTCGTAAAAATTTTCGAATTTGAGTTGTTAGTGGAAATATTCGTTTTGGTGCTCACTGAACCCAAAAAAGTGGTTTTTACGTGATGTCTGTCTGTGTGTGTGTATGTGTGTGTGTCCGTGTGTGTGTGTGTCTGTGTGTCTGTGTGGATGTGTACAGAGCTAGAGCCCTAACCAATGGGCCGATTTTGATGAAATTTGGTATGTATGTACTAATCCACCATATCTCCAGGCGTTTTTTCATTTTTTCGAATTTTAGATTTTTAAGGGTAATTATCCCCCAAAGACCACCAAAAAACATGAAAAATCCAAATTTCTCAAAAACGGCTCTAACGATTTTGATTAAATTTTAGTCGTTTGTAGTACTTTAGTTTTCCAACAAAACGACATCACCCGCATTCCTGTAAAAATTCGGGTTCAGAAATTACAGGACTTAAAACATCAAAAATTCAGTTTTTTGGATTTTTCATAAAAATACATAAATATAAAAAATTCCTATTCACCATTAAAAAGAACTAAAAAAACTAAATAATTTAGTATTTTGAATTACTATTCTACGATTGCTGGTTTCGGAGAAAATTGAAATTTTCATTTTGCGGTAAACGCAGTACGTTGTCCAATGTTATTCTTATGGAGAATAAAAAAATTACTATTTCTCTCTTATTTACTGATCAATTTCAATCAAACTTGATATGCTTGTCAAGTTAGCATTGACCAACAGAGGAAATTTGAAATATGTTGCCCCTTAATAACCCTGGGGGGAATAGGGGGCATTTCCCCTCTTAAAACCACGAGTGTAGCAATGGATTCTGTAGTGCCTCCAAAGCAGGGATTTGGGTGGATGTTTTTTAAAACAACTTGTTTACGAGATTTTCTGTACATTCGACCGTGCTTTGTATTCTATATTTAGTAAATAAAAAGTAATTTATCCATTAAAGTTGGGCTAAAAGGGAGAAAGTATGTGTCAGTTTCCTGATACCGTTTATTTAAGATCAAATTTAATAATTTGTTTGGTATGCAATCCAATTTATTTTCTACATAACCTATCGATTGCTACTACTCCGAATTGTATTTTCCATCTCTTTTATTAATTGTATAAAAGTTTGACTTTTAGCTTTTATTTCACACTTTTGATCTAACTTCAGTTTATATCTATAGTTCAAGTTCAAAGAAAAGTTAATATGTAAACAGAACCTCCAAAAATAATCTGGTTATTTAAATAATCTACATAAAAGTTTTTCTAAACATTTATTTTTATTGTTTGGCATTTTACTACTCAAGTTTTAAGTTTATAAAACTGTAGGTTGGTATAGGCAAATTTTTCTGTCACACCCAACGTGCGATACGTTGCAAACTGTGAAATATTCATTGACTTTTATATTACTGTTGCCACAGAGTTGGTTCATTTTTCAACGGTCGACTGCAAACCCTTTTAAATTGAAAGCCGAGAGACGCTGTAGTCTAGTGTTGTGTTAAAGGAAAATAGTGAACATTTTTGTTTAAATAAATCGTTTAAACTAAGTAAACATATAAACAAGAGTTTTAAATTAATACGATGGATTCTCGCGGTCAAGATGCTCAATATTCCACCACTAACTCTAGCTAGGATTCTCCCTGACTGGGTATGTTTACTAGAATACGTTATTGGGCTGTAGGTGTTTGGAGGTATCTTATCAGGAAAACGTATCTTACCACTGAAATAATTTGATAGTCCGAGTAAATGCGGAACGTAATATTACAAACAATACTTAGTCAGTAAGTTGGTTATTTATATATTAATACGCTAGGGGTTTTCTCATCACAGTCAGAACTCGATAATGGCTGGTCGGATTTTAACGTTTGAGTTGCCAAATTAAAATTATTTTTACGTAGATTTGTCAATACGTCTCAGAATTTTAAGAAAGAGCATCACTTAAACACAGTAAAGGGCTGAATTTTCGGAACAGTGGCGGAAGTCCCACGGCGGAAGTCTAAACTACCTGTTCATTGAAAGTACGTTGTTATCATCCGTTTTAATATCAGATGTTTCGTTATCCTATACTCTAATATGAGTAAGGTTTGCTTGCTTGCTTGCTTGCTTGCGTGCTTGCTTGCGACACAGATCTCAAAAACGGCTCCAACGATTTCCTTCAAATGTTCGAAATAACTAATTTCTGGGATAAAAATAAGTTCTAGACAGGCCTCATCCCCAGGAAAAATCAAATAACGTAAAAAAAACTAAAATGAAAAGTTAAAAATTAACATTGGGCTTATGGAGTTTAAAATCAAAACAAAAGAATTGTAACAGCTGTTCATAATCAACCAGTGAACTGTCAAAGTAATACTCATGTTGTTTATGATTATTAACATGTGGTTTCCTGAGAGCAGAGATTAAAAGATTTGAGTTAAGATTACATATATAGAGTAGTAAAATAAATTAAAGGGACATTGAGCTATAAATAACAACTGGAGGGACCTTAAAAATGTAGAAAAGAGGCAAATGAATAATACAAATCTGATTATCAGTAGGGGGAAGTGCTGAAATATTACTCCGAGTCATCTAAACAAACTGACTTGTCTTCCCCTGAGCAAAGCTCGGCCCCCCAGGTACTGTTTGTTTACAACTGAAGAAACAGGACAAATAGTATGTATGAGCAAGGACCCAACTAGTATGAGCAAGTCAAGTGTCAAAGTTGGATAATCCTAACTTTACTCACTTCTAAAGTCACAGTAACGATAAGTGGAAACTTTTATAGTTTATTCAATTAATCGTTAAAACCATAACATTTAATAATATTTTTATCCTGGAAATTGATTATGTGTGTTTTCTATTTATATATTATCGTTTATCATTTTAATATGGTAAAATAATATTAACACGTATTTTAAGAGGGACATTCCACATTTAATAAGCACGTCGGTATTAAAAATTTACTTCGTTAAACGTTATGTTACACATTTATTGCTACAAATTGTACTAAAACAAGTTTTATATGTTTAAATATTTGTAATGATTCATTTGAAGTATATAAAACATGCACAAATAAATATGTACCATGCTACATCTTGTTACATCTTATAAACTTATATGTTTATATAGTTAACTGTTAATAAATATATTTAGCGCAGCTATACATGTCGTGAGAGCCAAATGGTCTAAATAGTGGAAACACCTTGGCCAGGTGTTTTACGAAGTTCGTTGGTTCAATTCCCGCTCACAACCAAAACAGACCAGTCATGAAACGCTCAATGAGTTACTAAACTGTGGCAACGTTGGTGGGGGTAAAATAAAAGGTGGAAGCCTTGCTTGGAGGATGATGGATTGGTTAATTCTTTGTTAGTCACACAGGGTCAATACTGATTATTATACTTTTTATTTATGTTTTCTGTAAGTGTGCCAATGCGTTTCTTTAAACTAAAACAAATCTTTTATTTTAAATAAGCTGTTAATCCATTTAAAAGCACAAATTTCAAAACATAATTTAAAAAATGACAAGTAAGGAATTTCTTGTAAGTCAAAACAAGAAATAGGAAATAGGTCTAATAGGTTAAAACACATTTAACTAATATATCTGGTATTTAATACACATTACTATAAATAATAGACTCTTGATTTACTGAATATCATATCTTTCGCTAAGCGATTCCTTATCAGCACGATTTTAAAATAATGATCAAAACATTATAATAATTGTTAACATAAGTTATCAAATCCGTGGGCTTCCTGTCGCAAATAGGAGACATTAAAACTAGCGACCAACGATGTACAACAACAATTGAATTTATGTATGGTGATTTATCCATACGATTGTAGGTGTATGACAGGAGAAACCGTGGAATCGAGTTGAAATATAAAGACTTTTATAAATAAGAACATTAAGAGTGCAAGTGTCTGAACGGCATTTACAACTCGTGAGAGCAGCACTTGTGTGGGATCCCCCGTGACAGGGTGACATATCCTGCTGTACATCGGGGAAACTGACAAGTTCATAAACTTTGTTCTGCTCTTTCATACATAGAGTATATAATAAGAACATTAAGAGTGCAAGTGTCTGAACGGCATTTACAACTCGTGAGAGCAGCACTTGTGTGGGATCCCCCGTGACAGGGTGACATATCCTGCTGTACATCGGGGAATCTGACAAGTTCATAAACTTTGTTCTGCTCTTTCATACATAGAGTATATAATAAGAACATTAAGAGTGCAAGTGTCTGAACGGCATTTACAACTCGTGAGAGCAGCACTTGTGTGGGATCCCCCGTGACAGGGTGACATATCCTGCTGTACATCGGGGAATCTGACAAGTTCATAAACTTTGTTCTGCTCTTTCATACATAGAGTATATAATAAGAACATTAAGAGTGCAAGTGTCTGAACGGCATTTACAACTCGTGAGAGCAGCACTTGTGTGGGATCCCCCGCGACAGGGTGACACATCCTGCTGTACATCGGGGAAACTGACAAGTTCATAAACTTTGTTCTGCTCTTTCATACATAGAGTATATAATAAGAACATTAAGAGTGCAAGTGTCTGAACGGCATTTACAACTCGTGAGAGCAGCACTTGTGTGGGATCCCCTGCGACAGGGTGACACATCCTGCTGTACATCGGGGAAACTGACAAGTTCATAAACTTTGTTCTGCTCTTTCATACATAGAGTATATAATAAGAACATTAAGAGTGCAAGTGTCTGAACGGCATTTACAACTCGTGAGAGCAGCACTTGTGTGGGATCCCCCGTGACAGGGTGACATATCCTGATGTACATCGGGGAAACTGACAAGTTAATGAACTTTGTTCTGCTCTTTCATACATAGAGTATATAATAAGAAAATTAAGAGTGCAAGTGTCTGAACGGCATTTACAACTCGTGAGAGCAGCACTTGTGTGGGATCCCCCGTGACAGAGTGACATATCCTGCTGTACATCGGGGAAACTGACAAGATCATAAACTTTGTTCTGCTCTTTCATACATAGAGTATATAATAAGAACATAAAGAGTGCAAGTGTCTGAACGGCATTTACAACTCGTGAGAGCAGCTCTTGTGTGGGATCCCCCGTGACAGAGTGACATATCCTGCTGTACATCGGGGAAACTGACAAGTTCATAAACTTTGTTCTGCTCTTTCATACATAGAGTATATAATAAGAACATAAAGAGTGCAAGTGTCTGAACGGCATTTACAACTCGTGAGAGCAGCACTTGTGTGGGATCCCCCGTGACAGGGTGACATATCCTGCTGTACATCGGGGTAACTGACAAGTTCATAAACTTTGTTCTGCTCTTTCATACATAGAGTATATAATAAGAACATAAAGAGTGCAAGTGTCTGAACGGCATTTACTACTCGTGAGAGCAGCACTTGTGTGGGATCCCCCGCGACAGGGTGACATATCCTGCTGTACATCGGGGAAACTGACAAGTTAATAAACTTTGTTCTGCTCTTTCATACATAGAGTATATAATAAGAACATTAAGAGTGCAAGTGTCTGAACGGCATTTACAACTCGTGAGAGCAGCACTTGTGTGGGATCCCCCGTGACAGGGTGACATATCCTGCTGTACATCGGGGAAACTGACAAGTTCATAAACTTTGTTCTGCTCTTTCATACATAGAGTATATAATAAGAACATTAAGAGTGCAAGTGTCTGAACGGCATTTACAACTCGTGAGAGAAGCACTTGTGTGGGATCCCCCGTGACAGGGTGACATATCCTGCTGTACATCGGGGAAACTGACAAGTTCATAAACTTTGTTCTGCTCTTTCATACATAGAGTATATAATAAGAACATTAAGAGTGCAAGTGTCTGAACGGCATTTACAACTCGTGAGAGCAGCACTTGTGTGGGATCCCCCGTGACAGGGTGACATATCCTGCTGTACATCGGGGAATCCGACAAGTTCATAAACTTTGTTCTGCTCTTTCATACATAGAGTATATAATAAGAACATTAAGAGTGCAAGTGTCTGAACGGCATTTATAACTCGTGAGAGCAGCACTTGTGTGGGATCCCCCGCGACAGGGTGACACATCCTGCTGTACATCGGGGAAACTGACAAGTTCATAAACTTTGTTCTGCTCTTTCATACATAGAGTATATAATAAGAACATTAAGAGTGCAAGTGTCTGAACGGCATTTACAACTCGTGAGAGCAGCACTTGTGTGGGATCCCCTGCGACAGGGTGACACATCCTGCTGTACATCGGGGAAACTGACAAGTTCATAAACTTTGTTCTGCTCTTTCATACATAGAGTATATAATAAGAACATTAAGAGTGCAAGTGTCTGAACGGCATTTACAACTCGTGAGAGCAGCACTTGTGTGGGATCCCCCGTGACAGGGTGACATATCCTGATGTACATCGGGGAAACTGACAAGTTAATAAACTTTGTTCTGCTCTTTCATACATAGAGTATATAATAAGAACATTAAGAGTGCAAGTGTCTGAACGGCATTTACAACTCGTGAGAGCAGCACTTGTGTGGGATCCCCCGTGACAGAGTGACATATCCTGCTGTACATCGGGGAAACTGACAAGATCATAAACTTTGTTCTGCTCTTTCATACATAGAGTATATAATAAGAACATAAAGAGTGCAAGTGTCTGAACGGCATTTACAACTCGTGAGATCAGCTCTTGTGTGGGATCCCCCGTGACAGAGTGACATATCCTGCTGTACATCGGGGAAACTGACAAGTTCATAAACTTTGTTCTGCTCTTTCATACATAGAGTATATAATAAGAACATAAAGAGTGCAAGTGTCTGAACGGCATTTACAACTCGTGAGAGCAGCACTTGTGTGGGATCCCCCGTGACAGGGTGACATATCCTGCTGTACATCGGGGTAACTGACAAGTTCATAAACTTTGTTCTGCTCTTTCATACATAGAGTATATAATAAGAACATAAAGAGTGCAAGTGTCTGAACGGCATTTACTACTCGTGAGAGCAGCACTTGTGTGGGATCCCCCGCGACAGGGTGACATATCCTGCTGTACATCGGGGAAACTGACAAGTTAATAAACTTTTTTCTGCTCTTTCATACATAGAGTATATAATAAGAACATTAAGAGTGCAAGTGTCTGAACGGCATTTACAACTCGTGAGAGCAGCACTTGTGTGGGATCCCCCGTGACAGGGTGACATATCCTGCTGTACATCGGGGAAACTGACAAGTTCATAAACTTTGTTCTGCTCTTTCATACATAGAGTATATAATAAGAACATTAAGAGTGCAAGTGTCTGAACGGCATTTACAACTCGTGAGAGCAGCTCTTGTGTGGGATCCCCCGTGACAGGGTGACATATCCTGCTGTACATCGGGGAAACTGACAAGTTCATAAAATTTGTTCTGCTCTTTCATACATAGAGTATATAATAAGAACATTAAGAGTGCAAGTGTCTGAACGGCATTTACAACTCGTGAGAGCAGCACTTGTGTGGGATCCCCCGTGACAGGGTGCACATCCTGCTGTACATCGGGGAAACTGACAAGATCATAAACTTTGTTCTGCTCTTTCATACATAGAGTATATAATAAGAACATTAAGAGTGCAAGTGTCTGAACGGCATTTACAACTCGTGAGAGCAGCTCTTGTGTGGGATCCCCCGTGACAGGGTGACATATCCTGCTGTACATCGGGGAAACTGACAAGTTCATAAACTTTGTTCTGCTCTTTCATACATAGAGTATATAATAAGAACATTAAGAGTGCAAGTGTCTGAACGGCATTTACAACTCGTGAGAGCAGCACTTGTGTGGGATCCCCCGTGACAGGGTGCACATCCTGCTGTACATCGGGGAAACTGACAAGATCATAAACTTTGTTCTGCTCTTTCATACATAGAGTATATAATAAGAACATTAAGAGTGCAAGTGTCTGAACGGCATTTACAACTCGTGAGAGCAGCACTTGTGTGGGATCCCCCGTGACAGGGTGCACATCCTGCTGTACATCGGGGAATCTGACAAGTTCATAAACTTTGTTCTGCTCTTTCATACATAGAGTATATAATAAGAACATTAAGAGTGCAAGTGTCTGAACGGCATTTACAACTCGTGAGAGCAGCACTTGTGTGGGATCCCCCGTGACAGGGTGACACATCCTGTTGTACATCGGGGAAACTGACAAGTTCATAAACTTTGTTCTGCTCTTTCATACATAGAGTATATAATAAGAACATTAAGAGTGCAAGTGTCTGAACGGCATTTACAACTCGTGAGAGCAGCACTTGTGTGGGATCCCCCGTGACAGGGTGACACATCCTGTTGTACATCGGGGAAACTGACAAGTTCATAAACTTTGTTCTGCTCTTTCATACATAGAGTATATAATAAGAACATTAAGAGTGCAAGTGTCTGAACGGCATTTACAACTCGTGAGAGCAGCACTTGTGTGGGATCCCCCGTGACAGGGTGACACATCCTGCTGTACATCGGGGAATCTGACAAGTTCATAAATTTTGTTCTGCTCTTTCATACATAGAGTATATAATAAGAAACGAGTTTGCACGCAGCACGCTGACGTGAGGGAAGTGAATTTCCACATAAAAACTTTTGAAACTCAAAATCAGTGTAAAAACATACATTTGTCCAATTTTTATCGAAATCTGAAAACTTTGATTTTTTGGCTGTTCTGATACTCCTGGTTTCATTTACTTCCAAAGCTGGGAATACAATTTTGCGCATTATAAGGTTAAGAGAAGGTCCAGACAGGCTTGAAAGTAGGCGTGAGGTTGCTGGGGGTAATAAAAGTACTCTAACAAAGGAATAACAGGCTTTTCTAGTGTAAAACCCCCATAAGACAACGTACTGTGTTTAGCATCGGCTAAACACATTTAGTATCGACACATTTTCTTTAATAACTCGGTAAATATTTATGCTAGAATGACGAGAGAGGGCTTAAAACTTTCGCCTTTCTAATTCCCATCTTTTTAATTAATTTTACATCTGGGGCTTTTCTGTCCATTTTTGGACCCAAAAACTCGAAATTTGAAAGATTAATCCCCAAAAAATGGGTTTAGAGTTTTCCGATTGTTTTGCCCAACGAACTTGTCCAACAGATTATAGAAAGGAACGTCTCTACCAAATTTGAAGTAAATCGGATAAAAAATGCTACCGCTAGAGTGCATACACACACACACACACATATATATATATATATATATATATATATATATATAATTTTGAATGACCCCCCAAAACGTGTTCAGGGGGTCACGTTAGGAACTTCTATAGTGGTCCCGGGCTTAAGTTTCACCGTGCGGGTCATGCTAATAGTTCACTTTCCAAAGGAAATTCACTAATAAACATTCCTCTTGATAAAATGTCCCATAGCATATGTGTGTTTTAATTTGTAAAAAGGTTTTTGAATTGTAATGATTTGTTAAGAAAACTAACGTTGGTAATTTTAATATATGGAAATTAATGTGTTTTTATTACCTATATGATATAATATTTTGTATTAAATGTTATTTAAGAATTTCCATTTTTTAAAATTCCTCTTTTCAATTTTCTTATTGATAAAAGCATTGTTATATTTAAGAGTTGGAACTATTTTATTTATATTAAGTAGTGATAAATTAGCTTCTTTTTGATTTAGAAAGGGTTCTAATAATATACCTTACTAGATAAATGATTTCAAACCTGTTTTATTGTTTTATTAGAGATTTACAAGAGCGTAGAAAAGAATGTAGTTACTTAAACTTAATTTAAATAGCCAAGTTATCGATAAGTTTATACTATAAATCATATTAATTGTGTACTCGTTATGTTTAAGGGAACATCACGTATTTATAAATAATGTTTTTTTTATATATATTTAAGTTAAACTTATTATAGTTTCATAAAAATACTTAAATAAATAAGTGATATATAGCATTTTATTTATTCTCTATAAGAATAAAATTAGGGCTGAGAACGCAGGTTTGCTGAAACTAGGAAGATAAAAATGCGGGTTTTTTTGCAATTATCAATATAACTTAACCAGGTGAAGCTATATACCAATGTTTTAATGATTTATGTTCATAATTAAGGGAGATATAAAGCTTTCCGTATTCTCCATAAGAATAATATTAGGGATGAGAATGCAGGTTTGCTGCTAAGAGAATAATCAACAACAAATCAATGTTTGTGGAAATATCAATATACCAGTACTAGGTGAAGCCACCTACCAAGTTTCATCAATATACGTTCATAAATAATCGAGATATCAAATTTTAAATATTCTCCATAAGGATAACATTGGACAACATACTGTGTTTACCACTTTGAATATCACGTCAACGGTTGGACGTAGAATCACAATTTAAACACCAAAATGATTGTTTTTTAGAGCTAATCTGAAAAAAGCAAATGTGAAGTTTACATAGAAATGAACTGAGGAAAAGCCAAAAACCTTTTTCCCATAAGATTAACATGGGAGATTTTATGAGCAGGTTTTTTTTGGATTTTCTCCGTAACCACTTAACCTAGGTTAATAATTCAAAATACCATATTATTTGTTTTTTAAGCTCTATAACATGGTCAAAACCAAAATTAAGTTTTTTAAAAATTTTAGGGTGAAAAATGCAAAAAACTGATTTTTGGACAATTTAAAACTATCATAAAACCCTCCTTCCCGTGGTCCGATATTTCTGGTTTTCGAACTTAAAGTCATGAATGTCACTTTACACATTTGAGCCAAATTTCATCGAAATCGGACGTTTTTACTCAAGTTATCGCGGTAACGGACACACACACACACACACATATATATATATATATATATATATATATATATATATATATATATATATATATATATATATATATATATATATATAGATGTATATATATAAATTTGAACGAATAGTGTTTTTGGCATCTGGGGACCTCAAAACAAAAAGTTATCATGGTCTCGGGCTTAAGTCTTACCATGAGACCTACGGTAATAGCTTCTTCCCTATAGGGGAAATTCGCTAAAAAAAACATAAATATTTATATAATTATTTATGATCCGATAAAATGGTATTCAGCATGAGCTAACTTATCCCCTACTTTATATAAATGATTTGCATGAAAGAAATTGTAAACTTTAATTAAAATATAGCTTAAATGGCAACGTTAAAAATAATAATAACCTTTTCATAACTGGTGCTCATTTGAACTTCATTACCAGGAATTTAAATTAGTTTAAACGAAGTTATACATAAAACTTGACCCAGGAGGATCAAAACAGGACGTTTTCCTGACGGTAATGACGTGGGAGTCACAATGTCCTGATTGCGGCCTTCTGGGCATCGCGGTTCGTTACATTTGCAAATCACTGCGCCTTAATATTCTCCAGTGGGAAATTAAGGTAAGGAGTTAAATTAGATAAATATTATGTCAGAACAAGTACGAACTGTATGTACAAGGTGCTTTAAATAAAAAAAACATAAAGATTTATATAATTATTTCTGATCTGAAAAAATATTATTCAGCATGAACTAACTTATCCCCTACTTTATATAAATAATTTGTATGAAAGAAATTGTAAACTTTAATTAAAATATAGCTTAAATGGCAACTTTAAAATGCTATTGGATTGAGATAAATATTCTTAAGAGTGGAGTATGTCTGCTGTTAATTATTTTATTTACTTTTTTAAACCTAACTTTTAGTTCTCTCAACGTTACCTGAACCCATATTTTTACCTACTCTCTATAATATCATTAACTTGCTATGGTCAGGTGTTCCTACTAACTGTTGGCAGTCAGACAATGTTGTGAAGTAATCTGAAAATATGAGTAAGGAAGAAAGTGTTAATTAGGATTGTGTTGAGTAAGAATACGTAAACATTGTTTCCATAACTTATGTTTAAAAAGTTTCTTTAGAAGCTGCATACATACCTATATTAAGAAAACACTATTATTTTGCACATCTTTTAGAATTCATTTAAATTGATTTAAAAACGGGTAATAAAATAAAATAAAAACTACTAAACGAAATTATAATGTTCAAGATGCAATTCAACCTAAACGTAATTATTGTTGATATTCTTGAAGTTTTGTACATTTTCCCTCAAGATAAAAATTTTACTTGAGAATATTACCAGTTTATAAATTTCTTAGAAAAGTGGGGAGTAAAAAATAGTTAATACTAAACTAACTGAAGTTACAAAAACTTTAATTTGTATTGATACGATTATTTATTCTACTAAATAGTGTGTAGCCTTTCAAATAATTAATATTTTGTGAGAGGTAATATCAGTACTAAATAATATAAATATTTTACTATAAACCTAACTGAACAATAAAATTAGGCATGCATTTTCTATAGTTACCTAAATACATAATACATGTGCACTGTTTAAACATAAAAATGCTATTTTACCTAAACATAGGTTCAGCAGAAAACGACACATTTTAATCCTGCTTCATGATCAATACAAACTTTAGAATATGTTCGTAAGTTGCACATAGTAGTTTTTATTTTTTATTTCAACGCCAATGGTATTTTTGTAATAGAGCAAACAAACTCTTTTATGGAAATGCGTCCAAACCCCTAAAATTGCTGTGGACAACCCGGTATTTGAACCCGTGACCCCTTGAACCGAAGTCCAAGACGCTAACCGTTGGGCTAGCGAGAACCCCCTAACGAGCTACTTATCCTTTATGCCAACAAAACACAGTGGTGCAGCTCTGGTATAGGATACACAATCTTTATCAGTCTCAAAAGTCATCAACTATTTTATATAATTAAAATTTGTACTTTGTTATTTTATTATTTTAAGGAATGCATTGTATAAATAACGCTAAGTTTTGAGTTAATCACCATAAACCACTTTGTCTCTTCTCAAATCACACAGTATATCCCATTGCAATATTGTTAATGGGAATCGGAATCGTAAGTTTTCAAAGACGTGTGTCTTAAATAGTACGAAACCCAGTCACAAAATGGAAAACATCCCAAAACTTGCATAGGAATGGTTTTATAACTTAAGGATTACTTTCCTTAGTAAGTGTTGCAATTATAATAACGGCTATCTTGTAGCTGCAGTTTATGTGTTGCATTGAGGTCAAAGCGATGAACTTCGAAATAACGGCTTTGACCCTGACGTGGATTCGAATCCAAGTTGGCAAGATCTGTCAAGCTAACATAGTAAATCTAGATAGTAAGCTAGATAGTAAATCTTTTAACGTTCCTCGCACATAACCGAGGGCGGACGGATGAAGCATAGAAGAAAAAAGGTTGCCAACATAAAAAAAATAATAAAAACATTAAGTAAAGTTACATTTATTTTATATAATAAACACAAATGTAGGCTTCAGTACTACTACAAAACTATATTCCGTTGAATTGAATTACAAGGTAGTTTACCGTTATAAATAATTGGCATTTGTAAAATGTTAAAAGTTCTTTATTATTTTGAAGCTTGCGACTTGGTAAAATGAAAAGGTTGAAGTCGAGTGGCAATTTCATCTCCAACGCAAATATCGTTTATATTACATCTTCAAGTCTCAAACTTTTTGCCACGGAATGACAATTTAAGATGCTCAAAAATACATTATCTGTATAAAATAAAACGTAATTTTTGAATATAGGCATTTTTACAAAACAATAATTGGATTAGTGGGATTGGTTGCCATCCAACTGTAATCTTAGTTTATTCTAATTAAGCTAACTAAGAATCAGCAAATATAAATTGATTTTATACATATATATACCTAAATGTGAAAATATATTGATTTTGTAAAATAAATTTCATGAGTAACATGTAATTTTGAGATAGACCTTAATTATAACTTGTGTGATTGGTTGAAATTAATAGCTTTGCACCATCTATTATGTTTATTTATTTATTAAATTTTATTTAAATACAGTATTTGTGTAAAAGTATTTTATCGTGTTTTTAGAAGTGGTGTTGTTTCTTGTTGTTATAATTATATTGTTTGAACAAAATAGTTAATAAGTACCAACAAACATTGTTAAATCTCAAGTGAGAATAATGTGGTGCAGTTAAAAATATTGTTCTCATGAAGGCGTAAATGAATTACACCAATTGAACTCTCGAAGTATATTTTTAATAATATTATGTTGTATATTACACGTTTTTAGTATGTAAGGAACGCAAAAAGTATTATATAAAATAAGCTCGGAAACATAAAAAATTATAATTAGTCTCCCATTGGGTCAGTTGTATACTTTTATGCCTTTACCAAGGTTTTATTTTTGATACTACGTCTAAAACAAGGGTGATAGACACTCTGTATTATATCATGGGTTGTAGTTGTAATACTTGTTCGGATACTGACTCCTTTCTTTATTTATCTTAATTAGTTTTAAGGAAGCGATATGAAATGCACCGTAGTATTGGATGCCTACCTGGCTTGATAGTCTAGTATATCATCCTAGTCAGCGTTCTATAATATTGTTGGCTAACACTTTGGATTCTAAAACACATTTAGTAAATGTACTTGGAGATCACTTTTAGTAATTTTACTATATGTTTGACATCCTTAACTAAAGTGTAGGTTGGACGTTTCATTTTAGCATCAAAAGTGCTTAGAAATTGCTATAAAAGTAGTTGATTAAAATTATTTTACTTTTATCTTTGTTGAGCGTATGTAAAATATCAACCTGTTTCACTGCAGTTTAAAACAAAAGCCCTTCGGAGTTAGGTCCCTCTAAACCAAGCTTGGGAAGTCACGGCATCCATTAATAGCACATGAGGTCTGTGTTTGTTTACAAATAATAACTGTCTAATGCAATGTAAATAATTTGACTTTAATACCAATACATATTAGACCCATCTCAAAAAATCAAACGTAATATAAGGTGAAACTAAAAAATATTTAGTGTACCTTGTAAAATGGGAAAAACCCGTCATAAACATTTAAGCAGACATACAATTTCTTCGTAAGCAGCAGATATATAGAATATTACAAAAAATAAGTACCTAAAATATACAATTTGATTTTTATCTCAAAAAGATACAATTTTAGATTAATTTCCAACGCTTACTGGAAGGCCTCTGATTTGTTATGTGTTTCTAGAGCAAGAAACTATTTTATTTCCTGTTCGTTTTATTTTTCTCGCTACATGTTCAAAGGCTAAATATACCTAATAATTTTTAATAAAAACTATAATTTATAATTAAAAATATAACAAACTGATAACAAATGACAAATCTGAGAAATGGTCTAATCTTCAAGTTTAAAACGGAGATGTCGCGTTCGACAGTTAATATTTCTCTCGAAATTGATCTGAAATGGGCTGCGAATAATTTTACTTTACTAAATACTGGGATAAAGCGTATACCATTTTAAATCGTATCGTGTCAATATGCATAACTTTATTTGACCTTATATAATATAATGATTTTAAAACAATGAAATTGATGGAATTTATGAGGGTAATATTTGTATTAATTGCAGTTAAAATCATTTATTTGTATATTCAATTCTATGATAATATTGTATTTACTTTTATCTTTTTCTCGCTGTTACCTGCGGCTTCACTCGTGACAAATTAAAACGGATTGCAAGTATTAACCTGACCAGCAATATCAAATCTTTGTTTAGTTTTACAGTATAACTTATTCCTTAGCCCCAACTGGCAAACAACTACTGCTGGTAATTTTATAAATGATATCCTCCATAAGAGTTGCATTGGACCGTACAGGACCCGTGGGGTGGAGCACCAAGTTTCCATGTAGTCATTTTCAGATTTATATGTTAATTTTATACTTAAGCTATGTTCATGAAGAAATTTAGCTTAATCGATCCAGTAGTTTTTGAGTGGTAGAAGTCTAAACATCCATCCATCCATCTGTACATACATGTAAACTTTTACATTTATAATATTAGTTGCATAATTAATAACCTAGTCATCTAATTGCTTTAGCTGTTAATCAAAGAAATATTATCTTTGTTTCATGAAATACGTAACAAACCAATAGAATCAAAGGGCTGATGTATTTCCCTTGGTTTGATAGGCCTAAACAGTACTAACAATTTGAGGAGATTGGACCGCTTTCACTAAAAGCATTTGTATGCCCTATTAGCAAAATGACGTAGTCGTTGAAATACCAAACAAAAATCAAAACTGCAATTGCATTTAAGTTAGTTTAGTGTGTCTTACGACTGTTTTTTTCTGTTAATTTGCGTTTTTAAATTCTTATTAACATTACCCTATTGTGAAGTCGGCTTTTTATTTAACCACTAATAAAAGTGAGACAGGGATAGTGTGGACCAAAATACCGCATATGTTTATATGGTAACATATATCCTATTATATGAAAAATGGTGGATGCAATAATCCAAAACTTATGTTTCTGAACCAATTTTAAGTATCTAAACCCAATATCAAGAACCTAAGATCCGTAAAAGTTATGTACATTGTCTTTCCATCGGGATGAGGGCCGTTTTAGAATTTAACAAAAATATATTTTAAACTTATTCATAACATAATATATAATAATTCAAAACACTTCATAATAAAATAATAAATAATTCATTAATAATAATATTAATTAATATCATTAATAATAATAAAATAAATAATAATAATAATTTTAATATAATATAATAATAATATATAATAATAATAATAAATATTAATAATAATAATAAATTAATAATATTAATTAATAATAAATAATTCATAATAATTCAAAACATAATAAGAATGTATTTTAAACATATAATGCCACAGTCATATAGTTGGATTAAATTATCCTTATATTTTATTAAATCAATAAAACGTATAAATGACCCAAGGGAATTTTAAACCAATTTCCGAGTGTTTCAATGAAGGATAACTTCATTAGTTAACTTAAGTACTAAATTATTTTAAAACTTTTATATTCGTTGTCGTTGGATAATCTACAAAAATAGTATAATTTATTACACTGATAATCATCGATATTTAAGATAATTCCTGACATTTTGTTACGTTATATTATCAAAACATAAACTTAATATGGTTGTTTTTACTTTGTAATAATTTACCTCGGTGTAATTCTATTAACTTCTTTGAAAAGAATAACATTATTAATACCATAAACTACCAGACTATCAAAACTAACTACTACACTTGACAGATTAATAAATGTTTCTCTAACTTTACGTTGTTAGTTAGCATAAACACATGTTTAGTTATAACTACAAATTTGACGAGACAGGGTTACCAATAACAAATCACGTAAATCCATGGATAAAGCGTTTGCTTCGTTTTGACTTTAGGTTTAACGATGAGTATAGATTTCTAAAATAGTATATTTATGTTTACTTATAATGCACACAAATTTAGTTTATAAAATTCTTCAAAGCGTAGATTATTGTTAATTTTAGATTCATTAAAGTTAAACTGTCTTAATATCGTGCCTTAAGAATAACAATAAATTTGTCAAACGTATAGGCCTAATAATATAATTCAGAGAACGCTTGGTAAACCATCAGTTATGCCATTCTACGTGTATTCAAAACTAGATTGTAATTTAACATTCCATGATTGATAGAATATTAATAAAGGTATAGTTAAATTGTTAAATAACATAATTCTGAAAAATAACTACCAATTCGATGGCTTGCGATGTTTAATAGCATTATAATTTATATAATTTGACAAGGTACAGAAAAATTGTAAGTTTAACACAAAATTAAGTACTAACGTTTATCTAATTTCTTAACATATTTAATGGTTTTCAAAACTTTATACAACTTTAAGAATTTAAACAATTATTTTCGAAACTAAAAAAACTTAAACCTGAATTATCGGGTGTACAGATCTGTCCCGCGATGTTTGTCAACCTCAGAGCAGTTCTATTGCACTCTTGGGACCACAGCGTTAACTAACTTGGTCATTCTATAAACTTACTTTCTGACTTTTAACACTGTAAATGCCATGTGTTTGCTTAAGCTGCATTTTCAAATTTGTATCCTGACTTTACGTACAAATATTACTGGGGTATAGGCCTACTATTATAAAGTTGAATACTTCAAGTTCATACAAATGTGTCTTTTTCAACGTGTTAACTAAGTGCAAATTAAATAATTAACAACTATAATATATAAGATTAATAACTATTTTCATAAATTTAAGATATCATATGTGTATGACGATTAAAAATATATTTAAACAAATTAAGTTTGTTCACGCTATATTGAGGTTAAACTAGAAAATAACCGTAATAAACAACTATAAGAGACTGTATCTAAAATACAATCCTATGTTATATGTCATATTTTCTCCTGTAATATTGAATAATATCTACTTTATTCAAGGCCTCCTGTTATCATTTTTATTAAAGTTAGACTTATTGTATTATACTCATAGGATACTGGGTAGCAATAATATAACACTCAACATTAGCATTTTAAAAGAGCAAAGTAATAAATACAAAAATAATAATGTTTACTTATTCTTTAAAAGCAACTGCAGTGCCTAAACTCAATGACCATATAAGAAGTCTGAATATATTTGGATAAACAAAAATATACACGAATATACAGTGTCTCATGCCACTACATCTGGCTTAAGCGATGTTTTATTTGTTTTCTTTATCCCCACAGCTAAACTGATCACATGTTTTATATTTGACACAGCTTTTTTACTCTATAAATTGTAACATAATATTTACATAATCTAAACGCTAACTCTTCTATAAAAAACACTTCGAAAGTTGTTACTTTAACCATTCTGTTAGTAGTGATATCCATCTTATGTGTAAATAACTTGTCATAATACTTTTTTATAAATTTGCTTATAATGTATTTAATTTTTCTAATTCCTTGATCAAAATTGTGTTATTAAAAAATAGTTTTACTGCAGGTTTGTCTATTACATTAGTGCTTGTGCCACCGAACTCCCCATAAAACATGTTATAGAGGAAACTTTACTGTTGTTAATTAATTTGTTCTAAACATTTCAAATGCTACCTCAACATTGTATTGGTTAAACAAATTCTATAGAATAACCTAATGGGACAAATAATTATTATCACAATAAATAATAATGATGAGATTTATTTTTTAACCGAAAAGTCTTTTTTAATTGTTTTTAAACATTTTGTCATATCATGCCAGTTGTCTTGTACTAAAAAAAGTGTTTAGGGTGGCATTTAGAAATTTTATTTAAAATTAAAATCACTTGACTTCAGTAATTTATAAGAGTGTTGTGAATAAATGATAGTTTTCATTCGTTAATTACAAACTAAACTACAAATTTATTAGACTAAGCCTGAGACACAAATCTGTTCAACAATGCTTGTTTACCTCAGACCCGGTCCCTAGCACTCTCCAGGGACGGCTGTGGCGACCAACTTGGCCTCTACCTCACTGATGGCGTGGTACCAGTTGTGTGTAAACGACATCGTTATATTTGCCTTGTAGCTGAATATTTCCATATTTTCCAATTGACCGAGAGAGATGTTGTAATGGTACTGATTCCCATCTCATTCGGGACAAAGAAACCAGTTAAAGTGTTGATGTAGATATTTGGGGTAATGCATTGTATTTACATTTCATATTGAGATGGTAACATCCCTATAACTTGTAATCTTATGCAAAGAAGTTTTTAACGAATTTCCCCTATAGGGAAGAAGTTATTACCGTAGTCGGCATGGTAAGACCTAGGCCCGGGACCATGATAACTTTTCGTTTTGAGGTCCCCAGACCCCAAAAACACCATTCGTTCGAAACTGTATATATATATATATATATATATATATATATATATATATATATATGTGTGTGTGTGTGTGTGTGTCCGTGAGCACGATAACTCTCGTAAAAATCATCCGATTTTGATGAAATTTGGTATAAACGTGTAAAGCAACATTTATGACTTTAAGTTCGAAAACCAGCCAGATCGCAATTTCCGAAGGGGTATTTTGGGGGGGTTTTGTACCCCAAAAATGGGTTTTTCGAATCTTTTACATATAATTTTGGAAATAGTCAAATTTTATTTTTTCCCATTGTATTCAACTTAAAAAAACAAACAATTTGGTATTTTGATCATTTCTCTACGTCAATTGGTTGCCGAGATATTGAAAGTGCTAAACACAGTACGTTGTCTAATGTTATTCTTATGGAGAAAAACAAAAATTTTATATCTCGCTTATTTATGAACGTATACTGACGAAACTTGGTATACGGCTTCATCTGGTTGTGGACCATTGATATTTGCTCAAAAAGACAATTTTTTACCCAAGGCTCCCGTAGCAGCAAACCTGCGTACTCAGCCCCATGTTATTCTTATGGAGAATAAGTAACGTGTTATCTGCCTTCATTATGAAAATAAATTAATGAAATTTGGTATGTGGCTTTACCTACATGAGTTATAATTATATTTGTATAAAACCCCATTTTTTGTGTTCCTTGCTTCAACAAACCTGCATACTCAGCTGCCATGTTATTCTTATGGAGAATAATTAAAATGTCATAAATCGTTTATTTATGAATGTACATTGATGAAACTTGGTATGTGGCTTTATGTGGTATTAAGATACATATACATATATATGCATTGGAAATTCGCTGAGTACGCAGGTTTGCTGATACGGGGGTATTAATTTTTAGCAACATAAATGCATAGTGCTTGACAAAGTTGTCTCTGAATCTAGTGTAACATTTATGTCTTATATCGGTATGTTATAAAGCTTTATATTTAATTTTAAAAAATAATTTAACTAAGACAATTTAAATAATAGCAATATGGCAAATAGGATCTTAAAGGATACAAGTCCAGTTAATTCTGCCTGACATTAGCTTTATTAATAATACCTTTACGGTTACGCGTGGTTATGCATTATGGTTAAATTGTATACATGTGGAGTATTACACTTGTGTAGATTATTTCAATTGCTATTTAGGTTAGAATGTCTCATTATGAAGATGCATTATTAAGGTCTAAAATTTTTTAAATGTATGGTTTCTGTTAGGGTCTTCATATATAAGATTTATTTTGCATAGTGTGTTTAACATTTTCATTTAAAGACAGCTAAGTTGTTTTGTAACTTATAAATTAATTATTATAGACTACTGGAATGTTATAAGGATTGTTGTAAGGCTAGAAACTTATTTTTATAGAAGAAACTAAGTTTATTGACGGCTCAGTTATATTATACAGTTGATGAAACATCGAAAGTGCCAAGTGACAGATTTGTAAGCGTGGAGCGCTAAAGTAAGAACACTTCAATCATGTTTAAGTGTCTATGATTAACTAAAGCCATTTCTCACCCTTGGCTTTTCTCTTTTACTTTCGTCTTTCATCTCACTTTCGTTGTAGTACTTAACAGTGGTATCAGATGAATTAGACCTGTATCATTGACATTAATTTCAGCTGACTATGTTTATTTTATATAAGTTAAAAAATAAAGTTAATTAAAGTTAAGCTTGTGAAACCTTCCGGCCAAGGTCTGTCGTCAGAGTTTTCAGGTCGCACTAGTGCCTCTGAAACCTTCCGGCGAAGGTCTGTCGTCAGAGTTTTCAGGTCGCACTAGTGCCTCTGAAACCTTCCGGCCAAGGTCTGTCGTCAGAGTTTTCAGGTCGCACTAGTGCCTCTGAAACCTTCCGGCCAAGGTCTGTCGTCAGAGTTTTCAGGTCGCACTAGTGCCTCTGAAACCTTCCGGCCAAGGTCTGTCGTAAGAGCTTTCAGGTCGCACTAGTGCCTCTGAAACCTTCCGGCCAAGGTCTGTCGTCAGAGTTTTCAGGTCGCACTAGTGCCTCTGAAACCTTCCGGCCAAGGTCTGTCGTAAGAGCTTTCAGGTCGCACTAGTGCCTCTGAAACCTTCCGGCCAAGGTCTGTCGTCAGAGTTTTCAGGTCGCACTAGTGCCTCTGAAACCTTCCGGCGAAGGTCTGTCGTCAGAGTTTTCAGGTCGCACTAGTGCCTCTGAAACCTTCCGGCCAAGGTCTGTCGTCAGAGTTTTCAGGTCGCACTAGTGCCTCTGAAACCTTCCGGCCAAGGTCTGTCGTCAGAGTTTTCAGGTCGCACTAGTGCCTCTGAAATGACCTCTCGACTATCTAAGAAGCCGGGACCAACGGCTGAACGTGCCTTCCGAAGCACAGTGGCAGTCTGAGTTTTAAAAGCCAAAAGGGATTTCACCGGGAATTGAACCCGGCTCTTTTAGGTGGCAGGCCATTCTTCAACCCACTCATCTAAGACTGCCTTAGTGCCTTATATTAGATGGTAAATAAAAAATATTTTATTGTTAGTAATTATGCCCACTAAATTCAAGCTTTATTGTAATTTGTGTACTATTATACACGTTACCAAATAATAGTGACTTGGTATTAGTTGAGATATAATTTATTAACCATTACGTTACATCCAAATTAACCTTAACTTTGCGGCTTTGGTAGAAAATACACTATTTATATTACATCTCACCCAAGCAATTTTGATTTTATTCACACTATAATTATTAAAGAAACCTTTATGGGGATAAAATCGTACCTAAAATACCCATAATGCTAGAATTTGGAAAGTACAAAGATATAATCGTGTACCACTATTACTTGGGATTTTTTTAAAACATCGTTTATATAATTAGAAATATGCGTTATAACTAAGATAATATGAGTGGCTGTTATTAATTACCTCATATAGAGAAACACCAGAACACAATTCTGTTCCGCGATGTTTGCCTACCTCTCTAGCGGTCTCTAGTGACAACCGCGACAACTACCTTGGGCTTATCTCTACATTAACATCAAAGCGCATTATCGGTTGTTGAAAAATTGCATTACTGTATCTGAATGTATGCTATTTATTTAAAATATGTCGAGAATTTAATTTAAATCGTTATTTGAATAACGTGATGATCATTTCGTTTCAAATTCCCAATATTTAATGTGGATTAAATATGTTTGTAATATACACTTGCCTCTTTAAACTATAGCAAGAAAAGAAATAATGGCAATACATTGTGAACCATGCAGAGCTTAAACACATGTACTTAATTATGGCATTGAGTTAATCAATGCGGACTTGAAACATAATCGATCGAGTGATATTCCTTATTAACGGTGCCATTTACTGAATTTCCATATAAAATAACATACCCGGCTTGAAACGCAGAATAACTGACATGTAAAAATAATATTAAACAGGATAAAAACCACAAGAACAGAAACAGAATTTTAACTCAACAAATAAAATTATTATTAAGTTATTATTAAAATTGGGGAAAATTATATTATTTATCATTAGGAAACTTTCCTAATTAACTAATGAGAGAAAAGTTAGAGTGAAAGTTTTTAACTAAACTCGGAGCCACTGCGCAGTGCCTACACTCGTGGTCCCTGGAGGCGACACAGTCCGTTAATGTTTGATACAAACACGTTCTGTAACCACGTTTCCCGCATTTTATCAATTTGTTAAATTTTTAAAGTAATAAACGATTGGTTATTATGACTATTTTGTATTAGCTATCATTATAAACAATAAAAACGCGGATTAATCAAATATTTGTATACTACAATCTACTTATGTTATAATGCTAGACAAGTTCACTGACTCACTGACAAAAGTTATGAAGCATTTCCGTAATGGGACCCAACTTGACCTCACACGTGAATGAAAACTCATTAAGAAAACTTAAACAAATTTACTAAAGTTAAATTTTTTTTTTTGTTTTATAGACACTTTTTGGGTTGAAAAATTCCAATTTTTTACTATTTTTTTAGATTTGTACTCTTTAATCACCTTTTCTAAGAAAACGGTAAGAGATAGGGGAAAAATTGCATATACAAATTGTAGAAATTTGATTTCCAAACTGACTAGTTTTCGTTGGGTTTAAGATACGATCATCCGTTTAGCCACAACTCATCCGAGAAGAAGTAATTTTGAGTATTTTGGCCCATTTAAATGGAAAATTGTTTATATTTTCTATGAAAGCATACTAACTTTGTTAATACCACATTTATGTAATAGCTGATTAATATACAGCTCATTGTTGAAGGTTTTCTTTGGTTAACAAACGATAATAGTTGACTTTGATTCAAAGTTGTGTTATCTAAGGAATGCAAGTGAGTGAAGAAAACTCCAAAAGAGGGTTTGGGTGCAAAGCCTTCAACGGCGATAAGCCTAGTAATTGTATAAAGACCAAAATTATTTTGGTCTATTTGGAGGCGATGACGAATTTTGTTACTCTATTAGTTGAAGCACGTTTAAGTACAAATTATTATAATTTTAAATAAATTACCGTCGCTCTAATGAAACTAAAATATCATTAAATACTTTTTTAAATACAAAGATAAAACTTCAAAACACAAAATTCTGATTAGTTTTCGTCCTTCATTCAAATATAAAAGTTACAAATATTATTTTAATCCATGATACTTTAGTAAAAATAGGTTTTACTGCAATTACATATTAAGCATCCTATGAGTTGTAACTCATCATTTATTGGATTGCATTTCCACCTTCAATATTTAGTTCCTTATTTATTTAATATTTTAGATTCTCACAATTACGGTTGCTCAATGTTATAAGAGACAATTTATAATACTCAGTTGTAATCGGGGCTCTTATATGGCGCAAGATGCTGTTAATAGGTGCAAACTCTTGACTTGGGAAAGGGTGCAGGATAATACTAGTTTGAATAGGAGGGGTGTAGGTGTTAGGGGTGGATAGAGAATTCGTTAAAGTAACCAAAGATGTATGATATTTAAAAAGTAACCTTATATGACACAAGGTTAAAACAAAGTTGGATAGTAAAACATTACAACTATTACTGTAGAGTATATGCTTTATTGTACCATACTGTGTTTTGGTTTTTGGAGTGTTTTGGAAAACTAAAGCGACTGTGGCTTTCCTTTATGATGAATTTGTAGATGGATAATGTATAAAAACATTTACTCTATTCTTCCGAAGTTATATCTAAGTTGTTAAAAACTGCTTCAAGATTAATCAGAAAAATAAAATTATGATTATTGCATCCGTTTCTCCTATCGTATTTTAATGTGGCTCTATTGCCAAACCATTCATGCAACAGAGGATACTAGTTCTCGTCAGGTCCTCAGGTCATTATATACAGGTTGTTAACACATGTCCGTGTTTGACGATGAGTGTTTGCAGGAAGTGTTTCATCATCATAACACGGCGTGTTTCCTCTAATGCACTTTACTTTAATTAAACATACTTTAACTGAGTCTTCGTAAAATAAATAAACCTTTAGTAAGCTAACACTAAACCGTTTTAACCGACTGTTAATGATGTAACAACATGGTGCAGTTTGCTTACATAAATACTGATGTATTATTTTGTAACACACCTTAGACAACCTTGCTTGCTCAACAAGATCGAGATTATTGTGCAAAAAGGTATTGGACTAACTTTTAAATTTAATTCACACATGTTTAAACAATATACAGACTTTTACACCATAGACTGGTTTTAAAACCCAGGAATAAACGAGTTATATCGTACATAACTAAAATATGTTTTTAGCCGGACAGCATTGCATCACCGAACAAACAGAGAGTGCCATAAACATTTTTCGACGACCAACATATATAAAATGGTCACTTCCGTCCAAGAGATCCTTGGTAGTAATTTTTTTTTGTTTACTAAAGTATGCAAAATTAAGATTCTTCTTTATTTCTTATTTCTACAAACATAACAATTACTGGTTAAAGTAACTTAATTATTGTATGTAACTGAGCGAAGCTCTCTTTCCCTCACTATGTCACTTCTTTGTGACGGCATCACAGTGTAAAGACTTTATTGATTGATATGAAATTGGGTCAGTATCCAGGTGATACCGAGGAGAAGGTTTTTCTTTAAAGAGATTTGCAAAATTCCTCTTAGGTTACGCCCACTGGGCCTTAAAGTTCAAATGTAATTGTAATGGAAGAAATATTTTATTGGGTTTATGTCACATATTTTTAACTGACTTAATTGAATTTAAATAAACAGCTGATAAAATTGTTACAATTTTTTTACATTATTTTAAGTTTTTTACTAAATGTAGCGTTCTTCCCCGTAGATTTTCTTTGTTCGCACCTTAACGTTGTAACTGTTTCTTCGCTCATTTATGCGTCTAAAGTGTAACGGCAGACCATTCTAGTTTATTTTTGGTGACTTGTGTAGTAACAGTGATTATAATGATTACCTAATTTTTGTTTATACACAATGATCGGATTTCTTAGTTGGTTTTAGTTGGCTTGCAACATACTTGATAATTATGCACAATGCACAATGAGCTGGCATTTTACTGATGGAAATACCAATAGATATTGTATAACTGATTACTCTGCTGAAAAAAAACTGTATATTTGTTTATGTAATTTTTTATTTGTCCTGATAATGACTTGTGTGACCAGTCAAATATGTATCTCCGTAATATATAATCTGAATTGTAATTGAATTGCAGTGTAAGATAAATGTTTTATATGTTGTCAACATGTTACAACCAAAACCCTTAACGTTTTAAATACATTTTTATATCGGAGCAATAACCATCATTTTGCCTCTTAAAGCTACCGATTCTCACAGTTCACGGTGTACAGTATAAAAATTCCATACAACTACCAAGTACAATTATTGTATATCATAACTGATGTGAGAAAGCATCTGAATAAAAAAATGAGTAATTCATTTCATAAAATGATTGCTATTAAATCATTACATTAAATCTTGTATTCAAGTTAATACAACTGCGATGTTTAAGTACATCTACGATAAAAAGATTTGCTTGTATGGATTATACAGTACACTGTTGAATTACGAGTAAACCTAAAAAATATAAATCAAACCTAATAAAAAAAATACTTTGCACGAGAAACACATTTTTGCACAAGAAATTGTATTTATTAATACGCTAGGGGTTTTTTCTTTACAATCGTAACTCGATAACGGCTGCACGGATCTTAACGTTTGAGGAGTCAAATTAAAGGTATTTTTACATAGATTTGCCAATGCGGCTGAGAATTTTAACAAAGGGCCTTACTTAAATACAGTAAAGGGCTGAATTTTCGGAACAGCGGCGCTACCTGACGGCGGAAGTCTAAACTACGTGTTGATTGAAGGTACATTGTTATCATCCGTTTTAATATACCAGATGTTTTGATATGTTTGTTTAAAACTGAAGTAACCTTTTGAAGGGTACAAACCTGTTCGGATTCTAGCAATAGGACAACTAGTTATATTAGTGAATTTCCTTTGGAAAGTGAACTATTAGCATGACCCGCACGGTGAAACCTAAGCCCGGGACCACCATAGAAGTTCCTAACGTGACCCCCTGAACACGTTTTGGGGGGTCGTTCAACATTTTATATATATATATATATATATATATATATATATATATATATATATATATATATATAGACATATATATATATGTGGGTTTGCACTCTAGCGGTCGCATTTTTTCTCCGATTTACTTCAAATTTGGTAGGGACGTTCCTTTCTGTAATCAGTTGGACAAGTTCTTTGGGCAAAACAATCGGAAAACTCTAAACACCTTTTTTTGGGATTAATCTTTCAAATTTTGAGTTTTTGGGCCCAAAAAGGGTCAGAAAAGCCCCGTATGTAAAATACATGCATGTAAAAAGATGGGAATTGGAGTGGCAAAAGTTTTAAGCCCTCTCTCGTCATTCTAGCATACATATTTACCGAGTTATTAAAGAAAATGTGTATCGATCAAACACAGTACGTTGTCTTATGGGGATTTTACATTAGAAGAGCCTGTTATTCATTTTTTGGTGTACTTTTATCATCCCCTACCACTTCACGCCTACTTTAAAGCCTGACTGGACCTTCTCCTAACCTTATAATGCGCAAAATTGTATTCCCAGCATTGCAGGTAAATAGAACCAGGAGCATCAGAACAGCCAAAAAATCAATGTTTTCAGATTTGAATAAAAGTTGGAATAAATGTATGTTTTAAACTGATTTTGAGTTTTTGTAGTTTGTTATGTGGAAATTCACTTCCCTCACGTCAGCGTGCTGCGTGCGAACTCGTTTATATTTCTTACAGCCTCATTTGCCTTATATGGATGACAATGGTAAACATGAAATAATTGTCCTTAAGTAAAAGAACTTGGTAGGTTATCATATCCTCGGTGAAGTTTTACCAAGATTATTAATACCTTAGTTAAAGCTAATTAAAGCTTTTGTAAATCATGTTAAGGCTTTTAGTGTTTATGATATCCAAGGGTCATCGCTAGGTCGTGTTGTGTATTTATGGTTTGTAATTTGTTGTTTATTTTTGTCGACTCATTCAAGCAACCAAATTGTGTGTGTACATTTTAAATTTCAACCCTAAATAACAAATCGCATTAAACAGTTTTAATTTAAATAGTTTATAATGTAAAATTGATCACGGAAAAACAGGAGTAAAACATGTTGTAGCAGTAGTAGTATTCTGCGATGCGGAAATAATTATAAAACATCCAAACCCATATTCCGTTTACATTTTACAGCCTGTACACACATACAATACAGTGAATATACATAGCAGATAATGCAAGGCAATGAATTTCAATTAGTCGCATCAAACATCTTCTAGTTCGATGAGTGAGTTGTCTCCCACTGTAATCATCCATGACCGGTTGATATAGATGGCATTGCACCCTCTTACTTGTTCATTGAACTATAAACGAATTATGTATTATTAGTATATTGTTCAAAACGTATATAAATTCACTTTGCTACTTTTTAACATCATTAAAATAAACTTTTGTGTTTATGTACAACACTGTATGCACAATATTACGTCAAAGAAAATAATAGTATTAAAATGAAATCAAGGAATAAGTTGCAGTTTTAATAGAAACATATTTATATATTTAACAAAATGTTATAAAACAAATACTTTGTAACTAATATTTACATATACTGATTTACATTGTATATGTAAATGCATTATAACTAAATAAAGGATCTATAAAGTCGAAAACCAAACAAACTTTTAAAACTAAACATAAAACCTTTAGTATCTGTCGTTTGTGCCAGATTTTCCACTCGAAAATTAAGTTTTTAAAATGTTTTAAACCGCTTCTCAATCTAAAGAATGTTTACAAGTGGGCTATTTATTAATAGTCCTGGCTAAAGAATCAGTCAGTGTTAGTCAGTAAAAAAGCTACACAAGGCATCTCACCCATTCTACATTCATCATTCATTCGCCTTAAAATACGTCCTAGGTGATTCGACGTCTTAGCACCATTTTACAACGGCGTAACGTTATGTTATGGGACAGGACGTGACAGACTTTTTAAAATATCGCTCGCAGTTGTTTCTAATGGGGCAATTCACACCGCAGAAAAAACGTGTAGTCTACGAACTAAACTAACTCTTCGCCGAGGATCACTCTGGGAGCGATCTTTTAGAAACGTACGCGTTATCGGTGGCCTCGCGCATGCGCACTGAGCCACTTGTCCTCCTCCCCCTTAATCCGGGGTTGTCAGGTTGCTGCTCAGGGGTTTCGACATATAATATTTCTATTACTGTTTGTTTTTTAGTTATTATAAACGTAGATCAGTTTATTGATGAGGTACGTGCCCGACTACTGTTGTGGGATAGTGATTTGAAGAGTTGTAGGGACACCAATATATTTGCCTGGGAAGAAATGCATGGTGTACTTGGAAAAGACAGTCAGTTTATATTTAATTATTGTTTTCCTTAACTACTTTGTTGTTTAGAAAAAAAATCCTGCAGATTTTCTGATATGAGGTATGGTACATGATATTCTAAATAATAAGCATATAACACTGTTTAAAGTAGGCCTACATAATTTAATTTAAATGAATTAAAGGGCTAGATATTATTTTAGGAGGTCAAAATTGTTTGGCATACTAATTTGATAACTCGTTTTTTATACCCGCTGTCTTTGATAATGTTGACTAATTTGGGCCAAAAATAAAATAAAAATACCCTTATCAGTTGGAATTTACCTGTAGCATAATATACTGCAGCAAAATTATTTGTTTTGACAAGGACTATACAAAATGTTTAGCCTGCATTTAGCACAACTTATTTTTAATGCAGTCAACGCAATATATTCTTGAAAATGAAAATATCACAGTTTATTAAACACCCTACCACATTAAAGGTTTATATCAGTGACTGTCGAACTAGTTGGGGGAGAAAACTGGATGACGCTTGTGGTGTGAATTGACCACGTGTTACGTTACGTTACGTTACCGGACGTTATGTGACAGATATCGGTGTGAAAAGGCCATTAGACAGTGGTTTAGTGCACAGGATCTCGTAGGCACAGAGCCAGATGTTTTGTATCATGTTGGAAAGAATAATAAAAACACCACCTGACTAACTAAAATACTGACGAATAAGCTTAACGCTTGAATAAGAATAAGAATAAGAATCCTTTATTGTCGTTAAACACATTTGTTTAATAGACAAAGTCAAATAATTCGGACACAACTTGCAATAAATAATTTTATAATAACATACAATACTTCTACTACAATAGAGAGTTGAATTTTGAAAGCTGATTGGGAAATGCTATAAAGGCGGATGTTTTAAAAAACCTAAAAAAGGCACAATTACAGAGTAAGATCTTTTGATTGCTACTAGACTTGTATAAAAAGTTAATTGTTTTGGAGGCCTTAAATCACCGAAATAAATTCATCGAATCTAATTGTGTTTTGAAGATTAAAGACATGATGTAAATAAACACTAAGTGACAAACACAGCAGTGATGTTTAACAACCTGGATACAACTACATGATGACAACACGCACTCAGTTGCAATGATACAGCGGGCTCACTACATTAAAACACGTGAGGGAAACACGTGTCATGATGATGAAACACTCCTCTTAACACTTCAAATATGAAGGGCATTGAAACGCTACTATGGAATTGTTTAATCTATCTGCATGTTTAGTACACATTCAAAACAAGTGCATGACAGTAAAAATAGCCAATTTGAACATTTATAATGAAATA
Organism: Allygus modestus; assembly: GCA_963675035.1. Lineage (NCBI taxonomy): Eukaryota > Metazoa > Arthropoda > Insecta > Hemiptera > Cicadellidae > Allygus > Allygus modestus. The sequence continues at coordinate 11,145,553 of OY776115.1, forward strand.
TCACGGGTGTCGATAGTAATTTTCTAAGAAACAAATTTAGTTGGTATCTGGCGATTTTAGTATGATATTCATGCGATTGCAAGTTTTCATAGTTTTGCAATTGTACGTTAAATATGGATTAACATATATAAACAGTTTGAATTAGATTACTGTACATTATGTTGACTCTACAACAAATAATTACCAGTCAAAGTAAAAAATCAAATTTTTTGTTGGCCTTGTTTCAGCAAACCTACGTACTCATCCCTAATATTGTTCTTATGGAGAATAATTAAAATTGTATATATATATCACTTATTTATGAATATATTTTTATGCAACTTGGTATGCGGCTTTATGGGGTATTAAGACATATTATGCATTGGAAATTCGCTGAGTATGCAGATTTGCTGCGACGGGGGTATTTATGAGTGGTAACAGATTATTTAAGAAGAAATTATTAAGAAGTAAGAATAATTTAAATTACAACAAGATCATCTTCTTTTAAATTTATAATAAATTGGAATGAAATTTGCTTTTCTATCAATTAGGGAAAGAAGCAAGATTTATGAAACATTCACCAGTTGATAAAGAACAATTACAATGTCAAATATTGCATCTGCAATGCAAATTCAATGTTGTTTGAAGAGCAGTGATGTTTCCCCCGTTGTGCATAGATTAATTTATTTGTTTAATTGGTGCTTAAAATCCTCCTTTGAAATAAGAATACGTTTTCATAATTTCCATCCCACTGAAAACAGCTCTACTCAAATGCAAACAAAATATAGTTTAAACACTTTTGTATACAAACGTTTATATTTATGAAATTTATAAATGGATAAAGCCACAGAACTATGATATAGTTAATAATTTAAAAACTACTGTATTTATACTTAAAATTATATATCTTTTCGTTAAAGTAGGTTTTGTTTGTTTAAATTTTTGTAAAATGTTTTTACGTTAGTCGACCCAATATAGTATAATATAGCATAATCGCTTATGTCGTAGTTACTTTCATGGAATTTAATTAAAGTATTTATTATAAAATAAAATTACTTTATAGTTTAGTTTTAATTAGATATTTTATCTTATCTTCTGCAAAGTAACCAATTTACTGAATAGAAATACAGTTTTACGACTGTTTTAAGTATTTAGTGAAATGATACTACCCCTTTAAAACGTTTATTTGTAAAATCATTTCATTTCAATAAAATACTAGCAATAGTTCCTCATCCTTATTCTTTGAGAAGATCTTGTACGTAATGTAATCGAAATATTTTCGAACATAAGTTTTATAGAACAAATTATTTATAAATTAAATTCAGGTTTACATGCTTTTCCCGAAGCAGTCCAAACAGTTCAAAATTGATTCTGTGACCTATTCATTTACTCTTCTGGTCACTCAGGTTTATTCATTCAGATTTAAAAATACAAAAAATTATATTAAATGATTATTTTTTTAATTTTGACGAAATAAGAATGAAATACGAACTTTTTGTGTGACCTGAAGATTAAATGTTGAATTCCGAAACATGTCGTCATAATAGGTGAGAGGATTAATTTTAAACTGCCTGGATTTCAAAGGTATGTAAATCTGTTTTTATTAAAAAAAACTGTTCAGGGGGCATCTAAAAAATAAATAAATAATTTTCATTCATTAAAAGAACAATGTTTTGAGAATATATATCACAGATTAACTGTAGTTAAAAATCGTTTATGTAAGTCTAATTGAAATGGAGATTTTAATTTTAAACGTAAAAATATGTATAATGTCTGGACAGATAATAAATACCACCCCCGTAACACATTGCATAATACAAAATTCCTGCAACAAATTTTAATACATATGAAATGGTTTCGAAGTATATCTAATGAGAAATTCAGATTTAAAACAAATATTTGTTATGAAAACTTGTATTAATATACAAATATAAATCACAACAAACAAATTAAAACGTGCATATGTACGTTTTAATGTGATACTCTCTGATAGATTATACAGTACAACGTAATAGCTGTAATTTCACATTTTATCTAATGTCCAACTCACTTGCATCATTTCCAAATATAATTTAAAATTTGAATTATGTAAGTCACCTACATCCCTCCAAGGTAAAGACTCCCACAAAATAAAAATATTACAATTGATTAGTTTGTAAGTAGTTTGGCTTAGTTTAAAATTTTCTGACAGTACTGTAGTTAAAAAAACCTTATTTTTGTATATACTTCATGGTGACTCATTAAGTAGTTTACTGCCGATCTTGTTTAAATTAATTGACCAAGCGTTAATGAAAAGCTACTAGCAGAAAACAATTAATTGGATGGTCTGTTAGCCTTTATTTAATAGTAGGTATTTATTACATCATTGTACGAATGTCAGGAAGAATAAGGCTTATGATTGAATAGATTTGTTTTACTCATTAATTTTCCAAACATATAAGTTTGTTAATCTATAAGTGTAAAACAATAAGTTTGAGCCAGAATTTATAAATTATTATTTGTTATCTAGTTTACTTCTCTTCAATACAATAAACTCTATTAAAACTAATTTTCTCGACTGGATGAACAAAATTCAAGATTAATATTAGTATTTTGTCACTGATATTATTAGCCTTTTCGTTATTATGATATCCTAAAAATACAATTGTATGAATAAAGTCAGTGAAACCATCGGTCAAAGTTCGCTGAGCCGGTTTTGTGATGATAAATGCTCATCCAAGAATAATAGTTAATACAGTAACTGCTCATTAAAGACCTTCCTTTAGGCCAATGTTGCTTTGTATGAAGCCATGTGTACAAAATGGCTGAACTATATATATAAGATATGAATGTGTGATGGGGTTTGTATAGAAATAAAATTCTCTCAACGGAAATAAAAAAATAAACGTTAATTTAGATCTACCGTGTAATGTGAATTGAACAATGAATTTTATGAATAATTCATGAATCGATTATTTTATGTAATTTCATAAATTTAATTATAAACAAAAGTTTTTATTGTACGAAATGTTACGGCTAGTTAAAGGAAAAATACGATTTCAATGATTTCAAAATAGTAAACAAGTGTTAAAATATCTTTTAAAATATTAATCTAATTTATTATCCAACAGATGACACTCTTCCTGGAATCAATGTTTTAAACCCTTAAGCTCTGAAATAACTAAATACTAATTACTTTGGATGCAAGATAACTTAATTATCCATTAAACTAATGAAACTCATATGTTAAAGCAAAATACACAGCTGCAACATACTTTAAAAGTAAGTAAATTGTCTACTACAAACGATCCATACCATATTTAAAGTATATATGTATATATATAACTTATTAATTTAATTTTTGTAATGTAGATAACTATGAATTTAAAAGTATACGATTGTCTAAATATGTGTTTAAATGACTGTGCTATAGTCATTTAGGAAGTAATATTTGTTCATGTTTTTTTGTTTTTTTCTGTTTTCATGAGCCAAAAGCAGGATGCAGCTTTTCCATTTCCATAATTCTGTTATCATGATTCAAGTGAAAAGTTAAGTGATTTTCGAAGATTGTGACAAAATAATTTAAGTTGTAGTATTTTGTACGTGCAACTTGGGATGAACACTAGAACCAATTGTTATTAATAGTTTTATACCTGACACCGTTGCAAAATAAATATATATAAGTTTAAAACAAAAAGTTTCTAGTGTCTAATAACTTCTTACACTTACCAATGTATGCAACTTAACTATATAATCTTCACCGGGCAGTATAAAACGGAAAATACTTGTAAAAAATGTACTATAACTAATTTATTAAGTTATTAGACAATAAATATTGATGCTATAAATTAATTTAGTATTACCGATACATAAAAAACATCATATAGAAACCCAAAGGATATTTACTTTTAAAACGCAATAAACTCAATCTTCTTATGACTCTCTGAGAGTTGATGGAGCCAATATGAAAAGGGAAACTAAAAAATAAAAAACTTAATAGTGAGACTTTTGTTTTATTTGTGGAAATCTAAATATTTATTTTGTATCATTAAATTATTTGTTGGCAGAAAACTCAATGAAATAATTTTTAATTCGTATCCTTCAGCACAAATATAATGTTTTAATTAAATGTTAAAAATATGTTTTGGTATCCGTTAAATGTTATAAAATCATAAAATGACCCAAGATTATAATTAATAATATTATAAAAAAATAACAATGCAAAAATGAAGAATAACTAGAAAAATAACAATGAGGCAACAATGAAAGGCAAAGCATGTAAAGCATGCAGTATTGCCTAACTTGGTACCAAATAAATAATGTATGTATATCATTGTTGCCATTAGTGGTATAATCTAAGACTTTAGATAGGATAAAGATCTGGGTTTTGATCTTAACCATAGTATTCGATATAATTTACTATGATTTTTCATGAACTTAAAATAATAAAACCACAACAACAAAGTTTATTGAATTATTTAAATAAATTGCCTTTGGCGTTGGATATTTACGTCAAGTGGGATGACAATATTTCAAGGTCTTAAAGAAATTTCCAATAAAGCTGGCCAGCCTATTATTAAATAAATAGTGGGATTAGTTGCCACATCTAGTCAGCTGGGGTCAAAACAGGTTATTCTGCCTTTAGAGGTTTTTTAGTAGTTTACGGTCCATTATGATGGTCTAAACACAATTGCACGCCTTAAGCTCTTAAGGAACCTAAGGTCTGAGTTTTTTTAAGTACTTCTGTGGAAAGAATCGATGATCAAAGGTTAATGGCTACTAGGAGAAGGGCTCTACAAAGGCCTTCCCTCAGGAAATGTTGCTTTGTTTAAAGTCCTGTGAATAAAATGCCTGATCTACTTGAATATTATGGTCATTGTATGGGAAATAACATTAAATTTACGTTATTAAAATTAACATATCTTGTTTTACTTGGTAACATTTTAAACCGTAATAGTTTGTGTAGGGAAAAATATACTTACGGAACTGGTTATAAGGTATATTTGTTTAATAACCGGTGTCCTAGTTGTATGGTTGCCGGTAAAGAGTAAGATTAAGTTTATTGTGATACAAAATTGTAAAATTTACCATAAGAGAACAAACCCTTGTTACAGGCGTGATTAGTTAGAAGTTTTAAGATAAAAGTTGAGATATTTGGAATTAGTTTTGTTGTGTCTTGTCCATATGTCAAAATCTGGCATGATGACTCCCGGCCGGTTGTTGTGCGTTACCTGGTTCAGTGGTCGTAAAGCTTATGTTTTACAAAATCTTGGGTCCGGTCCCAGCCAATTGAATGTGATATTTTTCTTCAGTGAATTCCCACAGCCCGAATCTGAACTGATAAACCTAAATCTGAATGTTCATTTATGCCTAAAGCTAAATATTGATAGGTCTCTGAGGCTATTATATTTATTTAGAGGTCTCTATCCGCTGAAAAATAGTTAGGTAGTATTCCGTGTTGACGTAAAATTATTTTTTGGTGTTATAATATTAAAATTAATAAATGAATACAGAAATAAAGTACCAATAGTAGGTATGCATTTTATTCTTACCATTATAGAATTAAATATGTAAGTGGTTCTTACATATACAAGAAAAAATTATATCGTGTGATGTAAATAAAAATAATTACAATTCAACATGCAACAATTTTCTATAAAGTCACGATATGCTTCCACAGTTGATGAATAATAACAAGTAGTAACAGGTTCCTAAATGGTTGGAAAATAACAACTTAAAATTTCAAATCTGTAATCAATTGAATTAACTCTTTTAAATCATTTGCTCAATGGACATATCAAAAGGTGTGCTGGAAAAACAAACAAGTGCAGAGTATCAAAGAATTAAGACCTTTCCTCCACAATTCTCAAGAGTCCCAGTTTGGGTAGACCAATCCACTTACAACAATCCGCTCAACATAATGAGAGGAGACTTTTGTGTTGTAGCGTCCCATATTGCATTTCAATATTCTAAAGGCAAAACAAACTTAAAGGACGTCAAAATTTCAGTATTACTTTTTTCTATCCAGTGAAACCACATTCACTTTCACCTAGCTATCTCCTAGTTTCTTCTTGGGACTGATTTGTGCAAAAGAGTTTGCCAGCTGAGTCTGGTTACCTGTAAAGTCAGAGTCCTTAAAGAGGATAATCGTTGTTCTTTGTATATCCTATGGCATCCGGGAGGAAGAGCTCTTACGCGACAACCTATTGAAGACTTTGCAGACTATGGAGGTAAGTGGCCTGAGGGCGGAAGCTCCACAATATTCTGGTTTCAGGGCTTCAGCGGAGAGGAGGTCCTCGCTTGATGGGCTCATGAGGTAACCAGATTAGAGAGCGAGGTGGCCTGGGGTTTCTTCAGTCCCCAGGTACTGGTTTGGGAGAGGGTTAATTCTCCCTTTTAGGGTGATGCTGCCCCCGTGCTGCCTTTCATTTCCCTTCAGATATCTCCGTTTTATTTGCTGTATAATAAGTCAAAGAAACACATGCCTAATACTAATATCTCATACTGGGTATCCTAATTCCTCAACTCTATATTCTAAAGGTATTATCGATTTAAGGATTCACAACTAAATTAAATAAATCAATAACTGCTAAAAAGCTTCTAAAAACCTTGAGCCGAAACAATAGAAAACAATAGAAACTCGTTAGAAAAATAGAAACAATAGATATTTTAACCGACATTTCGGGATGCATTTAACCAAATGACTAATCAACCTTTTCATATTTCAAGGCGTTTTTGTGACAAAATCCAAAAATATTGCACATCAAAATGTTCGTAAGGAATCCCATATGTATAAAAATGTATAACATGTTCTGAATTTCATCACATTTTTCCATATTGACTTTAAATTTGTCAGTGTTTACCTATGGCAAACCGTGGTTTTATTTGGTCAAGTGATTATATTTTCACGTGTTTCATGGTCGTAAATGTACATCGATTTCGCCACAAAATGCAACACAAATATTTTTCGCTCTCCATAAATCTTACTGGTGTCACTGGAATGATCAGGCCCACTTGTCCTAAGGTCTTACTCGTAATATTTCCTACCTACCACTCTATGAACTATTTTATTGATTCGCTATATCTGTGTAGGGTAATCTTTACTTATTTACACTTATGAAGAGAGCAAGAATATTAAACCCTAATATAAAATGTATTCCACTGAAGTAGAAATTTAGTTACACATACATTTACCATGTATGGAGAATAGTCAGTTCACTTTCATCATTATAAATGCAGGACATCCTTTCTGAGGACACGTGAAAGCTGAATATACTAAATGATTTGATCGTCAACTAATTTTAGTAACAAATGCTACGTAATCTAATGTAGTGTACTTAACGTTCTCGTTTTCACGTTTTATGCGGGAATAACGTTCACTGTGTTCTACTTGGCACAGCATCTCGAGCAATGCTTTTGCACTTGGAACTCTCTTTATTGGATAGTGTTTCGGATGTTTACATGCACGCTGTTGAGTTTAATTAAATTAAATAAAGACCTTCTTCTGTGTAATTTAATTTAAATTTGTAAAATAAAGTGATATACGCTGCAGTGCAATTTTAATTATATAAACTAAACCATACATATTATTTTATTATTTAATCTACATACCTAATTCTGTAAGTAAAATTTTTAACTGGAAGTTTGGCAAATAGCAGGATGATGGGAGAGGGCTCACATTTAAGAGCTCAATCCCAGATATTGGAAAAAATAGCAGTATTACAAAAATACCGGCCATCGAAAAATAACGTTAAATATATCCCGAAAGAAAAGCATGTGGATTTAATACGTATATATGTATATGCTTTGTTTAAATTAAATCATGTAATTGTCCACTTTGTTTACGAACTGACGTGTGTTTCTACTTGTATTGGTTTAATTTCCTCAGTACGTAAAGATTTTCAAAATGAGATGATGCTATGTATTTGTTCAAGGTTAGGGGCCATGCCCCTGCAAGTCACTAGTTACTCTATATTTATGACTGTGACCATCCAAACTGTAAACAAATTGTTTCATCAACCTACACTAGGTATGGGGGTGGTTTGTTTTTTACCAACCCTAGTCATGTTAAAAGTCACGTTGGTTAAAAGTTTATATTTATGTATAAATTATACCTGCAAGTAATGGAGATTTTCAACGTGCCATAAATTTCAATAAATGCTAAATAAAAAGTAATATATATTTTATTAAAGAGTTAATCGTTTCAGTAGTAAGCAAATCGTAATTGTTTAGTTACAATATGGTAAATATGGGGGAAAATATATAAATCAAAGTAAACTAATTTGGACAATGAGTTAATTGTTCAAAGTGTAACTTTTACCAAACAACCTAAGATGTGTGGAAGGGGGGAGGGGGAGGACTCTCTGAGGGGAGGAATGAGATTTCCAGTTCCCCGGGGATACAGTAATGGCGGTTATCTGTGGCTGATACCCGATCTATCAGCGGGCCTCAGTAATAGCCGAATCTTCCTTGTTACTATTTCATCATGTTTTTATTATAACTGTGAAAATACTACACTAAGTAGTACTACAGTAATACTATATTATTTATTTTGAATAAAGATAATGGTTTTAGTAGTTAATACTTGATTTATATCCACACGGAATAAACACTCTGAATAATCTTTCACACTAATATATCAGTTTTCTTATGAGTGAGCAAAGCGACATGGTTACTAGATATACAGGCTTAAAGTTAGTGATTTGGATTAATTATGCTAGCACAAAAAATATATATTCATAAATGTATCTAAACTAGAGCTAAGGCTTGTTGAATTATGTTTATATAGTTTTTAATGTTTAGAGCAGATAGAAAATGAATATAAGGAATTTATCAAAGTAAGTTTTACCAGTTTCTCCGGAATTTTTGTTTAGCAAAATAAGTTTGTCTTATTATATTAACACTTGAATAATTCCACAATCATGCTTGTGAGTGAAATTTCTGAACAAATAAACGAAGAATATGGTAGGATCTTTAGGAAATACCATTGAAATCACTACTTTACTGTCACTCCGAAGCATGATACACTCTAGTGCGTATATGATAGAATGACTGAATGATGAATGTTGGATGGTAGGATGAGGTATCATGCTACTCATTAACACAGGCTCTTTCTTTACCCAATATCGTTGATTACAAGCTAAACTACCTGGTGACTGAGTTACCTATAGTTTACCGTGGGATCCGAGCCTCATCCCACTCCGGACTAGAATGGTTGACTGACCACTAGACTTCATCACTCGTTCTTCATCATCATTAATATGCATTTTTACATAGATTTACCAACACGTCTCAGAATTTTAAGAAAGGGCATCACTTAAACCCAGTGGGATAAATTTTCGGAACAGTGGTGCTATCTGACGGTGGAAGTCTAGAGTACGTGTTGATAGAAAGTACGTTTTTATCATTCGTTTCAATATAAGATGTTTTATTATGTTTATTTGTGACCGAAGTCACCTTTCGTTGGGTACAAACTTTCTCGGATTCGGATCCATTAATATGCAGACTTTTAAGTTGGCAGGGTTACGTGTTAGGTCAGGATTACGAAATACGCTGATAATCCTTACGCAGACAGTTTGCTGACCTCATATCAGCAAATCACGACGTAAATAGAAAGTTACGAAATTAATAAATACTATTGTATAATAATTTACTAAATCGCTTGATATGACCATCTCTGTTAATGGAAATAACCACAGTTCGATGATACTTCACGACCGTTGAGTATTCTAGTTCCTATATAACTGTTCACTTAAAAGCGTTTTAAACACACTCAATGGCCAAACATGGCACTAAAATGTTTGCTTACGTTTTGTTCGTGGACGAAACTGATTGCATTTGGTTACTTCTCTTTCCCAGCAAACATTTTATATTTTATTTCCGTATTTAAGGTTTTAAGGTCAAGGTTGGTAATGTGTGATTTAACCTACTAGTTTTAATGTTTATTTAAAATAATAGTTTATTCGTTTACCCGTCTTTATTTATTTGTAAACCGTATATTATCGTTAAATATCAGTTGAAAGGTTTAAAAACTTTTATTGTAGTGCGTTTAGAGTCATGTCTTTGTGTTAAATCCAATTGTAAATTATTTTGTGTATTAGTGTCAGGGTAAATTATATCAGGGCACAAATAAGAAACAAAATATGTAAAATAATAAATGTTCTAAAAATATTTAATAAATAAACTAATACCAGATTTATGTCACCAAAATTATTTAGCATTATTTTAAAACAATGTATTTACTCTGTAAAATAAAACAACTATTTAATTCGATATTTACGTAAATTATATCAACCCTCCTTGTATCTATTTAAGTATAACGTTTCCTATACTTAAATACCAATAATAATAAGTATGCCAATAATTTTTATTATTGAGTAGGTATTTTTTTAAGGATAATGTTTTCTGAACACAAATATATATTTAGTTGATATAAATTATCTAACTCAGAAAAAAATAATGTGTGACTGCAAAATGTTGAATATAAAAAATATATATTTTTTACAGTTTAATTTTTGTTATAAAAGTATTGGTCCTGTAGGAAGGCAATCTTTCGGTGCCGTAATCCTTAGCATCATTGTTAATCTTGAAACTTCAGAGAGACCTCCATAAATTAGTCTAAAGTTGTTACAACGGAGAACAATAAGTTTAAGGAACTTAATCATGTGTTTCTTGATTGGTCCTTCAGAAACGAGAAAGTCAAAATATTGCATTCCTTTATATAAGAGTGAGAGGTGAGTGTGGTGATCAAACAACTTACTATTTCGTAACTTTACTTACTCGACCATTAACTTGTTATATACAAATTCCCTAAAAAATAAATCATCATTAAAGCTTAAATTTACGATTAATATTAGTAATTGTTTGCGTTCTCTTGTAAAGCTTAAACACCTTTAATGACGTTGATACTGTAAAACAGTTGTATATAAACGGTTACTAATAATCAAGTACGATTGTAAGGCATAAAGCAGTTAAAATATCCCCGTCACAGCAAACCTGCGTACAGAGAATTTCCAGTGCATAATACATGTCTTAATACCACATAAAGCCGCATACCAAGTTCCATAAACAAATGTTTACCAATAAGCGATACATAACATTTTAATTATTCTCCAAAAGAATAACACTGGGGATGAGTACGTAGGTTTGCTGAAACAGGGAACAGAAACAATTGCTTAACATAAAAATATTAATATAGCTCAACTAGGTTAAGCCACATAGCCTACCAAGTTTTATCAATATACATTCATAAATAAGCGATATATGCCATTTTGATTATTCTCCTTAAGAATAACATGGGGGATGAGTACGCAGGTTTGCTGCTACAAGGCACTCAATAATGGGGTTTTATGCAATTATCAATATAACTCAACAAGGTGAAGCCACTTACCAAGTTTTATTAATTTATGTTCATAGTTAAGGGAGACATTACATTTTACTTATTCTCCTTAAGAATAAAATGGGGGTTGAGTATGCAGGTTTGCTGCTACCGGAATCATCGGTAAATATTGATTTGTTGTGCAAATAACAATAGACCACAACCAGATGAAGCCTAATATTAAGTTTCGTTAGTATACGTTAGTAAAAAAGCGAGATATAAAATTGTTCTAATCCTCCATAAGAATAACATTGGACAACGTACTATGTTTATCACTTTTAATATATCTGTAACCAATTGACGTAGAGAAATTATAAAAAAACTGAATTGGGTCTTTTTTAGAGCTGAATCAAATGCTGAAAAATAAAATTTGACTTTTTAAAATATTACATGCAAAAACTAAAAACAAATTGTTTGGGTACATAACGCCCCAAAATACCACTTTGGATTGGTCGATGTGTCTGATTTTCAAACTTAAAGTCATAACTGTTGTTTTAGACGTTTGTACAAAATTTCATCAAAATCAAACCATTTTTACGAGAGCTATCCCATCCACGTAAACATATATACAGTTTCGACCGAATGGTGTTTTTGGGATCTGGGGAGCTCAAAACGAAAAGTTATCATGTCCCGGGCCTAGATATTGCCATGCCGACTACGGTAATAGCTTCTTCCCTGTAGGGGAAATTAGATAATCAGCGTTTTTAATAGGAGCAAAGAACGTAAGAAAACAATACTTAAGCTATAAAAAAGTGAAACAGTCTCGCTACAACTAAAACTAGCTGTTATGCATACAGAGGGAAAGCAAGAGGGCGGGAAACATATTGGATGTCGGCAGCAGGACCTAACTGACCCATTTGTTGACGATTTGATGTTAAACGTCCCTTCCTTGTTATCCAAGCCATCGACTGCCCGTTTACTTTCTATTCCTTAAAAAATATTTGATACAGCTGTAATGGCCTCAATAAAATTAATATACGAGACGTATTGGGGTTCTGCAGATATTAAATCATGTTCCATGTTTTTTGTTGTATTCATATTTTGCTTTGTTTTACTATCCCCTCTACTAAAAATTTCTTAAAGCCTGTTAACATACACAGTTTGGCTGTTACTATGGGATGAATAAAGTGATCACATGAATATAAAAAATCCTATATTAGCAATTTAGTTATTCTCTTGGGATTCCAGACTTTACGATGACTGAGAAAGAAGGAATTGAACCATATTTTGAACTCATTCGATATTTTTTTAAATTTGTAAGCTCTTTGATACCTCTTTTCATATATTCCCATTAAAACGTTAAAATATTTATAATATGCTAACAAAAAAAAGAAAGCAACATGAGTATAATAGTACCTATTATTAAGTAACAAACAGAGTGCATTTGATTTTGAGAGTTGGTAAAAATACACATAGTACAATGTTTTATTTTCTTTATGCAAGTCGGTTTAACTATATGAAACGATGAATTAATTTGTTATATATAAATTTCTATGTATCAGCTAAATCCATGTCAAAACTTGATCAACAAATATGTCAAAAGTTGTAACACAACTAATCATTTAAAAAATTATTGCGGACATTTTCCATCACTGATTAAAAACAAGTTTCACAAGTTTTTCCTAGGGAAAATACCTATAACATAACGAAATTACACAAAATATTAGAGATACAATCCAGAAAACACTGGAAAAAACACTAATTAGTGATCATTGATTGTTTTTAATAATCAGTGATGGAAAATGTCCGCAATAATCTCCTAAATATCATAGACTCACCATCACCAAAAATCAATTTTAATCAAAAAATACTGACTACATGAAAGAGTAGCGTTTGTAAAAAACTTACCATACAGTTAGAGGTTACCTAGATAAAACTTACTTATTCTGAACAATTTACAACAGAATCCATTTGATTTACGTAAACAATTGGAAAATTTAGTACCTTTAGCCTTTGTATTTGGATGATTATTAAAAACTAAATAAAGGAAAAAAATGTGTGGGTGTGGAATGTTGAAACACTAATTAAAAGTATAAATTAAATATTAGTTAATATTAAGTTGGTGCCGGCATATTAGCCCGTGCCAAGAGTAAAATAAATAAGATATAGAACCGACGAAAAAGTGTCCGAGTAAGAGAAAATCGTAAAATCGGTAAATGAGCCTGCAAAAACGTAACGACCGCCCGGTGGCTGACGGCTGTTATAGCCCTGACGTAACGACCGCCCGGTGGCTGACGGCTGTTATAGCCCTGACGTAACGACCGCCCGGTGGCTGACGGCTGTTATAGCCCTGTGATCGGTTAGTTTCTCGTCCTCATTTGATTCAAAATATGCTCAATTAAACCAAGCATAAATACAAATCTTGCTATAACGGACATATTAATGACACTAGTTACTAAATTGCTTATAATACATGACTTAATTTAGTAAAATCGAATACCTTTATTAATTCAAAACAACGTATACATGGTTAATTTGGAAGTGATATTCCAACCAATTTACGTATTAAATTAATAATAGCTATAAAATGTTTTATTATTCACTACTTTTGAATATTTTTCATATCTATAACAAGTATTTAATCTATTCCATACACAAATTAAACGGTTATCCATCCTATTTAAAACCAAAATGTTGATATTGCTAATGAACCTAAAAGTATAATAATATTTAACTAGTACTTAAATATATATATATATATATATATATATATATATTATTAATAGGGCACAGGTAATAATTTCCATGTAATCATCTGGGGTTCCAATTGTCTATAATTTGATGATGCTTCTATCTTAGTATAGAAAAATCACATTGCAAAGACATAAACATAAAACATAGCATTCTTTTACTGGACATTTATTATATGGAAATTCAATAATAAAGGCAAGTTCCCTGATATATCGGGTTCGTCGGGTGTGTAAGGCATCAAACCCGGACATGTTAGAAAGTGTCTGGGTTTTTCGCCTACATAAGGCGTTAACTCCGGACACTTTTATTTCTGTTAAGAAACGTCAAAGTCGGACAGCGTCAAATCAGGACACTATAGAAAGTGTCTGGGTTTGTCGGGTGCGTAAGGCGTCAAACGTGGACACTTTTATTTATGTATAAATGCGTCAAAGTCGGACAGCGACAAATCGGGACTAAAAATGTGTCTGCACTTGACGCTGTACAACTTTGTCGCTGTCCGACTTTGGCGCGGTCCCCAGTTATTTACTTATCTGTTTTATATCTATTTGATAAAGCTATTTTTCCTTTGTGAGTGTTATACATACAGTATCTCTGTGGGATTTATTCAGATTATTAAAAATCTGAGACTACCTTAAAGTGGTAAACTAAATAATCCAAATGTTTGGACAACAATTGGTAAGCTATTTAAGTTCTAAATTAAAGCTGGCGATATGATAAGTGTAAATGTAAACAGTTAGGCTTACCTATCAAAATCTAAAAATAAACATCCAACTATAAAAAAATACTTTACACAGTTGTAAATTTTTAAATTGTTATTAGTTTTATTAAAAACAATTAAACGCCTATGAATTTGTCTTTAATTCTTGTTTTTGTAAAAATGCATTAGCCTAATAAAAAATGTATACATAATTTATACATTAGTACCTTATTCTTTTCTTTGTGTCAAAGTAGCACACAATTTTAAGAGTCATTGATTTCTTTATTGTATGTAAAACATGCTAACTCTCACATACTTTTCAGGATTTGCTCCAGTTGCTTGAAAGGTGCTCTCAAGGACAAGCACTCCTTAACAATTACTCAAAAAGTGGACTTATTTTAAAAGTCTTGTGAACATGTTCATGCCTTCGAGGTACAGTTAACTAATGAGTATTCTTATATTGTTCAAGAAAGTTTAGTTACATTCCAAACAATATTAACACTGTGTCTAGTGGGAAAATGTACATAATAGTAAGAGTCCCCGTGTAATACAATCATACATTTGTTTCTGTATTAGTTTTATATGTTTGATTAATGTGATAATAAATTATTGTGAATTATTTTTGATTGTAATTTCTCCTTTTATGAACATATTAACTATAAGATTAACTGTATTTCATATAAACCTTTTTAATATTATTAACACACAACGGTTTCATTAACTATTTAACATAATCTTTGTTTATCAATCCAACTTTAAGCTTACATATTTAATAATTCACATTATGAATAAGTTGTGACAAGAATAATTTGATGTCAAAAACTAATAAAGGAGTCAAAACCTGTACATTTAATTGAATACAATATATTCATTTAAATCTAAAATGTGCTAAGTATTATAAATAGTACTTTTTTGTATATACAAACACTTTTTGATGCAGCCTATGTGATAGGCTACAAAGTATTAAAGATTATACTTCAGTCATCTGTAAGCTCTGCTGGATTTGTGTAAGAAATAACCTCTTCAAGTGATTTATGTTACTTCAGTTTTATTTCATATTACATTTCTTTGTGTTATAAAGTTTTATTTTAAATTCAATTGTTTCAAAAACAGAAAATGGTTATTCCAACCAGAAAGTATAGTTAAAAAAGTGACAACAATACTGCATGGTTAAATTCACAATTATGGTTGATCCAACTATACTGTATCGTACATTCCACAATACTGTATAGTAAATTCAACAATACTGTATAGTACATTTAACAATACTGTATAGTAAATTAAACAATAATGTATAGCAAATTTAACAATACTGTATAGTAAATTCAACAATAATGTATAGTACATTTAACAACTGTATAGTAAACTCAACAATACTGTATAGTACATTTAACAATACTGTAAAGTAGATCTAACCATACTATATGGTAGATTCAACCATATTATGGTACATTCTACTATACTGTATAGTTGTTTGAACTATATTTTATAGTTATTTTTACCATTCATATTGTTGATTTAACAATCCTTATATTGCAATTTTAACCATACATATAGTTGATTTAACTATATTCGATTAACTATATCAGGATTGTTGTTTTAACTATACAGTATGGTTGTCACTTTTTTAACAATATTTTCTGGTTGGGTTAACAATATTCTGGTTGTTTCTACTATATATTTCTTTCACTGTAAGTTTGATAAGGTAAATGAAAAATAAAACAAAACATGTCCCCTTTTTAACGAAAAACTTTCAACTAAATAAAATGCTAAATAGCTGTGCGTATTATATCATCGATAAAATCTAGATGTAAGTAAACAAATCGATTAAATTTAAGTACACATACTTAAATTTAATTGTATTATTACTTGCGGCTGGGCTTTATTGATAATTATTTAAGTATAATCCACAAACAAATTAATGCTATTTTATTAATTTTATTTATAAATAAAATTAACCTCCCACAACATTAAGAACAATAACTTTATAGTTTTAATATTTATTTTTTTATAACGTCATTTAATAAATTAAATAATAACCAATACTACATAATGAAACAAAGTAGGGCTCAGGAGACATTTATATTCTAATAAATCATAAAATAAATAAACATATATATACATAATATTAATAAGTATTGTATTTGAAAATAATATTGCAGCAATAATAAAAAAAGCTTTATCAGTATTTATAAAATGGTTAGATTAAGTTTTGTTGTCTTAGATTTGATTGGCTTTTCATTTATCAAAATCAATTAAAACGCCCACTTAACTTTTACCTAAAACGAACCAATTTATGAGTAAATTAAAAACATCGCTTTCTTAGCTTTTTGTCTGTAAAATCTGATATTATTGTTGAAGGTTAAGCCTTATTAGTTACATTATATTTATTTTATTTCAGAGAAGATCTAAGAATATCGCATTCAATTTATCTTGATAACGTGTTCTTAAACATGTACTATAGAATACTCAAGACGCATTACACGTTTATACGGTTAAAAATTTTAAGTTTATAAGTGTAATAAATCAATCTAAATGTTGAACATGTAATATACTCGTACATTAACAAACGTAATCGGTTATCTGTTACAGATTACAGTAAGCTTTGTATTGTTACTAACATAACTGACGTGACAACATTTTTGTCCATGTGAATACAGTAAAGCAGTTTAGAATTATTTAAGAAGGGTAAGACATACAACAGTTGATTGTATATTGAAGAAAGTTAAGAGTACCTTTGTTGAGTACATATTATTAAACAAATTCCTTAATTAATAATTTTAAAAATCTATATTTTGGGATGAATTTATAAATTTTTTTAGCTAAAATAGAAAAGTTACTTAGATATTAATTATAGTTCGCTACACGTATACAGTTTTTACGAAATGTAACCTAAAATTCATTATACCCTTATAGTAAAAATGCTTGGTGAAAACAGAGCTAATGGACTGTCAATAAGTTTTTAAACAACTCAGTAAACAAATAAAAGTAATGGCTCAAAGTGACAGTAAATTACTGAACAGCCCTCGGAAGGCAACTTGTTAAGAAAGTCTTATCCTCGTAAACTGCGCATTGTCGTAACTCGGCCTTAGGCCTAACACTTCCACTTGGCTGGAGGCCTAGCCATTGTTCGACAACTCTTTAAAGGGAAGTGTTACAAGGGTATAAAACACTCTAAGACATTCTGTGTAAGACACAAAAAACACAGGTTTCTTGTGTATTCGTATATTTACAAGGCAGTAACGTAATCTCAACATCCGCAAAGATGGCAGCATTTTAACAGTATTATAATGTAGTATAATACATCAATCAAATAGGTATAACAATTTTCACTTTGAAATATCTTTACCTTTCTTTAAACATTTTTTTTTTGGTGTTTAGTTTGCATTGCAGTATATTTAAATAAAATTCTGCCAGACTGGACTTTCTTTAAATATAACATAACACCATAAATATTTTGGACACTTCAAGATTTGAACCTGTTACCCAGAAGAAGTCCAAGACACTAACCGTTAGACTGGGAAATACTAAACTATTTTCTTTTATCCTAACTCTAGTGTATCTTTGTACAAATAAATGATGTTTTAAAAAGAATATATTATTAGAGTCATACTCTGAATTACTAAGAGACTACTTGCCACTAGTTTCTAAAAACTAATAATATCCCATTTACAGCAAACCTGCATACTCAGCGAATTTCAAAAGTTACTTCATTACGTCATGAAGCCATATACCAACTTTCATCAAAGTATATACATAAATAAGCGAGATACGAACTTTTATTTATCCTCGGGAATGAGTATGCAGGTATGCTGCATCAAGGACCAAAAAAATCGGGTTTTTATGTAAATACTAATAATTCACCACTACATGAAGCAACATATCAAGATTTACCAATTTATATCTTGACACGAGCAAGATATCACATGTTTCTTATTCCTCATAAGAATAATATAGCTGATGAGTACGCAGGCTTGCTGGCATGGGGACAAAAAAATTGGGTTAGTATGTAAATATCAGTAAACCCCAACCATATAAAACCACATACCAAGTAGTATTAATATATATGTTCATTATAAAGCGAGATATACAATTTTACTTATTCTCTATAAGATTAACATTGGACAACGTACTGTGTTTAGCATTATCTTGGTAACCAATTGACGTAGAGGAATGATCAAAATACCAAATTGTTTTTTTTTTAAAGCATAATTTAATCATGTAAGCCAAGATTTGGGATATACATAATACATGTAAAAAGTAGAAAAAAAAACATTGTTGGGGTACAAACCCCCCTTAAAATAGAGCGGCCTGTCTGGTGATTGAACTCATGACAATAGATGCTACCTTACACGTTTTATTCTAAAATACAATAAGTTCGGACCATTTTTACGAAAGTTGTCGTGCCTACTGTCACATATTATATATGAATACAACGAATAGTGTTTGAGACATGTGGGGTATATAAAAATATACCAACTATACCAACAGGTATATAAAAACCAACTATTTGTTATGTTTTATTATAATTATAAATCTGGCATACGAAATACCTAGTCTGTTCTAGTAAACAATATGTTCGTGATGTTGTTACACTCCTAAATCGCAGCTTATTTCCATTAATTTTCCTCTGTTTTGGTGATTATTTAATGCAAGACTAAAGGTTAAACATCGGAAAACATTACATAGCATTTTTTAAAGTAAGAAAGATCTTTAATTTACAACGTGTTATCCATTTTGCTAACCTAAAGTAACACTAAAACTTTTGAGGGACACTCATGATTCATCCATGGGCCATGTAATGAAGGAAATAAATTTATTTTATTAAATATTGATAAACACCTAACATTTATAAATAAATAAAAATAAATTTAAAAGGTGTGAACTAGCTAAAATATAGTCCGTTAAACAGCTAGGAAATATAGTTGCACTACAAAAACTGTAATACCCACACAAGCAGTTATGATAATCAATGATTTTTTAAATTTATACGACGATATGTTAAATGTATTTCAATACACTAACGACAAACCATTCGCTCTATATCTATGTATTCCACAGAGAGAGATAATCTGTCACCCATACACATTGCATTAATAAAATAAGTATATCGATTTGATTTCAGTTTTAAAAATTAAATTCAAAAGACCAAATTCACAAACATCGGTTTTATTTATTTAACCTTGAGTTTGTTAAATAATTATCCTATATGTTTGCAATCATATGCACAGATGTTTTGCAGTTGTTTTATCTGAAGTGTCATACTATTTGCATATATATATATATATATATATATATACTGACAGAACAGGTGTTATACGTCAGGAAGTATCACACAAACCAGATTGGGAATTCACCTCATTGCTACAGTCGTCATTATCACTTCACTTTTCTAGTAGTGTAGGCTGGAATTATTTAAATTTTTAGGATCTTTGCATGATTGATAAATTGATAAAATCACGAACATTTGAGGTAGGATAGATTTTCTCTGCTAATGACCCTTACTTACTCAGTTCACGAAATTTGTAGCTTACATTAAAATATAATTTTTTTTAAATTGTTGTGATTCATTTAAATTTATATTTTTCATGTATAGCTATACGAAATTTTTGTAACCGTTGACATATATAAATTCAAAATATGTACATTAGCCGTTTGACCAGCTTCAGACTATTACAATGTTCTTTTGCAATAAATATTATTTTACAGAGTTAAAGAGCTTTAGCTGGTATTGGAGTTTTTTAGGTTTATTGTAGCATAAACTCTAATTGAATAAAACAACTTCTATCGTAAAAGTACTTTTTCTGCAACTGATGATTGTCTCTTTAGGTCTTCAAGATGAGGGACTGCTTAGCACTACTCGTGGCCGTCTGCACGCTGCAGTCTTTCATAGGACGCTTCAGTGTAAGTAACGGCAGAAATGCACTTATAATGTTACAACCTGTATGCACTTGAAAGTGTTGTTAGAAAACAGGGTAGTATAATAACTATAAAATAATACGAATTATTTGATTCAGAGGTTAATCTTACTAAGAGGCACCTTGTTACAAAATTATTTAAAACACGAAATGGTATAACAAAGAATAATACAAAATACGTTTTCTTAAAATTTGTTACCATAAAGTAAAAAGAATACCTTTTTACTTTATGGTAACAAATGTTACTTTCCAAATCCATATTACTGCAAATCATATTAATTTTAACAAATACTGAATTTATATTATTTATGTTACAAGAATTATACCATATATAATATCCAGATCGCTAAATAAATCATAAACTTTAGCTCGAACAACAATTAGACAACATATTAACAATAAATATGAGTAGATTCTATTATAATTCCCTTACTTATCACCTCAGCAGTTACCCCTACTAATTGAGTAAGGTTGAATACAATTCAGACTGGTTTTGACTGTTTTAGTTCATCATGTTTGAATGTCTTATTGGCAAGGGGTAAGGTTATCGGTTGCATTTCAGAAATCACCATGCGCGTGCCAAAAAGTTTGATTTGATTGGTTTAAAATTACATAGAAAGGGCCATAAGGCCCTCTCTTACCATAAGGCCCTTTTTTACTATAAGCAACTATTATAAACAAATTTAATTACTTTATCTAATCAAATACAATTTTAAAATCAATTTAAGGAACAAAACAATTAAAAAAAGTTAAAATTATAAATTGGGGCCTAACAATTTTTTGTTTCGGTAATTTAAAAATTATAAAAATTGTGATAAATAACTTTGAAATTTAGTATGTACAATTAATGAAATAACTAGCTGGCCCAAGAGTCGCTGTCCTGTCCTAATGTCATTGAATTTGATTTATGTCAAATACTTTTAACTTTCATAATGAGCTCGTTCGCTACTCTCACTCGCCTATTTTTATATAGTGATATCTTCGGCATTGAAAAAAGAGTTTGAGTTTCCATTCAAGTAACTAACTGAACTTTGATTAAATCAATGGGTACTTTGAAGGCCAGTGGGACAAAGTCCTTGGATCGGATTATTTTTTTTTGTAAAAACCTCGTCCTGACATTAACGAACACAAAAATAATTACTCAATTTCGTGCATTCATTCTCAAGTTATGGCGTGACCAAAGGAAATAGGGATTCGTTTTGATATATTAAGATGTTATTAACTGATATGTTCTGGATTAATTAAATTTAAACGGTCATAACTGATTGTAAGCCTGTTATAAGCTCTTTGAAAGTGAAGCCAAAGTTTAACCGACACATAATTATAAAGGACAGAGCAATAGTTAAATAAATGCTTTCACCAGTTTTGCTTATATTGATTGATGAATAATGATTGAAGAACGTTTCAATAAATGCATCGCACTAAAAGCTCGGTTACTAGTCAAGATTTTTTGGTCAGCAAGTGTCACTGTATCGTTATTAATGCATAGTCCTAAGTTCTTGCAGTGTTACTGTAATGAACGGTTGGTCCATCACCATCTATAAGGGGTACATTGTTAGTTTTAAAGTGCAGTTTGGTTTTTAGTTTGGTATAAACAATAGTTATTGGTTAATTTTTGATTTGTTCAGTTTTAGTCCTCTTTCCTTTGACCTTTTACAATAGAGGCAATATCTGCGTCCATACTAGCTTCAGCATCTGCAATGTTAGTGAATTGAAAATAACAGCAAATCTGTAAGGCATCTGGGTATACATTGCAGTTTGAATTGAGAAATATATTAGTGAAGTCAATTTTAAAACGGAAAATAAAAAGCGCTCTAAAACAAATAGTTGGAGGAGTAAAACGGTACATGATTTAAGGCCACCAGCGTCTTGTGGGTCCCTTGCTCACAAGACCCACTAGTTTAATCTTTTAGACCATTAAGGTCCATTTATTTGACTTATGTGATGGCTAGCCGTGCCCATAAATTGTAAGTTATAAGTTACTGGCATTGACATGGTTCGTTATACTTATTCTGGCTCTGCAACAAAGCAGTTAACAACTAATTATTGTTGCTATTTAGACGGTGACGGGGACTGGATCTCAGACCAACACTCTTCAAATACCGTCAAGAACTCCCGGCATGACAGATGATCAGTACGTCGAAGTGGTTAACAACGCTTTAAGAAATATTCCTGGCGCGTCATTCTCCTTTACAAGAAGACCAGAATCTGGAAATGTGGGAAACTTAGGTAACGTCAGTCCCTGGGGAAGCCAACGTTCGCCGACCTCTAGCCCAAATGGATATGTTGACCCCAGATCGCAGAGTTACCGCCCGACCTCTTCTCCTGCGAGCTCTTACATTACACCACCTGCGGTTTCGTCCCAACAGCTATCGCAGAACCGCTACCCTGTCCCCGGCATTAGTGGAGGGAGAAGGCCAGATCCTAGACTAACCTCTAATTCATACCTCTTACCTGGAGGCTCAGGGACCCTTCAATCTGCTTATGCTGCGTCGCCAGTCGGGAATGACAATTCATACAATGGAAACCGCCGAGGCGGATGGCAGGGTACCAGCTACAACTGGCAAGGTAATACTCCTTCAGGACCGGGCAGTCTATCGACGGGCTCACAACCTGCCCCTCCACTCAATCCTAGAAGACCGATGCCATTATCCAGCAGCTCCCCAACACTGTGGAGTCCCGGACTGTCATCGACGGCGGCGGGTTATAACAATGGAGGGACAGGGAACAATTACTACTCCAAACCCTCTCCTCAGGTATGCTTTCTTAGCCCACCGCCTACTGGTACTGAAATCTTTAGTTAAATGTTAAATTATAAATATCATAACTATTATATTTGAATGCAAAATAAGGTAACTGGATTGCTATAGATTTTTATAATTTTACGATTTTTTACAGATAGCCCATAAACAATAAAACTAATATTTCCAATTTATTTAAATACCATAAATCTTTTAATATTGTAGAATTCATACGAGGTACTTTGCTAGTGTTTAATTTCTGTTGAAATTTTTCATTTATGAAAATTCATGGTTCAAACTAGAAGCCGAATAACACAATTATTACTTGAATCTGATAACCGTACTACTAATTTATTGGCCAAGGTTTTTTAGTTATCGGATATCAGGTTTGTAATTAATATTCTCTACCAGGAGTACAAGTACATACATAGGTACTGCATTAATACTGAAACTGAATTGTATATTTACATTCAACTCAGTTATATATGTAAATGCAACTCAGTTGTATATTTACATGCAACTCAGTTATATATGTAAATGCAACTCAGTTGTATATTGATCATGCGACTCAAATGTATATGTACGTGAAACTCAATTGTATATGTACATACAACTCAATTGTATGTGTAATGCAACTAAAATGTGTATTTCCCTCGAAAAAAAAATAAGAGGGGAGGAGGGGAACGAGATGAAATTTGAGGGGTTTGGACCGCTATCCATAAAAGCGTTTGAGTACCTCATTTACAAAAATACCGTAGGTGTTGAAATACAACAAAAAATAATTAAAAAGAGGGATTCCAGTCAAGAAATATTTTACGATCTTGTCTACTTCCCCTATATAAGGCCATTTGTAAGATTTTAAAGCCGGCCCTTCCTCAACAGATTGCACGGTATTGTTTATATTAAATATCTAAAAAATACCTAATAATTTATACAACCAAAATTTCGATATAACAAATAATAACTCTCCAAACAAATTCCAAAATATGAACTATTATAGACATACAAATTATACTTACTGAAATTGTAAGGGTTTTCTTGTTAAAACAAAATCAAAATCAATGATTTTGGATAAACTGTTGAGCAGAACTTTGAAAGTTAACACAATCCTTATGGGAGAAGCCCGTGACTGGAGCCCTCTTATAAATGTAAATTGGACCAGCCTCAATATATCATTAAAACAATGAATATATATATACTAATTCGATTATATTTTGTTGGTGGTTAGGATTATTAGAATAAGAGAAACTATGTTACAGGAAATGATTCTTCAAAGGAATTACAATACGTTTTGTTGTTTGTCCACACACACAAATTACATTACATGAATTGTTTTGTACAACCTCTTTATTGATCAGTGAATCAGTTCTTGTAAGGAAAATGGACTTTTATAACACAAAAGTTGTTTAATATTGACGGATATTTAATTTAATAATCACTCATTTTCTTCTAAACGTCTAGCCACAAGCTGCATCAGACAGAAAATATGATGATAAACCAGTAAGTCCAGCAATCGCTAATCAATTTGGCGGAAGAAACGGAGGAGTTCAAGCTGGAGTAGGCGGAGGTCAACAACAAGAAACATCTTCCCAGACAACACCTGTGTTTGACCCTAAGGTAAAACTTTATGATATAGGACAAAATCAGGTGTAATCTATATTGAACCACGATCATTGGTTATAAAGTGCCTGTATAATTAATAATACTATTTTTCATATAAAATAAAGTCCGGCAGCATGTATTAGGCTAGCTGTATGGGGACTGATTTATCTTTTAATATAAAGAATGAATGTTGGAATTTGAAAACGCATTAGTTGTAATAATTTAAGATTAAATAATCATGATTGAATCGTTTTTTTAGGGAACAAAATCTGCGTTCTTAGCCCGGTTGTGGGTTTGAGTCAAAGTTTCGACATGTAAATCTAATTAGTGCCTTCCAAATTTTAATATGCAGATCACCCCTTGTGATGCTGGATACGAAAATTTGGAAAAAAGCTTGATAGCAGTCATCAATTTGTGTCGTCTAAATAAAATAGACCTTCACTTTTATTTTTAATGAACGTGTTATATTTAGACTATTCGTCGAGACTGCTCAATGTTCGTCACTAGATGCATTGGCGTTGGTTCCTCAGCGTTGCAACGCGCTCGCGTAGCTGCTCCCCGTCGCCCGCGCCGCCGTAACCTGCGTCACTGGTCCTCCATGGCTTAAGGTCGTCGTCTCGAAGCTGGTATTGGACGCGCCACTCTCCTCCGCGCCGTTGATAGTCTTTGTCCCCCTAGGCTGCTTTGTCCACTGAATGGTCCCGGTTGAAGAGCAAGATTTAGGATGCCCACTGCCATTTGCTGTAGCCTGCCGCGTTGGAGGATTTCTCAGACAGATTACAAAAGTAGAGAAATCATGACGAAACATAGTATTTAGTTTGTCCACGCCGTCTTGTCACCCAGCCATCAACCTACCATCCTCCCCCGTGAACCTGCACCTGTCTATCGTGAGATGGTCGTACACGATGGGCAACCTCCGACGACCCGCCACCTCCTCAACCTCCGCCCTCAGGGCTGCTAGGCACGCACGTTTCACTTCAAATTCCCGTGGAAAATCACGGTACACTGCGTAGCCCGTATTTTTTAAGTCCTTCACCCTACTCATAATATAGTCTATATCTGAATCTTATGGCAAGTGTACTATAATAGTGTTTTTCTCCTTCCCAAATGGATGAGCTCTATTTATGCATATTTGATTGTTTCCTCACATTTCACTGCAAAAACTACCGACCACCTGCTTAGTCTGATATTCTCTCTCCCCACTTTAAATCTTTGAATATAAGATTATTTCTCTTAGATCGACTCTCTAGATCTAGAAGCTTATCTAATAAATACTTATTCTAAATCTTATTATCCTCGATTTTCACATTTTGTGACTGATTTTCTTCTCTCAAATGCGACTCTTGTTGAGTAAGGTTACCCAGGTCACATTTAGTCGCTGAACTTGAAAGTTTCGATTGAAGTAGATCAGACATTAAATCCCTCAAAGAAGATCTTAATTATCCATTGGTAAGATCACCAACCTTTTCATCGTCGTTACCCATAACGTTAAGTCCCATACTCGGTCGGTCCCCGGGAGATGCTGGTGAGGAATGCGATATCGGCCGTTTAGGACTTCTAGGTGTAAAATATTTGCTAATTTTACCCTCAGTTATTAAAAGCAACACTGTGCACGTTAAATGATATTAAAACTATAGTGATCTCCCGAAGCACAAGAAATTTCGAACTATCCACATCACATGCAAACGTAAACGTGTCCGTCTCTGACTACGCTGTGAATAACCGCAACCGTGTTTTACTGAAAACTAAAAGTTCAGCGCACTGTCCGGCCTAAATTATTAGTCAATTGTTACTAGGGCGCTTCTAATCAAATGTACACACAAACTGATAACTAATACCGTAATTATCTGTAGACTTTTAAATAACTGCTAACATTGAGCCAGCCTACCTAACCGCACCAGTGGTGCCAACCTCGCCAACCTTTCGGTCAAGTACTAAGTACCTAAAATATTTTACTTTTATTGATGTTAATACGTCTCATGTTATTTGAAATGTCATGATCACTTCGTTTAAAATTACAATTGTGTGTTTAGGGTGGGAACGACGCAGCTTCAAAAGTGGCGGTCGCTATCGTCAATGGTTTGCGCAATATTTGGAATACACAAGGTGGTTTGACGGGTGGAGAGAAGCTCATGATGGATACTTGTGAGCAGGTATTAGCCAATCAGCAGCCAGCTATGAAGGAGATGAAGAAGTCTGACAAAACACTCCTGGATGTCTTACCGATATGGAGAGAAAAACTCATCGTCGAACTTGAAAACTTCTACCAAAAAGAAGTAAGGGCTACAGAAATATCCAGGGGATCACAGCACTTGAATAGTATGCTTTGGGTGTTTGCGGAGTGCGTAAGACCGAAACTGGTGCTTATGAAGGTATAGCTGATGTTATCATTATGATGGACACGCCGACCTTATCACCATTCCTGGTTTATCTCATGTAACCTAGAATGGTAGTAATCTCGGTTGTTGATATAGGGATAAAATTAACTTACAGTAAATAAAAGTTAAATAAATTTATTAAACACATACTAAAAGAGTTGTTTAGAGAGTTTTAATCCTTTTGTTCTTTATTATATTACATAGTTATTTAATTAAACGTTCGAAGGTCTGATAACTGGAACTAAACAAGTGACGGTATTCAGCTTTAAATATTGTGACTATAATACATGTTACTTCCAGGAGACTGGTAAACAATTTCTTTTTAGTTTTTTATTAGTTTAAAGGAGGAATGGATTAACCCTGGACTTGTTACTACCTAAGGTCGGCCATGTCTCGGTAATCCTATTAAATTGGTAGCCAAAGAACAAACGTCAATATAAATAAAATGTGTGGCTGCAGTTTGTCACTTTTTATATACACCTCCTTTATATAAGAAACACATAAACATATCTTGCATTTATAAACCTTTACATGGCAAAGTTTATAAAATAACCAAAAAAGAATGTGACATGAATGACAAATGTTCATACTTCTCAAGGCCCTTGGGTAATACCTAGTGTTGTTTTATATCTGGATTTTTACTTGTTTGGTTCTTTCCATGTGCCTTTTTCATCTTCAAAACACTTTTGATACTTTGTAGTTTTAAGGCGTTAAAATATGTTATTTTAGTTTTTAAAAATTAACCTTTAATTAAATTACTGAATTTGGCCGCCATTTTGGGAAAATGGCGGTGTTCCAACAAAGATATTTTTGGAGACTTTTCATATGTTATTCGCAATAATTTTCACTGTGAAATTACAATGGTTTCATCTGTATTCTAATTATTTCCATGTCAAACCATATATTCAGGAGCCTAAAAACCATATACATACATTGGAAATTCATTTAGTACGCAGGTTTGCTGCGACGAAAGTATTAATCTTTACATCACTAACAAAGAACCTAATAACTGTGGTATATTATCAATTTGTTTTGGGTTTACATTAATTTCGATATACGATTTTGAATAAAATATAAGTAGAGTGATTTTACATTGGATTTAAGGGCGCTTGTTTTATAAAATACAATTGCAACTGTATGTTATCATTAATTAGTCTAACCGTAATCATAGCCATAAATTCAATCTCTTTGTGGACAAATAATGACATAATAAATTATATTTGTTTATACTCATTTTTTTTTTTAAACTATATACTGTTAATCTATTGCAAGTAGGAACGAAAGGTATACAGTTAACAAATGTACCCTACCTTAATTTATGGTAATTATATCAATGTACCATATCAATGTCAATTATATATGTAACTATATCAATGTACCAATGGCAATTACGGTACACAAACACAGTCATACTTTAACGGTGTTCGAGATATAAATATATTCAATTATATACTATACTATCCAATTCACACATCGTTCAGTAGATTTCTACTAACTAACTTTGTAGTTAATATTTTGCATAGATTTCCTTTGCTGAAAATGCTAAGCTCCACTGTAAAGATGGTAACGTGTATGTTTAAGATTAAGGTCCGTTAACTTCATGTGTATTCCAAAGGACTGAAGATTTATTGATCGTTTATACAGCACTGAATATTCCCTGAGAGGCAAAAAATGAGGCTGTTAACTTTGACTGCTGACTGTTGTTGCGATTTTTATATCAGTGAATTGGCTTTCACCTTTTCATATTTATAGATCTACAGCATGTAGCATTTCTTATTTAAATACTGTTTAAGTTATTCAATGAAACAACAACAAACTACGACAAAAAATGTTATTACATAATCAGCAACGTATTTATTATGTTTCATTTATATTTGTTGTATAGTGCGTTTAGTGTGTTTATTTTACTAGAAATTATTTATTCCATATATTAAAACAAATTTTATTTATTTGTTTTTTGTTGTTTTCTTTTAGTGAGAGTACAAAAAACAGCCACGCTCTTACTAGTTCAGGTAGCATGCCATAAACCTCCTCTACCATAAGACCCTGGCGCTTGGACCGTTTTCCACATGTCATTCGCCTAAGGCTATATTTGTGCTACGACCACAAGCCTTTCCCCCATTTGTTTGCTTGAAGAATTACAAATACCTAGTCTGCAATCCGGTCCAAAATAGTTGATAATGCCACTAACATTGGTGTGGATAATCTCTCGTCCACTTGAGACACTTAGTCCTACCCTACTTGACCTTCCCCTCCATAATCCTCACGCAGACACTGCCCACCGACCCCTCAAGTAATCGTGTAGCATCTAGGCCTTTTCCGCAAAACTATGGCAAAAGTGTGTTCCGCGTCATAAACAAGGCCCGGACAGTAGTTGCGTACTCAACTGGTTAACCGCTTAACCGGTTAACCGGTTTCACCCAACTTTTCCATGTATGACTGTACACTGGTCTTAGGTAACAACAACTGTCTGATGGAGACATCCTCTTCTCCGTACCACAGATGGACACGTTTCTCTGGTGGACACGTTGGATGAGCCTGGTGGTCCAACGTCCACGTGGGCCTTGCTCCAGCTTTCCTGCCTTTGTTGTTTGGTGCTGAAGTACTCTTTTGATTTCGCAGCATCCTTGCCAATTTCGCATTGTCAATGTTAGAATGTCTTTCTTTACGCTGACAAGAACTTGACAGGGATGACACTAGCATCCACAAGGCCACTGAATTGTACTTATTAGTAGCTGATAGAAAAAAATGCTTAATTTGAATGTTCAAGAATTTGTATTGCAATTTGGGTATTCATAGAATTGTTGATTTTAAATCAAATACTAATTGCAATTAAAATAAAAACGTTGTGACTTTAAGATTATACCAAAGAAGAGAAAGCTGTTCAAATTAGTTTTTGGCTGTCTTTAATCCAAACACGTACATAGCTAAATTTAGTTTGAGATAGAAATCTTTGAAATAGTGAAAATACCTGGTCCCGTTTGATTTAGTGAAGAAATATATTTGTACATCATATCTTATCATGCAATAATCCCCTAATTCTAAGTAATGAAAACCAGTAGTTATATGAGCTTCTCTAAAATGGTGTTTAACTGTAGAGGAGCTCAAATTTACCGGAATATAATTTTAAATAACATTTGTAATTACAAAAAAACAACAAAGTAACATAATCTTTAAATTTAAGAAATAATGAATTACAATTGAAATATAAAATAATGGACTTAAAATACTTAGTGTGTAACTTCAACTTACTAATACAACTCTAACCCAATTATTACAATATTATAGATGTTTATCATGTTTTTATTATTACATACCAATTGTTAATAGTATATTTCGTCATTAGGATCAAAAGTGGATCTTTTTAATACGAGCTCCAGTTTAACAGCCGAGGCGAAGCCGAGGCTGGAAAATGAGCGAGTATTAAAAAGACACTTTTTATCCCAGTGACGAACTATATTTTTCGTCATACTGCCAAAAAACTTAAGGTTTAAATAAAAACAAAAGTAAAATTTACGTACTGTGTCTTCATAACCTCAAATGTTTCTTTCAGCTTGTCTCTTGAAACAATCAGCTGTTGCACATGCATAACTTCGGTTCATTCATATCTATCGGTTGTTGAGTCGATCACTTCAAACCAATCATTGTGGTTCGAATCAATCGGTTGTTCCTAAAATAACAATACAACAATGAATGTTTCGATAATAACAATGAATGTTTCGATTATTTATAATCGAATGAATTTTAATCGATTTATGACGACCTCGAATCAAAAGTATCATCAACAATGATCTTTTTAGTCCTAGTACGATAATGATCATCAAAACATATGTTATTATCCAAAGACTAAAAAGAAGAACTTTTGAATCTCAACGCATCTGTCAAAAACAGATGTTTTTGAAGCAGTATGACGAAAAAACCTTTACATACATATAAATGGTTGTGAGAGGTGATAGAGAACGGCTAGCGTGGCAAGATAAAGGTGGATGTCACTGTCACTGTGTGTTCCTTGCAAACATGAAATATGCAGTCACTTTGATATTAGCATTGCCACAGAGTTCACATTTCAAGAGCCGGCGACGAAACACTTTTACTTCAGATATCAGATGGACGCTCGGCTAAAGTGTTAATTTTAGTCTCAGAAACCCTCTGTGCGGTTCGTCTTTAGTTATTTTCAATTGTCACTGCCAATTTTCACTGCTATTGGATTTTGTAACCAACATATCCAATATTCCAAAGCACTGTTTGTTTTTAGACACAAAAATGTCAATCCCTTGCAGTTTTCCCTCCAACCAACAGAACAGCAAAATTAAGAGTAGGATACTACTGCAACTATTATGAGTACAGTGGAACTAATTCAATGATAAACTTATTAGTTAGCATAACAATCATAATACAGCATCTTAGATGTTAAGAAATATCTAGTCGATGTTTAAGTATTTGTAAAATATAATAAAATTCTATAAAGTTACTAGAATAATATTACACAATTAAATGATTTTATAATATTTATTTAATAGATACATACTTAATAATAGTTACTTAATCTAAATATAAGAATGTTTTTACTTAATTAGTTTGTTATAAAACTTTCTTATCTTATAGTTTTATTTATTACTATAGTTGATATATGCGTAAAAGCAATATATTTCATAAAATATCGTTGATTGAAAAATTTGAAATTTTTTTATCAAAATTCTTATAATTAAAGTAAATAATACTTCAAGTACTTATTTACTTTACTTTAATTATGTGTTTTATATTTTATGTTATTTAAATATCATAAGATTGTGTTAGTGGTGCCAAACTGCGGTAACCATTTAAAAAAATGAAACCACTCGTGTTATACCATTAGCAAACAGCGACAAAAAAAATAGTGGCGTAATAACAATTTAATTATTTGACTAATAATTTACCCTCACTGCAAAATGAAATGTTTTGTACAAGATTAAACTGCAAGTAAACGCCGACCAGTAAAACCTCACGGTAGATTCTT
This sequence comes from Allygus modestus, assembly GCA_963675035.1. Classification (NCBI taxonomy): domain Eukaryota; kingdom Metazoa; phylum Arthropoda; class Insecta; order Hemiptera; family Cicadellidae; genus Allygus; species Allygus modestus. The sequence continues at coordinate 11,177,911 of OY776115.1, forward strand.
GTGGTCAAGTTGCTCTGTATTCCACTACCGACTCTAGCTATGGGGTCTCCCTGACTGGGGATGTTTACTGGAATACGTTATTGGGGCTGCGGGTGTTTTGGAATAGCGTATTAGCTAAGACCTCTGTATAACCTTTATTTAAGTGTAAGTTGTTTGCTTGAATCTATAATTTATTTAATCTTAATGGCGTTACTTTAACCAAGTACTCGTAAATATAGGTTAATTCTTCAGCATATGTACTGGTAGTGTATTTTTAGGTTATAATTGAATGACTCACACATACTATAACTAACAATGTAACCAACTTATACAGGGTGTAACAAATTCCAAGCCCTCCCCCTCTATTTGCGTAGTTTATAGTGAAAACGAACAATTATCCTTTGGGTAGTGATGGTAACTTAATGTGTAGTTTATTTTATAATGATAACATCTTTTAGTGTCCTAAAAATGAGGGATTTTGGGAACAACTCACTTTCAGCGAATTTCCCATATACGGAAGAAACTATTACCGTAGGTCTCATGGTAAGACTTAAGCCCAAGACCATGATAAATTTTTTTTTTGAGGTCACCATATATCAAAAACTCTATTCGTTCAAATTTATATATATGTTTATATGTGTCCGTAAACAGGATCACTTGAGTATAAAGTGTCCGATTTCGATGAAATTTGGTTCAAATGTGTAAGTGACATTCATGACTTTACGTCCGAAAACCAGAAAAATCGGACCAAGTGAAGGGGGGGTTTATGGGGGTTTTAAATTTTCCAAAAATCGGTTTTTTGCACTTTTCACCATACAATTTTTAAAACACTCAATTTTCGTTTTCAGAATTTTATAGAGCTTAAAAAAAATAATTTAGTAATTTAAATTATTAACCTAGGTCAAGTGGTTGAGGATAAAATCCAAAAAACCTGCTCATAAAATCTCCCATGTTAATCTTATGGGAAAAAGGTTTTTTCGTTTTTCCTCAGTTAATTTTAATGTAAACTTCATATTTGCTTTTGCCAATCAATTCAGCTCTACAAAACAATCATTTTGGTATTTAAATTGTGATTCTACGTCCAACCGTTACAGAGATATTCAAAGTGCTAAACACAGTACGTTGTCCTATGTTATCCTTATGGAGAATAAATAAAATTTGATATCTCTATTATTTATGAATGAATATTGATGAAACTTGGTATGTGGCTTCACGTAGTACTGTTATATTGGTATTTGTACAAACAATTGATTTTTTTGTTGATGATCCCAGTAGCAGCAAACCTGCATACTCAGCCCTAATGTTATTCTTAAGGAGAATAAGTAAGGTTTTATATCTCTCTTAATTATGATCATAAATTAATAAAACTTGTATGTAGCTTCACCTGGTTAAGTTATATTGATAATTGCATAAAAACAAATATTTAGTGTTCCTTGTTGCAGCAAACCTACGTACTCAGCCCTAATGTTACTCATATAGAGAATAAAAAATGCCACATATCACTTATTTATTTATGTATTCTTTATGAAACTTGGCAAGTGGCTTTATGTGGTAGTGAGGAACATATGTATGCACTGTAAATTTGCTGAGTACGCAGGTTTGCTGTGACGGGGGTATTTTATCTTAACACCCTAATTTAAATAGGTCTAAGGAAACATGAGAAAGGTGACAACTAGATGCCGCTATCTCTTCTCTTATGATAGTGGTAGCTAGTCCAAATTCATGCTAAGGGTCCAGTAGATGCCACGAGAGCAAAGAAGAAAGTATGAGCACAGTTCAAATGTTCAAATTTCTCTCTTACGTAACCACGTTATTGAATTCTTCAATTAAACGACAATTAATTTCTTGATTATTCTAAAATACTATTTTTGTATAATTTATATATGTATAAACATATGAATTCTTGGTTACTTGTTATCCTTTGAAATTAAATTTGTCCGACAAAGATTTAGAGGGAAAATATGATATAGGGAAAACGAATTTCACTTATAATTAAGGACACCGTTAACATTCCAGATTGTCAATGGTACTTGAAACTGCAGTGATGTTTTTTATAATTGATTGGAGGTAAAAGAAGGTTCTTCTGCCTCAGACATTACAATATCAAACGACACATTTGCAATTCAATGTCCCGCTTTGGAAAACAGAACGGTTTTAATAAAATATTCATTTACGTCTAAACTATCAAAATAGGTTGGGTGTATTTTCTTCTGCTAAATTGATAAAATTTTATCAATCTTCAGTTTATCAATAAATAATTAAACACGCTATATATATAAATAATACTTAAATTACATAACCTTTTTTGTATACATATTTAAACGAAAAATCTTTAAAACAGGTGAATTGATAATATTTTTCCATAGTAAAATGTCCACCAGTAAAACCTCACGGTAGATTCTTGTGGTCAAGAATAAAACACTAATACACTCTATTATTTTTTTAAAGAATAAATAAGTAATTCTCAATACTTTTAGCAAGGCTTTAAATTCAATGTAAATCAAAATAAAACATCCTTTGCAGTTTAATAGTTTTACTAAGAAATGTAGTGTCACGCATAATGGAATCGAAGAGCTGTAAGTCTTGTTTCTTACTGCTGGGGCGAGGGTTGTGTGTTTCACTTATTGCTGGTGATAATAATGTATGGGTCCCCGGTGCGGCGGCGGAGTCTCAAACATCATCTTGACTACTGCGGCTGTAACTTGTAAGGTCTAATCACTAACATAATACCATCGTCTAACATTTAAAACGATAAAGCATATTAGTACTTAATAAAAGAAGGTTGATATATTGATATAATAAATATGTTTGGTGGAATTAGATAAATCTGTAAAACAGGGGAAGTCCTAAGAATATAATAATGGAAAAATGATTGTGGTAGTTTATTATAAATCCATAATTAATACAAAAATAAGAGAGGTTATAAAGTGAGTTATTTGATGTTATAAGCATTTAATTATTGAATTTTCACCTAGGTTTTCCTTTTAGTTAATAAATGTAATACAAAGAATGAGTAGTAATTAAGTTTCTAAGGGTTTTACATCTGATAACATTTGTTTTCAAATGAGTCCCTGTTTTGTTATCAAATTAAACAATATAATTTGAAAATGATTCAACTGGTTCACTTCCAAATGAAGTGATAAAATGTAAGGACATAAATAAAAGTGTTATTTTGTGTTAATACGATAGTTTTTGCTTATTCTGTTAATGTATATCACCAACTATCACTTCATCACTCACTCTTAAACCCTAAACATATATTGCAATAGATAGAATACATTTTAAGAATAAATTAACTTGAATGTATCAATAAGTAAAGAGAGAACCTACTTAAGTGAGGATATCAATCGTCAGAACATATGTGAGGGCTGAACGTTTATACGACACCGAATATTTTCCGTTTGCTGAGAAATGGAGCAATAAACCTTGAGTCCCCCACTGATGATGGGCTTCGATATCATGGAATTGACTGTGCAACTTCAAATCCTGTGAGTTTTGCTACAGGAATCAATTTGTAAACTGGAATTATTCCGGAAACCTTTTTTATATATCATAACGGTTAAAGTTTATTCGTCTTTAACTTTTTTTTACAATAACTCGAATTTTAGCTAGAAATAACGACAATCTAGATTTTGGGGTTTAAAGTATATAATGAAAAACGGCTTTACGAAGTAACTTAAGCTGGTAAAGATATATATGTATTTTATACTTTTATTTTAAATTAGGATTTAAAATACATTGTTGGTTAATGAAGATTATTTATTTCATCATGATGAGGAATTTTGCTTGGTATTAGGATAACCTTGAAAGTTGCACGTGGTTTTGCGTATTTAATTTACAAACAATGTTTTGTATAGTGATATTGAACTTTGCTAATTGCAAATTGCATGTAAATGTTCTTGGCCTAACATAATTGCAGCGATGTCTGTTTAATAGTTCCTAATGTCAGTGGACTAAACAACACTCTTATGTCACGATGAAAATAATAATGTATTATTTAGTTTATTCCTACAGTTTATTAAAATATTTTTAATACTTAAGATCTGCAAAATTAGTAGATTTATAAGATTTAAATATATTTTAATCATAGTATATTTTTTACTTAAAACTATTCGTTATAAACTGCAAATAATTATTGTTGTGTTTATTTGTAATATTGTGGATTATGTATTATTAACAATTAATTCAACGTCCAAATCACAGTGCCTCAATATTCTCCAGGAGGAGATTAAGGTAAGGAGTTTAACTGGATATATAATATACCAAAATGATTCTTATATATTTATTTAAAATGTGCTAAGGTATTTCATAGTTTGGAATTGAACTAAGTAATTTAGAGTAATAAAAAAATATTTATGATGTGAGTTAGGTTAGGTCATCTTATTTTTACATACAATTTACATACATTTTACAGTTTGCACAACTCAGATCATATCTCAAGGCATAAAGCATTAAATATATTTTTACACTGATCAAAATAAACTAGCACGTTCAACTCATAAATATATAAAACAAAATATCCTTAATATCCAAACAAAACCAATAGGAAATAAAAATATAATAAAACTGAAAAAAAACTTGGAATAATGTTTTGTCATTTCTTGTTGGCTTACAGTGTCACTAAGCACTTCGTGTGGTTCCCATTTTACCATGTACATTTTACAGTTGTACGTGGTGCTATTAACTAAAATTACAATCTGTGTTCAAAAAGTCTGACAAATAAATAATATTATTTCCACAACAAATTTATATATTAACAATAAATTTAAAATTGTATTTGATTTAATAAACTGTAATAAATATTAAATATTATTTTATGAATGGTGAAACTATTACGTTTTATATTTAAATTATTATTATTTTTGTATAATTAAATACATCTTAAATGGGTTAGGATTTTAGTTTTTTGAAACGTTTTTAAAGATTAATCATAATTCTATTTGTAAAATAATATTTGCGATGTATTTGTTTTTAATGTTAAAACAAATGAGTACAGTTATTTAATCCAAACTAATTTAAAACAACATTTGCTTTTTATAATTAAAGACAAATGATCTACTAAACAGTTATGTATTTATTTTGATTTAATTTAATTTAAATTATGGTGGTGCATTGTCGGTAACACGGGGTTTGCTTGACTTCAAATGAATAAAAAACCTTGTTTTAAAAAGAAAAATATCACCTTCTTTACTATTGCGATTTCGATATATTAGTAGTCTGCAACTAACACCAAATATATAAATACATAATCATGATGTTAATTTTGTAATGCTTAATCCAATGGTGAAATATAAAATTATAATGTTTTATAATCCTACGCAAATTATTCAAAACCTGATTTTGGGGTTTAAAATATCCCCTCACCAAACAAAAAATTTTTAGTTTTTGCGGTATGAGTTTTTTTCTAACTTAAACTTAAACATATTGTTTTAAATTATTTGTCGTAAATTTAGTTAACTTCGGATAGACGTATATATAACTTAACATAACATACCTTTCGATAAACACATCAAGTTAACGAATGTTGATTTGTGGCATCTAGGACCATCAAAGCAAAAATATATCATAATCCTGGCTCTATGTCTTACAGTAAAAAAAACTATGGTAATGGCTTCTTCCCAATAAGAAATAAAATAACCAAAAACAAATGTGAAAAGAAAATTCTTTCAATTTGTATGTATTAATATAAGCAAGAAAAACGAATAAGACAAGCCTTTTAATTGCCGTTTTCATTTCGATGGACATAGCGAAAAACTACCTAGCAAGATACATTTTAAGTGACTGCATTTTGTAAAGAGCCGGTAAAAGCAGTATTTAATTACAAATTGTAATTAAATTATAATACCCTGTTATAATTAATAACAGCCTTGTAACTAATGATAAGTTTCATGTAATTTAATTACTTACCTCATATCAATATGAAAAAGGTTGAAGTCAAGTGGCAATTTATTTTCAAACTCAAGTATAGTTTATATAACATTGTAGGGTTTCCTATTATTTCTTATAACAGCGCATTGGGTTAAAAAAATATATTAAATTATTACATTTTTTATCAAATACTTTGACAGGATAAAAACTATTTAAAAACCCTGAAGTATTAAGTTTTTTAGAATCACATTATTTTTGTTAAAAATCATGAAGTCCCAGCAATTATTCTGTTAGTGTAGTTAATAATCATTCTTCATCCCAAAAACTGTTATGGTTTATAACTTATATTTAAACATTACCTAATTGTTTATAGGTTATATTTTATATAAATTCGAGAATCTTGACACGTAATATAAACATTAGGTAGTGTTATTTACAACGACCTATTACATAAAATGTTTAGGATTTACACTTAGTTTAATGATAGAGAACATGGAATATTATCAAATTAAAAACCTGAAATTCCTTTTAGCTAAAAGTAATCCTCCCACTCACTTGAGAGGCGAAGCTGTGGGTCACTTGATGGGGAGAAGTGAAAAGCCAGTAAGGCCTGGTAGTAGTATTAAATATTATTAATAAATAGTTGTCCTTTTTAATTATCCTCACAAATGATGTTTACTTCTCATAAAGTCTCTTAAAGCAAAAAGTGTAGGTGTGTAATGTCACATGAATGAAGCATTATAGATTTGTCACGCTGTATTATCCATTTATCTTTATATTTAAACCATTTTTTATCTTAAATTGACACTATATCATAAATAAGGTATTTTTGAATAATCTAAGTTTTCATAGTTTTGCAATGTTATAAATTGTATGTACTTCAGCTCTTCGAGTTGTAAACTGAGAAAGGGTTAAACTTTACAATTTTGTATCAGTTTAAAATTGTTTAAAAGTGGTCAATGGCTTGTTTGATTATCTTATTTTTTGACCCACTTAAACAAAATATAAATAAATACTATACATCAGGTAGTGTGTCAATAAAATAGTAACTGTTGATCAATAGTTAATTTACTCAAATTTATCTTGAGTAATGTCAGAGTTTTTCTATTTGAATTTAAAAGCTTTATTATTTTTACCTCTTTCTATACAATTGTTGTCACTATTGTTCTTTAAAAAGAATCATAAAACAATTATTTCCGACAACCAATCTAGGACGTAAAGGACCTCAAAGGAATAATTTATCTAAATCAAGAAGTGTATAATGTATAGGCTAACAATATTTAGTGAAGCCTTTTATATTATCACTTAATAATGATAACATACTAAAGGATAAAGTAAAAAGCTTATTTCAACGTTTATAATATACTTGTAGCTACAATCCTTAATATAATTACTGATCAAACAAAACTTTCTCTACGATAAAACCTCAAAAAAAGTCTTTAACCTTTAAAAGGCAGCGTTATGATAATAAGTAACATGTATTGGACCCCTGATTATTTTGTATTTAAATGTAAATATTTATGTACTCTAATGCATCCACTAGGTAATGCGACCACTTTGTAAACCCAACACCTTCCGCTTTTACAACTCATGGCTAACTAAACGTGCAACCTAACAGGCCTATGGTTACTTTAACAAGTCTTGTGGTCACATTGGTGCAGTTATGTGACTGGTTTGGTTTGCTTAGGTGTTTATGAATTGTAAATTACCACACACTTTTTAGTAGATATGTAAATAAGAATGTAGTTTGTGAAATTAGCCATTAATTATCGTGTAATGAATTTTACATTATAAACTAATAAAAAATGTTTAACTGGATTTAACAGTTGTTTGATTATCTAACAACTCTTATATCTAAACTTAAATAAATGTGTACATCTGTAACTGGATAAATTTGATATACATAATATTGCACGATATATCCGTGGAACTACATTTGAATACTTTTGAACCAAAATTTCAGAGAGGCAAATAATCAATTCACCAGTCAGTTCCCTTAATAAATAACAGTTCAGAATATTTATGTACAAACCGTATTATTGTTTTAGTTACTGTGATGTTAGATATGGTTATATAATATTTAACGTGGATTTTAACATCTTCAACATGGTACTTGTTTAGTAAGCTTTGGTCAAATGCTTGTATTGTTTAATAATAGGTTATGCAAAATAGTATATTAGAATCTTTAGAGCAATGGACCCCTTTAACCATAACTTTGTTTTCGGTTGATCGGTTACGGTTGTAGTTATTTGACATTAGTTCATTATGAAGACGTTAGGACCACGTTAAACAAAGAATAACTTGAAGAAATACAAATTGAAAACATTGGTGATTGTTAAAGTGTTAAGGGCTTTATGTAATACTTAATAACAGCTATATAAAAATCGTTGTGTTTTATTAGTACTGTATACACAATATGTTTTAAAGTTTAATTCACGTAACGCTAATAGAGAACAAGTTATAAAAAATAAAATAAAAAGTAAATTTTGTTTGTTGATTTGTATTTCTGAAGTTCTAAATAAATCTTATTAAAACAAGTCATAGGTAAACATTTTTTTTATTTGATTAGGTAATACAAATATTGCGTACATACACTGCCTATACATGTATTGTAAGGCATTTAAATAAAATAAAAAGTTCTTGGAGTACATAATATGTATGACTTGCAGTAATACGTGAGGGGATAATACGAGTGCTGCAGTCCCTTTCATACATTGCAGAACTAGATAAGTACTGTCATCTGTCACCGCTTATCCCCAGACACGAGTTGGCATTGCATCAACATTATTAAACTCTTTATTAAATTGTGGTTTCAGTGTTATCTTGCGTGCTATTTATAAGCTAAACGTTTATTAAATTATAACTTATTTTCCACATTCCATGTAAGCAATTAAAAAATTTTTTTTTCAAAACTTCTTTCCAACTCTTTTGTACATTATTGTATTTTTGAATGATTGACGTAGATATTTTATTTTATTTCATATAAATATTTAAATTCTGGTCTAATCCGATTATTATAAATAATGTTAAGATAGGATTAAACTACTGAGGTATCGGTCGTATTACATACTATTTCATAACTAAGAAATATTTAACTTCTAGAGTCGAATGATAACTTTAACTACATAAATGCGTACTCTTACTTCTATCAAGTTGGTATTATATAAATATTCATGTAAAATAATATACATTTATAAGACTATCAAATATTAAATTTCTTTGTGATTCTGATATTTTTGGTTTGCAGATGAAATTTATTACTAATCTAAAAACCTTAAATCAACTCTCTGGCTATTATTAAAAACGTATATTTAAAATAAATATAAAATGTTTAATGATTAATAAGATTTTTAAACTGCATAACAATTTATTAATATGTTTGCTTTAAATTAACTGCAGAAAGACAAGGGTTGTTATAAAACATATAAATAGGTAAAACTATTGTTTTATTTTATGTGAAACTAAACGACTTTAGTGTAAATTAAAGCAGTTAATATATCATAACCTCTTGTACAAGCATACGTTAAGTAATACGTTATTGAAGACGTCAAATTTTAAGGGAATAATTAACGAATTAAACGTTGGTATTTTGCCAAGAAGCAAGGAAACTGAAAAATTACTAAACGTAGCAGGCTGGAACCAATCTGATGAATAAATTGGTAGCCAAGCAGAACACCTGAGATCTGGATGAAGGATGACTGCATTAATCATCTTGTACACTGAGTTATGAAAATACTGGATGTACGGCATGGATAATAGGTTTTTTTCAGATTTTTATGATTATTATTCTTAAAGCAAAACATTTGGAATTTTTCACTGTGTAACCAAGACAGGACATATAAGCGTGTTCTGTATGGTAAATAAAAATAATAATACACACCTTAATGGGTAAAGAGAGGTTTCAAGATTTACTCAGGCCATACAATTTTTTAAATATTGTTCCGTATTTGTATGAATTGAGCAAAGGATGTAACCAAAATGCATTTATATATATATAAAAATTCAAATAATGTAGGGTACATAGCAGCCCAACGTTGTTTTAAATTTTGTGTATTGACAAATAATCATCTGCTTTTGTTTGATACTGATGTTAAATGATGTAAATTCTTTTTTATGTTTATTATAAGGTTTAGTTTCAGTAATTTAATAGATTCTGAATCAATATTCATCAATTTCAAAGGATGTATAAGACAATTTTTATATTTTACTCATTGTATTTTTCAATTCCTGGTTTAAAAAAATTTTATGTTAATTTTAAATTGAAGGGATTTTAAATTGAATTGGTGGTAGTAGTTCACTTAATAATCGTAAGGAATATGGTTATGTTTTGTTCTTGTAATATCGTATATAATTTGTTGGCAATTCAATGCCTAGTTAGTATTAATAATAGTTTCCTTTACTAACCATGTTTTCTCAGGATTCTAAACTTGGTAGCTTAAACTACCACATATGTGATTGTTATTTTTTGTCTATAACTACTTAAGATTCTAATGAATTTGAACAGTTTCTGAAAGTTTGTTGTTTGCTGTAACTTCAAAACTTTAAACCTGAAGCAGCGGTGTACAAATCAGTTCTGCGATGTTTGTCTGCCTCAGTACAGTTCTAGAGCACTCTAGGGACAACAGCCGTAACTAAAGCGGTTCTTCTCTGTATTTCGTTTCTGCCTTCAGCTTCTAAGAGGCAAGGGTTTAAATTTTACTTTTGAATACAGTTTGACCAATCCAATTCACTAGTTTAATAATCGTCAACAAATTTGATAAGTCTGAATCAAGTTAATTATCTAACCAGTTTTGTAACCTATTCAGTATCACAACTATAAGTTACAAATATTTACTCATACGGATGGGTATGTATGTAATGGTTTCAGTGCTATTTTAATTTTTTTAGGTTTGAAGCTGTATCAAGAAGTCATTTCTTTGGTCCATTCATTTTAAAATTTCATAAAATTCTAGTTGAAAAGATGGTTATTAAGAAGCATATCTGTAGTTTTATTTTTATTTGTATCCCGTGGAATACAATTATATATTTTTTAGAAGATAAATTTGTATGAAATTATATGCAAATATCGTAACTTGATCATTTAAAATCAAACTAATCGAAACATATTATTACTTAATTAATTATAACTACAGAAATTATAATAATAGGTTTTTATGTTAATTTTATGAAAGAAAAAAAAATTGTATATTGTAGTATCTTGGATATGGCAAAAAAACTAAGATTCAGATTAGTAGCTTATGCTAACTAAATATGTTATGTGTAATATTAAATCTGTAAGATAAGATGCTAAAAAATGTGAGTCTTATATATTTAAAAGACCGTATATTAATATACTTTATTCCAATTTATCTCTATGAAACCTACTAAAGACATAAACTGTGTTTAATGCATAAAAGGCAAATCAATAAAAGTAAGAAGTTCTTGAAAGACGATACGACTCGATAGCATAATTTAGTTTTAGACTGCAAATTCACGTATAAAAATAGTCAAACATGTTGTTTAGTAACCCTGTAAAAGACTGAAAATATATTGTAGTAAATAACAATATACAAGAGTATTTGGTGTATAGTCTGCCGACTCTAAACACTGTTATATTTCTTCCCTTTATCCCTAAAGCTGAACTGATCACATACTTTATATTTGCCTCAGTTGCGTTAAACTTTGCAGAAAAACCTTTACAATATTAGCTACTGTAAACATACATTACAAATCAACTATTGGATTATTTACTATATAACGTTATATAATTTTTGTGATAATTTAAGTTATTTCACTTATGTATGTATATAACATTAAGTTTTGTTTATAAATAACCTAAAAATAAAGAAATGTATTACATTTATGTACACATTTTTGACATTAAAATGTTTACTTTTTTTTCGTTAAAAAATATAAAAGTAGACGTTAGTACATACCATTGGCTGTGTTTGCTATCACCCTTTGGGACATGTAGCAGGATACATTCCTGAAAATAATGTACACACAGCGTTTCCAAATTATCTACAATCAGTTAATGTTTCAAAGTGTTTAATTTTTTTTATAAAAAAGTATGCAAGTCATTTTTAAGTAAATAAATTAAATATATATTTAGTAGTAACAACATATGTTATACCAAGAAATAAATTAATGAGTGGATAAAAGACTCTCCATTTATGTACATGAAAATAAGTTTAAATGCTACTAGCACTGAAGGAAAGTTATAAATGTAGTTTTATAGAGCAAAGCGTGACACAAAAATCTGTTCAACAATGTTTGTTTACCTCAGACCCGGTCTCTATCACCCTCCAGGGACGGCTGTGGCGACCAACTTGGCCTCTACCTCACTGATGGCGTGGTACCAGTTGTGTGTAAACGACGTTATTTCTGCAATGTTACACAATTCTCAAATGCAGTCAGTCTATAATAGCGGTCAAATATATTGACAATTGGTCTGTAGCCAATAGCATGGCTGTATGCTGTTTCTGTTGCCATTTAGCCATAGAAAAATATTGTCACTGGAATGCTATTCCGATCAGCTGGTGTGAAGTTTAGTAATTCAGCACGTCTACAATTGGCTGATCCTGGTTGATAGCCCAGTAAACCACGCCCTTAACTGGCAATTTATTTGTCCGCTATTATATATTGTGACATTATATGTTACCGTTATGGCCGATATATATTTCTATGAAAATAAAAGTTATATACCTTTGGAAAGACATGGGATCTGGAAGATGGCCCTAATTAAACATATTGGTTTGAAGGACTCTGGAATTCGTTTATTATATTTTATTAATATAATGCATGTCAATCTGAAATAATGACTAATTGATCCTCCAAGAAATGCAAGGGACTGTAAAACTTCCACTTTGGATAAATTTCCAAAAGTGATTTAAATTTCTACTTTTATTACCGTTAACCAGATATTTTAAACAGGAGTTTAGTATATATAGCTCCTAACAGCAATAATTATATTGTTGTTGCAATGTTATACCGATAGCAGTATACCGCTTGTGAGTTCAGTAAAAGTGAAATTCAAATTTGGTTTTAGAATGCTAACATGTTTTTTTAACATTATATTTTATTTTAACAGAACACAACACTTGTTACATTTATAATTGTAATTGGAAGGTCTTTGGACGTTATAAGTATGTTGTTTTTTATTTATTTTCAAATACATACCTAAATTAAAGCTGTATCTTTTAGGCCTTGTATAAGATTTGAATTATAATAGTAGGTACATTTACAAGTCCATACGTAACACGGTACTGAGAAATCCCGACTGCCTTTTGACAGGATCATAGCGTGACAAATGCCCATTAAGTTATGGAGCCAGAACACTTCAATCATGTTTAAGCGCCTGTGATTAACTAAGGGCATTTCCCACCCCGCGTCCGCTAGTCTCCCTTTCTCTTTCACTTTATTTTCACTCCTCCACTTTTTACAATTTGACTATACACTCGTCCGACCACCCGTAACTGTTTGGTAGTGCATTATAATACATGTTAGGGAATTCCAATTAATATATTTATCTCCAATTAAAAATATAAAAGTGACGGTTAATATTTTAATATAAAACATAATACTTATAAGGATTATATGTTTTAGAAAATATCTGATTATATAAATATGATTTTTGGTATTTTGGTTTTCACTGCAATTGTCCATTTTTCGTCATCCTCTTGTACTCTCCAGTGGATTTTGTGTATAATTCTACTGCAGATCTTGTCAGTAACAGAAGACAGTTATTGAACAATATCCAATTTTAATATTTATATAGAAATAATTAAATTAATAGTATTTATTTACACACACATTCAAGTGACTACGTTTTTCTAACATTACAGTTACGTTGTTTTTTTTAATGAATTTTTGCGGACATTTGCTTTTTCTGTTTTAGCTTTTCAGTGTTTTTCCAGATTTCCTGAAATGTGCCACTCATCTTGTTATGTTAAAGGTATTCTTTCCACCTGAAGACGGAATCGGATTCCACATTCTAAAACGTCGTGAAAATTTCTTTTTACTATCTTAATATCCGATTTTCCCTTTAAAACGCCGACACAACTAGGCGTATTTTAAGGCAAATATGAATTAGTAAAGTGTCGAATGGGTGATATAACATGTGTTGCTTTTTTACTAACTAAGAAAGGCTGATTATTTAGTCAGGATCATTAATTAATAGCCAAATGACCAGTGGTGGCTGGATTCAGTATCGAACCTTCACAATCTTTTTCTCAGGAATTTTCTCGGGATCGATCTGGCGAACTTCAGGTTTTGAAGCGAGCACGCTGACTACTGTGCTACCCAACCAATAAATAAGTGATTGAAAATGACCGCAAAAATTCCAAACAATAATAATAGATTATTGCAAATAATGTATTATCTTATTAATATTATCTATGTTTATAAACTCGCCATGACCAACAATTAGTTTTAAACAAAGAATAGTTACTAATTACCGCGCAACTTTAACAAGAGGACAATTAATTTATTATTTTACGTTATCCAAATATATTACTATTCTCCTAGGTTTGCGGTTTTTTTTTTAATATAAATTTTGACGTTCTAACAATGTGGTACACATTTAGTTTTTAGATGATTTTAAAAGAACACTTTAATCAGTATTAACCCTTTAGAAATATAAGGGAAATATTTAAAATTTCATAAGGCTTATTGATAAACTATTAGTAAATTATCGATCTCAGTTATATGTAGCAATTTTAATATTGCAAATATATCGGTTATTTTTCACAACAAAATGTAATCAGTATAAGATTTATGATAAACTTTACACTTGGCTTAGATATAGTGCAGTGCAGGTTAACCTTATACAGTTTAAACAGACAAAAGCCTGAACACAAATCTGTTCAGCGCTGTTTGTCTACTACCTCTCTAGTGGCCCCTGGGGGCAACCGCGACAACTAACTTGGTCTCATCCCTACAATTGTATCAGTGCGCACTACTGGATGTGAATAAACGACGTTTATATATAAACGAAACAGTTCGTTTGATAAACTTTTCCCTTAATACTACTTGTAAAGTTACCTTGATGGCAGTATGGTTTAAAATATAAATTAAGTTAAAACTGACCTTGCGATTTCGGTTAAACTTGACTAGGAATTTATACAAAAGGTGGTAATGCGTTATTTAATAGTTAAAAGGAGTGTATAAATTGAAATATGTTGGTATATAAATGTATAAATCTAATTATATTAGTAGTTAAGAGCATTATATTATTTTGATTCTCTAACTGAAAAAATGTGTAGCACTGAAAATACCACATTGAACGCTGAAGATGAAAAACCTCAATCTTGTTTAAGTGCCTGCTATTAACTTAAGGTAATTTATCCTCCCAGCGTTTTTTGGCTGTCCGCCCTTTGTCTTCTTACTTTTTTTAATGTGATTTATTTATCTAAATATAACAGACCTTGTATTAGTAAAAGTCCTATAATTTACCATTTTAATTTTCAAATTACTCTGTAGCCCTTGGAATCATTCGTTACTCTGTCCGTTGAGTCTCTGTTGGCCCATATTGTTTGTTCTGACTAAGAACATGTCATTTGGAATTTGTTATGAATTTATTAGGAGTTTAATATAATTAGGAATTTAGTAGTTTTAGAGGTAATTAGGCGTTTGTTCTTTTAACTAGGGCTTAGTTCTTGGAAAAAATAACGAGAAGAAAAGTATAACGCATAGGCCAACACTTGGAACGTGGTCAAGGAATCAAATCATAAAATATAAAAATCATGACTAGGAAAGTGTGCATTTGTAATATTGCATAGTGGTTTAACAAGTTTTTTATTTTATTTTTGTGGGATACATTTATGTCCACAAAAATTTTTGTATGTCCTTTATAATGTTTATATTCTTAAATGTAGTAGTTATCGGTGTATGAAATCAGTTTTTAACTTTCATTCTATAAACTAACCTAACCTAACCAAGATGGTTTATTAATACTTTTTCTAATTACTTTTAATTTTTACTTTCTCCCTCTATATGGAGAAAGTATTGTTTTCGTCAAAATTTTCGGATTTGAGTTGTTAGTGGAAATATTAGTTTTGGTGCTCCCTGAATCAAAAAAGTGGTTTTTACGTGATGTCTGTCTGTGTGTGTGTGTGTGTGTGTGTGTGTGTGTGTGTGTGTGTGTGTGTGTGTGTGTCTGTGTGTGTCTGTGTGAATGAGTACAGAGCTAGAGCCCTAACCAATGGGCCGATTTTTATGAAATTTGGTATGTTGGTACTAATCCACGATATCTCAAGGTGTTTTTTAATTTTTTTGAATTTTTTATTTTTAAGGGTAATTTATCCCCCAAAAAACATGAAAAATCAAAATTTTTCAAAAACAGCTCTAACGATTTTAATTAAACTTTAGTCGTTTGTAGAACTTTAATTTTCCAATAAAATGACACCACCCGCATTCCTGTAACAATTCGGGTTCAGAAATTACAGGACTTAAAACATCAAAAATTCAGTTTTCTGGATTTTTCATCAAAAGACATAAATATAAACAAATATTACTAATCACCATTAAAAAGACCTCAAAAAACTAAATAATTTAGTATTTTGAATTACTATTTTACGATTGCTGGTTTCGGAGAAAATTGAAATTTTCATTTAGCGGTAAACGCATTACGTTGTCCAATGTTATTCTTATGGTGAATACAACAGTTACTATTTCTCTCTTATTTACTGATAAATTTCATTCAAACTTGATATGCTTGTCAATTTAGCATTGACCAACAGAGTAAATTCGAAATATGTTGCCCCTTAATAACACTGGGGGGGAATAGGGGGCATTTCCCCTCTTAAAACCACGAGTGTAGCAATGGATGCTGTAGTGCCGCTAAAGCAGGGATTTGGGTAGATGTTTTTTTAAAACAACTTGTTTACAAGATTTTCTGTACATTCGACCGAGCTTTGTATTCTACATTTAGTAAATAAAAAGTAATTTATTCATTAAAGTTGGGCTAAAAGGGAGAAAGTATGTGTCAGTTTCCTGATACCGTTTATTTATAATCAAGATGTGATATTTGTTCATCTGGTATTTGTATTATAGCGGGTTGTAATAGCGTTGTGATAGTGATGGTGGACAAACATAGATTTTACTAACTAGATCTCTATTTTACGTCTCATGTCTTGTTGATGTAACGCAAGCATATTATGTACTGTAACAGGACAGGGGACAGACCACCCCCATCCTCCCCCTTGGTCATGTCCATGTCGACAGGTCTGGTTAAATTATTTAATGTTCGTTTTATGTGACATTTACGTTAGTTTTTTTCGCAACTACTGTGACGCTTAGCGTCACCCTATTTTATATCGTGCGCGCAAACTCCGTCGCGCAGCCACTGCCTGGAGCACTTCGCCTGTCGCGCCGTTGACAGAGCGAACAACTTTTTTCCGTCTTGTCAACGAAATCTGGCTTAGCGGCGTCCTCTCCCCCTTCCTACTGCCGGCGTCAGAAAGGACGGACGTGTTGAACCTCATCTCTGCAACCAATTCGCACAACCGATAAGTTTTCATTTAAGTATAGGGTAATTTAGAGACAGAATGGCTGGCTAAACAGCTTATTAAGGGGAAACCCATAAGGTTCGCCCCGATACAGGAATGTAGGAACAAATAGTAGTGTTCGGGCCTGGCCCGAACACTTTGCAACAGGTTGAATTTTCAGCACGTTTAGACCAAATTAACCAGACTCCCCAGAAGATTATCCATAGTTTTTGATTAGCTTGCAGTATTTCTATACATTCATTTACCTTAAGGATTAGTTACCATGCTTAGATCAATATTGCAATAACCTCAGATGCAAATTTAGTATATATCAGTTTTTGGAAGGATCTTAGTTAGTTCATTACAGTTATTTAGATTAAATCAAAGCTGGCTAAGTAGGCTTTCTGGTCTCGGGTAAAAGATCTCCGAGCCTCTGGTCCCCCAAGCACGTTTTCCAATACAATTATATAGTTTGGTGCCGGTATTTCGACACAGGTTTGGGAGACAGTCGTACTTCCATTTAGGCATTACAGTTCATTATTTATGCTTAGTAACAGAGTCAGCACGCCCAATAATCTAGTCCACCATATTAACCATTTAGTTCCCCCTCATTTTTATCCCACACATGGGTAATACATAATTAACTTATTCCCCCATATAATTAACTTATTCTCCCCCCGCTACATATACTAGCAGAATATACCCCCCTCACGTTCCTCTGGCGCCCCCAAATTAAAATCTAAGCTACATATGGTAGCAGACATAAGCCTAGGACCAGAGAGCTTTAGGCAGCTTT
Organism: Allygus modestus; assembly: GCA_963675035.1. NCBI lineage: Eukaryota > Metazoa > Arthropoda > Insecta > Hemiptera > Cicadellidae > Allygus > Allygus modestus. The sequence continues at coordinate 11,196,019 of OY776115.1, forward strand.
GTTTTTTGTAGGTTAGTAAACTTAGGATTTAGTCGATTAATCTTCTGGGGAGGTTATGTCCCATATCAGAATTTTTTGGAATGCTAGACTGACACCAGGAAGGTAGGGGTCCTTGCCCTCAATTTTTGAGGTTAAACCTTTTCCAAATTTATCTAACTAGGGTGACCAAGGGAAAATAGTGTGTCTTAGGTAGGATTTTGTATTTGTTGTTCTGTTTTGTATTTCAGTGAGAATCCACAACTCATCAGGCCTTGGCAGCAGTACAAGTGTTTCAGTGATGTGATTCAGTGTTTAGGATTTTAATTTGTAAGCCTAGCAAGAGGCATATCTGGTCTATAAAAAAGATGTATTGGGTACAGGTCTCAGGTATGGTGGTTTAACGGCCATAACCCAATTTTTATTACAATTAGAATGGCATTTGGCCAAAACCAAGGTGTTTTGTTTTGGTTATACAAATAAAGACCAGTTTCTATAGTTAAAGCCAACACCTTGCTATGTGTTAAATTCAGTGACTGTTTTTTATGTTATTTAATTGTTCAATAAAATATATTTATCATGCTGCAGCCTCATCTTTTACAACTGTTAGTCTGTGGCTACAATCTGTGCTGTTTGTCTGTCCAATGTTTAATTTATTCTTTGTACTATGTGATTTTGTCTTTAAAATTATGTGAATATATTTTCTCACACTATTGGTCATCCCTAGTAACAATAATATTCTTTTAGTGTAAGCATTCAGTGGGCCAGAAATACAGGGCCAGAATCTGCCAATAGTAAAGTTTTTAGGGCCTAGCAGTTTTTGCAGTAGGAAGTTTTTTGCAAATTTTGGATCAGTAAAACCCTTTAGGCTAGATTTTTATGGTATATAATTGTAGAATGGGTTCTCAGGACATGTCTAACATAGGTAACCATAGTCAATTTAGTTTATATTTTGCATTTCAGTTGGTTTTTAACTCAATTCACTTTTAGGCTAAGTCAGAATTCTGGCTTGGTACAGCTGGCATTTTACATCAAGGCATTAATGTAACGTACTGTAGAATATATTTTCCTTTTTCCTTGTGCCAAATGTATTTGTAATTATGCATTTTGAGCAACAATGTGCCTCTAGTAATTCGGTCGGGGCTTGTGTTTATAAATTGGTCGATACTCCGGCCGGTCACGCTACGTCACAACTACGTCACTCGCCACCAATTCTTGTGCTGAACTTAGCTTACCTACAGCTAACGTCTGGTTGGGTGGCCAATGGATTAGCGCTGCACCCACCTTTTTGCTAGTAAAATCTTTTTCAAGTAATTTAACTGAAGTTAAACCGGGACTTTGATCAATTTTATTTTTGCTTGTGTGCAGTTACTTGTTCAGGGAACCGAATTTTGCATTTGGGGAAAATTTAGGATAGCTCTTGCGCTTTTGTTTTCTAATGTAGTTAGATACGGGACATTAGGGGCCGACCTTTTCCTTTCATTTCACAAATAGACACCTACCGGTGTCGGTCGGCGTAGCTTGGGTTTTTCCCTTCACTGTTAATTTATTTATGGCCCAAGCAAGTAATTTGATTAGTGTTCAGGTCCTTGGCGACTCATATGCCGCCAGTTTTTGCAATTTTTCTCGAGCAAATCCCGGCCTAACTGGGAGTTTACGGCCAATTTTAATTCGGAGCATCTCTGGAGCAAGAGTATCTCACCTTAAGACTTTTGTTAAGTTAAATGTTTCAGCCATACAGCCGCATATGCCCTTGTTATGTTTCTTAGGTACAAACGATTTTTTAGCAAACGTAGATATTACAGTTTTCAAGAATTCTTTTTTGTCCTTTTTGAGACTGATACGGCGTTGATATCCAAGGATGGTCATTGTTTTTACAACATTGCCGTGTTATCCTCGGATAGAAAAATACACCCCAGCAGTTACCATTTTACATCAAACAAATAGGTTTTTGCTCACATTACGTACACACTTCGTCAAAGTGATAGACCTCCCCGACGAATTAAATCGCACCCGATTTTTTCATGCCTATTATGGGAAATCAATGCGTCGCGATGGAATCCATTTCAACAACGATGCATTCATAGAGTTGATTCCTGTAATAGAAAATTCTTTATCACCAATGCCGACGTAGATTTTTTTTGCAAATGGTTTTCAACGAACAGCAATTTTATGCTCCAGGGAAAGTCTGTTACGGCCAAGTGTTTTCCAATTGCTCAACCTCCAATCATTTAGGGATTTTTTTTCTGTCTGGGAATTAATGGGATTTTTTTTGGGATTCCGGATTAAAATTAAAAAAAGAAAAATAAATAAATACCTCTTTTCTTGTGTTGGGCGCGTTGCCTGGGTTCCCTTTTTTTTGCGCAATTTTGATTTTTGAGCAACGACTCTTGATAAGGGATAACCATAGGCAGTAGGTGTTTTGTGTTACAATATTTTTCTCACTTTGTAGTTTTCCGGGTTTTTAGACAAAATGCCCTCAAGGGTGTATTCACCCGAAGAGTTGCCAGCAGGCACTTCCTGGATTTGTACCTTCAATGCTTAGGAACCCACATTTTTCACAGTTAAAAAGACTTTCAGCCAAAATATTAAAGACCTTTTACCCAGACCAGAAACGCTCTACAAAAGTGATATTAGGTTAAGTCTTCTCTCTCTGTCGCTGTCCCCGCCAACGCCCGGGGGACTGTGAGTCTCAGGGTATCCTTCCCTAGGATGGGCTGCCCTACACGTCCTCCCCCGTGCGTTGTCGGCCAAATCTTTCCCCTCCCCTTTTCGTCTCCAACACCCTCACTGGGTCTTGTAAAGAATTTTTTTTCCTGATTGAGATTAACCTTTCTGCGCATGGTTACCTTTTTTTTTTGTTTTATTCATTTTTTCACCATCGCAGGAAGAGGCTCAGTGGTGGCACCTTCTGTGGCGACCTTTGTACTAGTCGAGTGTTTGGAAGACAAACTCTTTTACTATTCTTTCCTATTTCTCTCCCTTTGCTCTTTTCACACTTCTTAGCTTAATTAGTCACTAAAGTAGTAGTAGTTAGGTTTAGGAACAGTCTAGAGAAGATCAGAAGGTAGTTAAGTTAAAGATTTTCATGTTGTAATAGGTATACCAAGACAAACGTCGATTGTAAGAACGAGTAGGGGCAGTATTTTTCTCAATTAAGCAAGAACCGGGCACTAGGAAGATTTTTTCCCCCAAACAGTCCACAAGCACCTATCCTCACCTGAAATTACCGCTCATCATAGCGTAATTGCGAGCGCAATTTTTTTTCTGCATGCGAAGCAAAAAAAAAAAAAATAAAAAAAAAAAAAGGGTTTTCAACAGTTTTGCGGATCCTTCCAAACTCCACAACTCTCACTCACTTCAGAAACAGTTTCCGCGGACCTCACCAGTCTGGCCTTGGTAACCCGGCGCCAAACATGGGACAATCCCACGGTACCCCAGTTAGGAAAAGACCAACCCGTCAGTTATCGGACCGCCGCCTTGCGATCAACCTTTCATCACCTTCACCACGACAGTTCACCTTTAAAAAGATTTTTTGTTTAGCAATCATCACCGATCAATACAGTTAATACCCCCAACTATTAAAATAACACCATGACAACTGCACAATCAAAAATTTACATTAAACAGTACAACCGACAACCAAATGATATTATTTAAAGACAGAATAATAAAGTGATTTCAAGCAATATCAGTTACCAGTGCTTTATATGGACAGTGTCAGTTACTTCGACAGTAAAATAGACATTTTCTCAACCGCAAGTTCACATCATCAGCTCCAAGTGACAAAAGTCATATTCCGACACCAAGTTCCGAGGGGATGGCAACATCTTCAAAGGCAGATCCAGCAGAGCCTCAGCATTATCCACACCAACAGCAACGCGGTGATCAGGACCTGCTGGGAGCACATCTCACCCTGCTGCCTGCAATCCTCGGCTGTTCCAGTTTTCTCCATCACCTGTCAGCGGGGAACCAGCCAAGTCGATGCCTGAGCAAGACCTCCTCTCGGACACCCCCCAAACAAAAAACATCACCAAAGACCACGTTATCTTCTCCAACTCTGTGCGATTTTGAACTTATATAAAAAAAAAAAAAAAAAAAAAAACATGTTTTTGTGCGTGCAGTTGTCCGTCCCTTTTACTGTCGCTTTCCGACTTTCTGTTTCAGCTGAGCCAAGATCACAGTAGTCACAAGTTTGCTAGGTTAGGTTAATTTAGCTGTCGCACCCAACATACCTTCCTCTATTCGCGAGGGGGGGTGGATCCCGATCCCTGCCGTGGTTGGTCAACCAAAACAATCAGCTTTTTCCCCAAACAAACGTTGCGAACGAGGTTCCAAGTCGAAGCCGGACTGGTCAGGGGTTTTCGCCTTTCCTCATCTGTTCTCGGCTTCCCTTGAGTTAAAACCGGGACCATGACATCTCGGGACCCAGAGCACGATAGAGGGAGGCAACTCGAACAAAAACCACTCAAAACACTCAACAACCTCACACCTTCAGCAAAACTGATTCTTTTTCTTTTCTTTTGCCGTAAGGGGGGTGGTTGTGACGCTTAGCGTCACCCTATTTTATATAGTGCGCGCAAACTCCGTCGCGCAGCCACTGCCTGGAGCACTTCGCCTGTCGCGCCGTTGACAGAGCGAACAACTTTTTTCCGTCTTGTCAACGAAATCTGGCTTAGCGGCGTCCTCTCCCCCTTCCTACTGCCGGCGTCAGAAAGGACGGACGTGTTGAACCTCATCTCTGCAACCAATTCGCACAACCGATAAGTTTTCATTTAAGTATAGGGTAATTTAGAGACAGAATGGCTGGCTAAACAGCTTATTAAGGGGAAACCCATAAGGTTCGCCCCGATACAGGAATGTAGGAACAAATAGTAGTGTTCGGGCCTGGCCCGAACACTTTGCAACAGGTTGAATTTTCAGCACGTTTAGACCAAATTAACCAGACTCCCCAGAAGATTATCCATAGTTTTTGATTAGCTTGCAGTATTTCTATACATTCATTTACCTTAAGGATTAGTTACCATGCTTAGATCAATATTGCAATAACCTCAGATGCAGATTTAGTATATATCAGTTTTTGGAAGGATCTTAGTTAGTTCATTACAGTTATTTAGATTAAATCAAAGCTGGCTAAGTAGGCTTTCTGGTCTCGGGTAAAAGATCTCCGAGCCTCTGGTCCCCCAAGCACGTTTTCCAATACAATTATATAGTTTGGTGCCGGTATTTCGACACAGGTTTGGGAGACAGTCGTACTTCCATTTAGGCATTACAGTTCATTATTTATGCTTAGTAACAGAGTCAGCACGCCCAATAATCTAGTCCACCATATTAACCATTTAGTTCCCCCTCATTTTTATCCCACACATGGGTAATACATAATTAACTTATTCCCCCATATAATTAACTTATTCTCCCCCCGCTACATATACTAGCAGAATATACCCCCCTCACGTTCCTCTGGCGCCCCCCAATTAAAATTTAAGCTACACTACATGTGATTGTACCATATTGTATTTTTAATTATTCTGGACGAAGCCATCAAGACAATCAACTTGATTACAACCAAGCTAACGATGACGATAATTACATCAAAACATGTACTAATCATGACTTATCTAATATGAGCTGACTGACATAGCAATACTAATCTACTCTTCATAATATCTACAGTATAGGTGCTAAAACGATGAATTAAAATTATTTAACGTTATCATGCAAGCTTGTGTAATCTATAAGGTGGGCTTTTCTTTTTGGCCGTTGTACAGGATTAAATAACACAGAAAACGCGACAATAATTTGCTCAAAGTAATTTGTATTGTGAATTATTCATTACTGAATTATAGAATAAATAAATTGTATAGATTGTATTTAGATAATTTAAAGTAGCTAAGGTATAAATTGTTCAGTGAAATATTTTTTTACTAACCAGCTTTCGGTTCTATAACCTTTAGAAATATCAGATTTTTGCTAAACACTTTCTTACAGAACAATTTATTATGTACTTATACTAATTAACAATGCGAAATTTGTAAAATACATTAATAATGCCATAAAATGTAGACTTTCACAGAGTTTAAATTTGCTGTAATGATGACTCTGCAACTTCTATTAGCTTTGCGTGGTTCTTAATAGATTTTCACTCGCACAAGTCGGTTCATTTATTATTTCATAACTCAATTTTCCCATACGTCATACTTTCCAAGTAACAGATATTTATCTTTAGCTTTAACTTGAAATCTGTCCTCAAACGACTGCATAAACACCTACTACAACATAACCTTTTAGATTAAAAAAGTCGAATAAAAAATATATATTATAAAATCGCATGATATTAAATAAAACTTAAATGTTATATAAAAAATATCCGTCATCCAAAGCTAATAACAACATAAATATTATCGAATTGCACGGGTTTAAAAGTATCAATTAAATATTAAATAAGAAATGTCCGTCGTAAAAAGCTACTAAACAATTGTATACTATCGAATTCCATGCGATTAAATATAATATAAAAATTAAATAAGAAATGCCTGTCATCAAAACAAGGTCAGATCAAGTCTGATAAAGAAACTAAGGGATGTAAATTATAAGCCACTGGTACCATAGTCACGCCACCTGGCGGGCCCTGTAATTAACCAAACACAAATCTTGTATTGTTACACCTTAACGAAGTTCATAACGAAATGCGTAACGTACTCTATAACACGAATACTATATCATGTAATTCATATAGTTGTATTTAAAATTGTTTCATGACTATTTAAAAGTAATAATAAAGAGAAGCTGCTAGGACTAGCCTCATCGAATTGAAAATGCATTGTTTTCAAATTATTACTAATATTTGGAGTTTTTATTATATATTGTTTACCGGTATGTATATCTTAATATATGTACAAAACAATCAAACCACTTTTTCCACTCTTGCAACTTTGTTATAAATCAATTACTTCAGTAGAAAAATATTAGTTTACAATTACAGTAGAACCTCGATAACACGACTCTCAAGGGGATCTCTAAAATAGTCTTCTTATCGAGGTGCACTTGTAATTGAGGGTCGTGCTATCAAGGTGGGTTTCACAACAAGACGTGTTATCGAGGTCACAGACTTTTTACCAAGCACATTTTTTATGAAACATTTCTAATAAGTTGTGTTTTAAGTAGAAAAGTACTGTATAAATCAGCCATAAATGAAAGAACAAACGTACAAGTAAAACAAACTTCTTTATTATTGCGACAGTAAGAAAAAAATCAACAGACTCAGTTCACTAAAGTACTGTATAGAGTTAATAAGCTCGAAATACAGTAAACCTTAACCTATTGTGAAATACGCAATAAAGATACTGTAATGTTAAAAAATGAAAATCTACATATTGTTTCAACTAAAAATGCAACACAAAATCAGGTTTTTCTCATAAACTTATATACACTGTATAGACAGTGTTCTACTTAAACGTTACGTTTTTTATAATGGAGAGCATGCGATGATGCGACTGATCCGTGATAGACAAGGAAAGGCCGGAATGGGAAGGGGGTGGGGAAGGGGTTTTCCTGTTGAGACCTGAGCCCAAGACGTTGTTGTTTACTTCAAAACATCCGTTATAACCTTGAGAACTAACTATGTGTGAGAAAGGTTTAGTCGTGTTATAAAGGTTCCGTAACGCAAAACGGCGTGCTATTGAGGTTAGAGTCGTGTAATAAAGGTTCATTTACCCAAAGAAGCGTGTTATTGAGGTGGGTGTCGTGCTATAGAGGTTCAGTTATTTGAAAAGACGCGCTATAGAGGTTTATTTATTAGTAATATGAAATTACAAAAAGACGTGCTATCGAGGTATTTATTTGAAAATGAGTCGTGTTATAGAGGTATTTATAACATTGAGAGTTATGGGAGATTCACGGGGATTAGAAAATCAGACTCATTATCGAGGTTTTTGTCTTATCGAGGGTCGTCGTAGCGAGGTTCTACTGTAATTACTATTTACTAACAAAATAATTTAATTCAAACACGGATACAAAATGTTTAAACTAGTGTATGTTATGAGCTTCATTACAATGTACCTATTAGATAGCAATTTTATCATTTAAAAAAAAAACATGTCAAGTCTAAAATGCATTTTCTCTGTGGCACACCACCATTTCAGTCTCACGAATTTGACTATTGTTAAATTTTATTATTTTTGTTGTATTGTTGTTGTTGGAGATAGGTTTGCCTCATCCAAGATGTTTGTAAAAAAAGTAAAATAAGAATTTAAACTTGAAAAAACAACATATGTATTCCATTTTGTACTCCCAAATAATATATATTTAGACTCCTAAACTAATGCACTTTTTATTGGTTAATTTTTACTACGTTTATTTTAATATTTATTTGGTTTAGAATTGTATTATTACCTAAAGAATAACCTAATTGTTCAGGGAAATCAACCTATGTAGGTTTATATCAAATGAAAACTTTGTAATACAATAGTATATATGAAATATATGTTTTTTCGGACAAAGAGTAGCTATTTCCATTTTAAAATTAATCCAAATACTTTAGAATATACATTTGCCTATGCGATTTGGATTAACTAAGTAGTTATTCGAAAAACACAAGACCTTTTTAATTGAATGTGATTAATAAAACTACTTGTAGTGTTATAGAATCTGAAGGAAGGAAGCGGTAAAATGTTCCACGTAATAATTAAGTATTTTAAATATGAATACGAGGAATTTACTTAAATAGCAGCAAGAACCACTATCTATAGAAATAAAAAATCCTGCAAATCAATAATAAAACATAAGAACAATTGATCAAACGTACAGTTTAGTTAATAGTTTATGATTTTCAAAACAGAATAATACAAAATGTCTATACATATTTTCCCATAGAAATTAAATAAGCTAACCTGCTGGTACTGGAAATTAGTATAAATAAAAGTACATAACATAAACTATTATTGTAATCTAAACCGTTCTCAGCTATAATCACAGCTGATTAGTTGTCTGCGTTTACACAGCTGTCAACAGTTATAACACTAACACATTTAATCCGGTAACGGCAAAATGCAAAGTATTTTATTTATATTTGTTCCTGTAAAATACTATTACAAATATTTACGGTTACTAAGGATTGATTGTACGTTACTTCTGTACAAAACTATCTAAATGTTGGTACAATTTTGTTTTAAACAAGTAGCCATACCACTGTACATTCTCGATAAGATCCCTATTTATATATAAAGTTCATTTTATATTTCCCTTTCTTTTATATTATCATTTTAATATGATTTGTACTCCTCTGATTGTCGAGGACAACAGTGAAGTAACATGGCAAACACCATAACTACTAAAGTTGATCGTGGTCCAGGAGCTTCGTACAACTATAACTATAAACTTTCAACTTAACTTGTAAATATAGATACAAAGTTTCAGCTATGTTGCTGTTCACACATTTAAATGAGTGATTATAAAATATAAGAAGCTGCAGCTCCAGGTTTTCCCTGATATTTTGTGTGTAGTTATTGTAGAGAGCTTACTTCACTCATTCCATCTTTAATTTGTTTATAAAAGTATCCTATACTCTTATCCTATACTCTTATATAGTCAACATTTTGTTACTATAAGTAATTGCTGACGTCAAGGTATGTTAACCTATTTATATTGATAAAACAATTCCGAAAGGCTTCAACATGAATAAAATAGAGCAATGTTTGCTTGATTTATTGGTTGGTTGCACAATTATCTCGAAAACGGCTCCAAGGACTTCCTTTAAATTTTGGAAATAACTAAGTTCTGGTATAAAAATATTTAGAAATATTATTTAAAAATATTTATCTAGATAGGTCTCATCCCCAATAAAATTCAAATAATGTTAAAACATGAAATTGAAAAGTTAAACTAATTAATATTGGGCTTATGGAGTTAAAAATCAAAACAAAAGAATTGAATCAGCTGTTCATAATGAACCAGGGAACTATTAAAGTAATACCCATGTTGTTTATGATTATTAACATGTGGTTTCCTGAAAGCAGAGATTAAAAGATTTGAGTGAAGATTACATATATAGAGAGTAAAATAAATCGAAGGGACATTGAGCTATAAATAACAACTGGAGGGACCATAAAAATGTAAAAAAGAAAAATAAGTTATACAAATCTGATTATCAGTAAGGGGAAGCTGTCAAGTATTACTCCAAGTCAGCTAAACAAACATACTGGCCTTCCCCCGAGAAAAGCTCGGCTCCCAGGTACTCTTTTACAACACAAGCTATGATATTTATATGTTGAAAATGTTCTTGCACTTGTAGAAATATTTGTGGCATGAAGAAATTAGCATCACATAAAGTGATTTCCAAGGATAACATATTATGCTATCACTTAATTTTATATAAATAAAAATTAACTTATCAAATACTGCATATAAAAAATATCATATTTGATCGTTTTAAATATAAAGTTAACTGAGGTAAAACTGAGTTTTAAAATATACTTAAGCTTTACCATAAAACCTGGTTTATAGCGATCATCTAGGAAACAACTATTTGATAAAGAGGAGTAACCAAAGAGCTGCACACTGACTGTGGGAAGAAACTGAGGTTAATGACGATCACCTAAGCGTGATTGAAGTGTTCCTTCCAGTCAATTAATGTGCATCTACCACGCCAGCATTCCTCGTTGTAGGAGATCTTTCTGGGTTATCAGTATCAAATACATACAATTTTTCCAATAGATAACATATTATGCAAAATGTCAAAGAACTTGTAAGAAATTGTACTTTATTCTAAAGTGTGTTATTATTTTGAATCTTTATTAATCATTGTGTAGAAGTGTTAATACCTATATATAACCACAGAACTACCCCACTTGAGGTATAATAAATTGTACCGTTCAGATGTAAATACAAAGATTTTATTTAGATGGTTGTACTTACTTGTCATTAATGGTTAAACAAGATAATAAATAACGTCTCATACACTACAAAACGAGTTCGCACGCAGCACGCTGACGTGAGGGAAGTGAATTTCCATATTAAAACTTTTAAAACTCAAAATCGGTGTAAAAACATACATTTTTCAAATTTTTATTGAAATCTGAAAACATTGATTTTTTGGCTATTCTTATACTCCTGGTTTCATTTACTTGCAAAGCTGGGAATACAATTTTGCGCATTATAAGGTTAGGAGAAGGTCCAGACAGGCTTGAAAGGAGGCGTGAGGTTGCTGGGGATAATAAAAGTACTCTAACAAAGGAATAACAGGCTTTTCTGGTATAACCCCCATACGACAACGTACTGTGTTTAGCCGATACACATTTTCTTTAATAACTCGGTAAATAGTTATGCTAGAATGACGAGAGAGGGCTTAAAACTTTCGCCTTCCTAATTCCTATATTTTTAAGTGCATTAATTTTACATCTGGGTCTTTTATGACCCCAGAAATCGAAATTTTAAATATTAATCCCCAAAAAATGTGTTTAGAGTTTTCCGATTGTTTTGCCCAACAAACTTGTCCAACAGATTGTAGAAAGGAACGTCCCTACCAAATTTGAAGTAAAACGGACAAAAAATGCGACCGTTAGAGTGCATACACACATATATATATATATATATATATATATATATATATATATATATATATATATATATATATATATATATATATATATATATATATATGTATATAATTTTGAACGACCCCCCAAAACGTGTTCAGGGGGTCACGTTAGGAACTTCTATGGTGGTCCCGGGCTTAAGTTTCACCGTGCGGGTCATGCTAATAGTTCACTTTCCAAAGGAAATTTAATAATAATTTACACTTATACTGTACTTAAGTACAAGATTGTAAATTCAAATTCAACTTCTCTGTATTCAATAAAGTGCATATTTACCATGGCTTGGCTAACTAGCTTGTAACTATGTTAGTCCTAATATATATACATATATATATATATATATATATATATATATATATATATTATTTATTATTGTAATTTGTTCAAAAATACAATAAGGTCTGCCTTTACTACCTTAATAAAAACAGTTGACCTCAATGCTATTATTACTTTTTTTGATTATCACATTTTTTGAGGGCCTTACTTACTAGAAAGTGTTTTAATTTACTTTTAAATAAAGATAGAGTTTTTTCTTTCTGTGTATGATTTGGGAGATTATTAATAAATTTGATCCCTTGTAAACTGGATTCTTTTGTTATCTCTTTTTTATGGTTTGGATGACTACTACATTCTTATGAGGTATAAAAGGGGTAAAAGGTATTTTATTAACACAACACATATAGTTCTCTCCCGTTATGTGGAAGGTATATAAATTATTATAGAATGAAATAAAAATTATAATTATTTAGTAATTTTAGCATAAATTTTAGCAAATTCTAGTGTCATATAAAACTTGTGAAACAACCTTAGTGTATTTGATTTATATAAATAAGGGTTTCCACAAGTAGAGATGCTTAGTCAGACACTAGTTTAGAGGTTATCTTGTAGTTAAAAAAGGGGACTTTGGATTTTAAATTGCGTATGTATTTAATATTACTTACAATAATATAATGTTAACAATGGACGTTATATATATTGTTATAAATTGCGATGGAATAAACAAGTTAAAGTGCAAGCCTAAGTAGGTTCCCTAACATCAATAAGTGTACATTTCTCCCCCAAGTTCAGTGACTATAACGCCTGCCGGGATGTGGTCGGGTGGTCCTGTGTTCTCTGTCTACATCGCACTTTACGTACTGTAACTTTAATGTTGAGTATTACGCCAGTATTTACATTTTCCGCTTTTAATAACTATTATTTGAGATTGATACATATCATACATAAACAGTTCATCCTACACTTTGGCTAATTATACAGTTTCATACAGCCGACTATTTTGTTCAAAGTATACAAATAAGTATTTATTTAATGCTGTTTGATATGAATTAATAATAATCGTTGAGAGTCAACCTCTCATTTACCTCCACAGGTACTTACCGTCCTAAATTGCTCTGATTTGTCCAACAATTTTCCTTAAAAAGGTTTATTAATATATTTTCTTATTGCATTAATTACTTGTGTAGCCCACATGTTTTACTAATTAATTGTATGATGGCAAACAATCACGTAAATATAAATATCAGAGACTAAATCTATATCGGTAAAAAAACGCACCATATGATGTCTTACATTATTAAGATGCAAGCTAGATACTCATAAGTAAAACTTAATATGGATGTGCTGTTGGTGGTAAAAATTAGTTGTCAACAGTTTAAGTGGGGGAAAACGAGTATATTTAAATTATTCTTATGACTGCAGATTAAAACGATACAGACAAAAACAAATAAATGTGTTTGGAATACAAATTTTAAAAAACTTTACACATATATTGCTAATTAAATAAATTGCACTTTATGATAATAAGTGAGCTTTATTTAATCCCTAACAAGAATAGCATAAAGTACAAGCTATTCAAGAGACTATAAGTTACAGACGTGCTGATAACTACGTACTGTATAACAATGTACAGAAATAAAAAATTAAGTTTTTTGGAATTTAAAAAAAATTTTAACATAATTTGTATCTACATTTTATACTTCTAAGAAACTTTTCACTTTCAGATGGTATTTCCATCTACAGTTTCTGCCTTAGAGAGAGTTCCAATATTTGAAAAACGTCCGCATTTATTGTAGATAATAATAGTATTAAGATATGAAACGTTATTTCCCTAATTTCAGAATTGGTGATTTTTTTCTATGAATACTGTTTTCCTTGAATTAAATTTTAATATCAAGTAACAAAACTAGGAATTTCAATAAAAGTTGCGTTAATTTGGTAGTAATTTTATCAACTCCTCAAAACTGCATTTCTTTATAATTATTGTTAATTTTTATACGCAGTAAAATCGTTATAGTATTACGAGAATATTTTCTTGCCTGAACATTATTTATAAGATTGCAATACGTATATTATAACAGCTTGTAAACTGTGAAGAGTATAATATGAATATACAAATTATATTTCGTCGGAAATAGTCCACATTACAAGTCAGTGAATTTTGGTTGACAATTTTGAGACACCGTGAAAAATATGTTCCAAACAACGATAATATAACTTATTAAATATATAATTTTCTAATTTTATTTTTGTATAAAACCTGCGTCCCAGCAACCATTCACAATTTTACTTCTACGTAGTAGTTTATTGCATTTACGCGCTATCAAAGGTCAAGTTTAACATACTGATGCATTTGAGGCCAGCTGATAGAGGCTATTACTCTTAGACCTGTTAATTAAGCGTTCGTGTATTGGCCACAATCAATAGCTATATCAGATGAGGGGCAGCACCCCTATGGGCCTGTTACATATGGATATGTGATGAGTAGCATTGATAAAAAGGTCACCGTACGTTAGCATATGTAGCATATGTAACCCCTTGATTAGTCACAAAACAATTTACCTTTGAAAATGTTATTTTGATTTAAGTTTAAAATTATTTTTCTAATAATTCATACCCACCAGGTATGTAACTATATCGTATAAAAATGACAGTCTTACTAATTAACTCATTCATAAATAAATAACTAAGCAATAGGCATAACTATACCCGGATATCAAATTAAACCACTAGGTCTAAACGCCATTTATTGCAAGTCACATATCAATATTTTTAACGTGTCAAATTTTGAACATTATATGATTCTATAAAGTGTTGATATTCCTAATCAATTTGTAAGTTAAAAAAAAATTGTTAGCTATGAGTTACTAATATATGAGTTGTTTATTCCTTTAAAATGTAAACGGATTTTTGAAACCACGCCATTCAAATGACGGTATCTTGTTTAAACATTTGTATATTCAATAAACAAGGAAGTTAAGTACATTTATGCACGATTATTTACCAATCTCCCTCTTATGATCCATGCAACGGTATCGTTAGATGCATTACGATATAATCCATTTTTATTTATGTAAGCGAACTGCACCATGTTGTTACAGCATTAGCAGTCGGTTAAAACGGTTTAGTGTTAGCTTACTTTAACGATTGTTTATTTTACGAAGACTCAGTTAAAGTATGTTTAATTAAAGTAAAGTGCATTAGAGGAAACACGCCGTGTTATGATGATGAAACACTTCCTGCAAACACTCAACGTCAAACACGGACATGTGTTTAACAACCTGTATATGATTACCTGACGAGAACAAGTATCCTCTGTTGCATGAATGGTTTGGCAAGTGTACTACATTAAAATACGATAGGAGAAACGGATGCAATAATCATAATTTTATTTTTCTGATTAATATTGAAGCTATTATTATTAATAGCTATAACTTAGATATAAATAACTTGGAAAGCATAGAGTAATAGTTTCTTTTATATATACATAAAGATGTATTAAAAAGGAAAGTCAGAGTTGCATTATGTCTCCAAAACCCTACAGAAACCAACACACAGTATGGTATTATAATGCATTTACTCTACAACAATTTTGTATGATTTGCTTTCCAGTTGTGTTTCATTCTTGTGTTTTATGAAGTTACATATTAAATATCACACACCTTTGGTTACTTTAACAAATCCTCTATCCAAGACTAACACCTACACCCCTCCCTATCAAACTAGTATTATCCTACACCCTTTCCCAAGTCAAGAGTTTGCACCTATTAACAGCATCTGCCCCCATAAAAGAGCCCCGATTACAACTGAATATTATATCTTTTATCTTTTAACATTGAACCACGCGTACTATTTCGTATTAGTATTCAAGTAACTAAATATTGAAGGTAAAAGTGAAATCCAATAAATGAAGAGTTACAACTTATAGGATGTTTAAGATTTCATTGCAGCAAAACCTCAGTTTTACTAAAATGGCATCAATTAAAATAATATTTGTAACTTTTATACTTGAAGTAGGACGATTGCTAATGGGAACTTTTTGTATTGAAGTTTTATGTATATAATTATATTTACAAGCAGTATTTTATGATATTTTAATATCATTAGATAACGGTACTTTACTTGAAATTATAATAATTCGCACTTAAACGTGCTTAAACTAATAGAGTAACAAAATTGTTCATCGTCTCCAAATAGACCTAAGTAAGTTTGGTATTCATACAATTACTAGGCTTATCGCCAGTGGAAGTTTGCACCCAAACCCTCTATCGTAGTTTCCTTCACTCACTTGCATTACTCAGTTAACACAAGATTAATCACAAAGTCAACTATTGTCGTTTGTTAACCACAGAAAAAGTTTAACAATGAGCTTTTTATTAATCAGCGGTTATATAAATGTGGTATTAGACAAAGTTGGTATGCTTTCATAGAAAATAAAAAAATCACATTTAAATGGGCCAAAACACTCAAAACTACGCCTTATCGGATGAATAGCGGTTAAGCGTATGATCGAATCTTAAAGCCAACGAAAACTCGTCAGTTTGGAATTTAAATTTCTAAACTTTGTATATGTAATGTTGTCCCCATCTCTTACCGTTTTCTTACAAAACGTGATTAAAGTGTAAAAATCGAAAAAGTGGAATTGTTACCACCCAAAAAGTGCCTATAATATAAAAAAGGTTAACTTTTGGACAATTTTTGAAACTATCTTCATGAGCTTTAATTTAAGTGATAGGTCAAGTTGGGTCCCATTACGGGAAGTGCTTCGTAAGTTATGTCAGTGAGTCAGTCAGTGAACCCGTCTAGCATTATATAAGAGGATTGTAGTATAATATTATTGCATTAATCCACGTTGTTTATTGTTTACCATGATATCTATAACAACATGGTCATAATTAACAATCGTCTATTACTTTAAAAATATAAAAACTTAATACAATGCGGGAAACGTAAGGTTACAGAACGTATTTGTATCAAACATTAACTGACTGTGTCGCCTCCAGGGACCACGAGTGTAGGCACTGCGCAGTGGCTCCGTGTTTAGTTAAAAACTTTAACTTTTCTATCATTAGTTAATTAGGAAAGTTTCCTAATGATAAATAATATAATTTTTCCACTTTTAAGTAAGTATTATTTTTATTTGTGCATTTTTTTTTAGCAATAGGCGTCTTTATTATTTGAAAATGTAAGATTAAGTACGGTGTAAATAGGACATTTTGTAATGCGATCTTACGTAAGTTGATATTTAAAGTCCGCATTGATTAATACAGTACCATAATTATGTACATGTGGGTAAGTGGTGCATGGGTCATAATTTATTTTCATATGTTCGGATCTTGGTATAGGTTAAAGAGGCAAGTATTATTTATTTACAAATACATTTCAGTAATAGTGAAAATTGGAAACGGAAAGATCGTCACGTTATGGAAATAACGATTTTAAATAAAATTAATTTTAAATTGTAAATAGAATCATACATTTATAAACAGTAATGTAATTTATTTACAACCAATAATCCGCTTTGATGTTAATGTTGAGATAAGACCAAGGTAGTTGTCGCGGTCGTCCCTAGAGACCGCCAGAGAGGTAGGCAAATATCGCTAAACGGGTTCGTATTTAGGTGTTTGTCTTTGTAATGTGTATGAAGCAATTAATGACAGCCACTCATATTATCTTAGTTATAAACGTATGAGTACTACGTTATAACGTACTAATGATATAAACGATGATTTGAAAATATCTCTAGTTATAGTGGTACACGATTATATAATTATACTTTCCAAATGTCTTCTATCATTATGGGTATTTAAGGTACGGTTTTATCCTGTAAAGTATTATTTAATAAGTATGGTTTGAATGAAATAAAAATTGCTTGGGTGAGATGTAATATAACAAGTGTATTTTCTACCAAAGCCGCCTAATTAAGGTTAATGTGGATGTAACCTAATGGTTGATAAATTAAATATCAACTAATACAAAGACATTATCATTTTGTAACGTGTATAACGGTACACAAATTATAAAAAATAATGAATTTAGTGAACATAATTACTACAAATAAAATATATTATATATCACCACTTAATATAAGGCAGTCTTAGATGAGTGGGGTTGTTTACAGGCCTACTACCCAAAAGACTCAGGTTTAATTCCCGGTGATTTGACTTTTAAAACTCAGTCTGCCACCGTGCTTCGAAAGGCACGTTAAGCCGTTGGTCCCAGCTTCTTAGATGGTCGAGAGGTCATATCATAGGAACTAGTACGACTTAAAAACTCTGACGACAGACCTTGGCCAGAAGGCTACACAAGCTTAACTTTAATTTCCTTTTTTTTACCTTATATAAAATAAACAGCACCTGGGGGCCGAGCTTTGCTCGGGAGAAGGCCAGTCAGTTTGTTTAGATGGCTTGGAGCATATTTCATCACTTCCCCTTACTGATAATCAGATTTGTATAGCTCATTTGACTCTTTTCTACAATTTTAAGGTCACTCCAGTTGTTATTTATAGCTCAATGTCCCTTTGATTTATTTTCCTACTCTATATATGTAATATTCGCTCAAATATTTTAATCTCTGCTATCAGGAAACCACATGTTAATAATCATATACAACATGACTATTACTTTGACAGTTCTCTGGTTGATTATGAACAGCTGTTACAATTATTTTGTTTTGATTTGAAACTCCATAAGCCCAATGTTATTTTTTTAACTTTTCATTTTAGTTTTTTACATTATTTGATTTTTCCTGGGGATGAGGCCTATCTAGAACTTATTTTTATCCCAGAAATTAGTTATTTCAAACATTTGAAGTAAATTTTGGAGCCGTTTTTAAGATCAGTGTCGCAAGCAAGCAAACCTTACTCATATTAGAGTAGCCTATAGGATAGTCAGCTGAAATTATTGTCAATAATACAGGTCTAATACATCTATTACCACTGATAAGTACTAAAACGAAATTAAGGAGAAAAACTAAAGTACAAGAGAAAATCCAAAGGTGAGAAGTGGTTTTAGTTAATCACAGACACTTAAACATGATTGAAGTGTTTTTATTGCAGCGCTCCACGTGGATTTGTCCCGCTTACAAACCTGTCACTTATCACTGTAGATGTATCTTTAACTGTATAATATAACGGAGCTGTAAATAAACTTAATGCATTCTATCAAAAAAAATATCTGGCCTTAAGATAATCCTTATAATTTTGTAGTAGCCCGTAATAAAAAATACATATATTAGAAAACAACTTAATTTTTTATGAAATGGACTTGTGAAAGAAATTTATGCAAAATAAATTTTTTATATGTAACAGAAAACAATACATTTAAAATATTTTAGACCTTAATAATGAGTCATTCAAACCCAACCTACATTTATAACAATTTCCGCAAATATAAAAACCAAAAATTTAGTTAATCAAATAAAATAGGTAAAAAAAATTAACAAACCGGAAAGAAGGCATTCGTAAAGCTAATCTGAAGCAGTATTTACCTAAAACAGCGCAGGCAGATTTGAAACCTCAAGCGTTACAATATGCCTGAGACATAACTACAATATTAGTTGAAGATGAAACATCGATTGATATCGCTTGAAATATTTATTTACACTGAATTAAAAGTTTTGGTGAGTAACCGCCTCAGTAGGAAATGTAACAAGGCTCAAATTCAAAAGCATTTAACAAAACTATGATTTTTCACCTGAATATTTCTTCCTTCAGTCAAAAATCAGGTGTCAACCTTCCGTGCCTAACCCCAACTATCTAAATCAAGTCATGAACTGGTAAGGATGTCTCGAATTAGCTGGTAATCAGTACCATTACATCATCTCTCGGCCAATTGTAAACTACGGATATATTCAGGTACTATACAAGGCAAAGATAACGATGTCGTTTACACACAACTGGTACCGTGCCATCAGTGAGGTAGAGGCCAAGTTGGTCGCCACAGCCGTCCCTGGAGGGTGCTAGAGACCGGGTCTGAGGTAAACAAACACTGTTGAACAGATTTGTGTGTCACGCTTTGTGTAGTAAAGTTATAGCGTAACAGGTAATTAACGTAGAAAACTCTCATTTATTCACAACACTTTCTTCTAATTTACTGAAGTAAAGTTATTTCTATTTCAAGTATAATGTTGAAATCAAGTATAATGTTATATCTCTCTAAACACGATGTTTTTTTTTAATTGTAATACTTTAAAAAATGTTATTAAACGATGATTTACAGATAGTTCATAATTAAATAAGAAATTTCCCATGATTACTATTTATTGAGACATTATTAAATCAATCTTAGTAAAGGTATACATTTCTTATTTAATGATTAAATGTATTAAAACTTGTATGCATAATTTAAAATGTTTGGAACAAATCAATTCAGTAGCACAAGCACTAATGGAATAGTCAAATCTGCATTAAAATAATGTTTAAGTAAGTACTTTCTTACAGTTTCAACCCGTTAAACATTACTATTTTCTTAACTGAAATGTGTACTTAAATGACATAAGTATGATTGAAGTATTCGAAACAACATTATGTGTTGTGATATAATTTTCAATCATAATTATAAATACATGTTAAGCAAATGTATGTAAGGTGTTATAACAAGTTATACACAAGTAAGATAAAATATCACTACCAACAGAATGGTTAAAATAACAACTTTCAGAGTTTTGTTACAAAATAGTTATCGTTTGCAATATTTACATATTATAGTACAATTTTTGGAGTAACAAAACTGCGTCAAATATAAAATATACGATGAGTTTAACAGTGGGGATAAAGAAAAGAAATATAACATCGTCTAAGCTCAATGTAGTGGCGCGAGACTCCGTATACTATAGTATATTGTTATTTATCCAAATATATTCATACTTCTTATATGGTCATTGAGTTTGGGAACTTTTGCTTTTAAAGTAAAAGTAAACATTATTCATTTGCATTTTTTTCTTTGGTCTTTGATATTACATACCATAATGTTGAGCGTTATACTTTCTACCTTATATCTTATAAAACAATAAGTCTAACTTTAATCAAAATGATAACTGGAGGCCAAGAATAAAGTAGAGATAAGTAATAATATTATTCAATAGTACAGGAGAAAATATGGAATATAACGTAGGTTTGTGTTTAGATACAGTCTCTTAAAGTTGTTTTTTTACAGTTACCTTTCTAGATTAACCTCAAATTTAGCTAAACAAATTGATTCGTTTAAATATATATTTAATCGTGAAAACATATGATATCTGAAAATTGTAACAAAATTTAATAAGCTTATATTTTATAGTTAGTATTTATTTAATTCGCACTGAGTAAACACATTGGAAAAAGGCTTATTTTTATGTACTTGAAGTATTTAACTTTATAATAGTATACCACAATTATATGGTTGCGTGAAGTAAAAAAATTTACAAATTCTAATACCAAATATTGTTTAAAATACAAATATAAACATTAATTTTCAGAAAATACTGTTATGGCATTTAAAGTGTTACAAGTCAGTCAGGAAGTATGTAGAATTGCCAATTAGTTAACGCTGTGGTCCCTGGAGTGCACTAGAACTGCTCTGAGGTTGACAAAAATCGCGGGACAGATCTGTACACCCGATAGTTACGGTTCTAGCTTTTTTATTTCAAAAATATATTTTAACTTATTAAAGTTACACGTTTTCAAAACCTTCAACTATTTTAAGAAATGAGATTAACGTTAGTATTTCAATTTTCCTAAACAACAAATGTATCATATTTATTTTAAGTTCTCAAGAAAATACAATGAAATACCCCCGTCGCAGCAAACCTGCGGACTCAGCGAATTTCCAATGCATAATATTTGTCTAAATTCCACATAAAGCCGCAAACCAAGTTTCATAAAAATATATTCACATATTAGCGATTTTAATTATTCTCCATAAGAATAACATTGGTAATGAGTATGTAGGTTTGCTGAAACAAGGAACAGAAAAAATTGGTTTTTACGCAAATATAAGTAGAATTTAACTAGGTGAAGCCACATACTAAGTTTCATCGATATTCAATCATAAATAACTGATATATGACATTCTAGTTATTCTCCATAAGAATAACATGGGGGCTGAGAAAGCAGGTTTGCTACAACAAGGAACAGAAAAATGGGTTTTTATATAATTATCAATATAACTCAACCAAGTGAAGCTACATACCAAGTTTTATTAATTTATGTTCATAATTAAGGGAGTCAGTACATTTGACTTATTCTCCATAAGAATAATATGGGGGCTGAGTAAGCAGATTTGCTGCTACGGGAATAATCAACGAAAAATCAATTTTTTGTGCAAATATCAATATACCAGTACTACTTGAAGCCACATACCAAGTTTAATCAACATACATTCATAATTAATCGAGATATCGAATTTTATTTATTCGATACTGTGTTCTGCACTTCGAATATCTCTGCAACGGTTGGGCGTAGAATCACAATTTAAACACCAAAATGATTGTTTTGTGGAACTGAACAGATTGGTAAAAGCAAATGTGAAGTTTACATTAAAATAAACTGAGGAAAAACCAAAAACCTTTTTCCCATAAGATTTACATGGGAGATTTTATGAGCAGGTATTTTTGGATTTTCTCCGCAACCACTTAACCTAGATTATAATTCAAAATACTAAATTATTTGTTTTTTTAAGCTCTATAACATGGTCAAAACCAAAATTAAGTTTTTAACAAATTTTAGGGTGAAAAATGCAAAAAACTGATTTTTGGAAAATTTAAAACCCCCATAAACCCCCTTTCCATGGTCCGATTTTTCTGGTTTTTGAACTTAAAGTCATGAATGTCATTTTACACATTTGATCCAAATTTCATCAAAATCGGACGTTTTTTACTCAAGTTATCGTGTTAACGGACATATATATATATATATATATATATATATATATATATATATATATATATATATACATATATATATATATATATGGATGTAGTTGGTAATGCTGTTTGACATATAAAAAGAACAGGAAGTTTTCCAGTAAGGATCGGGAGATAATTTAAAATCTTACATTTTGAGATGAAAACCAAACTAAATAATATCGCCAAATTAAAATTTAAAATATTGAAAACATTTACTGCTTACGTACATTTTGACTGCTTAGCTCTGCTTACAATTTTAGGAAAGGTGTTCCATTTTACAATTACCTTCCGGGGTAACAATAAATACTTTTCAGTTTTACTATTCACGTTCACTTTTCATTTTTTTACTTTTGTGATATATAATATATAATAATATTCAAACGCAATTATTTAGATTTGATTAGACTACAATTACTTTTATTCGAGAAATACAAACATTAGGGTTTATTACGAGTGGCATAACTTGTAAGGGTTCGTTTTGAGATGCACCAAGGGTTATTTGGTCTAACCTGCAGTGAAACGGATTTTATATTTGACATGAACCTCACTAATTTTGGTGTGACAAAAATGTCAAAACTACCATTTACTTAAAAAGTCTAATCTATTATGGGAGGTTCTCCAGAGAAAATGACTAGAAATGTTTAGGAATCTGAAGTATTAGTACAACATATCTATTTAAAACAAAGTGTACGGTAGGTATACTGAATAAACAAGCCCGGTAGGCATCCCCTAAAACAGTGCATTTACATCACTCCCTAAAACTATTAAAGATAAAATAAAATAAAAGGGGTAGGTATCAGAACAAGCAATTCACCTCTAGCTCACAATAAAGTACAGTGTATATATTCATCTCGTATTAGTTGTAGTATTATAACAACCTTGGTTAAGACATAAAGTCTAGATAAATTACCCGTTGGCAAACAAATTTCGATTTATTGCCCCAAACTTCTTTAATATTAGGTGTTTAAGTTCCTTATATACCAACAACTTGTAAAATAGAACATCGTACTTTTGAACATTTATCTTCAGATGAAAACTAACACTACTACACAAATTATTTCATAAAAATGTATGTATTGAAAACCTCAAGTTTTATTTTATACAGAAATTTATTTTTGAACGACTTGAAGAGTCCAAGGCAGAAAGTCTGGGACTTGAAGATGTAATATAAACGATATTTGCGTTGGAGATGAAATTGCCACTCGACTTCAACCTTTTCATTTTACCAAGTCGCAAGATTCAAAATAATAAAGAACTTTTAACATTTTACAAGTGCCAATTATTTATAACGGTAAACTAGGTTTTAATTAAATTAAATGGAATATAGCTGTTTTAGCAGTATTGTGGCCTAAATTTGTGTTTATTTAGAATCAATGCAACTTTACGATTTTTTTGTTTTTTTTTAGAGGTTGGAAACCTCGTTTTCTCTATGCTTTATCCGCCCGCACGGACCTAGGTTCTGTGCGTTGAACGTGTCAAGCAAAGATAGGGGTAAGCCACTACAGTACAATTTGGCCAAACCTTGCTAGCTGGACTGGACTTGGATTCAAATCCACAACAGGGCCAAAGCCGTTGTTTCGAAGTCCATCGCTTTGACCTCTATGCCAGCGACTCACGATCCACATAAATTGCATATACAAGATAGTCGTTATTTTAATTGCAACACTTGTTAAGCAGAATGATCCTAAAGTGATAAAAAATGTTCGTAAATGAGTTTAAGGGGTTATTTATAACTTTATGATTTTGTTTTGTACGTTTAAAACAAGTTTCGTATACGTAAGCAAGTAATGTATCCTTTTAGCGAATTTCCCCTATAGGGAAGAAGCTATTACCGTAGGTCTCATGGTAAGACTTAAGCCCGAGACCATGATAACTTTTCATTTTGAGGTCCCCAGATGCCAAAAACACCATTCGTTCAAATTTTTATATATGTATATATATATATATATATATATATATATATATATATATATTTATTTATTTATTTATTTATATTTATATATATAAATGTGTCCGTAAGCACGATAACTCTCGTAAAAAAGGTCTGATCTTAATGAAATTTGGTACAAACGTGTAAAGTACCATTTATTTGAACGAGTTCGAAAACGAGACGAATCGCACCATCCAAAGGGGGGTTTGAGGGGGGGGGGGGTTTGTACCCCAGAAATGGGTTTTTTGGGGTACCCACATGTAACTTTTATTAAAATCAAATTTTAATTTTCACCATTGAATCAGCATAAAAAACAAACAATTTTGTATCTTGATCATTGCTCTACGTCAATTGGTTACTGAGATATTGAAAGTGCTAAACACAGTACGTTGTCTAATGTTATTCTTATGGAGAAAAAGAAAAATTGTATATCTTGCTTATTTATGAACATAAACTGACAAAATTTGGTATGTGGCTTAATCTGGTTGTGGTTTATTGTTGTTTGCACAAAAAACCAATTTTTCGCCTATGGTTCCCGTAGCAGCAAACCTAGATACTCGGTCCCCATGTTATTCTTATGGAAAATAATTAAAATGTTTTATATCGCTTATTTATGAATGTATATGGATGAAAATTGGTAGGTGACTTCACTTAGCTGAGTTCTATTGATATTTGCATAAAAACCCATTTTTTGTGTTCCTTGTGGCACCAAACCTGCGTTCTCATACCCAATGTTATTCTTATGGAGAATAATTAATATTTTAAATATCACTTGTTTTTCAATATATTTCTTATGAATATTGTTAAGTGGCTTAACGT
Organism: Allygus modestus; assembly: GCA_963675035.1. Taxonomy (NCBI): domain Eukaryota; kingdom Metazoa; phylum Arthropoda; class Insecta; order Hemiptera; family Cicadellidae; genus Allygus; species Allygus modestus. The sequence goes on from OY776115.1 coordinate 11,221,495, forward strand.
GTTATGTTATAATTAATTGGAAATTCGCTGAGTATGTAGGTTTGCTGCGACGGGGGTATATTAGCGAATTTCCCCTATAAGAAAGAAGCTATTAACGTAGGTCTCATGGTAAGACTTAAGCCCGAGACCATGATAACTTTTCATTTTGAGGTCCCCAGATGCCAAAAACACCATTCGTTCAAATTTGTATATATGTATATATATATATATATATATATATATATATATATATATGTGTGTCCGTAAGCACAATAACTCTCGTAAAAAAGGTCCGATCTTAATGAAATTTGGTACAAATGTGTAAAGTACCATTTATTTGAACGAGTTCGAAAACGAGACGAATCGCACCATCCAAAGGGGGGTTTGAGGGGGGGGTTTTATACCCCAAAAATGTGTTTTTTGGGGTATTCACATGTAATTTTAATTTAAATAAAATTTTTATTTATACAATTGCATTCAGAATAAAAAAAAAAAAACAATTTGATGTTTTGATCATTGCTCTACGTAAATTGTTTACTGAGATATTGAAAGTGCTAAACACAGTACGTTGTCTAATGTTATTCTTAAGGAGAAAAAGGAAAATTGTATATCTCGCTTATTTATGAACATAAACTGGCGAAATTTGGTATATGGCTTGATCTGGTTGTGGTTTATTGTTGTTTGCA